>OX382272.1:10817453-11515655 GCA_947507595.1 Pyralis farinalis | reverse complement strand
CCAACTCAAGTCAATTATTACAAAGACACTAATCAATCAAAAGATTACTGTGGAACAATTAATGAATAAAACGACTGGTAAATTTATTCTACAGAAATAGTTGGATAGAAATAGAGTTAAGTAACTTTTAATTTGAACTACGAGTATGTTTATTACCTCCTGCCGTTTCCTCTGGACTGATTCCTCCTCCTCTTCTGCGGCTATTTTTGCTTTATCTTCATATTTATGGACATGTACACGATGATTACCTGATAGCAGTAACAAAAATGCTATTAGCAAAAGTCTGTCAATTGACTAAAACAACTAGTTATAAACTAGAGATGTTATTATCCAAGAACCATATGTATGCACGATAATACGAGTATTTAGTGTCACAAGTTTAATTTCATAAGTGTGAAAGTAAAAAAATAAACTGCAAAAGTAAGTAAGTAGTTCTTTGACAAATTTATAATCGTTGTTGGGTCTAGGAACTTAAAATATAACATGGAGGTAGGAACTTTCAGGAGCGTAGACATGAGGTGTATGTGGCTCACTAACATCTGAAAAGCCACTGTGCCGAGCTCGTCCTTTTCCCGTTCTAAGACTAAGCCTTTACCAAATTTCATTTCAATTCAGTTATTGATATGAAAAGTAGTAATTTCGCGTATTTAATATTAATGTATTCACATGTTTTCATAACGCCGCGTTTACACTAAATCGTAGCCACCGAGTGAAAGCAAACATTACGCAGTTTCATGCTTTTTTCCACATATACTCAGTTGATCGCTCATACAACCGACAATATGTTACGAGTGGACTGTTGATTATTGAGCATAGTGAAACTTCTCCCTATCGATAGCTAGTCGTCAAAATTCCTGTGATAAATGTCTTAATATGAGAAAAACATTATCTGTTGTTTTTGACATGTAGATAGAATGTAGGCAAACTATAAATGTTAAAGAAAAGAGTGATGTGTGTAAAGACCGACACAAGCTGCGCATGTTGTTCTATGTCTATACTCTAAAGGAGTTGGTGTAAAATATAGATTAATAGAAAAATATAACACCTGTAACAAGTGTAAGGTTTTTGTAAGATGTACTGCATTGATTATAAAAAAATATCATACCTAAAAACAATTTATCCTTTCCCACAGCCTTCTTTAATTCCTTTTCTGTTCTGAAGCCCACATAACAAAATCCAGCAAGTTTCTTTTCTTTGCCTAACGGTAGTCGTATAGAAAATGGAACTAGTGGCCGAAAGAACTCTTTTATATCTTTTTTCTTGCATTTGAAAGGTAATCCAGTGATCTACAAGAGATTAATAATTATACACAATCTTATAATAACTAAAACCCGATAAATAACATCATCTAAGGTTACCACTATATTCTGACATTGCTAAATAAACTGTAATTACAATAAATTGACTATTAGTTTCACATTTTTACATAAAGATAACTGATATTTCTATAAATATAGAGTAAGCAAAACCTTTATCTTAGAGCTTTCAATGCCATCATAAACATTTTGGAATACAATAAGCGGCATATGAACACAATGTATATGACTGAAAACATACAGAGGTGACTGCAGTTGCTCCAGGTAAAAATCAGTATCTACTTCAAATTCTTAGTACGTAGTGCACACTGCCATTCCTAAGGGATTAGGAAATGGGACAATACTAAGAAAAAGACTAGGAACTGTGATTCACATTTAAGGCTGAAAAAAATTTGATAATGTAGGTTCAATTGCTTAGATGACATTATTATAAAATTTCGAGTTACATTGGCTTAGATATATACTCCAAATCTGTGAACTACTACTTACTTTTACATGAAACAGTGGGCGATTTCTGATTTTCTTTGGAGTTTTGTCTGAACTGTTTTCTTCTGTTGTATCTACTACCTTTTTCATTAATAACTTCATATACTGTAAATCATTGAGATTATTAGAAATTGGGACAAAATAAAATTAATATATTTTTATTACGTCCTTTATAATTAAATTTCGTATGTACAAGAGATTCGCCATATGGTTCTGTACGTTGTATGTACGAGTATTATTTGGAGATATTATTGTTTATTGTCTGAAAGAGAGTATTGGTGTTAAGATAAGAAAAGGCATGCTTCGTTGGTTAGGACATATATAGAGAATGACGAAACTCATATACAATGTGAAAGTTGAAGAATGTAGGAGCAGAAGAAGACCAGACGCTATGAACGTTATAGAAGCGTATGATGTGTGTAAGGACCGCATCTTATGGCGCTCGGTTCTCTCTGCTTACCCTGAAGATATATATAGATACATACTATTGTCTGTCTGACCAGGATGACCTCTTCTAATGCCATTGTACATAACAGTATTAATTTCCCAAAAATAATGATTAGAAATAGGTTGTATAAGAGTTGATTGGGAGCATTAAAAAACATATAAAATTTAACTTCGACTCCGAATCTGAAGTTTGAATCAGTGTGAAAAATTCAAAGTGATAGGTGTATTTTTAATATATTTTACAGAAACTTTATAGTCCTTTAACATATTTTAATGGGCCTTATATATTAAAAAAGTATTTCTTTTTACTCTACTTCTCTTATGAGGGATAAGAATATATATGAAATAGAAAGTAAGAAATGCTAGAACATATTATAACAATTAGAGCACCAGTCTAACTTGCACTTGAACAGTGAAACTCTGTAACTCAATTTGCTAACCAGAACTTGATCCAAACGGTTTAATTTTTTTATCAGTTTGTGTGATATTTTAATTAATTACATATAAACATAGCATAAAAACGAAGACTTTTTCCATAAAAATGGCAATTTCGTAGAAAAGTCCCTACTGAGAATTGAGAATAGTTGATCATCCTAAGCTTACATACGGTTTTGGGGCTAAAGTTTCAGAAAATACTTTGTCTTGTTCTATTAATTTAGAGTGGTTATCTGATATGATAGCTTCCTACATAAACCTAACTATATAACAGATACATTAACCGGACTAATTGTTGTCGATAGGCGTTCGGATAATCGAAAATCCGGATAATTGAATTTGTGAAAAAAAGCAGATTTGTGCATATGTAGTACATTATGTTATGTGTTTATTAAAAACAACAAATACATATCAACGAAAATCAATGTTAATTAAGAATCTTAAATTATACACAATACTAAAATACTGCAGCATTAATCATGAAATAAAATATTTAGGCACGTATACAGAGCTTCTTCTAAAAGTTTATTTTTCGGTTTCTTCATTATTTTCTGATGTTTACTCCCGTCTTCACTATCTAATTTACAGGTGTAAAACAAAATTGAATCGGTATTAATATCACGTATCGTGGAAGTACCTACACCATGCTTATCAGCTAACTTACGACCAGTTTCTCCTTTTTTTAATGAATCAATAATATTTATTTTGTCTTTAAGCGATAACACCACTCTCTTGCACTTTGACATTTTTAAATATGTAGACGTGACACGCACGTAAGAGGGAGTCACAATTGCAAACTAACTCAAAAAATAACGAAATGTGTGGGGCAGCAATCCCACGGGGCGCGGGCGGGATATGCCAGTTCCGACACTTGCATAAATTCGATTTGTAGATACCTACAAGACGAATTTATGCAAGTGTTGGAACATTTGTTCATATAAATTGGTCGCGGTTGGTAGTCCAGATAATCACGAATCCGTATAACTGAGGGCCGGATAATCGAGATTCTACTGTGTAGCTATTGTCATCCAAAGCTTGGACAGGCCCTCTAAACATGCAATGTTTTAAAAGGATATGTTCCAAGTGAGTCTCTAATGGGTTTATTTTAGAATGTAGCCCATAGAATAAAGAAATTAAAGATAAAGCATAAACGAAAAAATAGGATTAATAAGAGTATGTATGTATGTATGTATGTATATCTTCACGCCAGGTCCCTTGCGGGGTAGGCAGAGAGAACCGAGCGCCATAAGACGCGGTCCTTACACACTTCACTCGCTTCTTTCACATTCATAGCTCTTTTCATGCACGCTCGCCGGTTCCTAAGGCTCCTGACATCACCTTCTGATAAAACACGACCAATTTGGTCATGGTAGGTTAGTCTTGGTCTTCCTCGGCTCCTACATCCTTCCACTTTCGCATTGTATATCTAATTGTATTAATAAGAGTAAATGGAAGGAAATAATAAATGATGATCAAAGTAGACAGTTCAGAAATATTGAAGCTTACATATAATTTTAAGTACACACAAGAATTAAAATTTAAAAGAATTCAAAAAGTGCGCAAGCTTGGACCAGTAGAGAATGGGATAGCACTGTTGATTATTAAGATCTTCCTTAAGATTAGGATAACACTACTACTATCTTCACTACAAGTCCCTTGCGTGGTAGGCAGAGACATCAGAGTGCCAGATGACCCGATGCCACATGAAGAATACACACCTTGCTTGCTTCTGTAACATTCATAGCTCTTTTCATGCACACTCTTTGGTTCCTATATTCAATTAATTTAAAAATTAGCCGATTTTTTAAAGGCACTCTTCCTTTCATCTGTAAATACTGCTACTGTCCCCCCTTAAATTCATATTCGCATGAGTGTGGAGAATGGACTAATATTGTTATTCTCATAGACTTTTTCAATACTTTCAATATGGTGGTAGACTAAGAGTCTTACTCACGGTACTCAGCCAACTATGTGACCCTAGTAGCTCACATAGTTCAGCCAACTATGTGACCTTAGTAGCAACGGGATGACAGTTCTTATATTGATTTAGACAATGCAAAGGTCCATATCAAACATATCAAGATGATAGGTAGATGTCAAGACACAATCCCAAAATTTTTGACATTCTTACTAAATGCCAGTTGTTGTCCTCAAAGGTAGGCTGAAAACCATTTCAATGCTGACAATGAGAAATTCTTGTATTTTAGTACCGTGAGTAAGAAGTAGAGTCTACCACCATATTGAAAGCATTGAAAAAGTCTATGAGAATAACAATATTAGTCCATTCTCCACACTCATGAGAATATGAATTTAAGGGGGGACAGTAGCAGTATTTACAGATGAAAGGAAGAGTGCCTTTAAAAAATCGGCCAAGTGCGAGTCGGACTCGCGCAAAAGGGTTCCGTACCATTATCTATAAAAACTACAAAAAAATCACATTTGTTGTATGGGAGCCCCCCTTAAATATTCATTTTATTTTAATTTAATTATTTATTTTTAAAGTGAATATATAACTAAATATTCTGTGAATTTTTCAAGCGTCTACCTGTTGCCATTATCAATATCGAGCAAAAACGTGCAATAAAAATCACGTTTATTGTATGGGAGCCCCCTTAAATATTTATTTTATTCTATATTTTAGTATTTGTTGTTGGCAACAGAAATACATCATCTGTTTAAATTTCAACTGTCTAACTATCACGGTTCATGAGATACAGCCTGGTGACAGATGGACGGACGGACAGCGGAGTCTCAGTAATAGGGTTCCGTTTTACCCTTTGGGTACGGAACCCTAAAAAGGAGAAATTTATTAGATGGACAAGTATGGGAAGGACTTTCCACAAGATTACAAGGATCATAATTCTACTTGATACTACAATTTAGTAGGAATGTTGAGGAAAAGTGATTATTAAAGTATGTAGTTACAGGAGAATGAGTGTGTTTGTGTTAGGTTGCATGGAGTATTTCCAAAGACAAAGTGAATAAAGAAATTTTCATACACTGGCTGAACAAGAACTTGTCACATTATGGTAAGCATACTGTCATTTAGATTTCTCTCATAGCAGTTTTTCCATAATTTCTTATAAACCCCAGTACATTTCAGATATGCCATGATGAGACAGTGATAAACATAAGTTGAGTGTTAAAATCACCTACGATAGTGTGATGGCGGCGGTTCATACAGAAATGGGTTTAGGCTTACCGGTTGCTGAAGAACTCGTGTGGTATAAAATAATATATTACCACTTACCTCCAAGTCACTGATTTGCTTATTAGCTACTTTCTCTTCAGTTTGTTTATTGTACGATTCAAGTTTATCAACTATCTTATCAGAGACTTTATCAGGTTTATCATCATCCAAACCACTATCATCATCACTTTTTGCAGCTTCTTCATAGGCCTCCTTTATCCAGGCTGTCTTGTCATTGGTATGTGCTTCAATGAATTCTGCAAATAATGGGTCATCCTTATGCTGAAAATAATGACAATACATTGATACATTTAAATATAAAATATTAACATGGAAATTCCTGAGAAAATGCTATAAATTTAGCGGTTTAAAACAATTAAAATTATTAGTTCAACAAATTTTTGAAATATAATTGGTGTGAGTTACTTGATGTAGGATATAGTATATATATATATATATATATACCTCACATAGATTGTAAATAATGGTATAGATTGTAAATATGTTCATGCATTACATTGTGTTTTGGAAGTACTCTAGATTAAGTTACACCTTAAAGGAATTGTAGGAGAAGAGTTCCTCTACTGAGGGAAAATAGTTTCAGAATTGCTGCCTTTCCAATATATACCATTTTTATCATAAAATTAAGATGAGAATAAATTGGTCAATTAAATTGAGTTATTTGAACAAAAAAAAATATGGAACACATGGGTGGGGGCATGCGGATTCTGTTCCAGATGGCGGACGACCGCAGCAGTCCAGGCAGAGACTACCGGAGCAGTCATGGCAGCGTCGGCATGTAACAGTAGTGGGTGGGTGCCGGCCGGCGCTAGGCCGCATGAACTAATTGGTGGCGGAAGCACACAAAGCAGGTTAGATCAAATTGCATGTAAATTTGACTTTCGCAAAATAATGCCTGAATCTATTAACGATACAGTTTGGTTGTGGTATTCAATATATGTAAATTACTGATATTTCAAACGAAAATTGGCTAAGATATATCTTATAATTATGACACAGGACCGTTTCGAAAAACCGGGGGTCAGCCGGCACGAATTGCTTCCGTGGCGAAATTATTGCGTTTTTCAATCTCCAAAAAGTTGTAGTTTCTTATTTACAATATTTATAAAAATTACCAATTTGTTTAGGGAATTTTATGCATAATCTAATAAAAAAATGTTTTTTAGTGAAAATGACATTCGGTAGCTAATATATTCCATCTTTTCTACAAAATAGTTAACTTTTCAATTCTTCTAAGAACAAGCTCATACATGTTTATTTTGTGTTAGTCAGCTAGTTTATTTCATTAGCTTTCTGAAAATATAAGCATTGTAGAGCTTTGTTAAGTCTAAGTCATAAAAAATATGATAAGATCGAGTAGAGTGTCAAATGGCGCACTCAAATTTCAAGTGCACCGGCCTCTACAGTATCGCAGGTGCGCAGCGCCGGCCCTCAAAGGTTAATTCTTGCACGCATTTTATTTTAAAACTATTTTTAGAAAAGTTTTTATATCAATTAAGCCATGAATGTGTAATTGCCAACTATTGGCAGGTATATTTCTTACACTCTATATATTGATGATGCATTTATATGTAAGTTTAGTATTTAGAAATGTTTACAAAGTAACAGTTCAAAATTTGACATAACACAATATGGTATGTTTAATATATTATCGAGAATTAGTGTAGAAGAGTATATAAGTATTCTTTAAAAGTTAGGCCGACAGTGAACCACTTCAACTAAAACTATAAGGTTTATAAATTTTAATTTTACATGGTAACTTCTTCGTAAAAAAAAAACAAAATAAAAGTATCTTAGCGGTTAATATTTTGGTATTGATTTCCATTACTAGTCATTAAATTAAGCAATGAGGAAGGGACGGGGAATATTGATTTCAGATACCAGGTAAAACAAATTCTTAAATGTCTTTTTAATTACAATCTTTGACTAAAAATAGCTACAGCCCAAAGTCGATGACAAATAAAGGAAATCTGAGCCATTATACCACCCATGTGTTATGGTATACAATATTAACAACTACCTTTTGCAGCAAATCTTTAATTTTGTTTTTGTGCTTTATAATTTTCTTTTCCTTCCTTGCAGTTTTAGTTTCTATATCATCTTTATGCAGCTTCTTGTAAGCAGTGCTGTCTGGCGCATACTTGCTCCATGCTCTTGGCTTTTTCTCATCACCTAAGTTAGCACAGATTTGAACATCGATTTTCATAGAACTAATACAGGTACCACTAAAATACTCAATGGCCAATGCTGCCTGCTCTTCCGATCTGTATCCAATAAACGCAAAATTTCTAAATTTTCCATTCTTTGTATATTTTAACTGGACATCAGTTACTTCACCTTTTTGGCTAAAAATTTCCTTTAAACTTTCGGCTGTAACCTGGAACGAGTCACCAAGATAAAAAATGCAATTTTAAATAGGTACAATTACATACTCTGCATATACGTAGTTCTTTACGCAGAAAGTACCTTATTTGGTAAGTTCTTCACAATAAGACGTGACATTATAAATTATAATATTAATTCTACAAGGAAAATAACACGTGTAAATTGATAAACATTAGAAAACTAGTGTCATGTCAAGTCTACTCCGTCTTTCAGAATGTCCTGTCATACTTCCCAACAATTTTTTTTTTTGGTTCTTTTTATCCCCGAGGGGAAAGGCAAAGGGATCTAGCCTATACAGCCAAGTCATCTGTTTAGAGAACCATTTGATAATCTTAATTCTATGTTCCAGCTTCACGAACTGTGCTCAAAAAATACTTGGGAAGGGTACTTCGACCCAATCAACCCAGTTTAAATACCACCCGTAAAACGATAGGAATTTTACAAGGTTTTCTTGATGAACTTATTCACGTCTTCCAAAAAGTGCATAAACGTGTTATATTTGAGTTTTTTCATTATTGTATAATTGCACTAGCACTTATGTTACAGCTTGGCAAAAAATGTAGAAATAAATAGAGGCGCCACTGTGTCCTTAACATGGCAACCCCTATAGTACGCTGAAAAGTTTTGATACTTTTGCTTATTTTTTTATATATATTTATGTTTGTTGTCCATACGGGAGGAGAGCTGCGTTATCATTAATGAACACTATAAGACTAAATAAGATAATCTACCTTTATAGCTACGCTCCCACTGTGGGGTAGACAATTTCGAAATGACCATCAGTGATATATGTTTACGGTCAAGTCAAAGCAAACAACACCTTTGACCAAGATGAAAGTATATGAGAACTAGCTTTTGCCCGCGGCTCTGCTCGCGTTATCGCGATAACAAGTAGCCTATGGCCGTTCTTGTGCATCAAACTCTCCATACCAAATTTTATCTAAATCGATTCTGCAGTTACTTTCGCATTTATAATATTAGTGGGGATGTAATTTTTAAGTAAAAGGTGGCAAATTTTGGTTAGTGACAAATTTTTACATAAGAAAAAAGCTATATTGTAAAAAAATATATTTTAATTCGAAAAATCATTCGTCGTAATCAGTGGTACTACTACTATTATCCTCAAGAGTAATTACTAATCGCTCAATATCGTCATACAGAGTGCGTTCTCTTTCGTAGTACTCTCTTTCTATTTTCATGACGTGTTGACACGATTGTTTCCAATCGTTCTCAGTAACGTCTTGGAAAGCACGTTCAGCCGCTTCCTACAAAGAGAAAAAATATTACACTTTTGTCAAAATTCTTGGCAAAACCTTGTCACATATTTTTAGAGAAACATTACGAACCTTAATATCAATCGACCCTACATTATGGGCTGCAATTTTATGTTTCGCAATACCCCAAATAAGCTCGATTGGGTTTAAGTCACAGTGGTAGGGTGGAAGCCTAACCACACTGTGGCCATATTCACCTAAAAGTTCATCAATCTCAAATTTCGGCTCTGGTTTGTGACGTTTTACGATCATCAATAGTTGTGGTTTTGTTAATGATGGGTCAAATGGTATATTATTTTTAGTTAACCACTCCCTTATGTCTACTACTTTAGTTGCCGAAGTTGGTGACTTGTTTAAAATCACCGAGTGAGCGTTATCCATAACCACAATCGATGCTGGAGGTAAGTTAGGAATCAATTTTTCTTCAACCCATTTGGTGAAATTGTTTCTATTCATCTCTGAATGATAATCAGCATGTTTATTCGATCCAGTAAAATAAGCAAAGCATTGGGAATAAACCCATTTTCACTACCCGCATGAATAATAATATATCGTTTGCCTTTCGATACATTATGCTGTACTCTACTTACATCCAGAGACTGCCAACATTTTTTTAATTTATATGATTGGTGAAAATAACTCTCATCAAGGTAAATTATGCCTTTCCTTAGTTCCTCGGGCAATTGTCTGTTAGCAATAATCGTTTTCAAATAGGCTGTCCGCTTTGCAGCAATGTATGGTCTTTCCATTAAAGTTGTTCTTTCCGACTGGCATTTTTTCCGACTGGCAGTTAGACGAATTAACGAAGCTCCAACTCGATAGGGTTGCGTTGTTTCATTATAGAGTTCCTATGACCACCTTCCAGCTCTATCATCAGATTAGCTCCATGTCATCGTAATATTGCATAGTCACGCAATATACATATGCGTGCAAAATTTCAGCTCAATCGGAAATCAGAAAGTGGGTCAAAATTAACTTGTAAGATTTGATTACTAACAGACAATGGGACAGGTGAAACTAAATAAAAGCTTGTAAAATGACTGCTTTTTGATAGAGTGCGTGATACACGTGGTATCACATATTTCTGTAGTTATTAAAGTAAAAGAACCTGTTGACGTACCGTTTGTGTAGATTTGTATTGGTAGTGGTAAATTGTCTATCAATTAAGTTTTTGATAGGTAATTTAGTAGTTAGAATAGATGAGGTGGGGCCCGATCCGGGCGGAAACACCGGCGCTACTAACAGCTAGTGTCATCTCGCCCACGCATGGCATGCATGAGCATTGAGCATGCATGACATGATGCACGAAGTGGCACCATATTGCACACACGACCACCCGTGCGTGCGCAATATTAATTATTACCAAGTTTCGTATTTTAACGAATGTATTTAGTAATTACAATTATCTCTACATAGTATAAAACAATGTTGCTCACCGCCGCTGGTACGCTTTTAGATTTTTTAAACTACGCAACGGATTATAAAGCGGATTTTATCAATAGGCAGAGTAATTCAATAGGGAGATTTATAACAGGTACATTCATATTATAGTAGAGATAAGACGAGAATTTCAAAGATTTTAATGCGATGTCGTAAAAAATATATTTTTGCAAACGCTTACATTGCAAACGTTGGCTAAACTTACGAGATATGTCAAAATAAAGTAGAACGGAATTGAATTATGATATAAATTACGGAACAAAAACTGTAATAACGTAATCTCTTTTTTAGCTCGCAGTCGGATAAACAACCGGTTTTCAACCGTTTTTTATACGTAATCAACGTCTGCTTTGGATAAATATCCATTGTTAACCGTTGCTTTACAACTATATCCACGCCATCTTTTGAAATGGTCCTTGGAAGAGTTTGTTTTGGCTATTGAGGTCCCTTTAGACTAGTCCCTTTGGAACAATTGTAACAGCACATTGGTTGAATAGAGTAACGGTTAATGATAATGGTAACATAGTCTGTGTCCTACTAAAACTGTGGCCTCGAAAAGCCTTGACCCCTCAGATCCCGTTATATACTTTCCGCCGTAACGCGCATGACTGATATCAGTCACTCGGGGCTTGAAGGGAATAGACAACTTTTAATTCCGATTCCATACATTTTCCCACTGTTGGCGTATTATCCCCATAGGTCCAGCTCACTTTGCTTTATCTGTGTCATGAGGAGGGCTTAATGCTCTAAGCAATAAATAGAATCTCGACTTCCTAAATGTTTATTTTGTTCTGGTAGCGATGGGCGATTGCGAGAGGTTTTTTCGATTGTCTCGATTGTTCAAACATCTCGATGGTTTTCGATTGTTTCGTCGAACATCTCGATTGTTGTTGTGTTTGTCTTCGGCGCGATTTCAATTCGAATTTGTGGTTGCGAATTGCGAGTATGCACGATGGCGAGAGGTTTCAGTCGATTGTTTTGAGTTATATTAAAACATCTCGATGGCCGGACTTGGCCTTGTCTTGTGATTGTGATTTGCGAGTTCAAACTATGCATGCAAAGTAGCAAACTTACCCAACTTACGTACGTATTATAGGAGAAAGGAATCACGAAAATAAATAAAATAATCAAAGTTTATAACGAATCATCTATTTTTAATGACTTAAATAAACTTGTGCAATGTATGAAACATAGTTTTTTAGTTTTAATACAAAAAATCACAGCGGCTCGAGAAACAATCGCGACACATACACCTCGGCTCGATGCTTGTAAACAACTAGCAGCGAGTCGAGTCCGTCCGGCTAAACTGACCGGTGACCGATGAATGACTGCTGATGCAACAATCGAAACAATCGAAAAACCTTTTGATGATTGTTTTGTAAAACGGCGAGTCGATTGTTGACTCGATTGTATATTTTGACGACTGCAATTCCTTCGATTGTTAAAACATCTCGGAATCGCCCATCACTATGTTCTGGCAATCATACGGCCAAGGATATATCGTGACCTGTACGGGTATTCACAGTGGCTTACATAGCATATGGACTGAAATGATTATCGAGTGAATAACAACGAAGAAAAAGAGCGACATCTTATGTCAAAACACAATTGTGGAAAAGCTCGGGTAACGTCAAGCGAGGCGGGAGTAATTTGAATTAAAATTTTATTTTAAACTAGGATAAAAGATCGGTTTGTAAAAATATTTGTGGACATAAATATCCACCTTCATCTATTTATTATACTGTGTTTATAATTGTAGCAGCATTAGGTAAGTTTTGAATCAATTGTATGTAGATAGCTTGGCCTGTTGTACGCAGGCTCTTCGTGGCATACACAGTCAGTAACATAAAGTTTCTGACTGTGTATGCCACGAAGAGTTACTAACCTTGCCTCTTGAATCAGAATACCCTTTGAAAGGCCCCACTGTCTCACCACAACTGGACACACATTTTGACTTGATTGACCTACCCCAAGTAACTCGTTTATGCCGTATGTTCGACTGGAACGTGTATAGCCAACGAGTAGAACAGAAAGTAACTGCATTTCCTGAAAGTAATGATCTGACCTCTGTTAACCTGCTAACTAAAGCCTTAATTGAAGCAGCTGACTAAGCTTTAAGCCCCAAATCTGAAGCTAAGTCTCATATACATTCGCCACCTTGGTAGGACCATGATTGTACACTTGCAATATAGAGCAAGAAAACAAGCAGAAAAAAGAAATTGTACAATGGTCTGCAGATTCCCTTTGTAGACAAAACTAAAAACCTCGGATTGATCATTAATGGAACACTATCCTGGACTGCGCATGTAAATGACATCAGTAAGCGCATGCATTATACATTTCACTCACTCAAGCGACTTCAAAATTTTTTGCCCTTTAAAATTAAAGTTATGTTGGCTCAATCTCTCTTACTTCCCATTCTCGACTACGCTGACATCTGCTACTTGGATGCAAACAATCTCAAATATAATAAATATAAATAAAAAATATAAATTGGTTCATGCACTTTTTACAAGACGTGAATACGTCCAAAAAAAATTTTTGTAAAAATCACTAACGTTTTTTTACGGGTGGTATTTAAACTTCAGGATACGGTCTAAGAACCCTTTCTGACTATTTTTTTAGAAAGGTTCGTGAAGTTAGGACATTTAGAATAAAGAAGACTTAAGACGATAGCTGCATGGCTTTGCCTTTCCCAAAGCATTGGAACTTTGGAAGAATTTAAGTAAAAAAGACTTCTTCCCGCGCTTTTGACGAGTGACATTGGTGTTATACTTGAAATTTTTACAATTCAGTATAAAATTAGTTTTATGTGACAATTTCGATAGTATTTTGTAACAGTGCTAGTGAAATTATACCGTAATGAAAAAACTCAAATATAATACGTTTATGCACTTTTTGGAAGACGTGAATAAGTTCATCAACAAAACCTTGTAAAAATCACTATCGTTTTACGGGTGGTATTTAAACTGGGTAGATTGGGTCTAGGTAACTTTCCCAAGTATTTTTTCAGCACAGTTCCTGAAGCTGGAACATAGAATTAAGATTTTCAAATGGTTCTAAACTGAAGACTGTATGGGCTAGATCCCTTTCCTTCCCCACGGGAATAAAGAGAAGCCAAAAAAAATGAAGTAAAAAAATTTGAAATGACAGGGACTTCTTCCCGCCCGCGCTTTTGACGAGTGACATTGTCCTTATACTTGAAATTTTTACAATTCAGTGTAAAATTAGTTTTATGTGACAATTTCGACAGTGTTTTGTAACATAAATGCTAGTGCAATTATACAATAATGAAAAAACTCAAATATAACACGTTTATGCACTTTTTGGAAGACGTGAATAAGTTCATCAAGAAAACCTTGTAAAATTCCTATCGTTTTACGAGTGGTATTTAAACTGGGTTGATTGGGTCGAAGTACCCTTCCCAAGTATTTTTTGAGCACAGTTCCTGAAGCTGGAACGTAGAATTAAGATTTTCAAGGGGTTCTAAACTGATGACTTGGCTGTATAGGCTAGATCCCTTTGCCTTTCCCCTTGGGGATAAAAAGAACAAAAAAAAAAGTATTTTCTAGTACATCTGTAAATATTTCGTACTCTTTCTTTTTACGTTCATTTTTTTAAAACTGATAAAAATCCTGTCATCGTCTACGTTTCTTCATGATTATTGTAAATAAATTAATTTAATATGTCGACTGCTATGACATTTAGTCAAAAGCAATTTATTCCTACGCCTCCGGAAAAGGGGAGCTTTCCTCTTGATCACGAAGGTCTGTGTAAAAAAGTAATGACAAAATATATGAAATGTTTAATAAATAACGACAGCAACAATTCTTTGTGCCGCGATGAAGCAAAGGAATACTTGGCCTGCAGAATGGAAAATAATCTAATGACTAAGGAGGACTGGTCAAAACTGGGATTCAAAGACATCAGCTTAGACGAAAAATAAAACATTATCTTTGTTATATTTATAAGTAGGTAAGATTATTGTTATGTTGTTGTGTAATAAATGTAAATATATTGGTTATAATAATCTAAATAAAGTATTTTCACTTTCCTTTTAAACAAATGTCAGACTATAGAAATAATCTAATGCAAATGTGGTGATACTATACAGGTAAGTTCTATTTTTGTGTAAGAAATGTATGCCTATCTAAGTCACTCGGTTCTCCCTGCTCAGTGTGTAAATAAATGCAATAAAGTTGTAAGATGTGACCGGATAAACAATATTTGTTTGTCTGGACATATCTTACAAACTATATTGACTTTTCTTTCATGCATTATAGCAATGTAAGAACTTAAAGCGATACGAAATCTTAATAGAGTAATACAAGTCTCTTCTTTAATTGGTTTTATTTTATAATAAATAAATTTATGCACAAATTTATCTTACAATTGAATCATAGAAAAATTGAAAAAGTTTTGAATTAGTACTTCCATATGAAGCCATATAAAGGAAATTACAGGTTGAACAGCTATATTGCATGCATTCTTAATAATAACTGAAGACACAATGATTGAACTCTGTCAGGTGAATTTCATAACACCTGGTCTCATATAGCAAAGTTTGTTTTACTGGTGTCAACTGGAAAAATATCCTTAATACTGTAACTGTATATACTTTTCATTGTAACATATTAAAAAAATCTTTATTTGCTCTTAGACACATTTTACATTCTCAATATTATATCTTATTATTTATTTTTTATATTTTCTCTTTTTTAATCTGCCAGCATTTCAAATGACCATTGGCGAAGTAGAAATGCCAAAAGAAACTTGCCAATATAGGTCTTTTTTTTCAAATCAGCTATACATTTACATTACAATAAGTATAATTATATGAGTGTGCATATAGTGATATCAAGTGGTACAATTAAAGTTATATTAATACATGACATGTATCATTTCCAAACATCTCTGTCAGTTAGATATTCATCAATTCTATAATAACCCTTCTTACATAGAATATTTTTGATGTGCCTTTTGAACATATTGTCAGGCTCAGTTTCAGGTAATTTATTATAGAATCAAATACAATTTACAACTTCTGTATTGGAAGAAACCACATTTGGAAGACAAAATTTTATACATTTAGTTTTAGTTGAATTTAATAAAAGATTATTTCATATGACACAATTGCAGATAAAACGCTATTTACCTTGTCAATATTTTCGCACCGGCAAGCAACATTAAAAATTAAAGAAGTGTCATCGGCAAACAGTAGTATATCTGCCGATTCCATGTAAGGCAGATCATTTACATATACTGAAAATAACCAGTTGAGAATGCACAAGCTTGCATTGCCAGAGGAACACCTGGCTCGTCAATTATATAACCATTTAATTTTTTTTTTTTAAACTTTGACGGCCATTTTGACCATGTTCCCTAAGAAATATGATATTGGTTTTTAAGACATTCCTATTCTATTTTTTAATTTACTTTTCGAACCTGAAATAAAAATTCAAAATTTTTTTTTTATTTTCGGCCATTTTGACCTTGTTCCTTAAGAGATAGGAGGTTGGTTTTCAGACATTCCTATTCTACTTTTTTATGCTGAATCCGAATCTGAAGTCAAAATTCGAATATTTGAAAAAAGCGAGAGACACAGACAAATATATAGATTTCATATAGGAACGGTAGGGGGGGGAGGTTAGTGTTGGTTTCAGTGGGGTGTGTTCATGCCAGTGAACGCACTTCTATAAAATGCTGAGAATATCAGAAGCGAAAACGTCTAGTAGGAGTAGACTTTTGTCGCACACTGACAAGTCCTAATTACACACGTCCACGCCATTACTGGGATGCCGCCGTAACCTAGTAATGGACCCACAGTCGTGTGGTCGTCTCCCCTGGGCAATGCTGCATTCCAGATGGAGCTCCCCTATTCTCTAACCTCCGGATTGTAGTAGCAAAGTGTAAAGGGCAAAAGCGAGCCTTCGGCGCTTAAACCGAACACACTGGCTAGGGGAAACAAACCCTGAAGTAAAAATAAAAACAACCATGGCAGCAAAACCTAAAGAGTTATTACCCCAGGAGGGTACCGGCGATGCCGGAGAATCCCTCCCTGAGCCTGACTTGGAGTCTGGCTCAGGCAGCCCCTTGTATTCTGGGGGGGGCACAGTTTTGCCACAAGTGGATTTGACACAGGAAGAGCATACTCAGACGTCAGAATCAAGACTTGTACAACAGACATTCCACAGGAGTATGTTTTATAGAAGACCACGTAGTAGCTCGCTAACAAGTATTCCATCATCGAGTAAACAAACAGAAGTGGCTCCTAATCCAAGTCTAACTACACAGGAGTACATGGACAACATCAACAGCCCAACTCAAACAGCACCTAAAATTAAAATTAATGCATCCACTAAGCCAAACTGGCAGAAAATCCCAGAGCCAAACAATAAACGCAAGAGAATTTCAGACTCACCGCCCCAATTGCAAATGACAGAAACACAAAATAGTTTTTCAATTCTACCAACCGATACCACTGGAGATCATAATAGAAGCTTTGATAAAGTCACAAACAGTGAAACAGGTAAAACTCAAAAACAAAAGAAGCTTGACACCTACTGGCTGAGTCAACCAACAACACTATCAAATAGATTCTCTGAGCTAGATAATGATACGCAAGACACACAGATTAATGAATTTGCTGAAAAACCGGCTAAAGCTCCGCCCATATATGTAGACCGTGTCAACAATATCCAACCTCTCCTAAAGTTACTAGACGAGGTAGCTGCGGATAACTATGAGATAAAAGTACTCCGTAATGATCAAGTCAGGATACAGCCCAAATCAACGGAATTGTATACAAAAATAGTTAGAAATCTGCAAGAAAAAAATACAGAATTTTATACTTACAGGCCCAAACAAGACCGTGGTTTTAAAGTAGTTCTCAAAAATATTCACCCCTCCACTGATGTGGAAGAAATAACAGCCGAATTAGAACTGCAAGGACATAAAGTCACTAACATTTGGAATGTCAAGCAAAGAATTACTAAAAAACCTCTACCAATACACTTTGTAGAAATAGAATCTAACAACAATAATAAACAGATCTATGAAATCAAAAATCTTCTACACTGTAGGGTAATCTTTGAACTACCAAGACCAAAACGGGAAATCCCACAATGCGGCAATTGCCAACAATACGGACACACACGAATATACTGCTTTAGAAAACCCAAATGCATAAAATGTGCTGGTAATCATGCTTCTCACAAATGTGAACGAAAAGAACGGTCTGACAAAGTTAAATGTATACTCTGCGACGGCAACCATCCTGCAAACTATAAAGGTTGCTCAATATATAAGGAGCTTCAGAAAATCAAATATCCTACCCAGCCAGCAAAACATCGACCTACATCGCATATCAGACTCCAATCACACAATGAAGACTGCACCAAGCAACAAGATCGTCCATCATATAAGCAAGCATTATTGTCCAATAAACCCCAACATGCTGCGGCTAATAATCAAAGTCCAAATGAATTACCAATAATCCAAACAAACAACATGACCGAAATTATGAATACTATGACACTACTAATGCAACAATTAACGTCGACGACAAATCTCCTAATGGAAATCATGACCAAATTAACACATTCTATTCATTAAAAATAGCCCTCTGGAATGCGAATGGGCTCACACACCATATTCTAGAAGTAGAGACCTTCTTAAAAACGAATAATATCGATATCTTGATGCTATCCGAAACACATTTTACAAAGAAAAATTACCTCCAAATAGCGAACTATAAATTTTATCAAACAATGCACCCGGACGGTACAGCCCATGGAGGCTCCGCGATCCTCATCAGGAATAATATAAAACATCATGAGGCTGAGCCATTTAAAACACCTGAGATTCAAGCTACAAGTCTTGTCATTGAGGATTGGAGGGGTTGCTTGACTGTCACCGCATTGTATTCTCCTCCAAAACATGCAATCAAAAAAGAAGATTATGTCCACTTCTTCAAAACGCTAGGACCAAGGTTCATAGCAGGTGGAGATTATAACTCCAAAAATACCCGCTGGGGCTCTCGCCTAACTACTCCCAAAGGGCGTCAGTTACAAACAGCAATAGATGATCTTCACTTGGATACAGTATCGAGTGGGGAACCAACTTACTGGCCGACAGACCCTAAAAAGGTCCTGGATTTGGTAGACTTCTGTGTTATTAAGGGGATTCCTACTAATTGTTTTAAATGTGGTTCCCTTCAAGACCTCTCATCTGACCATAGCGTAGTGGTACTTGAGGTTGCTCAAGAAATCATATATGTAAAACCGACAGCAAGGCTACACAAACGTAGGACTAACTGGGATGGATTCCGCTCCATAGTGGAGTCCACAATTAACACTAAGTTGCCTTTCAAAACAGAAGAAGATATTACTGCAGCGGTCGAACACTTTAATGAATGTGTTCAAAATGCTGCTTGGGATAGCACTCCTGCTGACAAAAACTATACGGAGCCAGACTGTTCAAAGTCCGTTCGTGAACTATTGGCCGAAAAAAGACAAGCCCGTAAACTCTGGCAAAGTACTAGATACCCTGGTGATAAAACACGATTAAACTACCTAACAGCCAAACTTAAAAAACTGCTACATACTGAAAAGAACGAACATGTACGGAACAACCTACGCAATCTTGATGCTACGGCTGCTGGGGACTACTCCTTGTGGAAAGCAATAAAAAAAACTAAAAAGGCCTCCTGTTTCTAATCCGCCAATACGCAGAAAAGACGGGTCCTGGGCAAAAAGCGACATAGAAAAAGGCGAAGCTTTTGCCTCTCATCTAGCTGATGTCTTCGTACCGAATATTGCACAAAATGCATCGAAGACTAGCAGCAAAGAAGTCATTAACTCCCTTAATGAACCCTACCAACTCGATCTGCCAATTAAAAAGATCAAGAAGTCTGAGATCATAGAAACAATAAGAAAATTGAATCAACATAAAGCTCCAGGATACGATTTAATAACTGCAAAAATACTCTTTGAATTGCCTGAAATAGCAATTCACTTTCTGAGACAATTATTTAACTGCATACTGAGCAGAGGTATCTTTCCACCTCAATGGAAGATAGCTCAAATTAAAATGATCCTTAAACCTGGTAAAGCTCCTGAGGATGTGTCTTCCTACAGACCAATCAGTCTGCTACCCATCCTGTCGAAGGTAATGGAAATACTCTTTTTGAATCGACTAAACAAAGTAATAACAGAAAACAAAATAGTTCCTGATCACCAATTCGGTTTTAGAAAGAGACATGGCACGATAGAACAGGTACACAGACTGGTCGAAGAAATTAATAAAGCGTTCGAAAACAAGAAATATTGCTGTGCGGCATTTCTAGATATTTCCCAAGCCTTTGACAGAGTTTGGCACGATGGCTTATTGTATAAAATAAAAAAGCAACTGCCAACAAACTATTATATTTTCTTAAAATCATACCTTGCCGACAGATTTTTCTATGTTAAGCAAGGGGAAGATATAACCAAACTACACAGGATACATGCAGGCGTGCCACAGGGAAGCGTGCTTGGTCCGATCCTCTATCTGATTTTCACTTCAGACCTGCCCATGATGGATGGTGTAGTGATCGGCACATTTGCAGATGACACAGCAGCATTAACTGTCCATGATGAACCGATACAGGCAAGCAACAAGCTTCAATGTTCGCTAGACAACATCACAGAATGGCTAACTACCTGGCGAATAAAAGCAAATGAAACAAAGTCAGTCCAGGTTACCTATACAATGCGACGTGAAACATGCCCCCCTGTGTCACTCAACGGAGTGCAGATACCACAAGCAAACGAAGCCAGATACCTTGGACTCTACTTGGACCGCCGACTTACTTGGAAAAGACATATATTCACTAAAAGAAAAGCACTAGGGATACAACTGAGGAAGATGTTCTGGTTGTTTGGGCGGAAATCACAGTTGTCACTGGAAAACAAACTTTTGTTATACAAATGCATCCTGAAACCAATCTGGACTTACGGAACTCAGCTCTGGGGAACAGCCTCCAACTCCAATCTAGAAATACTTCAGAGATTTCAGTCCAAAATGCTGAGAATAATCACTGACGCACCTTGGTTTGTCACAAACAAACAATTACATCACGATCTTGAAATAAGGACAGTCCAGGAAGAGATTAAACACTCAATGAAATCATACAGAAAGAGACTAGACAATCATCCCAACATATTGGTTGCGACCTTGATGAATAGTAGTAATTCAGGATTCAAAAGGCTAAAAAGGAAGTCCCCTCAAGATTTATAGGGAATATTATGCATAAAGGGCGCATGTCACTGGACTGACAGCTCTCCAAGATAGATAATAAGTTTCATAACCATATGCTGAATGTTCTCATGGAACAGATTGCAAGAATACAATTAAAAAAAAAATAAAAAAATATAGGAACGGTGTTCCTGAAAAGGGCCCCAATATAGAGCCCTGGGGCACCCCAATATTAACATTACTGCCTTTAGATTTGGCCCCATTTATGTCAACAGTTTGTATTCTATTGTTTAAGTAAGTTGCGTTCTAATCATGGGCTTTACCTCTAACTTCATAATAGCACAGCTTTAGCAATAATGTCTGATGGTCGACACAATCAAAAGCTTTGGAGAGAGCATCCTGGGATCTCTCCTATGCACTAAGAACATGCTTGACTAATGCTTCCTCCGCATCTGTAGTGGATTTAACCGTTTCGTCCACTTTGATAACTAAATTTACATAACCAGTTACAAGACAAGATTTTTCTTTCTCTGTTTGGTAACTAGTTGTGAGAGAAGAATTATTTTTCCACTTTCGTAGATCAAATTATTTCCATTTTTGTAACCCGAGATATTAGTTTTTATAAAAAGAAAATAACATCGAAATAATAAAGTGTTTTTTACGTAACTTTTAAGTAGGTACTATTATCGGAAGTCCGAAAATATTTCTCATGCTATTTAATAATAGGTACGACGACGAGCGAAGCGAGGAGGAGTGTTAGGTAGAACTGTGACCCTACAGCGCGCGAGCCGAGCGAGCGAAGCGAGCGTGCCGCGGCAGCGGCCGGCGAAGCGCTAGAACCGAACATTGTTCACGTTCAGAACATCCACGTTCATAACCATCAAAAAGTTACAAAAGTGGAAAAATAATTCTTCTCTCACAACTAGTTATCAAACAGCGAAAGAAAAATCTTCTCTTGTAACTGGTTACGTAAGTTTAGTTACCAAAGTGGACGAAGCCGATTTAACTGCTGTAAATCCGTATTGTGCGCTATGATATGTAATTGATCAAGCATTATCTTTTTGAATACTTTACTCAATACTGGCAAAATAGATATGGGTCTGTAATTCCTCAGTTCACTTTTTTCACCAGACTTGATATTGTGCGGGAATCAAACTTGCAGACTTAGCATTGAGGTGGTCATTGCTAACCACTCAATCACCAATTTTGTCACGCAAATTATATATTTATAAATATAGTCTTTTCTTATATACACACATCAAAAGTGTCAAGGGATCAACATATATTTTTGTAATAACTTTTCTCCTGATTGATATTAATTAAAATTTTCTTTAAGGATTCATCAAATAAAGTGTTTTCGTTTGTCTACAGTAACGATAAACCAAGTCACCTTTGCATTAATAAAGAAATTTGCCATTTTCATAATAAAGGGATTTTTGACATTTGAACCACTAACATTAAAGTTCGAAAAAAAGGCTGAACTAACAGTTTTCTTTAAAATTTTATTGGGTAACTTAAACAATTAATAATCCGTGTTTCTACCGCGAACACTAACAACACAAGAACATCGGTTTGGCATACTCAAAATGAGTTCATCCAAATCACGCTGTGGAATGGCCGCCCATGTTCGTTGCAACAACAAAAAAAGGTCTTGCGACTGGATACCCTCCATATTCGGCAGAGCTCTTCTCTGTAGCATATCCCATGCATGCTCAATCGGGTTCAAGTCTGGCGACTGAGCAGGCCAGGGCATGACATTGATGTTAGCTGCGGCGAGAGTCTGTCTTACAACTCTTGCGGTGTGCGGTCGTGCATTATCATGCATTAACTGATGACTAACGATGACGTCTGATACAATCGTCTCAGCATAAATTTGAGCGTTGAGGTTGCCTCTGATCCAAATCAACTCAGTTCTTCCGCCGATCCAAATACCCGCCCATACCATGATGGTTCCACCACTATAAGGATGGACTTCCTGGCAGGATTTTAATCGCTGTTGGCGTCCAGGGGTTCTCCAGTGTCGTATACGTCTTGTATCCGGTCTCATACCAAAACGAGACTCATCAGAAAAGCAATGCCATTGTTCTTCTGCCCAATTTCTGTGTCTGTGGGCGATTCAAGAGCCCATTGATATCGAATCCTACGATTGTGCATTGCTATAGGTGGTACCCTTAGCGGTCTTCGGGAATAAAGGTTCACTTCATGCAAGCGGTTTCTGACTGTTTGGTCGCTAATTAAGTTCCCTGAAGAGTGATGAAGAAGCGTCACGGCTAACATCATGGCGGTTATTGTTGGAGCTCTTCGAGTTGTGATTTGAATGTATCGGTCTTGTCTCCGTGTGGTGCAGCGATACCGTCCTCCATGGCGCTCAGCCACGGTACCAGTGCTTCGGTAACGTGTCCAAAGTCGACTGATAACACTCTGACTTGTATTCAGAGCTAAAGCCACAGTACGTTGCCGGGAACCAGCTTCTATAATTCCCACGGCTCTGAGCATTTCTTCCCTGCTTAAATGACGTCGCCGCTCCATAATAACGTTGGTTTTAATCAGTAGTAGGGAAACAGTAGCACTAATAATGTCTTCAATGCGTTGTATGTTTTTATAGGGAAAATATTGACAGCTGATTTTCATCTTTTACTCGAATTTGATTGACAGTTCCTGTTTCAAATTATGAAATGCACCAAAAACGATCCATATAAATTTATAAAATCATAAATTTATTACAAAGCCACATCTCAATCTCAAGAAATCCGCATAAAAATGCTTGATCCCTAGACACTTTTGATGTGTGTATATACGTATAGGACTCAAATTTTTTTGAATAATTAAAATGGTAGCCCTTAGATATAGGTTTACTTTTTTGTAACATGACTTTTTTTAATTGGTAATAAAAAATATAAAATCCATGATAAACAATCTATTTAATTACTTTTAAATATTTACCATATTTTTTTTCTATTGTTATATTATTATATATTTATTTCAAGCATATCTTAAAATCTACCCTTGTTCATGGACAATGAACAGTGATAATTTTGTTGCGCTAGGATACGAGGAACATATTACAAATAATCTTTGAGTGTGAAATGACCAAAAATCAATAATTTGTTTACACTAGAGCCTACAAAGATAGCAAAGCTTTTAAAACCGTATTCTACAGCTCCAAGCCTTACTTAATTTCTTTTAATTAATAACTTACTATTGGAGAAAGAAAATAAGACATTTAGTGAAAGATCTTTATATTTAAACTTATAGTTCAATTTTCGTCGTAATTCTTTTATTGTCTGGTGTTCTTATTTGTAAACACCGAATATACAAAAGTCGGTTGGATTTACATCTGGCGATCTTGGTGGCCCAGCTATACAATATTTAAATGTTCTCTAACATTACAAGCGCAATGTGCTCTGTCGTATTGGAAAAAGCATTCTTCTCAGTAAATCTAGGTTTATGTCATCCAATACGTCACCCAATGTATTTCGGAGAAACTCTGAATAAGTCTCTCCGTTTAGTCTCGCTGGCAATTCGAAAGGACCGATAAGTTGCCTGTTAAAGACTCCAGTCCACAAATTAACATTTAATTTCTGTTAAAAATTTTGTCGACGAATTACCTTTGGATTTTCACGTTCCCAGGAATGATAATTGCGCATATTGAAAACTCCGTTTCGGGAAAATCTTAACTAATCTGTCCACATAATATTGTCGAAAAAATTTGCATCTGCTTTGCATCTGTTTAACATTTCTAGACAGAATCTGACGCATGATTCGCTGGTAATAGGTGCTGTAATTTTCTTATATGGTATGGATAATTACCTTCCGCACGAAGGATCCTAATAGCTCTTGTGCTAGTTGATGGGTCTCTCTCCACTTCCTCATGAATTTCTTCAATTCGATCTACGTCTATTATCATCGGTACAAGTTCATTTCGCCGAGTACCGGGTATACGACTTTGTTTGTAAAACCTCTATGACCGTATATTTCATACTATGTTTAATTTACAATGACATCTGCTTCATACAAGTCATTGTGAATGAAACAATATTATTATATTACGTTATTACCGTATATGGCATGGCATATGCCAGGAACACGAAAAAAAGTACCATATGCGCATCTGTCATAAATATACGTCATTACTTTAAGCAGAATTTTAGTAATTACGATGTTACAATAAAATGATAGGGCGAATCAAAGCAGCCCGTCTGGGAAGTACCTCCACCTCACAGAAAATCGCAGCCAAATAACAACTCCCTAGAGGGTTGTTTTGTTCCTGCGTGTGAGTGAGGTCACCAGTAAGCTCCTAAGGAATTGCTGTGTAAGCAGCAGAGGAGGCATCGCGCGAGTGATATATGTTACAAGCGTTAATATATTACGGTAGTTAGACCAGGTGGACCGTATGCTTGTGTCTCCCGACGTTGAATAAAAAAAGAAACGGGTTGCACTCTGGGAGTGCCGGCAGAAGTGAAAACTTGAACATGCGGACCAAACATGATGTTGATAAACTACGTTGAACGAAACTCGTAAGCGCCAAGAATTTCATGGCGCTTACAACGATTTGGTCGCGAGAAAATAATACCCTATGAACGATCTAGCGCTTCATGTTTTAATTGTTTAATTAGAGGTAACTAATGTTTTAGCGCTGCAGCGAACTTAAGTTCTAATTCTCACTAAACTCTTACGGTCAGGGTCACGTGTCCAGACGCGAGTTTAACATTTTTTACTCATCCCAAAAAGTGCACAACGCCGCTAAAGAAGTTTTAACTTCAAAAAAAAAAATTGGTTTTCTTTAGTGATATCCACATGTATCATTGCGCTTGTATTTAATGCGAACCCTTCACAACAATCTGTTCAAGCTACCTAAAATTGGTCATTGCAAAATTGAATTCACAAAAAAATGCAGCCAAACACGGCGTAAACGCATATACGGCTAGTGATGTACCAGTCTACCCTAAAAATGCATTAAACTGTACCTGGAAAATATGTATAGTTAGTTAGTGATGTATACTTGTTGTACTGCTTTGTAATAGATGCCCTAATTAATTTTTAGCAAAATAATACCAACAGTAGATAATAGTAATAATTTAAGGTTCTTCTTCTTGATCTTGCTATCTCACCTTTTCTATATACACTTCTACCGAAGATTCCGTTCCTTACACCATCTCTGCCCATACACATGCTTCTGTACCCACTGTTCCTTGTTCTTGTCCTACCTTGAAGCGTAGTGTTACTGTTAAATAGCTCGGCATTACATTAGATAATCGACTCGCCTGTCAGACTCATCTTAAAGTCACTAGTGGAAGAGTTCGTAAATTTTGTTTGTTTTTAAG
Source organism: Pyralis farinalis (assembly GCA_947507595.1). Taxonomy (NCBI): domain Eukaryota; kingdom Metazoa; phylum Arthropoda; class Insecta; order Lepidoptera; family Pyralidae; genus Pyralis; species Pyralis farinalis. The sequence goes on along the minus strand of OX382272.1, from coordinate 11,489,101 downwards.
AAAATTCGTCATGTTGCCGAGCCGCATGGGGTGGTGCAGACAAAACCCACCTTCTGTGGTTAGAACGTGCTCAGAGGGCTCTTCTAAAAGTCTGTTTGTTTAATCTATTCTTTTCCCTACTTTCGCTCTCTACCAACAAGCTCAGGTACATACCATCCGTCAACTATTTATCCTGAATACAGTTCTCAAACAGCATCACGAACATTAAATAAGCCCTACTTCCTCTCGTTCTGCTCGTCGCCCTCCCTCCGTCTACGCTCCGTCACTTAACACAGTTTTCGCCAACCGATTCTATACAGTTTTCTAGGCCCGTTTCTCTATAATAGACTAAATTGTAACTTGGATATTCACGCACTTTTATCCTTCAGCTGCAAAAAGAAGGTACACTACCTACATATAAGGTCTCAACTACCGTGAGACTGAAAACTCGATACACCCGGTGGTTTAAATCTACGTATATATTATTATCATTAGTTGTATTTATTTTCTGTAATTATCACCATCTGTTTAACTATACCAATTACCTTTTATATACACTCACGCACATATCTCCACGAAAGCACATAAACCAAGCTCATTTCTTGAATTTTAATCATATACTAATTAAACATATTTTTGTCAAATCCAAGTAAGGTCATGTTTTCACACCATGTGGGGAGAGTCTAGTGTACTGAGATACAGGCCCTGCCTAGTTCAGTCACCAGTCTCTCACAATCTCAAACATTGTTATTTAATAAACAAACCACTTGCTTTGTTTGTATACAAGTGTACTTATAAGTATGTGGAGAATAATAAAGAAATTTTGAATTTGAATTCTTGAAATAACCCCTATCGTAATCCATTAGGATTAGCGGGGTCTGGTACCTCTGCCTAAGGATTTGGCGAAGATATTGATTTTTACTCGCAGCGACTGCCGTCAGGCCTCCACAACCCAGTCCCTCTGGGTTGTGGAGGCCTGACGACATACGAGACCTTCCATAGGTTAGGTTACACATCTTAAGAGAGGTAGGGCACATCAAAGCAGCCCGTCTGGGGAAGTACCTCCACCTTACAGAAAACCGCAGCCAAATAACAACTCTGTAGGGGTTGTTGTGTTCCTGCATGTGAGTGAGGTCACCAGTAAGCTCCCAAGGAGTTGCTGTGTAAGCAGCGGAGGATGCATCGCGCGAGTGGTACTTAATATATCGCAAGCGTTAATAGGCTATGGTAGGCGCTTTTTGTGGGCCGTATGCTTGTATGCCTCCCGACGTAGTATAAAAAAAACGTATTTCTAAATATAATTTCTTGGGCGTGCGGGTTTCCTCACGATGTTTTTCTTACCGCTAGGATAGTGATAATTACATAAAAATGTACATAAATCCGTAAACACAAATTTAGTGGTACCAGTTCTTTAAGCCATTTCTTTATCCACTGGGCTATCACTGTTCGTAATCATTTTAGGATGGTAGTAGATAAAAATAAGATTGCATATAACAATGAAATATTTTAACTTCCATTACTTTAATGTGATTGCTATCATTAGTTACCTAGATGACATATCTCTGTACTTTCTACTGTAGTACTACTTGAATTTTGGGCTTAAGTAGAGGTTATAGTCCTGTAAAATAAGTATGAGCTGCAATCTGTCTTCATGCTAGTTTTTTTTATATACAATGTCGGGAGACATACAATCATTCGACCCACCTAGCATAGCAATCTTTAAGTTCCTTACTTACTGGTGAACTCACTCATGCGCAGGAACACGATAACCCTCTATGGAGTTGTTATTTGGCTGCGGTTTTCTGTGGGGTGGAGCTACTTACCCCAGACAGTCTGCTTTTAACGCGCCATGCCTTAAAAACACCCAGACCAAGACAAACATACATGTTCTTGCACAAAATTCCCTGTGTTGGGAATCGAACCCACGAGCGTTGGTGTCAATGTAGTAATTAGATGTTTCTTCACCAATTTTAGCTATATTTTTCCAGAAGCTTTGGAACGTAAAATAAACAAAGCTGGGGTAACTCATTTGCAAGAATAAGCCAGGGGTTGTTACACCAATAGTGAATTTCTACTAACGGTTTTGTTTAAACTTTAATCATGATGTACTATATCATGATTATAATTTTACTTATCACCATTCCATTGTTTTCACAATTATAATTACTAAATCATTTTCAGTCTTTAGTAATCATAATAGTAAAAAATATATATTAGAAGGCAGAAATATGAAACAACTGTTTTATATATAGCATGTTCTTTATTTTCCCGAAATAAAACGTTATATTACTTAAATTACTTAAAAAATAAATTGCAATTACGAAGTGGATAATAATTATTAAATGATTACATTTTTTTATTATAATGCCAATCACTTATGGCAGTTTTTCATACAAGTAAATATCACAGTTATTATTAAATTATTTGTGATCGACAAAACAGTAGAAAACTCAATGTAATCTATGTTACACTATTTTAATGAGCGAGTTGCGAAGTATAAAAAATGCAAAAATACAGTCACATCACTCTAAATGTTGTTTTTTTACTTATTTCTTATAGATAGGTAATATTTATAGACTTCGTAATATTGGGGTATCTATGTACATAGATATCTCGATGATGCTGACAGTTGATTGCACAAGAAGATGTAATGACATTTATTACTAAATGTACTTAGGTGTACTAAAATCATTTTATGGATATACGAAATATTTTTTACACAAAGTATGATATTCAACGAGAATTTATTCTGTACATTAACTAACTATAATAAGCACCATTATTCATTCCACTACATTTCAGATATTCTTTTCATTCTCAAGTTGGCAACACAATTCGAGTATCATTAGCGACATTCAAGCATTGTTCACAGTATGTTAAGGCAATTTTATTATAAATAGTCATTATACTTAGATAACTACAAATCTTATGTTTATTTGTAAGATAGCTGTAAAACGGAGTGCGTCTTTTTCTTTTACACAGAATGCCCTCTTTCGCTGCGGTCTACCCTCTACACTTCTTAATTAGATATTGAAAATTAACTAATCTTTCACGCATTTGGTTTCAAGGGCTTTCTTAATAAGAAACTGGTGGTCATGGTTAATGTAGGGTGAATTCAAAAATTCGTAATTATGCATATTTGCACTCCGTTTTACTGCTATAATTTTTTTCAAGCTGGACACAATGATTAGCTAAAACATGATAAATATTTTAAAATAGAAAATCTAATCCATGCCTTAATACTCATTATTATATAATGTTACATGACATAATTAGCAGCAGCGAGATATTATGATTTCAATATATTGTTTTTTATACAACGTCGGTAGACATACAAGATATAGCCCACCTGATATAAAGCAGTTACCGTAGCCTATTAACGCTTGTAATATATACATATCACCCGCGCGATGCCTTCTCTGCTGCTTACATAGCAACTCCTCGGGAGCTTACTGGTGACTTCGCTCACACGCAAGAACACAACAACCCTCTAGGGAGTTGTCATTTGGCTGCGGTTTTTCTGTGAGGTGGAGGTACTTCCCCAGACGAGCTGCTTTGATGCGCCGACCTCTTAAAACATCCAGACCAAGACAAATAGACATGTTCATGCACACAAATTTGTCTTGGGTGGGAATCGAACCCACGAGCGTTGGTGACAAAGTCGCGTCATTTACGTCTGAGCCACCGAGCTCGTCAAATAAATAAAAAATGAGTCAAAAGCTTGGGATATTTGTAAAAAAATAAATATAATAATTATTATGCTTTTAAATTTAAAGAATATATATAAAGCTCCGGCAATCGCTATTTACAAAATATAACGGGCTTCTATCGAATGTATTATCACAATTTATGTTTCATGATCATAATATAGGTAAATGTGACATCTACTATAATTATAGTTATTCAGAACTATGTTACAAATTACATAATATTTGTGTACCTCTTTTAACCAGCATAGGAGCTAATTTAATGACTACTGCTGTAATTATATAAAGTTCTTAATTGAAATTATATTATTTGATAAGGCATACTTGTGGATTATAGACTGTTAGAACATTCAAGTTCCAACTAAATACAGTGCCTATGTTAAGCTTTTATTATTTTATTCCCCACAAAAATAATATTACATTACTTATATAGTGACGTCTACTAAACTGTTTAGACATAAAGTGTATAGAAGCTAAATGAATGGTGTTATGTACCTTACAATTCATTAACAAACCGAGCACGCGATCATATTGAGATCAAAATGTACATACAAGAAATAATAAAATGCTTCATTACTAGAATTATCCTAATAGGTTTACGTAATAAATATAAGTAAAGATTTAATACTAAACAGGCAGTGCAATATTTGCGCAATAGATTACTAAATCTAAGTCTTAGTCAGCCATAAATTCCGATATGTATGTATTGATTTAGAAATACATTATGCGTTATGGATCAATAACTTACTCTATTAGGTTATTATTTATGTTCTTAGGAGGCACGCAATTGTCCATAATGTAATTGCGCAACTGTTTGAGGAAATCTGTCTGAATTTACGACTAGTCACTATCATTAGAATTGAATTATCATTTGATATCATACTGAAACTATTTTTATAACTTTATAATAGTTAATAGATTCAGGCGTTATTATGCGAAAGTTAAATTTACAGCCAATTTGATCTACTATAGAATCGAATATGAATTAATTGGTGGCAGAAGCATACAAAGTAGTTTAGACCAAATTGCCTGTATAACTGTATCTTTTCAGTACATATTTTTCAGTAAATCTTTCTTTACCCACCTTATTTTTGGGATTTTTTGTTTATTTAATTTCACACAAACGATTTGGTATAAGTGACAAGTACTAGGAAAGTAGAAGATAAGAAAGGTAAGAGTATATTTATACTGCGTGTCGACGGAGCAGCACTGGGAGAGCGCAGCGTGGAGCCCGGTGCGGGCAGAGAGCGGAATGGTGCTCGTCGGCTGTTGCGCTCCGTCGGACATCCCATCCAGAATGGTGCTGAAGGAAGTTGTCTCTCATGTTCTACCTTCATTTGTAAATCGTTGAACTTCCAGAATCCTCTGCCTTTGAAGAAGTAGGTTTTTCCTGTGAACACATGACGGTAATAATGATAATATGTTTTCATTTAATATTCCGAAATCATATTTTCCTTCTTAGGCAGTAAAGAAACAAAGTAAACAGCTCACCAGATGCCGTTATTACACAAGTATTATATGCACTTGCGTTGTCACGTCAACTGCCAACTCACTACCTCAAGAGCTACTGTCTATTCTCAAATATTCGTTACCTACATAATGTTAGGAAGTTTTCATTCGTGGTTGATCCCAATAAAAGCGAGTATTATTCGCACGTTGCCACTCCCGTTGTTAATGTTGCAACTTCTCAGGAACTTACTGGTAACCTCACCTAATAGTAGGAACAAAATAGTTCTCCAGGAAGTTCTTTTTTTGGCTGAGGTCGTCAGTGAGGTAAAGTATTAATATTTTATGCGCCATACCTCTCGCCAGAATCTCGTTTGTCGTCGTGACAAAAGTCAAAAGGGCAGATTGACAATTATGTCAGTCTGCCATTTGCCTTGGCTCACGATGGGATTTGGCATAGAAACATTATAAAGTTCTAAAATTACCATCTCCTAAGTAGGCGTGTTTTTTAGTACTCCGTAGTAGAAGTTGGAATTATTTTGATCGGATTTCGGGACTTTGAATGGGAGTGAATATCTTTTCAATATCTTACCGTCTTTCCACTGGAATACACTGTCGATGTTGTAGCCAACACCCTTCCACATGGACATATCGCGGGGATAATCCAACTCTACGCGACCTTCATCTTCATCGTATCTGAAACGATTATTTTTGTGTTTTTATGATCCTCTAGTACATGATCACTGCAGATGTCTGATTGAAGCATTTACGTAATAGAGATCAATAATATGGGTATACCATGCAATAAAAGGATATCTTTTCTTGGTTCGTTCGTTGAAATCGTAAACAAGTTCAGTACTTTTAAGAGGGTTACTTACCTACTCAATGGACTCCCATTTAAAGAAAATATAAAAGTGACGTTTTTTTATATGTGACTTATTTCTTTTTTTAAACGTGATTCATTACGTCTACTATGTTATAGAATCTAAGAAACGAACTTTAAATTACTTCGAATTGTTTTATTATCATGAAACTTTTTTGTTATCAAACATGTTCTGCTGTGCAGAAACCGATGAGTTGTGAAGAAATTATAACATGAGGTTCTTTAAAAAAGGCGTGGAGTGGCTTTTCCGGGTCGCCAACGCACGAGTGACACCCTTAGTGCTGACAATTCTAGGTCACAGTAACTGCTTTGCATCAAGAAGCCGTACGCTTGCTTGTTAGCACCATAGATGTGTACAAAATAAACTATACTCGGTTCATAGACATCGACCAATAAGTTCATAATTATACAACGATCAGAAGTGTTTGAAAGATTTCTTAGATTTGATTACATTGACAAATTATAAGTCCATCTGTATCTATCTATCTGTAACTTCATGCCAAATCCGTTGCGAGGTAGACGGAGAGAACCGAGCACCACATGACTCGATCCTTCCTTAACACATCGCTCACTTCTTTAACATTCATTGCTCTTTTCATAAATAAATAATAAATGCCTTTATTGGTTCTGCAGAGTTATTTTTCGCGGGTCTTATTTTAATAATATTTCAATTTACATAAAAAGTAGAAATTAGAAAACAGTTTTAAAAAGATAAGGTATTCAAAATTTACTTACTTCCAATAGAGTGAGCCACTGTAGAAGTAAGTTTTACTATTATGCCCCCAGACCATAGCTGCATCTAGTTTGTCCAAATTCTCTGGTAAGCCAAGTTCGCTTATTGGTCTTGGATATCCAGGTACCAGGCTTTGAGTATCAAACAAGTAGAGTTCTTTTCCTGAAAATAACAATATAAATCACAGTTGTGTTACTACCAAATTGTAATTAAAGTTGCTATGATGTACACTAAGATGAGTAAACTAATAATTGAAATATTTATCCACTATGAAATTATTTATTTTGTAATGCATTTTTTTTTCTATTATGATTGCGTTGTTAAATAATGTAAATATGTATCTACCAATAAAGAAAGCGATTTTCCTGTCAGGTCTTTCGTAAACAGCGTCGATATGAGTGAAGTCCCTTGGCAACCCTGGCCACATTCTTGATATTTCTATAGGATATTCAGGATACAGCCCTTGAGCACCTCTCCGCCAGTGATACTGAAAAAAAATTGAAAAGTTGAAAATTGTCTCTTCATATAAAATATCCCATCAATCTTTATCGAGTATTGAAATATATCATAAATGAGAAAATGAATACAAGACAACAAATGCGACCCGACCATTTGTTGGAATTTGAAGGAAGTGAAGATAAAAAGAGATAGATCTTTAGGTTTGAAACAGATGGTGAATTTTAAGTCCGAATTGGAGATGCTTTGTTAACAGAGATGTAACTCGCGGGCGACAACAAGTAGGTAGTAATCAAGCGCGACAGTAACACTAGTGATACAACAATTGCTTGACGTCATAAAACGATGATAAAAGATGACCGAAGCAAGGTTTCATAAATTAAATATCTAAACATTAAATGTTATGTAGATACGGGGATCCCCGTTGGCAGAGAAGCGTAGAGCTTCCTCGGTAATATACGGCAACGATTGGTCTGAATTTATTTTTGAAAGTACAAAATATTGATACTTACCCTATTCTTGAATATGAAAAGTTCCCCACGTATGAGAGCCACGGCATCGTAACTTGTATTGCAAGTGTCTGGTTTATCGGAAGGCGGCGATGGTCGAATTGTTGTGGTCGGCCTTGGAGGGTAGTATGGTTTTTTAGGCCTATGGTCAGGATAGTTTGGTCTTGGGTATGACGGATACTCTGTGCTGACGTGAGGGTACCGCGGGCGGTATGTGGTAGGATGAGTGGTAGTTTCATGTGGCGTAGGACGCGGGTAGTGGTTGTGGTTGGTACGCCTAGGATGTTCCTCCGTAGTGTTGTAGTGACGACGTTCTGGGTAGTAGGGAGGCCGAGCGGGCCGGCCAGGGTTACTTCTATCAGGGTAATAAGTCGGGTATTTGCTTGGCGCGCGTGGATAAGGAGTATAGTCCGGTCGATGGTTTGGATGTCTGTTGTGGTGGTGTGTCTGGTGCCAGTAAGGTCTTCTGGTTGTGGTAGTTGTAGTGGTTGTAGTTGTAGTTGGTGGGGGTGTTTCTATTGGATAATAAGGAATCTTCGCCCATGGTTTTCTTACTTTTGGTCCTGAAAAAAAAGATAACATTACGTATCTTTCCTATATTATACATGGCTCTGACAAGAGAGGATAAAGTGGTATTTATTGCAACCTGACCGGTGAAGTTGTTGCGTTCCGGAGGATTGTTGTATTTTTTGAGTAAGTGTGGTATATCAGTGAGTTTCTGAGTACCTAGTTTCTATTATAGCAGCGGCAGTGGCTTCGCTCGAACATCAATTCATCTTCAAATAATCGAAAATTAAAATATCCAAACTTACTTTACGTACACATACATACATTTATAGCTAATATAAAGTTGTATCTTATTTACTTACTGTGTATTTCAGCCCATTTATAAAAAGAACCTAACATTTAGATCCCAAAGATTAAAAATATGTCGGATCGGAGTGCCCAATCACACTCTCACGAGCAGCTTATAATATTCGACGAGTCAATTACGGTCAGCTGTTCTTTTCTCAATGAACTTATTCCATTTTTGTATATAATTCGTCGGCTTTGAGTTAACCGTGGTTTCGGTTTTTAAACTTACGATCAAATAAACATTTTAAATTCGCCCTTTCGTTCACATACCGTTTTTGAGCTTCGATATGCTTGCACCTCAAATTCAAACAAACCAATAAACAAGGGATCTATAGGACGATTTTGACGAGCTCTAGACGCACAACGATAACCCATCGAATTCCCCTCGAGGTAGTAATAATTACAAAATATTTATAAGTTTGTTTCTTACTTACCATACATTTGCTGAATACCATTTCGATCATCTTCAGGCAACTCGAAGTTAGGTTGGATCCCTTGGTACCAAGGGAACATGAGAGCTCCCTTGACCGAACTGTGACTGAGTCCCAGAGAATGGCCGAATTCGTGAGCCGCCACAGCGAAAAGTGACGTGCCTGCAAGGAAAATATTGTTTGTAATTAATTAATGCAACAGGTATTGTTATCTCGATTTAAAATACAATTTATCGCGAGCATTTTATGCAGCAGAGGCTGCGGGCCGTCGTCAGCTAGTTATCTCATATTTGCGTGTGGGTTCGGTCAAATAAAGGTGGATATTTACACATGACTAGCCGAATACAATCCAGAACGGCATTGTAGGCGTCCGTTGTTCGTGTAAATTATCAGGTGTGGGCCGCAGGACGCGTGGTAATCGGGCCGTGCCGCCTGTGTAGTGCCTGTACGCTGTGCTCTGCGGTTGCACCTCGTATCGGGTTGCGAACGTGTTTGCATTACATAGTTGACACGTCAACATCGATACATACCTACCGCTCACTCTCATCACGTGATTACCGACAATTGTGTAAAATAACAAAGGAAATTGTTGAATATGATTACGTCCCAGCTTGTCTAGCGCTTACGATGTAAATGGGAATTCTTTTCAATTTATCTATTATTCGAGTTTGCTGATGAAATGCATGTTATCATTTAATACTATTAATGTGAGTACTAAGTATTGCAAGTGTATGAAAAGCGGAGTGCAGGCGTGTCGCACTCGCGCCTCGCCATGCCATTTGCATGTCAAAACAGAGCCAACCGCGACATACTCATTTCCGAAAATTGCTCGTGAAGTTTTTACTAAAAATTGAATTTTATGGACGTTTTATTTTAATATCTTTCACTCGTTAATGAATTACGTTTGTTACCGCCGCCATGGGTAAACATCATATCTATCTATATCTTCACGCCAGGTAGGCCTAGGTAGGTCTTGGGGGGGTAGACAGAGAGCTCCGAAAGCAACAACGGTCCTTACACACCGCGCTCGTTTCTTTGATGTTATAGCTCTTCAAGCATGCCCGCCGGTCGTTAGGGCTCCTGACCTCACCTTCTCAAAAATTTCGTCAAATTTTTTCGTGTAAAGAAAAGAATATTCGATATCTAGGTACATACCGAGATTTCGTGGTAGGTATCCCTAGGGATTTCATGAAATCCCCGATATCTACACTTATATGTAGCATGTATATACATGAGTCATACATAAACTACAGCTACATAAAATTCAATTTCAAAATAATAGAATAGGAAGTTCTAATAAAATGTTATATTATCCCACAGCAGCCCGTTGATAGTACAGGGCTACCTTATCAATTTAAACTATAATCCACCCGAAGGCAACCGATATGATTTAACGATTGTCATCTCTCAACAACGTCCAGTAGGTCATTGTCATCGCTACACACTAAACACGCTGCACGACTTATGTGCCAACCGTAACACGCATTTATCTAATCATTAGTCCCCGCAAGGTATAAGGCTCGTTGTACGTACGACTCTATTCGACCACGCAAGATAGCCGCGCCGATTGCAGCTTGTCTATATATGGCATAACTTATCTCGAGTTCGTCTATCGGAAATTCGAGTTGAGGTTGATATGGCATGCACTTTTGGTACTTAATGCTGTTTACAAGGTATCATATCTTGTGTACGTTATCTAATTTGAATACTACTTACCATCGTCGTCATCCTTCGGATGTAGCAGCCACAGCTCGTCATCATCGAAGTGTGCGTCCCCGCCGCGGCCCGAGCCGGGGAAGAAAGCGTGTGCGAGAATCAGGCCACGTCCGTCGAACGGATAGGCATCACCATGGTAACGTCTGTGGACAAAGTTAGTCCGGAGATATTTATTTATTTATTTGCAGATAAAAAATCTAAATGTGTGCGACAAACGCACGGTGGGTTGAACGTGCCTTGCTCCGCACAAAGTAGCTGAAAACTGAAATTTAAACAATTATAATTATTGAAATGGGAATAGTCGTAGACGGATGACTGTTATAATTTTTATAGAAGAACAAGCAGGGTTGAACCATACGATCTACTGTCTGATCCTGAAGACTACTACGGTACAAGTAACTCCAGCTCGATTCTCGCTACGCGCATAACAGTACAATACTTGACAAAGACTGGTAATAACGAAGATACGAATGACGTAGCATGATTCCTGGACAAGAACACAGGATGCTACGCGATTATTGGACTCACATGCGAGCATAGCCATGGGTCAAATATACTTTGTGTGATTGCAAAATATTTATTGTACTATAAACAAAACGCAAAAGTACAAATAAATAGCTCTATTATTTTTATTGTACATAGGCATAACGAGGTACCTGTTCTTACATCGCCGAAATCAATTAAACGTTTATAAAGTGTAATATACACTGAAGTGAACAAGATATTTTAATAGAGGATTATATTGAATGCGTGCAAGAGAATGTAGCGGATGGTTAAATTGCATAGTGGTGTATTAGTACTCGAAGGCTTTCAATGTTGATGAAAACATTCGTATTGAAGTAATATATTCATTTGGCAACAAACAACGGTTGATGGAGTGGACGGAGGCTGCGGAGCAATCAAACTTGTGTCCCAGGGGCCCGCGGCCGACCACTACCCACCTAATCATTTTTCGCGCCGACAAAACAACTGAAAGACCCCGCCCATGCATATTTCACGCAATATTAGCTGAGCAGCGCGTTATTGAGTTTCCATGCGAAAGTTATGCCATTACCGCCGGTGCGCGTGAAGTAATACGAATCATGTTAAGATGTTCCAATGAATCTCAATCCTTCCACTGGTTTTTTACTGTGTGTGTTAAAAATACGCCTGCCACAACATTAGCAACTAAACAATATCACGGTCACCTTACCCACTCCCTGGAAGATAACAACTCTCCAGGGAATTTTGTTGTTTTTTTATAACACTATGGTGGCAAACAAAGCCTGCTTGATGGTAAGCAGTTGCTGTAGCCTATGAACACTTTGAGAACCAGAGGTTACGCGCGTGCGTTTGCGACTTTGTTAAAACTTCTTTACGCCTTTTTTAAAGACATTTGTTATTTAGCGGCGGTTTTCTATAAGATGGAGATTCTTGCTTAGGACAATTAGTGACGGCCTGCCTGATTAGGGCGATTACTAGCATTAGATACATGCAACAGGAAGAGTACCTACAAGCTCGCGCGTGACTGCCTCCGTGGCTATGCTGTTAGCGCAGTACCTACAAACTTCAAGGAGACATCACTCACTGCTGTTATTTTCTATAAGGCAGAAGATACTTCTCTTCACAGGTTGCTCATGATTAAATATCGTTATGCCCCACTTCTCTTTTACCAGAGCCTCGTTTATTGTCAATCATGTGCAGGTTACTTGTAGCTATAGCCATGTTGTGCTGTAGTTGTATCTGTGACCCTAAAGATCAAGGTGAACCTTTTACTATAGTAAACTCCTAAGGAGTTGCTCTGTTAGCAGCAGAGGTGGCATCCCGCGAGTGACACTTCATGTATTGCAAGCATTCATAGGCTACGGTAACTACGGTGATGTAAAATGATGAGCGATATGCGTACATGCCTCCAGATATTGTATAAACTACGCAAAGATCATATGTAAAGACTGATAAAATTGAAAATGTATTCTGTTCTGAAGAAATGAAAGTTATATATAATTCTTAGCGGCAAAAAGAAGTTGTTTGGCACACATCTCCACAGACTGCCTCAATCGATAATTGTCATAGACAGAATATCTCCCCCACTCTTTTGATTCAAAATAGTCTCGCACTGTGCGGTTTCAGAGTAACTCACTGCCCATGATTTCTCAGGAGACGAGCTTTTTACAACACACGTGCGTCCATAGGGTACGGTGACTGGTTATTATCTGGTAGACTGTACGCGTGTTTGCTACCTTAGTGTTATACAAACAAGGAGGGTTTCTGTGATGACGCATGTATGAGAATGTTTGAAATTAGTAGAATGTGAGGGTTTCGCTGATAAACCCTGTCAAATGTACGTAGGGTTGGGACAGGAAGTTTCCCGAATTTCATAACGATTTGTTAGGTAGATGGCGACGCGGCCGAGTTTGGGACCAGAATAAACACAATACATTTTTCAAAGTTATTATTTAATTTTTTATGGGCCTTACACACAGTTATTATTGAACTGCTTAATTATTAAGTAGAGTTTTTTTTATCGAAATATAAATCTGTGTGAGCGTCAAAATCGCGAGATCAAGTTTCCAATTTAAAATTTGTCCCATCATTGTGTTAGTGCAATATATGTACTATTCATACTCTGAACATGACATTTGTACCTTCGAAAGTAATGGCAGTGTGTAAAACACTCTGACGTCAAAGTGGCGGGACCAACTGAATGAGCTTTTCAGCGTCAAATCATCCTTTAATGGAGTACTAAGTCTTCCTTTGCTGAAAATGTCTACAAGCATATACCCAATTTCGAATAATATTGTAGGTCTCAAATTAAAGTTGTGTAACTAAAATACTGGTCCGCCATTTTGATGTTTTGTGAAATTGTTGAAATCATATGAAAATCGTAAGAATTCGTGTAAATTTATACGAATTCTTAGTACACGAACATGTGCAAATTTCAGTTTCGTAAGTTATATACATAAAAAGTTTATCTATCATTAGTAATTATCTATGAATGGGATATATGTATGCAGAAATGAAACAACACAAAATTATTTTTATATAAATTTTGATCCAATTCCAACTACAAGTGTTACCTTTAGTGTTTTAATAATAGAAGATTATAAAAAGTATTGGTTCGTTAAATAAAACTTATTTCTGTGCATATATCAAACAATTACGTAATATCTACGTTTGACTCTTCGTAACTTTAAGTCGTTCTAGCACTCTCGTTTTCCAATTATTCGTTAAATATGAGCTCGATAAGCGTCAATGCGGCTCGATGTTGGTTGCCATAAACTCTACAGCTGATATAATTGAATATCATTACCCTTTTAAGACAATTTGTTTCGAAATTTCAAAAATGTTGACCTTTTTTAGATCACTAAGTTCAGAAAATACTGTGGACGATAACGAATAAGACATGCTTTGTTAAATTGTTTTTACGAGTTCTGTTATCTAGTTCAGTTGACTGAACAAGTAGAAAATGAAACAAGCGAGTAAAATTTATAAAAACAAAATATGAAACAAGTTTATACTGTCAATTATACAAAACATAAAATTGCAGTTTTTAAATGAAGACTCAATGACTTTACAATAATTAAATTACAACACTTATACAGCAGCTTATTTCATTTTCATCTAAACAAGTTAACTGTACAACTGAACTATTGCAATGAAGTTATTATGTTACCTAACTTGAACAATGTAATTGAAGGTATATCCCCGCTACTTTATATGTGAGTAGCAGGTGATTCTGATATTTAGGGATTAGCGACAGGGATCGGAGGTAATAAGCAGATCCGGTCAAGTGCGAGTCGTACTAGCACATCGAGGGTTTTGAACGACCACATAATATGCACGTTTCTTGTCCACTAAAAAAATAATAAATAAATAAATATTGTCGGACAAATTACACAGCGCCACCTAGCTCCAAAGTAAGCGAAGCTTGTGTTATGGGTACTAGACAACTGATAAACATACGTTAATACATTTTTTTTGTAAATACATACTTATCATACATAGAAAATACCCAGACCAAGACAAACAGACATGTTCATGCACACAAATGTTTGTACTGTGGGAATCGAACCCACGAGCGTTGGTGTCAAAGTAGTGTAATAACGCGCTCCACCACTGCGCCACCGAGCTCGTCAAAAAATAAATTTCACGATCCTAGGTTAGGGTGTGTATTTAAACAAAAATTAAAATTTTTGACTTATCTACCTACAGACAGACAAGTCTAATTCCAATTAGTAATTTTCCAGTATTATCCTATATTTGTACACAGAGACTTTGGTTTTTGCCAAATTTCATTATTCTAGTCGATCGCAAGTACCTGTAGGATTTTATTAGTGATTTCTTGATAATCACGGATGAGCTCACAAAATAATCGCTACGCGAACGTTAAAAAGGTTGTTCCTGTTTAGCTTCATACCCCAATCGATTTATTATAAAGTTAACAACTTTTAAAGGCACTAGATATGCTTATTGGCATGTTGTAAACAGAATGCGACCACTGTGGTTTCAGTGTGTAAGATGTCCCTGCCGATGGCGAGTAATGGCTTTATATAAGAAAGCTGTATGTTAAATCAAACTGGGAGCACAACTCGTCGTAAAATTGGTAGAACACACGAACACAGCTAGTCTTTGAATACAATCGCGTCTCTACTGTCACAGTATGAGACACAGGAAAATACATAAATCTTTAGTAAATCTAGCTACTTACATACAGATATATATTGTTATATACAGGTATTTCACGTGTCTATGAGTAAAACATGAATACGGAAGAAAACAATTTAGATGAAGAAAAGCTTTCAATTTCGAAGAACTTAACAAGATTTTTTTTTACCGTGGCATATGAACGCTTGCAGCACATTAAGTATCACTCACGTGATGTCACCTCTACTGTTAACATAGCTACTTTTTAACAGCTTACTGGTGCCCTCACTCGCACGCAGGAACGCAACAACCCTCCAAGTTAAGTTTAACTGTATCTTTAAAAAGGAGTAGCGGTATTGAAGTATTCAAAAATGTAGAATAAGTTCTACTGGATTCGTTTAGACGTTTCTTCATTTTATTTTCAAAAGCAGTCAGTGATAGTACCAATGTATATGGTCCTAGTTGTAGAAGGCAGTTAAGTAGTACGTACGTATCGTATCCTTTATTACCCCGGTAATATTACAGTTTATGGCGGCAATAAATCTTGCGGGCGCGGATAGCGTTGTTGCGTTTTGCGCATCCACAGCACGAACACCAATAATGCGATGTGATGATTAATTTTTAAGACGGGCACATTACTAATTAACTATTCCCTATTACTAGGTTACACTTTATTTAACCATTTAACTATTGAGGGGGGAAGGTGCTCACCATGATCTATAGAGTTAAAGTCAATCTCACATGCAAAGGGCGCACACTCGCAATTAACAAACAAACAAATTATTTGGAATCAACGTTAAACTGTGTTCCTAATAAAAACTACCCGCTGCATACGTCAAAATATTAGTTTCATTATCTTGTTGAAAATCCTTTGACGGCTAATATTCAGGATATAAAGATTTGTATACAATAATTATTTAAAAAGCTTATTTGACGAAGCTACCAGTTACTAAGATTATATCTACTATACCGTGTGAACAGCCTAAACTACTGCTACACTGAACAATCTTTAGACCTCGTTCTGCTACGACGGATAAGAGAATCATAATATATAATGTTTGAAACCTACAAAATATTATTTACATCCCATTTAAAAGTTAAATAAAAAGTTGCTCATGCATTTATTCTAGCTTGTTGGACTTGACTGGTATGAACTGTAATCTGGTACCGGCAAAAATATACCACCCCGGTATTTTATCGCCTGTAATTATTACAGATTTTTCGCTCAGTTTGGAGGTGAAGGGAGATAACGGTATCTGCAACATGACAGACGGACGGATGACGGACTTTTCATCATAAGGTTTTTTATTTACTTTAGTGGTAATATCTTGAGTGGCGCGGTAGTGCTATCTTAATGTGAAATCTGAATAAATCTTGGTTTCGAAAGTCAGAAATTCTTAGACACATTCGTACTTTGATTAATGTCAATAACGGTGTTTTATGTTAAATTAAACGAATATCTCGCATACACTAACAACATACCTCGATTAAGGTGATTGTACTCACATACGTGTATTGGAAGCACTGCAGGGGATTATAGTAGGAAACGGAAGGCTTTTATAGAGTGTAATATAAGTTAACGGCAGGCATAAAATCCAGAACAGGTACGCATTTCATCCACGCTGTATCTACGACATCAATAATCTATGCGATGTGAAAGACAGTATGTATATGTCCAGCACACCCGGTATGAATTCAGGAGATTATCGCGCTATCTGTATGAGTGTATTAATTTTGAAATACTTAAATAAATGCGTATTCAAATAATTTTATTTCAGACTTAACATATCAATTACCAAATATATGTTATATTTGATATTATAAACTTAAATTATTTCCATGCCGAGTTGGCGAGTATTTATTTCATGTTTACGTAGTTTATATGCCTCTTATGGATAAAAACTCTTTTGTAGTTTAAACTATAGGTACTACTTTGATATAAATATTTGGAGCAGCGACAAATATTGTAATTATATAAACATTTTCAGTTTTTTTAACCACAAGATGACAATGTTGAAATAACTAGCTTGCTTCGTATAAACAACAGCGTATGCAGAAAGCGTAGGGTTGCCAAATCCGAATACTATAATATTTCTAATTTTATAATGTCGGGGTTTTAGAGTTGATGTTGGTGGTAGTTTGGTGGTTAACTTAGACTTGCACCCACTTCTATCAAACACAAAATGTGGAACGCCTCTACATAAAACCGTCGTAAAACTTTAATCGTTTTTATTAATTAGGTTCAATACGAATTTATCGATATAACCAGTGATCGAAGCTACCTGATTAACATACACTTACTGTTTTACTTATCTACATCTAACTATATCTTAATGCCAGGTCCTTTGCGGTGTATAGAGAATCGAGCGCTACAAGAGGCGGCTCTTAGAGACCTATGATGATTATGAATGTTAATTCATAGCTCTTTATCATGTATTACTTTAGTGTAATGTCGTTTAATCAATTGTCAATAAATCACTATAGAACAAAAATTATTAAATTATACTTAAATGAAATGTTAAAAGGTTAGGGGTAATTGTTTTATATTAGGCCAGCCGTACGCTTGAAAATGTCTTTATACTACTTGGAGCGGCAAAGTCTCAAGTGGTAGAAATATATTGATATACTATAATAATTTTACCATAGCGAGACTTTATACAAAAGCCGTCGGCATGGGTACCTCTGTCTCACCTATTTCTACCGCCAAGCAGCTATATTTATATAGCTGTGTTCTGGTTTGAAGGGTGAGATATGGCAGAGAAATTACTAGGTACTGTGACGAAACATACTTAGGTCAGAAGATTGGCAGCGCGCGAGTAACATCCCCGTGGTGTTGCGAGCGTCAATAGGCTGCGGTGACCGCTTAATATCTAATGCGGGCCGCATGCTTGTCTGCCAATATAGTTCCATACAAAAAAAACATACGTCCCAGTAGCAGGTTACCTGTTTATCAAGATTTTTTGTGTTTTGCAGAGAGTTAATCAACATCATCAGAAAAGCTGGGAGAATCCAGGCAAATCCAACTATCTGACAACCCTAAGAGAGTGCCAGCGCAGTGAAGTTGGCGGTGCAAGTTTGCAGCGACCGCCATATGCCGCGAAGGTTCCCGCAATATGTACGCTGTGGAGGTTTTTGTCACCGCTACTTTCTCATATCGTCGTATACGGTGATCTAATAAGCCAAACTTCGCCCTTCGCTCATTCGATATGCCGCGCTCGTCGGCTACTTCGTGTCATTTGTCAGGATGTATCTGTATACTATGTGAGATTACTCGCAGTGACGTTCCTATTCTATTATACTCATTACTATAATATCGTAATACGCGTTTAAAGTATCCCAGTCGTTTGCGTTAATTTTAGTCGCTCGTATGATTAAGTTAGTACTAACTGGAGTTAGAATAAAAATCAATAAAACAGTACAAATAGTAATATTGTGTTTTTGTAGCCTCAGTATTCTCATATATTCATCTGTCGCTCATATTAAGGGAGGGCAAAAAGTGTGTTACGGGTCTCAACCTTCGTACTGGCGAATAGATAATATCCTCGTTGATGTATTATAAGGTCGCGTTTATAGTAGTTCACTGTGAGCAATGGCTAATAATGGTTCATTTACATCATAAGTTTGAAGCAGGTAAGTAAGTAGTCCGCATTCGGCATGACGCAGTCGATTACCGAAGGCGAATCTGTCGAATCGTTATATATATATACATAGTGACTAATGCCGCCTTTGACGAGCTTTCGGCCAAAGTATCAAGTTGTATCACGTTAATGCATTTGAAGTAAGTATATACATTCTTCAGGCTCCTATTTCTACGTGTACGGTCGAGGAACATAACGAATCTACTATCAGCAATGACCTTACTGTGAGCCATTTTCTTACAAATTATACTCGTGGTTACATATCGTACTGTTGTTCGTTGATTTTCAGTACGTTGGAATTCATCGTAATTGACAGTTTTCGAAAAACTATTTTAAAATTTTCAAAAGCATATGTTATAAGCCTGTTTATACCTCTCGCAGTTATCTTTTTTCTAAAAACAGTAATTTAATAGAAAACAACATTTTTTTTTGTTTTTCGCCCAGAAAATTGTAGACCCACAAAAGAAGGACGAACCCACACACGCGGGTATGCATTAGTCATAGTTATTCTTCCGTGAGGGGCACCCTCCGGAAAACGGGAGAGAGGAGGTTAGATCTTGCATA
This sequence comes from Pyralis farinalis, assembly GCA_947507595.1. NCBI lineage: Eukaryota > Metazoa > Arthropoda > Insecta > Lepidoptera > Pyralidae > Pyralis > Pyralis farinalis. Next base: position 11,469,561 of record OX382272.1, on the reverse strand, counting down.
AGATACTGTTTCGTGCGAACGAACTAGTGATGTCAGATTCCTACTGTCTAAAACACCACCTGGGACTGCCTTTAGCCGGGATGGCGTCAAAGGCTTCATCTGAAGCGATCACCCCAGGGAACGGGGTGACGCAAGCGTCATTCTGAAAGGAGCAAACGCTTAGAGAAGAGTCGACTGCCCTCCTGAGGATGTCGACTCTGGACTCTAAAAGCGAAACGAGCGACCGGAAGGGTGCTCACATGGTGGAGGACTTTTGCCCTAAGGAGGCTTCGGCCGCTGCATAGCGGTCCAGAGCACTCGAGAGTTTGTTTGGTTTGTCTAAAAGGACACTACGTGGCCTACGGTTTTGGTAACGGGACAGAGGAGGCTGTGGCGGGTTATAGGACACAGCCTGCTGGATAAGTGGGTTTGGATGGCTTTCAGCAGTTTCGAAAAACCGCTTGGAAAGGAGTTGGAAGTGTTGTTGGATAGTAGGAAGTTGGAGGTCGCGGTGTAGTTCAGCGTTACGCTGATCCCACTGAGCATTGGTAGCTCGGCGACAAAAGAGGATTTGGACTGTTTCCAGCCATTTAATGGCTGCGGGACTGGCGTGTGCGAACACCGGAGACGCGTACGACATCACCGGCCTTATACAAACCTTGTACAGGGTTCGCTTATTTCTGAGGAACATTTTACTGTGCCTTCCCAGCATAGGGCTGAGTCGGCCCAGATAAAATCTGACGGTACTAACTACCTTCCTGATATGGGGTACAAAAGAGAGTTTGGAGTCTAGAGTGACTTCGAGATACTTCGCCCAGCGTTTCCAGGGGACTAAAGCCCCTAGCATCCGCAGACGGGGAGTATTATATGGAAGTTTGCGTCTCGCACAGAAGTGAAATGCGGAGCTTTTCTCCGGGTTCACCTCTATGCGCCATTTCCTGAACCATCTCCCTAACTCTGACAGAGGTTTGGAGTCTGGCTTACGCAGCTGAGACTCGCACGCACTCTCAAGATGATAATGAGTCACTCGCTACAAAGTTACAGACTTATGTTTTATCGCGAACGAAACTTCATTGAATATTATATATAGCACGTGAATTATATATGCTAATGTATTGCCAGTGATTCTAGTTAACGCCCCATTGTTATGATATGTATTGCATCGGGTGGAAAATGAACATACGCACCTTGATGTGAAATGGTTACCGTTACGTTATTTTAGACGCTTGCTATGTTGGATTATTCATTCGCTCGTAGAACCACAACAGCTTTCCAGAAAATAGTTTTTGCGTTCTTATTCGGCAGAGAAAAATCAGATAAGGATAATTGTGGAGGTAAAAATAAACATTTGGAAATTTTCAAACAGTTTTTCGAAAAATGTCAAGTAGCTAATCCGGACGGTACGCGCGGTGATAAATTCATCGATACAATAAAGTCAGTCCGGTCCAACGTCGCTTACCGAAATATCCCAGGTCTAAGAGTCTTCCGGGGTCGCCTTCAGCTGACGATTAGGGATTTACACTAGTTAAGTAGGCGCCTACCGCAGGCGAAGTTAACATATCAACCTAGTAAACGAGCCAATACGCACTTTTCTGCGTTGCCATACATCTTCAATTTCTCATTTATACCATATCAAGATTATTATATATATATGTCTATATATATAGTCTGGGCCTAAACGTGTAAGAAGTTAATTTATACTGTTAGGTACCATTACACAAGTATAATAAAATTAATATAAATGAAACATTTATTACTGTCTTTATGCATGGCAGCTTAAGGTATCGGTAAGGATTCCTTATTGGGAGTTTCGTAACGTTATTCTTCACAATTTAAGTCAAATTTAACTATTGAATTTAGCGACTTAGCGAAGAAATTAAAAGATGTAAATCTTGTAAAGTCATCTGTTTTTTACAACTAAGAACACGTTGGTGTTTTATTCTCTTTTATTTAGATGTGTACAGTACATCGTCGTGTATCTCCGTTAAAAATTGACATTTTAAACATGAAAATGTATAGAGAAGAGGGCTTCGCTCTGAAACGAATGACTTTCGCGTGCAATGAATACGGAAATAAGCCCGACACTCGCTGTATGAGTACATTAACAAGGAAGAGTTAATTTTTCTTATGAAATAACATTTAAATAATGACACAAATTAGTGTAAATAAACTAAATATAGTCATTTATGTTTTGCTTAATTTACTAGAGCCCAGCTGCGTGACTATAAAAATACCTTATAGAAATCCTAACCTTTCTACGATTTTACTGAACGTATACAATATAGGTATAGCCTTAAATTATATATGGTTTTTGAATTTAAAATTTGTTAGGAATATATCTTTGAGAGTCAATTGTAGTGTGTTTAAAAGCATTTTTTCATTTATCATTTAAGAAGATTGTATTGGAGTTAACAATTAGTAAAATATTTACGCTGAGTTGATTTCAACGACACTTGGTTAAATTCAAGATAAATACATAAATGGACGTGTATATATTATATTTTGTAACAAATTCAGAACATTCGTAAGGTTTTATACTTACGTAAATTTGAAAGACTCTTATCCAGGTAATTTCGCAGACAGTGACGATATGTAGGTACGATACAACGGCAAATTGTAGTCGCGTCTAGTGTAAGATAAATGGAAAAGTGGATTTAGCCAGTCACGCCTTTTGAATGAAAGTGAATCGTGAACGAAAACACCCACGCGGGGCGTTTGTCCGATTAGTATTTTTCTTTACCTTTCAACCTAATAGAAAGAAAAATGCTACATTTGTTACACTTAGATACAGCCTTGGGTACACAATTGTACTTTGTAATGTGGAAATTATTATTTTACTTCAAGTATTTTTATATCCGAGAAAAGTATAGGTAATATTAGATATTGACATTTATTTTTGTTCTTTCCAGTGGCAAAAAGACAATAGGTATAATGTTAAATTTGATTTTCTTCGTAGATTTTTCAGTATCCGACCGTTATTCTGATGCTTGCAGTCTCACGCGGGGAGCTTCCAAATCCCCTTAAAATGGATAGGACGTTTCTGTAAATCCTCGCATGATTATTATTTATTATCAACGCAATAAATCAACCAACGAATTACGGATTCTTTTTGAAAAATATCTAATGTTATACTTTTACGCTGCCGATAATATTGCATTGATATACATGTAGTAACAACTTTTATGGAATCTAGGGGATTCTCGCGATTTTGTTCACTTAGCCGTGGATGTACCCGAAAGCCTGTATTATCCCATATGGATCATAAGGAGTATTGTCTCAAAATGTTTATTATCAAAATCGTTTAGTTCATATTTTTAAGAGTGTTACCCTTCTTTTTTCAACGTGTAACTAATTATTTCACCGATTAAATATTTTTCTTTCTTTAATTTCTTTAACTCCAGCTTGTTTATCATATAATGTGCTGTCAGCTAGGAGACAGTACGGTACTTTTTTAGGTATAGCTAACTAATTTCCAAAAAACGATCTACGATACGAACTTTGCAAGATACAATCAAGGTACGATCAATACGAGGCATTGTATATATCGGGGACAAATCATTGAATTAGTCATTTATACCCGAGCAGATCGATAAGTTGGTTATTAGATTCGGAGCGTTATTTGAAGAGATGTTATTTAAAGATATGCAAAATTTTACGCTTCTGAATCCAACGACGCTGGCTATGCGCGGTTAGCTTGGATTGTGCGCGGATCAATCATATACGCAATTAGTTAGTTTATTTTTTTACGCATATCTGACTTTAAGAATGAATAATGAGAGAAGATGGAGCTAATAAATTGTTAGCGTCCTTACAATAAATAGTCTGATAATAGCTATCGTATGATAAGGATAAGGTTGAGATAGTTTTCAATATTTACCCACCACGCACACGCTAGCTCTAGGCAGAGTATATAGAATAGCACTAACGTGCTCTAAGCTATGCATACGAAAGGTGGTAAGCTAGCAATACTTTAACGTTAAGGGTCATGGGTTCGATTCCTGCGCAAGACAAACATTTGTGTGTTTAAAAATGTCACTTTGTGTTGGTCTGAGAGCATTTCTATGCGTATGAGTTACAAGGTAAATATTATGGGGTTAAAATCTCAGCGACAAATCGTAATAAAATAATACATTGTTTTCTAGACATCATTAGAATAGAATCAATAAATTGTCATTTTCACTTTTGACATTTTATTAATCTAATGACTTTAATATTTTATTTTATTATTACATTGACATTATATAACTTATAATAACACCGTTGACTGTAATGAAACTATAAACCGCTGCAAGTTATTTGACTGCTTAGATTATTAATTGTATAGTCATAACTCATATCACATTATTAATTTTGTATGCCCTCCGGCGGAACATAGAGGAGACTTTTTCATTGTGTAACATTTATCATATATTGACCTATGTTCACGAAATAAATAAATTGAATTGAATTGAATTGAAAGTATTAAATTGACTATTTGTACTGAAAAATTAAAAGTCGATTTTTCTAAGATGTTACATATTTATTTAATCATAATATTTACCCTTATTATCAATACATACAAGTTAGAAAGTTTCACTCAAAAATCTCACACTATGAAGATTTAATGTCAATTCAGAGTATCTGACTGTAAAACGGCAATTTCATACTTTAACCCTACGAATAAATAAGACTTATTATTTATTCGTAGCTTTAACCCATACCCAAAGAATGACGAAACAGATATACAATGCAAAAGTGGAAGGATGTGGGAGCCGAGGAAGGCCGAGACTAACCTACCATGACCAAATTGGTCGTGTTTTATCAGAAGGTGATGTCAGAAGCCCCAGGAATCGGCGAGCGTGCATGAAAAGAGCTATGAATGTCACAGAAGCGAGTGAAGTATGCAAGGACCGCGTCTTATGGCGCTCGGTTCTCTCTGCCTACCCCGCACGGAACTTGGCGTGAAGATATACATACATACATATACATACATTTAACCCATATTATTTACACGTGTTTAGCAGCAGTCTAGTATATACGAATAGTACAAGTTTTGGTTAATTTATCCGTAGATATTAAATTGATTTAGATATATTTAAATATCACTTAGTATTTTGGTTCTTTTGTGTGCAGTGTATTTGTATAAAAAAAAAGTTAGTATAGGTTATAATTATGTGGTCAAGTACATACTTTGCGAAAGAGACAACGATGTCTGCTTCATCTGAGTTGATCTCCCTGAAAGTGAGCCGCGATGCTTGTTCCCAGACGTCGAGAGCGCGCGCGAGCACATCGCGCGTGCCGTGCGGGTCCAACTGCGACGGATGCGAGCCCGACTTCAAACTGCCGACAAAGAAATAATTACACATAAATATATGTTTTGAAATATATGATTACATGCTACCGATCGTTTTTCAACGGATAATTTTTTGATTAATAAAATCGTCCGTAGACGTTGTGGTCGACGCTGCTTATAGTCAGTTGCGTTCGGGCGGCTTGAAAACACTAGCCTCCCCCAATCCACAGTTGAGCTGCGGCGTAGAGTATGCTCTAAAACCCTTTGGATGAAGGGAGACGCGAATCCCTGCAGTGAGATGAGTAAGGATTGATGTAGATGGATATGCTTAATTAAGTCAAAATATTTATATAAGGATTTATATTAAAGAAAACATAAAACAAATAGAAATTTAATCAATTTCAAACTTAATAGTTTTTTCTAATAATGGTTGTCACACTTAAGACAAAAGAAAGCGCATTTGCGTTACATTCCTTCTTGGTTCAATTTAGTTCTAAGCAACTATTTTTTTATAATAGCCAATTGCTAAACAAAAGTACTGCTCGTCTAATATGAAGTACTCGTAGTTATACTTTATACTCTATTTTTCCAAGTTCCAAAAAAAATCCAAGTTGTGCTACTTGTGTACTCCAAGTGCAATGACTATAAATTCAACATCGATCATTAAAAGCAAAATATTTATAAAGGGTGACATTACATACCGTAATCCGACCAGAACACCAAGTGGTGAGTTTATGAACAGATTAAACAGATTTGTGTACTCTGTAATGGATCTTCCAAAGTTATAATTGCTGTCATAGGTCCCAGTTTGTTATTGATATCGTTGTTTTATCGACGTGAAACTAGTAGAATATTAAATGTATGATTAAAGTACCACTCATCGACTGCATTTCAAAAGAGATATCTGGCAGACAATTTATATTTACTTTCCATCTAGTTCAATTAGAATGTGTGCAAAGCATAGGTAGTAACGCAAAGTGGAAATATGCCTCCTAAAGTTAGCCGTAGAACACAGCAAGATAGCCGTAGAATAAATCTAAAGAAACTTTCGGAGTCTTCATACTCACATATCGTGTCACTACGTTTTTTTTAAAGGAAGTTAGCACTCAAATGTACGATTGATCATCCGAAACGACTGGTCATGTCTTACATACCAGTAACACAAAAGCGACTCTAGAACTCCAATGCCAGTGCTAGTAGTTACGTCAAAAAGTTCTTCGTGTGCTAGTTGACATACTGTTTATATTTTATTGTGGTTGAAATTTGTGATATTTACATGTAGAAGTGGTAGGTGTGGCGTAGGCGGTCCGGCGGGCGCTACACTACGGTATCACGTGGCCAAGCTTGTGTTTCAACGCTCGTGTTCTGCGGTCGAGCAGCTTTCCAGTAATGGAATAATCGCATTGTGGACAATTTGAGTGACTCGGCCCTATTTAACGCTCGCTGCGTTCATTACACGGGATTTATGCGTTGTCATGTACAAACAGCGACATCATTAGCCCTGCACGCAGTTTTAATTAGAGATCCGGTTGTACTCGCCACACCACTAAGCCTGATTAACAATATGTTACAAATAATTCTACTTATATAAATGAAAAACAGCGAAAGTGGCAGCGGACACACCGCTCTGCCAGTGTTGTGGTCGCATTTATTTCACATTCAAGCAATACATTTTGCCAGATAAAATATCACTTCCGCGGGTAATTAATACTCACCAACGTGCGAGCTGACCGCGCCGCTATTGTTAATTATTATTCTATTAAAATTATTAGGAGACGCTTGGGAAATATGAACAGATAATATTATGTTAATTTGAAAAGCCGCAGTCTATTTCGAAATTGGTAGCCATGCCGTATCTCGCAACTAGACGACGAGTTTAAGCATCAATACGATATAATGTAAAATATCATCGAGTGTTTTAATGGAGCCGGGCTCGGGACAGTCGGTCGGCGGATGGAAACCGAAATTTATTATTGCCATATTAACATTGGCCGCCGTCCGTGCACGCACTATATCAGCCAACTAGTTAATTGCAAGCCTTGGATGAAATTCGCAACCGCATTTCAAAGTTAATGTTGCTACGTCAGCTCAAAATAATGAGTGCGGTCGAAATGCACGAGGGAATTCTCGGGAGCGACAATTCCTTTTTCATTATGTGCTAATTATGTGTTTGTCGATTTAATTAATTTGTTTTGTTATGTATAAGCCTGCATAATGGGCGTCCACTTGTCCGACAATGTCTATCAAGTGCAGGCGTTGTCAGCGTGCGTACCTTACGCCTCGCTGGATTGATTGTCTGATAATCATCTCCACACATCCGCTGACGTCCTGTTGATATCACTTTAAAGACAATAATTAATAGACGACAATATGGACGTAGGACAGACAAATAGTTTTCTGGTCATAGTAATTTCTATATATGTAATATTTCAGTTCATTTCGTTGCTGTGGCGGTATCACACGGGAATATATTATCTTCATTTTTATCGTCTAACGAGTATGTGTGTATTTTTTGTCTATGTAAATAACTTCTATATATAATTTTATGTTAATAAAAGCCAGCGGTTTACGTTGACGTAGCAGTCACTTAGGTTGTCCATGTTAGAGAGCGCGTGGGTGACTCATCAACGTACAGCCGAAACTATGGAAGTTATATACGAACTAAATAAAAATAGGAATTTTGACCATCATTCGTCCGTTTTATTTATAACCTGGACTGGTATAAAAGAGTACATGAAATGTTTACGGTGATTTTTTCCTACAGCCTATTTACCCGAAATTTGCTTATATATTTTACAACACAAATAATTAAATGTTTATTACAGATTTACCTAAAAATTCTACACCCGTAGTGTAAAATAGAGGACGAAATTTTGTATGAAGATTTTTCTATGATCTGGCTTACCTTGACATTTAAAGATTATTTGATTAAATATGAAATCAAATTATAATGAGTCTGTTGCAAATAAAAGGTAAAGGAGTTTTTTTTAATGTTAAAAATGTACTAAGATGAAGTATGTAAAGACCGCCTATTGTAGTGCTTAGCTAAATCTGCTTACCCTGAAATACGGAAATATATAGATAGATAGAAGTTTCGTTCTGAAATCTCATTATGTATGGTATATAGTGTATACATACTATGGTAGGTAGAGGCTGTATATCCCTTATGTATAAAAATGTGTGATTTTAACGTTAGTTATGTAAAATTTGCATATAATAATAATCATTTCAGACTACCGGTTTTACAACGCGGGTCCATAGAAACATACCTTAAATTATATAGGCGTATTAATATAGGCTTAATGTTAACTGTACTTATTATTTTCAAAATTATTTTACAACGCAAAAAGAACCTAAGTACTTATTTCTGAAAATGAAATATAACTCCTTGGAGCAGTGGGATAAGAATAGTACCTACATGGATCAAATTGAATGTTTTGAGTTCGCCTTTTCAGGAACACTGTTCCTATATGAAATCTATATGTTTGTCTGTGTGCGCGTTTTTTTCGAATATTCGAATTTTGACTTCAGATTCAGATTCAGCATAAAAAAGTAGAATAGGAATGTTCAGGAGCACCGTTCCTATCTCTTAAGGAACATGGTCAAAATGGCTGACAATAAAAAAAAAAAATTGAATTATTATATAATTGACGAGCCAGGTGTTTCTCTGGCAATGCAAGCTTGCGCATTCTCAACTGGTTTGAATTTCATTCAGTATGCAGACCTGTTTTTCTAAGTGACGACATTGAAATGATTTGAAGGCCCGCCTTCAATTGCGGCTACCGAAGAAAACGCAGTTATTACTGTTAAGTAGTTAATTGAAAAAAAACTAACACATCATCTACGACTTGACTTGAGGCCATTTTATAATATGTATGAGCGCAGACAAAAATACATGAACGTTTGAAAGTTTAAACTGTGTTTGTTGTCGCTCGATTCTTCACAAACTAACGTCGGAACAGACATGCAAAAAATCCAGAAATGAATAGGTATATCACCTTTTAATACGAGCTGATTGATGAACAAATATGTTGCTAAAGTACGATGATGACATTCTGTTTTGGAAATGTATGAAAAGTACAAGAAAAGGAACTAAGAGAAATATGAAGGAGGGATAGGAAAAAAGGGAGACAGGAGGTGTTGAGCATGGTGTAGAGAAAGAAAGTAGAGACAATTTATAAAAAAAAAATGTGAAGAGAAGGCATTGAGAATAAAAAGATGAAGATGATGCTTTATCGCATAGCTGGAGCTTTACAATCTGACAATTACTTAGAAGGCGAAGGGCGTATATCTAAGTAAGTAAGTAACATCCATTAATAAAAGATTTATTACAATTGCCACGGGATACGAGTGGACGAAGTCGCGAAAGAAGAGAATATATATACATATACAGATAAATAGTTGAATTCAGTGACCGACATATCAAGGTACAGACTATCTCGCTGGGTTTATGAAAATCATGTTTTGAATGGTAAATATTAATTAACATCCGCTACGAACAGCGTTTTTTAAAAATTTCCACTAGTACACCGGGATGAGTGCTACGCAGCTCGTTTACGAGTGCTATTGATTTAGTAAAATAGACTATTTTAAGTTCATGTTAAAAAAGAGTCGTAGTTCATAACGAGTTCATGAAACTCATGTAAGCCTTCACTTGAGTGGAAATTAATGAAGCCAATGAAATACTGACCACTTTTTACTGTACAAGTTAACCGCGCAATAATTTTCATTTAAATGGAACACGTGAGTTGCAATAAGTTTGTAGTGTTTTTGGAGGACTTCCCTGGCTCACGTTTTGTATCGGTGTGGCCGTTTGAAGGAGTTGAGAGTAAACAGAAGCCTATATAATCGACCCGTTGTGTAATGTGGAAGTTATTAGGCCACGTGACGTGAACTCGCAGCGGGGCAAGCCAACGTCCACGTGAGCACGTGACTCCGTGGATACATACAATACCCGGGTCACGGATTGACGCCATCCAGGCGACACCCCGGGATATCCACACGTTATTCGATTTATTCGCTCGGTACTTAGAATGACTTACAAATTTTGTGCTCGAAATAGAGTATATATTTTTAGTGCAAAGAAATATTCAGGACAATTTTATCAACTCCTACATTAGAGTTGATAAAAATGTTCTGAATATTTCTTATATACAATACAAATAATCTAATTGAATTTGGATATACGCTTTTCGGTATTGCAAATCGATTCCCAAGTGATGAATTATTGACTATAATCTCTTGTTATATAATCCATTTATTGGGCATATACCGCCTCATATAGGTACACTATTGACAACAGCATTAAAAATATGATTTTGTATAATTTTGAGAGAGCGGCACATTGGTTTTACACCGCGAAATAATAAAATATAAGATGCGATATGATGACAACATGGCGACGTCTTCGCTACGAAATGGACATAATCTCGTTACGATGTCGTAACAAACAGATTTGTAAGCACGAACTTTATGGCCTGTGTCCAACGAGCTAAAATTTAATTTTCTGAAATAATCTGTCAGCGAGCCATTAAAATTATTCGGCCGTGTCCTCTTCCCAGGAGTTTCAGTTTTAGTACAGCGATGTACATCACAAACAACTCAAGTTTTGGTGGCAGTTTGTATATTAAAATAACGTTGTTACGTTTATGAACAGTCATACTATACACGCGTTATATATATATATATATATATATGTTAAGATGGGACTCCAGGCGAGTTGTCGCGGAGCTCGTTCTATATCTTCAAATAAAGTATGATACTACGAGTAGTCTACCTAAGATTTCAAAGCAATCCTATTTCTTTCCTATTATTGTTGGTATTACTTTAAGACATAAAATTCTAATGTATTTTTTTAAAAAGAGATCTTGTTCTATAAATTAGTAATATTTACAAATTATTTAAAATGCCTTGTCACAATTACGCCTACGTTGTTGTTTGATCTGCACTTACGTTGTGTTTTCGCAATGTGGAGATAGAGCTATTTTGAACGTGAATGAAATTGAAAAAGGGAAATTGAAATTGTGCGGAGGAAAATAAAATCATTTGAGTAATTATGCAATATAATATTAAACTAAATGTAATATTATTTTTGAATAAATTATATTTTGTTGTTACTTCCCATAACGTAAGTATTAAGGAAATGAAAAATCTCTTGCAAATTTGCTATTTATTGAATTAGAAATAGCTCCTGTGTCAGATGTTTATTTTACAAACTACAAAGTGAATGTGAATCGAGAGTAGTCCATGGACTACTCTTTTTGATTATTCGGAACAGCCAATCTAGTGGTGACATTGGTTGTGACAAACCTAATGTTACCATTAGATTGGTTGAAAATTCACTAAGCTTATAACGTAAATTAGTTAGTTCTTGGGCGACCGACTATCTCTCGGCTTGTTTTCTACTTTTTTTTGTTTAAAATTGGATGTTTATCAGGAAAGACATCTATATAGATAAACTTAAAAACCCTATCTAAATATAAAATTTGATCCAAATCGTTAGAGCGTTTTCCTAGATTAATGAAATTTATTTATACATATACAAGAATTTACCTTAAATTTGCTCGATTAAAGTAATAGGATGTAAAGTCTCCAATATACAATTGATGTCGCCGGTGTTGCCAGCGCGCTACTACTGGTACGGTACTACGCAACTGCTCACCATTAGGTAGGCCGTACCCTCGTATGTCACATTAGTGATATAAAAAGAGTTTATATCAGTGTCTGTCGTTTGTTAGTTTTTCGTTAAACTATTTTTTTCGTCAGTACATCTTTGAAAGTCTAAATTATAATAGAAATCTGAGAAACGACAGTCACATACTCGTATAAGTAGATCAGTTTCTAGATTATTACTGCACAAGGAAGTTAATTTTGCTTTATTGCGATTGGTGGTCGAAAAAGAAACATGTTAGCAGTCGAGACCCGCTATTAATATTATAACGTCAGATGAATTGCGATGTATTAGGGTTTTTTAATAAGAAAATAAGGACCGCTTATCATAGAGTTTTTATCAGTTACGGACAATAACCCTACTTGACTTTTGGCTACATTCTTATAATTAACGCAATTATTGTTAGGTTACATTTTTTAAAGAATAATAAGACTACAGTTTAAATGTTATTTTGTAAGAGTTACATGAAATATAATAACGCCAAGGATTTCGGCGTAAGACGGATTTTCTCTCTTTTTATTTAACACTATGGATAGACATATTTTTCTTATAAACTTCCCGGCTTAGGCCTGAAAATAAATGTTTGCAGCAGTTACTGATTTCATAGTGTGCTTTTTTTTCAAAGTAATACCTATTTAATTATAATAAAGAGAGGTAGGGCGCATCAAAGCAGCCCATCTGATGAAGTGTCTCTACAGAAAATCGCAGCAAAATAACAATTCCCAAGAGGGTTGTTGTGTTCCTTCGTGGGAGTGAGGTCACCAGTAAGCTAGTAATACTTAATGTATTGTAAGCGTTTATATGCTACGGTAACCGCTTCACATCAGGTGGGCCGTATGCTTGCATGCAACCCGACGTTGTATAAAAAAAAGTGACTTATCGGAAATGTACGTAGGTATTACATTGAAAAAAAGGAAGCATGTTTTGGGAGAATTACATTTTCTTTAGTGTTCGAACTGTATTAGCATAAAAATAATATAACGTCAATGTGGTTGTCCCGCTTTCGCTGGCAGGCAGACACGCCACGCACCCGACTTGTCACACCGATTGTCGGCCGCGATGACACATGGAACCGTTATCTCACTCGTTAATAAATCATAGATATACACTCGTATTTTCAGAAGCATTCGATAATAATCCACCTGGAAATAAGGGCTTTATCACATGCGTAATTTAACGACGTGTCAAATAGACTTGATGAAACCTATCAGGGATTTATAATAATGCAGTGAAGTAGAGCCTGGTCTCCCAAACATAATATTTTGCACTGCATAGGATATCACTACATATTATAAAACAAAGTCCCACGCCGGCGCCGCGTCTATCTGTCTGTTCGCTATAAATTCAAAAACAATTGAACGAATTTTATTTGTTAAGGGTTTAAAATGTTGCGGAGAATAATTGTTGAAAATGTCGGAGAAAGTCAAGCCTCCAGGGAGCTTTTATTGGATATTATACGAATATGCAGTATTAATCCTTATCAACTTAAATACATTAGTTACCTTAAGCATTTCATGCACATTATGATAATCCTTTACACCATATAATTTAAATGATGGACCCGACAGATGAGGTGTGGGACTGTGGGAACATAATATGATTTACTATCCGTGCGAAACCGGAGCGGGTCGCTAGTTTAATATATTTTTAACTTTAAGAAATATTAACATTCATCTGATCATGTCGGTTACAAATATGTATCTTCGTAAACCTAAATCTTTAAATAACAAGCATTTAAACTATATTTCTGTATTCGAAATACAACACATTATTTACGCGTTCTTTGATGTAGGGACTAGAGAGTTGGTCTCCCTAGTTTTTGTTAATTTTACAGTTCCATTACGACCCCACCTAGTATCATTTTGTCGCTTGTATATTCAGGGGTTTGATCTCCAGTATTACTAAATATATCAAACATGAATTTATATAATCTTACAGTCCTGTAAACTCATCTTTCCCTATAGTAATTGGCGCCAGATCGAGGTCTATACAGTATTACATATGACTGACTATTATGATAGACTTGAATTATACCTCCATGCAACTTCAAAAAAATATACTACCTATATAATTGCCTGAGTACTGAATACCCACTATAGCCTGTTTATGTGAAAAGTGGTGTACGGAACATTCAGTTCGCGAGATACGCACTCGCCCGATTCTATTTACAGTTCGTATAGCGTAGACTATTCCTTTGTTGCGTATTGCAAATATGTAATTTTACGAGCTTATTATTTTTATTAACTTTACTCCGTAGAATTTGCTTCAAATCATACATCAATTCTAGAGCACATGGTGATCTGCTGAACGTGACAAATTCCTGAGTTATGACGTATTTAAATTTAATATCATTACACTTAATGTTGTTATAATGATAAACGTATTTAATGATTGCAATAATTGTTCACTTGGCTTCAACAATGCACTCCTTTGAAATGTCTCCCCTTCGTCTCGCGACGTCTCCCGCATCCCACCTCCGACTCGAGCCGTACATTGCAGATAAGCGACGTGGCAATAGGCATTGATGCTCACTGGGGATCTCAATAGCAGGCTACAACTTCAATTCTTCGATGTATAAAAGGATTAAAGCGACTTTTATTCTCCAGGAATTTCAAATAAAATAGGTGACGCATTATTTTAAATCTATTGTGCGAAATTGAAACTTATTTCTCCCCGAGTGACCCAGAAAACGTTTTATTGGTGTACAGATAGTCAATCTTAGCGTGCGGAGAATTTATTGAGCAATCATTAGTGCACAAGGAACGAGCAGATGGCTAGCAAAGTTACGTCAAGCCCCACGTCGAATCCTAATTGACCTTTATCGGTGTGCGCCTTTAATAATGGCTCCTTTGAATATCGGCTGTCGGCTGGCAGCTCTCACGTGCACCATTGTGAAGCATTGACGTTCCTTGGGGATTAGCGAAGATTTCTAGACAACGCTTTAACCTACTCATCTAATAGTTGAGAGGTTGTTTACGGATTTTGCAATGCTTGTTTGACGTGTAGGTTGTGTGGCGGCGCGGCTGTGCCGACGAGGCACCGGACGACTATTATTGTAAGATAGAATGCACATTATATCAATGTGTACACGTATATCGCTTAGATATTGGACTTTTATGCTTGTTGGTGCACATAAAGAGAAATTAGCGAATCTGGCCGACGGGGCACACCGGGGGCAGAATTAAGTCGAGAGTAAGGTTGTTATGACGGTAATAGCGTATTATCACGTACTCCGTGCGGCTATTTTCCGCGCGAGCTCTGCTTTAAAATTGAAACGATTTTTCAGTAATGCGATTGCATCGGCGATCAGCGTTCTCACTTCTATTATTCATGCCTTTAGAAATGACGGTGACGCTTATAAAATCCCAGCAGAAGGCATTCAACGAGTGTCTGTGAGGGGAATTTCATATCGTAAGCTTGTTATGACACTATACAACGACATAACATGTAGGTATGTTTTCTTATGTCTACGTAGTATAACAAATCCTTGCTACCGAAACTGTAGTATTTGGAAATGTAAAAAAAAATCATGGTAGTAGTCCATATAGTAAAATTAAACGTTAACGAGTAATAGTCGACACACGTTTAAAATGTATTTCCTTTTATGAAAAAGTACAAATGTCATAGAATATGACATAGCACTTATTTGCACGAAGCGTTTTGCTTCCTAGTTTCAAATTTGAACGGCCAAGTAGTGGAATTCCTCCCCTGCGATACTTAGGCAATTTCATAGTTAATTTGAATTTCATTCATAATTTTAGTTCCGATATTTTACACTAAATGGCGCTAATAACTAAATAATAATAATGTTCACAAATTACATCGCCATATAAGTCAACCGGTAATATTCATATGCCTATGCGTTTAATGCGAACTAGATAGTCGTAGATTTTATTCCACTTCATATATAATGTAACTAAATATCTAAAGGTATATACAAATACCTTTGGATATTTAGTTACATTATATGTGAAGGTCAACCATTTGCATTCCTAAGCTAAATTTATTTCCCTTAGAATAACAAATTTCTAATAATTTCATATAGATATTTAAAAAAAAATTGTTTATTTTCCTGCCATTTGCCATGGAAAAATCGAAATGGTGCTTTATTTTGTTTCGTCGTATCACCAATGCAGCACAAACGGCACGCAATATCACGATTTGTACGATCAGGTACTACAGATTTTTTCCTGTAAATGTTAATCTTCATAATAAGTCCCATGAGTCATGGGCTATCACCGATCGAAGTTGAAGGTACATATGAATTGAAAATCATAGTGGTACATCTTACAATACGCAGCGTTAGGTGAAATGAAACTGATTCATTTACATCAAATAAACAATCACGAGAAGTGGGCACCGTATAACACATGGAATAACAACAAAATCGAGTCGCAGCTTGCCCTAACTAGTTGAACGGGCACATTAATCAGGGTTTACTCAATCAAATCGTCACTTGTGATGTACCTAAGGAGGATCTTGTATGACAATACAAAACGTCTATCGCGCTGGTTGGCCAACCATGTATGAAACAAAAAATAAAGTATACACTGACAAGCCAGCAAGATTCCAGCTGTGCTAGTATTGTTCGTTAGAGCTTCTTGAGACATGGACATTTCTTGGACATGACAGCAATTACTACAGAGGTGTACTGAAGGATTGCAAATGATGGTGGGTAAGCTCGCCGTAAAACAACCGAGACTTGTTAGTTGCTCTTGAATGTACTCATTATTCACGACAACACTCATTAACAAATTTGTTTAAGAGATGTAGGGCGCATTAATGTAGCCCCACTGTACCACCACCTCACAGAAAACTCGGAGCCAAATAACAAGCCCCGGACGATTGTTGTGCTCCTGTGAGCGAGCAGGGATACTAGTCCTAAAGTCCTAAGGAGTTTATGTGTTAGCGGGGCGGCATCGCCCTGTATTGCAAGCGTTAATGGGCTACGGTAATCACTTTACATCAGATGGTCCGTACGCTTTTATGCCTCCCGACACTATGCAACAGTTGTATAGCTTTTTAAAGCGGAAAAAATTCAAGTCCGATGAGGCGGTGAAACACCTCTTTGTAGAGTTTATCGATTCCCGTCCCCAGAATTTGTATAGCAGAAGCATCAATGAGTCTCCATCAAAATAACAAACACGTATTTACAATAATAGCCAATACTTCGAATGATTAAATGTACAGTTTTCCATCTTTTCATTCCATTTCATCACCGCCGAGCAAGTGATAAGTACAAATATGTACATAAATCAGAAAACACGAATTTAATGATAAATCGAGGTGGACTGCGTCAATAGCCGATGCACGGAATATTCCTGAGCCTCGTGTATAAATCTAACTGAAAATCGTAAAAAAGATCGGAAAGCTGAGGTTGACTATTCTGCCGAACAACAGATCTTTTTTTCATAAATCCGTTTGCTTCTCGTCAAAAATTAGCTCCCCATTACACTCACGATGTAGTGATGGCTGACCTCCCCATTCATAATTGTACTAAGAAAAAGGGAGGTCTGGTAGCCAAGTCTAGACTAAAAAGAGTACTAGACATTAGAGAGATTTACGACGTAATTAGAGTAGGATCGTATTATGTAGATAATAAAATAGTTATAGTAGTGTATAAAGTTTCCATAATCCTGCCAGTAACGTATGACATGTGTAAGTTATATACGATTCTTAACAAACACCATGAAATCCTTTTACCGCCTCATCCCATGAGAAAGATTTTAAATACATAGAGACAGAATGTTCGAAGACGAGTAAATGGTATCTGTGCAAAGAGACCCGCAGCGGGCAGACTCAAATGTCGCAAGACTGCATCCAGCAACTTATCACTACGCAGCAACTTATCACTACGCAGCAACTTATCACTACGCAGCAACGCGCACCAACATGTAACATTATTAGCCACGTCAGCATATACCACACTAGGATACCGATATACTCAATGTTGGCAATAAGTGCATGCGCGTTCGTATGTGGTTTCCTATATCGAAAATACAAAACGAAGCAGGCCAGGATCTCACGAGACAATCAAATGGAGCAGCAACGTGTCTACGCCATCCCTGCTACCAGACGAGATGATCAAGATCAACTCTCAGCTCAATTTACGACAAACGTCTTCAATAATCGCTGTTCTTCGAGGGGTGGTGCTACGCGTAGTTAACTCGGATAGCGCATCGCTTGTAGTGTGCCCAATAATATCGCTTGCAGTGTCACCAGTAATATTGCACACGTCCAGCGGCACAAGGTGCGCCGTTAGTAAAAATTCAGGTGGATCGCGTCAATCGCCAATGCACGGATTATTTCTTAGTACTTATTGCATCTAACATCGACGGATAATCATTAATATAATGTAATTTAGAATATTTTTTTAATGAAGTAATTAATGAAGGTTGACTTTTCTTGCAACCTCCGACTGTAGAAACCATAAATTACTGCTCAATATTTATCATTTACTGTACCTAAAGCTATTTATAAATATTGTCCATACCGTATCTTATATCTTTTATCGAACTAAATACTAAGTCTAATATCTGAGAACATATAAAATGATGTTAATAGCGCATGTCTAAGCCGCAGCTAAGGACGCGTTGTTAGAACTTTTATATGAGTTGGCTAAACTAAAAGATATAATTGGAAAGCGAGACGCTTGTGCAACGGCAGGACTTGCCTGTACTGAGTGCAGTTACGACCTTAATTTCAGCTGTAAAACTGCGCTTTTTCAGGGGATAATAGGTTAATTAAGGTTGCTGTGCTGTTAACGATGTTGGAATCTGAGAGATAAAAATATATTGCATTATAAAATAATATATTATTTTATAAAGTATAGAATTTTTCGTTAACTATTTCATGTTATGCACTACCTCCTTGACATAAAATATAGAACCTAGATAAAACGAAACATACATTAGGTATCGAAATAGAGTAATTTCATTTTTGTAAGAGAGGTACAATTAAATGAAAAGTCACCTAATAATCGTTACATTGTGCTGGAAAATGTTATCAGGTAACTCTCAATATTATTGAAAAACTTTTTAACTATACTTTAACGATGCACTGATAATATTATAAAAAAACACTCCTTACTTATTAGGTGTAAGAGCACCCTTAATTGTATTCTTTTATGTTGTTTTATTATATAATTTTGTTGTTGTTGTAAACATCTGCAACACTATCACACTCTAGCTTCCTTACTCAAACCGTCTGCGAGTAAAATGACACTTAAACGGATCTGTCCGTTTCGTCAGGTTCGTCAGGTTGGATCAAATTGCATGTAAGATCTAATTACGTTAGAAAACAAAGGCACATTTCCTTCATCTATGTTCAATATTTTTTTTACGTCCCTTGTTTCCACTCTGTATATGCTTTTATAAAAAGTTACGACTTGTCTAAGTACCTCGAAGAGCCCATTGTTAATGAGAGAATCTGTATTTAAATTCAATGCAATTTGTTCAGAACAAATACTCCTGTGTGTTTTTGTAAAGTTCTAATATTGTTTACTTTTTTCTGTAATATTCTTACCATGCTAGATGATAAATACCATTGCATACATTAGAATATAACTCAACAGCTCATGTTCCTTGTTCCCGATTGGCATGTGGCCAACTAATTTTCTTTTTCATACCTTATTCCTTTGATTATAATAACGGTCCATGTTTGGTCTATTAGGATGAAGTGTGGTGACACTCTTGCCAAGTATCTTGGTAATTTGCTTTTCCACTTTGTATTCAAATTAATCTCAAAGCGATTGCAATCGGTGTACGTTACTGATGCCAACCTGGTAATATTTTGTTGGTTTTAAGAGATACCTAGTTGACGAGCTCGGTGGCTCAGTCGTGAAAGACGCGACTTTGACACCAACACTCGTGGGTTCGATTCCCACACAAGACAAACATTTGTGTGCATGAACATGTCTGTTTGTCTTGGTCTGGATGTTTTAAGAGAGGTAGGGCGCATCAAAGCAGCCCATCTGGGGAAATACCTCCACCTCACAGAAAACCGCAGCCAAATAACAATTATTGATGATTGTTTTTGTTTGTGATTGGATTGTTATGTTCCTGCGTGTGAGTGAGGTCACCAGTAAACTCCCAAGGAGTTGCTGTGTAAGCAGCAGAGGAGGCATCGCGCGATTGGTACTTAATATATCGCAAGCGTTAATAGGCTACGATACCCTTTAAATCAGGTGGGCTGTATGCTTGTACGCCTCCCGACGTAGAATAAAAAGTAATATTTCTGTAGATATTTCATAATTTGATTTCTTTACGAGTTAGGTGTTTACTTCATTATTATTACATACTTATTTGATATATAGCCGATTATGCGTTACAAACTAACCTACCATGACCAAATCGATCGTGTTCTATCAGAAGGTGATGTCAGGAGCCTTAGAAACTGGCGAACGTGCGTTATGCAATTAATGTTAAAGAAGCGCGTGAGGTGTGTAATAATCGACACGTGGCGCTCGGTTCTCTCTGCCTACCCCGCATGGGATCTGGCGTGAAGTTATGGATGGATAGATAGATGCGTCACACTTTTCTGAAGAAAATTTTACTAATTCTACTCTCTCTACTTTACTAATTCTCATAATTTAAGCGAATTCTTTGAAAAAAATGTGTTTGTGAAAAATAAATATCTTAAACCGTAATTCATTTATATATTCTCGGAATTAATTTCCAGTGAGAATTTATGTTACTCGTAGGTATCGAAAACACTTGTCAAGGAAGGGACCGTTATCATTAATTATGTATGTTATAATGATTAAATATAATATTGGAAGTAGAAAATGTGTGAAGTTGGTGATTTGGTATATCTTCTCGATAGCTGCGCGGCGTTGTTCCGGCCGATAACCGGCGGATGTTCGCAACGCTTTATGAACATTCCGGCAGCTTCAGTCGAGATTACAGGGGAGTAGCGCAGACGGTTATATGCCCTCAAAAATGTTCACTCTCAGCCCCTTTGACGATAATGATGCCACTTTGAAAGGTATTTCGAATTTAGAATATACTTTAGAACATAATTAAATAAACTTGTTTGACTAAAATAAGTTTATTTAGTTAAAGCTCATTAAAATAATGAAGCAATCTATATAGGAAATACACGCTCAATATTTTTTCTAAGTTTTAAGGAAGGTAGAAATGCAGAGTCACAGTTTTTAAACAACTCAAAAATGTTGAGAGTAAACTTTTCGTAAAATGAAGGTAAATGTCGCACAGTAACCGAGCACCGAGCAAGCGTAAAGGTCTCAGTTTATCTATCCAATAACCCCATCGGCTAAGTCAACGGGCACTGTTTGATGTTTCAGCCGGGCCCGTTGCACCTCGAGAGCTCTAAGTGTCCCAAGTTATTTTTACCGCCCCCTTGTCGTGGTGCGCTAAAAGCATTTGTCTTGAATTTTTAAAGTGCCGATTGAAGTTTCAGAGCAAAGGATATAAGTACACATTGGAGTTCTTAGTGTTACCTACTATAGAGTAGATCGTAGTCACACAAAAGTACGAGTAGTTGCATTAAAAATTCCACAGATTGCATTATGGGAGCAAGCAAATATTATCAAGTATTCAAAACGGCGCCGCGGCGGTCGATTGCGGAAATGACAAACCGATTAGTTGCAAGCCCCGCGTCCTGGGAGAGATATATCCGGCGGAAGCGAGCAAAATTACTTCCCGCGTCTCTCCCGATGCACCGCAACAATGCCCAACCAAACTGCGCAATTCGATTTAAGAACGGGCTACCAGCTAAAAGTCCGCCTTCAAAGTTCAGAGTCGCTCGCTTCATTAGAATCTAAATTCCCACGGTTCATTAGGGATCTCCAGAATTCTCAGCGTTCATTAGAAATACTCTGGCGGCAGTGGACTTGGGCGTAAATAAGTGATTAACGCAGTTGGGATTGTTTTCAGACGGGCCGAAACTGGGCGGTGCGCGTCGCTGCAACTTGCCCGGACCGGTTCGAGATACATTTAAGATGAGCTGCCGCGCCGCGTCAACTCCACCCGCTAATGTTTTATGAGATTACCTCCGACTTTCTCTCCAAATTGTCACTTTTATATCTTTTAATACGGTAACAATGTGATACTTTTCAGTATTCAGCATCTGAAGGCGGCGGAATAATCGCGTTCGTTTCTCATAAACCTCTTCATATTCCGAATGAAAAATGTTTATATAAAACCGACGAACCACGGTTACTAGTAAGTAACAGGCATTTTTAAGCTGAATTTTATTACATCGCCATGAAAGAGGGTAAAATTAATACAAGGTATTAATCTGGATTCTGGTACACGAGTTTTGTATTCAAGTTAATACCCTACTTATCTCTCTTCTTTGATTACTAATATTCAGATTGACTAAGTTTAAAATATTGTATATTTGTCGTATAAAAGTTACATAAATCCATTTTTATAATATATTTATCCATTATATATATATTTTTATCGTATGAACATGATAGGTACAATATTTACAATAGCGAAGTGATACTACATATATAATAAATGTATATCTACTCGTATTAACCACACAATCATATGTGTGTAATACTTAGCAGAAATCTGGGCTGTAGTAATCTATTCTACTCAAACTATGTAATAACCATATTCAATAGTCAATTTATATACTTAGTATAATATATAAATGAAATTATATGTATCCCAAAAACTTCAGAGGTTATAATTAAACAAAAATCAGCAAGACGTAATGGCCATACTAAAATACATATGCAACTATAGGTAAGTCGTATGTTATGTACGTCTGCCTTCACAATGAAAGGTACGCTTGGCCGACTTTTCATAGCAACAATTATTTTCTACACAAGTATAAGTTTTCATATATAATTTAGAACAGTACGATATCTATCTAGCTGAGTCCTCTAAAGGTTTGCGTTGGACACTTGTTTTATATAGGCATATAAATACATTCCACATATTATTTGACTCCTACTAAGTATACACTATACCTACTAAAATACACTTCTATCTATCAATAACTTTATGCTAAATCCCTTGCGGGGTAGGCAGAGAGAACCGAGCACCATTACTACGTATATCCTTAGACATCTCATTCTTTAACATTTATTGCTCTTCTCATGCACGCTTGTCGGTTTCTAAGGCTCCTGACTTCACCTTCTGATAGAACACGATCAATTTGGTCATGATAGTCTTGGCCTTCTTCGGCTCCTACATCCTTCTATTTTTGCGGTGTACATCTGTTTCGTAATTCTTTCTTCCTGCATTCTTTCCACATGTCCGAACCAACGGAGCATGCCTCTTCTTATTTTAACACCTGCGCTCTCTTTCAGACCAACTCTGTTTTTAACATCAACATTGCGAATACGGTTCACAAGCGTTACGCAAGAAATTTTGCGCAACGCTCGCATTTCGACCGCGTTTATCCTACTTTCATGCTCTCTCTATACCAAGCTCTCGCTTCCATAAGTAAGCTTTGGGACTAGAACTGTATTGTGTATAGCTAGCTGTACCTTCTGGCTCTGGTTTTTACTGCTAAGAAGTTTTCCAACGCTCCATTCACACCATTCCCAGCACTCACTCGTCTTTCCACATCAGCAGTATACCTTCCATCACTACTGAAAGCGCATCCAAGATATAAAATCTCATACACAACAAGTGTAAACAAAAGTCAACTTTTCATCATAATGTATCAGTAGTAGCGACCAGCGAATGGGCAACGAATCTGCTGGAAGATGACAACCATTGGGATGCAACGATAGGATAGCTATAGTTTTTGGTTTTATTGGAATATCATATTTTGATTTTTTTTTCACAATGGTATCCTATTAACATGTCAGGTTTTTTTATCCTGGAAACATTTAGAGTTGTTACGACCAGTACATATATGTAGCGGTCAATACATTTTTATACATAATCTAAATTCTTTGTATTTCTGATGTATTGAACTGTTTGTGTCTTACAAAAGTTTGTGTCTTCAGCTCGATACAGGTACTTCATAAACCTGCCAAGTCAAGCGTTATCTTTTTCAATTTATTTTTAAAGTAACTCATTTGCCACCGGAAACTATCAATTGAAAGGTTGCAGTACAAAATAGAATTCGGAGTTAGCTCCGAACGTTGCCATCGAAACATATTATACGTTTACACATTTTAAATGATTACAATCAGATATAATTTTGTGAGCAAATCTTCATTACTTATTGCTCAGAAGTTAGGGGTTGGTTTCGGAGCTAAATGGACCCGCACGTCCGGACAAACATCGCGGAAATTCGTAACTCAAACAAGTTTAAGCAAATTTATAACTTCCGAATTAGAAACAGGCTGTTGCCTACTCCTATGTGGGACATGGCGTACTATCAAAATCACTTAATTGAATAGTTTATATTACTATTAGAATAGTAGGAGGCGTTATTTTGCCGAAAGTCAAATTTACAGGCAATTAACAGGTAGCCAGCAACGGGTGCATGCGGTTCACATTTCAGATGGCGAACAGACAGTCACAGAGACAACCGGAGCAGCCATGGCAGCGGCGGCATTCATCTACTAAAGGTAGTGGGTGGGTGCCGGCCGGCAGTAGTTTGCATGAACTAATCGATAGCGAAAGCACACAAAGTACTTTAGATCAAATTGCTTGTTACTTAATTGACAAATATGTGCTGTCATATTTATGTAAGAGATTTCAATCATCATCATATCAGCCGAAAGATGTCCACTGCTGAACACAAGCTTCCCCCTTATACTTCCACAGCGATCGGTCCTGTGATGTTTGCATCCAACGGCAACGGCAGTCCATCGTATGGGGACTACGCTGCGTTTTCCGGTTCGAGGTCGCCATTCGAGAACATTTTTGCCCCAACGGCAATCGGTTCCTCGAGTTATGTGGCCTGTCCACTGCCACTTCAGCTTACTGATCCTCAGAGCCACGTCATCGGTGATCCTCAGAGCCACGTCGTCGGTGACTCCAGTTCTGCTACGGATGTTCTCATTTCTGAGCCTATCTCGCAGAGACACTCTCCAACCTTGAGCTTTCGTATGAGTCCCATAGTAAGTAACCACGTTTCTGTCTCGTATGTCATCACTGGCAACACACACTGGTCGAAGACTTTCGTCTTGAGACATTGAGGTATTGTGGACGAGAAAATCCGAAATTGAATCGAAGGCGTTCTCATAGTCCACAAACGCTAAGTATAGTAGCTGGTTATACTCTTCGGTCTTCTGTATAACCTGCCGCAGCGTATGTATGTGGTCTATGGTTGAGAATTCCTTCCGAAAACCGGGTTGTTCGGGAGGCTGGGTCTCTGGGCAACATTACGTACATGATTTAAGTTCATTACAGCTTCTATTCTATATAATATGAAGGACCAATAAACAATATCGACTTGTCTTAGAAATTCGACTTGTCTCAACAATGTCTTTGCATTTAGTTTTCAAAAGTAATTGCATTATTCAGTTAAGTTATACATAATGCAATCCAAGATATGGATAACAACGTATTCAAATACCGATTATTATTCTTGTGAACGTATATGTATTTGAATTACAAAAATGATTGGAAAAGCAATATTTTTAGCGCTTAGTGCGCATCTATCTTCATAATATTAAAGAAGAGAGGGAAATGGTATGAAAATAGCTCCTGTATTAGAAATAAGGTTTACGTTGGTTTTGCTGGAACGGTTAAACTCTGTTCGATACACTCTCGGACTAAAATCGTAGCAGCTTTGGATACAATTTATATAACATGTTTTTCTTTGGAATTTTCATTCGCTTGACGCTATTACTGACACAGAAGCCACAACTGTTTCTTTTAAATTTTTATCTATCGATGTACATCATATGTTGATATTTTTTTTCACACTGCTATGTTATTAATATTTGAGCTTCTAATTATCCTGGAAACACTTAGAGTTGTTGCGGCCGGCATCTAATTGATTATATATGAAAATTCTAAAATGATTATTTTTTGCATTGTTGTATTGTGCACAAGGTGTTGAAATCTATGTTGTACCCCAGGGTCGTTCACGTAATAACTGGAAGATGATCTCGGACTTTCATTTCTAAAGTGTGTTGGTACTTTAGAATTTAACAGAATAAACTCCAAGTTCATCTTCCAATTAATACTTGAATTACCACTGTTGATATGGCTAACTATTGGGAAACGTACGAATTAAAAAAAATCGGCCAAGTGCCATTATCTATAAAAACGGCAAAAAATCACGTTTGTTGTATGGGAGCCCCCTTAAATATTTATTTTATTCTATTTTTTAGTATTTGTTGTTATAGCAGCAACAGAAATACATCATCTGTGAAAATTTCAACTGTCTAACTATCACGGTTCAAGAGATATAGCCTGGTGACAGACGGACGGACGGACCGACGGACAGCGGAGCCTCAGTAATAGGGTTCCGTTTTACCCTTTGGGTACGGAACCCTAAAAAGAGTACAAGTTGTAGTATGCAGTACCATCCAGCACTAAGTCAAGCAAAGCTTGTACTAGAGAACTGATAAAAATACTTCTAGATGACTGATAAACTTACTTACATACCTTTTTTTGTAAATACATGCTTATAATTTATAGAATACCTATTCAGATTAAAGCAAATAGATGTGCATATTTATTTACACAAATGTCAGTCTTGTGCGGTAATCCAATAGCATAATAATCGAACCGTCCTTGTTACAAAATGTTTTGTTGCTCTCACTGGGTTTGTATTATTTTATGTCATGTCATAATACTTGTTATGTGCTCTTATAGTTAACTATATTTTTGTCAAAGTAATATACCTAGGTGGCTTAAATTCTAAATCGATGTTTTAGTGTGAGGAAGGAAATCGAATTCCATACGAGGTGCATTGCTTACGGCTTGTTTTGTACGCATTCGTGTATCCCTATGGAATTTTCGAAAATACTTTCTTAGCGGATGCATATACCTGCCAAGAAAACTTCATGCACATTTTTTAGTTCCTAGACCCAGCAATTGCAAGTCAGGCATTCAGTAATTTTCTACATATTTGTTTAATTGTTTAAACAAAAGGAGAAACTTAATCCGCACGTCTGAAAAGTTAGTGTACTAAAAAGTTTTGTATAAAGACTATACAAAAATATTGTTAATTGTATCTGTTGCACCATATCATTTTTATTATGTCGAGACTTGTCTAAGTTTAGATGGCATGACGTAAAAGCGTTGTTTGAAACAGCGCGGACAAATAGAGTGTCAGCAGTGGCAGCGAGGGTGCAAGGCCCTGGAGGGCGGCGCACCGACGCCGATGCCGAGGTGCTTGGCCGCCCAACACAACATACTCGGAATAAATGGCTTTATCTTGCACCCCTTCGCCCCTCAAACCCTTGGGTTCCTTTTGCATCTAAATTATGTTAGTAAGGCATGGCGATCTACGATTTTCGAAATTTACACTTACATTTACATTCGTACAACTTGTGAGGCGATACGATGACGGTAAGATAAGATAAATATTACTTATTTGCCGTTGGGCCCACGCGAACACTTTTATGTGTCTTACGTATTTTAAATAAAATGTTATTGTATCATATTTATTTATAATTCTTTACTTTTTAATTTATCAGCATTTCGGAAATGACCATTGGAAGAAATGCTGAAAGAAATTTGCCAATACACATATTAATATGCGATAGTATCTATGTAATCTTGTGCTTTGATTTTGGGCACAAATAATTATTTTATTTCGTATCATTTGCATACAGTTATTAAAAAATCGTGTATATTTAGTGAAATTAGTCTTTTACATTTCTTCGTAGATATTAGACTAAGAGCCAGCGATCGGCAGACTTGATCGCAGGTTGTCTGCCGTTTTAATGTCTTAAAGTACCTATATAAATTTTATTTTAAAAAAAATCAATGGCCGACATTTATTGCTGTTTCAAGTGTGTTTTATAAAACTTTAAAGTTAAATATTTTCACATACGGCAGACCTAAATAGTATAACTAGCATCAATATACAGTTGCTAAAATACCATAAGTCTCCCGATCGGTGGCTCGTAGACCATATACTGAAATACATATCGCCTAGCTGCGACTATAATGCATAATTACCTACTTCGAAAGTTTATTTTGAAGTGGACGGTAGTTATGGTTTACAAAATTTTGTTTTAATTAGAGTATTTCAAGTTAAGTGTTAAGTGTTTTTATTTTGCTATTTTTCCGCAATTTAACTTTAATTTATAAAGTTAAATTGCGGAAAAATAGCAAAATAAAAATTCATACAAAAAATATATGAATTGTCATAGGTCAATAGGTGTTACTATTTTCTGCGTCAGGCAATGTCCGCAAGGACTTCGTAACCTGCGTGCTACGTTCTTCTCCAGGGTGCCTACCACCTAAGCTAAGTTTGATATTGATGTTTTGACTCCAAATATCGAATTTTAGTTTAGATAAGGTAGAGCTTCAGGGTCCTTGCTGACTCAGCTGAAGACGATCGCCATTTATCTAAATCAAAATTAGATTTCAGGCATCATAAAATCCGATTGAATCGTCTTCACCTCAGGCGGTAGGCCTCCAGGCACAGATTAGATAATAGATTCTGCGTAACTCCAAGTCCCAACAGGGGGTTGGTGGTGTATATGTACAAATATATAAGCTAAAACTGTGAGGACTATTGCCATTAAATAACTATTAAGCACGGGATTTATAACGTTTTGTTTCATTGATTTTCCGATATTTATTAGTACAGTATCTCTTGTCGCAAAGCGAATAAAATCTAATCTATTTTATACACTTGTGCATTGTTCGCATATGGCGTCAGGGGTAAGAGCAGTTGCATAATAAAATTTGTCTGCGACGGCGATGACCGCGAGGTGAGTGAACAAACTAGTTCGGGTTCAACAGCTCGAGGGTCGCGGGTTCGTAGGTCATAGCCCGCGGTTCCTTTGTTACGTAACATGGATCTGGAATATTTGCATACATTCTAATACTAGTTATATTCGATTACTGTGATATATGGAACGTTATTAAATGCAGTTGTTCAATTATTGAAATATCGGGGAATTTCCTGTTGTGAGTTTTCATTTATAATCACGTTTATATTAATTTCGCCTGCAATTTCGTGATCTTTGTACGATTTTACAACTAACTATTAGGTCAAGAAACTTCACAAATTACATTATCGTATATATTTGGATCATATCAACTTACGTAACCCTGGTGATAATACAACAATGTGCTAAGATTCAACTTATGGAGGTGGGAGATGGCCATAGGGCTATAAATAGCCTAAGATCCCGGTGCAAAATTGTGTAGGTATCTGTGTTTTTAATAAAAAATCATTCAGATGAATGATAATTAGTAATACAATGTATTAATTCCGGGTTGCCAATAAAAAAATAGCCGCAATGATATTTAATTAAATATATAAATATTTTAATATTAATGAAATTGTATGATTTTGAGCTATGTTTTTTAAGTGAATGAAACGTCATTTTAAAAGAAATGATATAAAAAAATGTGGTTGCCACCTTCCAGTCAGCCGCAACCCGCTGTAAAGAGGTACAATAATGAAGTTTTTCAGTCATCGTGTTTTTTTAAAAAAATATTACACAAAATTGAAGTTAAATTTGTGCTGGACACATTAATCCATAGTCACTTGTAAAAAAAAGGCCGTAAGCCATGTTTGCTATGATTTGAATTTGATTTGAATAAATGCGAGCGAAAGGCAAGGTATGCGATATATTAAACATGTATCTTATGATTCTACATTTTATCTTATACAACTTTTTCTCCTTCTTGTTCTAAATCTGAGTCATCAGATCCATTTTATTAAAATATCTATGCTTCACATATAAAAAATTGGAAAACAACATTACATTGACTACCCTACATATATTGTTTACAGCACGAAGCAACACGCGCATTATTTGCCTTTCGCTCGCATTTATTCAAGCTGGAAGCAATTAATTCAGATCATGGCAACCATGGTATGCGACCATTTTTTACAAGCAACCGTGGGTTATTGTGTTCAGTACAAATTTAACTTCAATTTGATATAATATTAAAAAAAAAAACAAGGACCGCAAATATCAACATTTATGTACCTCTTTACAGTCTAAATGTTGCGGCTGACTGGAAGGTGGCAACCACATTTTTTTCCAGATCCCAGAATTCTTTATCATATCTTGTTACGATGAGTTCATGGGTTTAGACAAGAAAAGGTGACAAACAGTCAAAATTATTTTCGTATTAATAATATTAATGTGGTGGTGGAGTTTATGCAGCATACTATTTCCGTTCGTGATACATCAGTTCTGTTCTCTATTAGAAAAATCAATGAACGAGTCAATGAACTCCAATAGACAATGACATATTTAGGTCCAGTAATTTTAGTGAGGTTCATACAAATAAACCCCATTTAAATCGAACAGAAAATAATTATCTGTTATTACTCGTAGCTCCTTTATTCCTGAAAGACCTATAAGATGGCAATTAAAAGTTATTTAAATGTTTATTTTCACTGAGCGCATTCACATAACCTGACATTAATTTGAATATTTTAGTTTTGTTTGAAAAGGACAGGGTTCTGAATTCGATTGCATTTTGTTTTTTATGTGTACGTTACATTACACATACATAATACTCGTATAAGTACAAAAGTGAGGTAGGGCCGCCGATTCATAAAAATCCGCAGCCAAGTAACGTAGAGGGTAGTGGTCTTCCTGCTTGTGTGGTTATCAGCAATCTCCTAAGGAGCTGCAGTGGAGGAGTCGCAACGTGTGATATTTCCTGTATTGCAAGCGTTTATAGGATACGGTAACCACTTTACACCAGGTGGGCTGTACGCCTTTTGACGTCATATATTAAATAAAACTTTATCCAGGTGCAGCTCGGCCCCTCAATAATTTGGTAAAGTTACAACTTTATTGAAGTCTGTTTTCAAGAATTTTGAACTTCTATCTTATGGTCTTCTGTGATCTCTCCAAAGCTAGTGTCGTCCATCTGATATAATTGCTCAAGCTGTACCATTATGGAGTTAGAGGTAAAACCCATAATTTGATCACAACTTACTTAAACAACAGAATACAAACTGTTGACATAAATGGGGTCAAATCTAAAGGCAGTCATGTTAATATTGGGATGCCCCAGAGCTCTATTCATTTTTAGAATACGTAAATGATCTGCTTTACATGGTGCAGAAAATGGCGGTTACACTACTGTTTGCCGATGATACTTCTATAATTTTTAATGTTATAGCCAATTAGATAGAATACTATTTACCCATTTATTTATACCTATATATATATATATACATATATGTGGCTTCTGCCAATACAGAAATTTTCATTGACAATAATATATTTATAACATGAGCTCTAGGGAATCACTTAGAGAACTTTTCAAAGAAATAAATATCCTCACGGTTACCTCTCAGTACATTTATGAGAACATACTGTATGCTTGTAAAAATATAAGTCATTTTCAAAACGTAGTGAAAATCTTAGAAGAAAGAATAGATTGTGTATGCCTTTACATCGGCTTGCTAAGGCGAGAAGATCTTTTGTTGTAAATTGTATACGATTCTATAATAAATTATCTGAAACAGTTCTGTCCTTGCCTGACAATATGTTCAAAAGGCACATCAAAAAATACTCTATGTAAGAAGGGTTATTACAGGACCGATGAATATGTGGTTGACAAGAGATGTCTGGATATGATATAGCACATGTGTCAATATATCTTTAACTGTACAACTTGTAGCCACTATACACTGCCATAAATTTATTGTAATATAAATTGACGATTTGAAAAGAGACCTATATTGGCAAGTTTCTTTAGAATGTAAGACGTGTCTAAGTGCCCGTGGGAGTCTAAAGGTAAAAAAGGATTTTTTATCTTATCTTCTCTATATTTATTATTATTAAATGATACCTTATTCTGTTGAGCAGTGATACTCCAGTGAATAAAGAACTAGCTATTAACCCACTGGTCCGCGGTTCGAATCCTGGTGGGGGTATGTACCACTAAATTCGTGTTTCCGTATTTTTGTACATATTTGTAATAACACTTGCGCGATGGTGAAGGAAAAGGAAAGCATCGTGAAGAAACCCGCACGTTACAGAAATTATATTTCGGAAGACGTGTGACCTGATCTAAGAAAGATCTAGTTTTCCTTCAGGGGTGTGAACGTCTGACGGCAGTCGCTCTATGTAAAATTCAGTATGCTCGCCAAATCCTTAGTTACGGTTTATGTTTACGGAGCGAATCCCGTCGATCATAATGGATTAGGAAACGTGATCACTCTAGGAAGAAGACATCTCATTCTGTTGAACTTCACAACGACGGTTCAGTATATATTTTTGTCTAAAAATGTTCTATGTATTATATTGTGTATGTATTCGTAGAATATATTCTTTGAGTTACTCTACCAAATAATGCGACATGGGCTTTACGAGATATAAAAGCCATCATTTTCTTTGTAATCGGAAAATAATACAGATAATTTGCAAATACTAATAAGTAATTATTTACAAATTATTTAGTCACTATGCGATGTGTATACAGTTCTTTATCGAAAACTGGCACGAACCATTCATTGAAACATTAGGCTTGTATTATTACGACAGAGAATTATTAATCTTTGTCATGTAAAAGGAATACTGTAGTCACCTTTGGGCGGTGGTACCTAGATAGCGGGCCTTTTGATTCGGATTCAGACACGAGCTGTGAGAATTATCATCGATTCTAAGCCTACAAATATTATTAAGCCCTATAGTTTAAGAAGAGACTTTGCATCCCTTTATGTTATGAATTGGTAGACCTACCGATTGTACAATAAATTGTGTTCTAAAAAAGCTCGATGACAACCGCCTTTTCTCTACAATCGCATCGCTCGCCGATGGATGAGAATTCATCCTCACATACGAGAAGGGGCGCGTATTGTGTGATTAGCGCCAAAGAAATTTTAAGAACCTTTAAAAATTAACTTCCTGCCGAGGTTTTTCCCAAGCGACTAGAGCGTGACGTTCATAACAAAAACGTGAAGAGGTTTTACAGGGTTGGTAACTCCATTGGCTGCGGTAGCTGCTACCATTTTATATATAAAAAAGCTTGCAGGCATGCGATAGAAACAGGCAGACTTTTCATGATGCGTTATAATACTTATGCAAAAATAAAAAAAGTTTGTAGCACAATCCTCATAAGTGGATTTCAAAGCACGGAACAGATCACTGTTATCCACATATCCGGGCGAAATGATCCATCCAGAGATTCTTCCGCACGACCCTATTAAATGCTTTCTGAAGATCCGCAAAACCGCAGTAAACCTTCTGGTCCATAGCCAGATGCTTCCCACGATGTTACGGAGTGAAAAAACTTGATTGCGTGCGATACGGTAATGTCAAAAGGTTAAAATGTCAAGCTTGATGTGCTTTCTTACTGCTTACAACATTAAGCTGTGTATGTTGATTTTAACTGTATTAATAGAATATACATACTATTCTTTTCGTCATGGCATTTAAGACAATGTTTTGATTTTCAGTTGCCTGCACAGAGTTATTTAAATTAAGTACCGCAATTCAAAGCGAACCTCATTTGCGTTTACAAAAGTGCAGATCATATTTTTTCTTCTGTGTGTTCGAATTGAAAGAACTGTAATATTCTTTTTTGTCTCGAAGCGAGCGGCGACCGCGTGCGCCGCACAAAGCCTCCAGGTTTTGTATTCGCTTCCTCACTCACCTGGAAAGGAAAGAAAAGAAAATGTTAATTAAGAGCCACTGAGCAAAATTGATATCGTCGGGAATGAAGGTTCTTCTGTTATTGTAAACGGATGCTAACAGTTTATTATACTCTGAGAAAATAAATCTCTTGTTGTTGTTAGTTAAAAAAATCACAGTTTTCGAATAGTAATAACTAGGGGTAGCTGCAATATGTGCACGATGTAACTGCTTGATATTTAGGTAATGCGGAGCGGAGGAGGGCTCCGCGCACTGCCAAACGAGCCTGAAACGTACATCTCATTAACACGTAGCGGCGGCGATATTTAGGGAGCGGTCCGCGCGCGGTGAGCCGCGAACTAGCATTTGGCAGCGCACGCGCTCGCACACAGCCGGCTCGGTAAACTAAACAACTCGTAAAAGTGTAAAAGTCGTAACGATAGCGGTGGAGAGAACCACCTAATATGAGCGGCGGCTGGAGCTGCGCCAGTCGTGCTCATTATCAGATGGGACATTCCGGGCGCAACCCTTTCGTTTTACGATTGGCCTCTAATTACACCAGCGCTCAAGGCGGCGCGCTTTTTCAGTTGATATGAGCATAGAGCGAGCGCGCTTTGCCAAATGGACATATTTATCGCTGAACCGAATCGTTTACGCGATTCGACGGCAGCGTCCGTAACAGCGACGCGTGTTACGATTGCCCGGCGTTTGCGATATGAAAAAAGTCTCGGAAAATGTCGCGGCAATGCAATAACAGAGAGCGCTGGTTTACGAGAGGCCGCTGATAAAGCCAGCGCGGATTGCAGTGTGCGGGTCGCCTTAACGACGTGTTGCCAATTTATGCCAGGCGATAAGCAGAGTTTGTTTAGCCTCCGGCGAAGGCGAATTACGACCGCTGAATCACATGTCGCAATGGCTCGTAATTTGCTGCGTAGGCTAGTTAACCTTCTATACATTTTTTCTACGTCTTTTTTTTAATAAATGAAGATCAGCGAATCAAGTATCAGTGAAATCATCAATTAAAAAGTATCAATGTAAAATTACGTTTATAACATTATTATATGAAAATCGATGTGGTTCGGAACAGGCGAATCTCTACATTTCTGGGTTCCGTCTGGCCGAGTATTACTGTAACATATTCAAGATGCTGGCTGGCGCACAATCTGCGGTGAAATACCGACTGAAATTACAGGGAATCGCTCGCATAGAATATTAGTATGCCAGCGGCGATGCCCACTGGAATGAGTCGACGCGTCGCCGACGTCGTCGGCGCACGCTGTGCGCCTGCCGCTCTGCAAAGCCATATGACGGAGACTCAATATAACAACACTATCGTAAACCAATAAAACGAGGTGTAATTGTGCAAATGGTCATAACACTAAATCCAATCAAAATTCTTGTAATTGGCAATTCCAAATACAGTCCAGAAATTTATTGACCCCAATTTCAACTGATATTCACTTACAGCTAGTAGTTTGGTTAGAAATATATTATAAAATACTAACTCATATCATGTTATCTACCTGATAATATGCTATAATACATACGTATATTTCTAACCCTATCGTATAAATAAAACACCCTGAAGTCCATAAAAATAAAACATACATGCGGTAGACACCAAGTGCTCAGTAGATATAATAACATTATAATGATTGAGTATTATTACAAGGATAATATTTCGTAAACCTATTTGGAAGGAAATCGGCCGATGAAAGATGAGGCCTTTTTGTCGGTGACTCAAAACAGAGCGCGTGACGGGCATAGGGTATTTGGGAGTGAATTCGGTTCGTAATCCAGCCATATTGACGGCGCGACATGACATGCATCGGTTTGGATCACGCATGTCACGTGTATGTGGATATAAATTCAATAGTATTCCAAGAATACTTATCTTCTTTTGTGTACTTATTTCTTAGAAGGATTAGGTGGGCTGTCGCACTGGCTATTTTTGCCAGGAAAAAGTAGTATCTGATTCGATTTAAAACGGTCAAACTATTGATAATTTTGTTACAATTGAGTTGCAAAAAATGAGTAACGTTTATATAAAAATTTTCAACAAATTTCTTTACACCAAAGTTTATTTAGTATTTAATCATATATTGCAGA
Organism: Pyralis farinalis; assembly: GCA_947507595.1. Lineage (NCBI taxonomy): Eukaryota > Metazoa > Arthropoda > Insecta > Lepidoptera > Pyralidae > Pyralis > Pyralis farinalis. Next base: position 11,433,900 of record OX382272.1, on the reverse strand, counting down.
GATAACATATTAAAGTTCATCTTAATGTAACAGATCACATCATAATACGTATTTCAATACACAACTTCCAGAATAAGAGATGGTCTGTGCCATTTTTTTGTTTGTACAATATATTGTATTTATCTACTTCTACAATGGAATGATTTAAATTGATTTGAATAGCCAATGTACAAGTGCATATACGACGACGTATTTTAAACAAAAGGCGAATTTAATGCTAAAGCATTGACCACCAGTTTATCTTTGGCATGTCAATACTTAATAGTTCATGATGGGTAAAGAAACATCAAAACATTAAATTAAACAAAGGCAACCTAGAAGCAATTAAAAGTTCCTGTTCTTGAACGTTTTTTTGCAAAATATGATCATAGACAAAAGAAATACAAAAAGTATAGTAAATCCATCCAATTATTGGTACTTTAAGAAGCAATCTTGAAATAGGTAATTAGAAACATTTAATGTCAAATGGAATCTAATACGATTAAAATAAACTGCTAATAATGAATGATGATAATGACTTATCGTCATTATAATATATATAACTCTCATTTTTTTATCAAAACATTACTTTTAATCTAAAACCCAACTATTAGCACATTCTATCCAAAGTATCGGAATCCTATTATTTGTCTATAAATGTAAGAATGCCAATAATTGGGTAGGTGCCAACGTTTGATCGGATTACGGTATGACGTTTATTGAAGTTTTTTTTTTAAAGTGATTACTATAGTAAGACCTTCGATAGAACAGTTAACAGTTTCGCACAAGTCAAACGATACCAAATTAGATGGATTTACTATTGAGACCAATGACATTCATCACTCAGGGCAGCATTCATCATCATATTATTGTATAATTATCAGTACAGTTGGCATGTTACTTACATGATGATAGGGGTTCGAAATTTAGAAATTAGACAGTTGTCCCTTAGATAGTAGAAAGACATTTTAAACCTAAGCGATTGCCAAAAAATTTTTTGTTTATTCAAAATTTTCCAATGTCATTCAAATCAAGTATTTGTAAGTCAAATTCGAGTTTATAAATGCGAATTTAATTGGGGCATTAAGATTATGCGTGAAGATGAGGCGACTAGGCGCCGCTAGGCGCGTCCGTGACCCGCCCGCTAGGGGGCCGTCAACTCAATCTTGGCCCATTACGCTCGACAAATTGGAAAAATATTCAATTATACCTCGCTAAATATTGAATTATATCATGGCAAATTACAATTTCGCACTGGGATGTCACACTGCAGGGGAGGTTCTCTCGAAACAACTGCATCAATGGTTTTGGGCGAGTGTGACTTAAATAACAGGTTTATCGACAGTCTGTTAACATTATAGATTCAAAACAAATGGACACTTGTTTAAATATAGATTAGAGATTAGAAATATGTAAAATAGAAACTGTAACAATTGTTTTTACAATTTCTATTCTCTCGTTAAGGTTCGCGTATTTTTTTTGTAGTGTCTTATAACCTATGTTATCCATAGAACTGAGATAAACGGATCATTAATCCCTTTTCTTAAAATCCGACAACTAATTTAGGTGTCTTTAGAGACATGTAATCGAACATACGTACAGATCATACCTACCCATTTTTGGCTTCACCGCAGTTGGGTAAAAACGGAAGTATGCAAAATTAATATGACTTACAATATTAAGATACGTTTATAGTAATAATAAGTCTGTAGGTACTTAAATTACGAAGTGAGTTCAATTTGATATATTAAAAGTTCACCAATGAGTTATGATACTAACGGCCAATGCGAAGTTATACAGATCAATATTCCCACTGAATCAATATCACATCGTGTCTCCCGTATACACCTATCCTTGTCATACAATACAGGTAAACATGTTTTGCATTTATTATTTAATAGCTCAATCTTCAATTGTAAAAATGAATACAACGGCGTAAATTGCGAAAATAGAATCATATACAAAAAAAGGTATGGCGTCACGTTCTCCATCGATTTGCTTGAAGGCACCTACGATCCCAAAGTATTTATTTACTGGATGGAAAAATAATTATACTCGTACGAGCTTAAGAGGGCGAGTCAGATTTAGTGGTCGCCTTTTTGTTTTTAAATACTTAGTCAATATATTCAGACTTTATTTTGCGAAAGGCACATTTACAGGCATTTTTTTTAGCGCCACTTCAATACTTATAGTACATAGGGCGGAAAATAATCATACCACAAGATGTAAAGACGTTTCTGCAGCTTACGAACAAGATAAAAAAAATATAATTTTTATTCAACGTCGTGAGGCATAAAATACGGGCCACCTGGTGGAAAGCGGTTACCGTAGCATGTGAACGTTCGCAAAACATTAAATATAACTCGCGCGATGCCACCTCTGTTGCTAGAACAGCAATTCCCCCCAAATTTAAAGTTTACAGAGACCTCACTCACACGCAAGAACACAACAATCTCTCAAAGGGTTGTTATTTGGCTGCGGTTTTCTGTGAGGTGTAGGTACTTCTCCAGACGGGCAGCTTTCATGTGCCATTACTTACTTAAAAAAACCCAGACCAAGACAAACAGGCATGTTCATGCGTACAAATGTTGGTAATCGAACCCACGAGCATTGTTATTAAAGTAACGTAACAGCGCGTTTCTCCACTGCGCCACTGTGCTCGTCAAAATCTAAACTACCATTGTGCTTTTGTTTTCAATTACAATGATTAACCAAACTAGATTAAATACAAAATACTACGCTGATTAATCTCGTGTATATTATCTATTTTCCAATAACTTTGACGAGTGACGCTATTTTAACGTCAATGTTCGTGCGTTCTACTTCCACACAGGAGAAACATGAATGTGTGGAAAAAAAAGAAGAAAAAGAGCCGAAGAAGACCAACTGCTCACCTTGGTAACGACAAAATTATACGTAGTCAATAGATTCAGGTTATTTAGCGAAAGTCATTTTACAGACAATTCGATCTAAATTGCTTTGTGAGCTTCTGCTACCATACGTGCGAACTATCGCTGTCCGACACGCACGCACTACCGTTATTAGATGTATGCTGATCTGATAGTCCCTGCGAATGCCCGCTATCTAGAACGTAAATCAGCCGCATACAGCAGCCACCATTGTTGCCCTAGCTGATCTGATGACCATCTCTGCGACACATGTTTTGCCTCTTCATGATGCATCAGGCGCTGTAGATGTTAGTCGTTAGAATAACATGCTAAGAATGACAAATTCATCGCAGTGCCGACCCTTATGTAGAGTTGGAGGAGGGGGTGGAGATGAGAATGAAAAGATATTTAATAGAGGGGAATTGCTCACATGAGCATGATTGTTCATTTTAAAACTTTTAATAAGTTTGTTCATTCTAATTGTTCCTCAATATTCAGCTTTATTCCTTTATCTGCTGAGTGCATTAAATTATTATGTACTAGTGTACTAGAACCGACACCGCGAGCCAAATGTTTGTGCCATGCTTTGTTACCGATCGTCAACAACTCATTGCTGCACTACATTGAACGAAACGCGTAAGCGCCATTAAAATCACGGCGCTTTTGACCATTTAGTCGCGAGAAAGATAAAATAAATAAATAAATATTGTCGGACAAATAACACAGTGCCATCTAGCCCCGAAGTAAGCGAAGCTTGTGTTATGGGTACTAGACAACTGATAAACATACGTAAATACATTTTTTTTTCTAAATACATACTTATCATACATAGAAAATACCCAGACCAAGACAAACAGACATGTTCATGCACACAAATGTTTGTACTGTGTGGGAATCGAACACACGAGCGTTGGTGTCAAAGTAGTGTAACAACGCGTTTCATCGCTGCGCCACCGAGCTCGTCAAAGATACCCCAAGCGATTTAGTGCACAAAAAATTATATGCATGAACATGTCTGTTTGATTTGGTCTGAGTGTTTTTAAGAGATGTAGGACGCAGCAAAGCATTACTTCTACGTCACAGAAAATCGCAGCTGAACAACGAGTCTATGGAGGGTTGTTGTGTTTCCGCGAGTGAATGAAGTTATCAATAAGCTTCTATGGAGTTGTGTTAGCAGCAGAGGTGGCATTGCGGGAGCGATACTTAATGTATTGCAAGCGTTCATAGGCTACGGTAATCAATTTACATCTGGTGGACCGTATGCTTGTATGCCTCTCAACGTTGAATGAAAATTATATTTATTTTATCTTATTCGTAAGCTGCGGAAACGTCTTTACATCTTGTAGGTACTATGATTATTTTCCGTCCTATGTACTATAAGTATTAAGTGGCGCTGATATTTTTCTGATATAAATAATCAATTTAATTAAATATGTGTAAATTTCAAATTATTTAAATATGTTTTATGCACTTCCGTTTTTTTTATTGAATCCTAAATTAATTTATTAACAAAATAAACATAAGGACGCTACCACACCCTCTTAAACTCGGCGAGAAGTGGGCGCAGAAATCGCCAGTTCAAGTAATTGGCAATTAATCACCGGCGTTTTCTATTTCAGTTGACGACAGTTCAACGTGTATACACGTGTGTGTGTAGGTTCCCTGACGTCGCCGGCTTCACACTAACGAGGTTTTGACTGCACCGCATGTGGTCTCATAACAGGACATTTGTTTTTTATTACGAGCGATCGTAAACACGATTATTCTGGAAATAATTAGTGCACGTAAAGGAGTGGCATTGTAATACCATCTGATATATTATAGTGCCAATAGCAGTTTTATCAGTAGGCTGAGTAGACTGGAACCTAGGACGAAATTCGCAAAAATAAATATCGATGCGACTTACCAATTTTACAGCAAAAATAGACAATTACGTATTTACTGTACACATCTTTCCAGTCGATTGAAACGACAGACCGTACAATAATCTCTGGTGTTGCAAGTGTCCATAGGTACTATAACTGCTTACCATCAGGCAGGCCGTTTTCTTTGTAGTCTACATGTTAAATTGGTGCTGGTATACGGAACGTGATAAATAACGAATTGGAATGAGCTAGATGAAGTTTAAAGCCGCAGCGGCCGTCGGCGGCGATTGTCCGTCGATCCCAGTGCTCCCTCGCCCCACTTTCTTCAGATCGGTATCTTTATAACATAATTAAGTAAATTTCGAAGTCGTCTCGCTCCGTCTCCGACATAATAAGAGTAAAAGCTTAGATAACCCACGATTTAATGTAATTTTCCGTTATTTTCCCATCTCTCGTAATTATGAATTTCGTCGCGAGTAACGAAATCATTCAACGTATCATATCTCTAGGGAGGGATTTTCATTCCGACGTCCTTTTGTCGAAATGTTTCGACAGCGCTCGATTCCACTTCGGAGACAACGGAATCCGATGAGACAATTGATCGGCTCTATATTATATAAATATATTTGGAAAGAAATAATAATCTTTTATTGATCTGATATGGTTCACTGCATCCCACACAATGATAATGATTTCAGATTTTCATGAGATCCAAATTATATGATGAAATCTAAATTAAATTATACACTCCATTCACAACACGAGTCCGCGAAATTAATAAATTTACAGTTTAGAAGGTACTCTAATGTAAATTTATAAAGAAGGGATAAACCGAAAATACTTACCTATATGGGTTTCGTATCTTAAAGTATAAAATGAAACGGTTATGATGTTTACTTTCTTTTCATACTACCATTTGTAACATTCATCTACTAACGCCACCCACTACCGTTGAAAAGTAGTGGGTGCATGCAGTTCCTGTTTCAGATGGCGGGCAATCGCAGAGACGACCTTCTGGTCCTAGCTTATCAATGTACTGACACTTATTCCTGGTTTTAAGATTATCACTGAATTTTGAAAACAACTTTATATTTTCATGAGTATATATATAATATTTCATATACTATATACTCATGAAAATATAAAGTTGTTTTCAAAATTCAGTGATAATCTTAAAAGCAGCAGCTGAGATGTAGCTGTAGATGTATGATATTTATTTATTTGACTAGTCCTCCTAATCATTCTCTAGAACCCATGTAATAACCAGAGCTTTTTAAGTAAAATAAAAAAATATTTAACGTCAGTCGCTTTTCTCTACTACAATTTATTTTAAATCAGCTGCACTAGACATAATAGACGCGTAGTAATCACGTCCATCAGGAGCCTAATTCTCATAACTACATATGCAGGGGAGCTGAGCCTAGTGGTAACTTTATTAATTTGAGGCCCGACTAATTTGGAGTCTGTAATTCTAGTTACATTTGAAAGATTAAATTGGACATGATTGTTTTATGCTGATTTTGACTAAAGATTGACATGTGAATCTACAATACAAGAACTTATAAGAAGTAAAATCTACAATGCAATAAACGTGGTTTTTTTGGCATTTTTATTCACAGTGGTAGGTATCTTTCGTGAGCAAGTACGACTTGGCCAGTTTTTATAGTGTAATACTTCCTGAAATATATAAGATAAGATGTGTATCAAGATGTAATAAAGAATGATGATATTCTATAGCGAATAGATATAAGTACATATCTGGTCATTCTAGGTGTTTGTTGGGCAATCTTTCAATTATTCGCCATCGCCAATGATCTTTCATAAAATGTTGGTATAATAAAAAGGTAGATTAATTAATTAAAATATTCGGACTGTGACATTTATATATATGTTTTTTTTTGTGTCTACAAGGGCACAATCCCAATAGCAAAATAAAGGATATCATGTAACAGTTGAAAGTATTCGAAGCGTATTTAAAGCTTCGTTTACACGATGCACGTCTTTATTTTTGATGACTATGTAAATTATGATCCCATTTAAATCTTATCCCGTGTTTTAACATCAAATTTAATAGCATTTTAAACTTGGAATATTGTTTGCATTAATAAAATTAGAGACGATAATTTGGAGCACAATAAGATTTTTGTAATTTTGGTTCAAATAGGCGTTATCAACACACTTTAAAAAAAAATGAAATAGGCGCAATTATACAGGACGGAATTTTTTTATATTGCAACCAGACTAATATTATAAATCGGAGGCCGGCCTGTTACGTTTCACCACTGAATTGTTAATATAATGATCATGAAAAAGTATGAAATCTAAAGAATGTATACCAAAGTTTCTTATTATCTGCAATAACGGAATCCTCACGTCGTCAGAATGTCGTATTATAATTGCAAATGTAACTTCGTCTATGTTTCTATATGTCAACTTTTTACGACTAAATACCGGAAATGATCGTAATAAGATTTTCTAGTATAAAATCTGGAGAAGGTTATAAATTAATTCTATCGCTTCAACGAGCCCCACGCCGATCAAGCCGCAAGTAGAAGACAATACAAGTATTTCCTACTTTGATTTCACGAAACAAGAAAAAGGTATATTCTTATCGTCAATTCACAGTCCCATAAATGTAGGTTGCATGCACAACAACAATACACTTTTACGATATCGTCATGCCCAGAACAAGTTGTTTAGAGTCCTGTCCAGTTAGTAAATGGGTTGGATGGTTATTTCCTTAGAGTGATTTATATCCAGGTATTTTCAGAGTGCTGTGCATGTGCCGGCAGTGATCGCTGAGTGGATTGCGCCGCGACACCTTTCAAACAAATTGTCTTGAGACCGGCGCGAGACGGTAAACAACTCACCCCTATGCAGATGTTCCTACTAAACCACCTTCGATTTTCACGGGCTCTAGCACGGGCTCCAAAATAGCTTTCAATTCGATTCTTCGCCCTGAACTTTATACTGCCTTTTCATTTAATCTGAGTAGCGATGACGGTATCCAAACTATGCGCCATGAAGTGTTGTGGTAGTAAATGCACAACGGTTTAATTAACGGCGGGAAAGTTTAACAATTATTCGCTTTGCACCTAGTCCGGTCTATCCTTAACAAGTTGATTAATTACTGGACATGGGGAGTCATGAGACAAAGTTCGATTGTTAGCGAAATGAGTACGTTATGAATAGTGAAGTTAACAGCTCTACGAGTAAGAATAATATTATTAGAATGTTCATTGTCATAAAAAAAAAAATCTTTCAACATTTTCTACGAGAGGTAACGATGTTGTGCATTTATTATCTTTTCAAATATAATTCTTCTCCTATGGAAAAATATTTTGGAATACTGCGTAAATATGGTTGTGAATTTCCAAATGGTACGAGTATCATCGATGGCAGGTATCGTAGATATTGCATTCTCGTACATAGTTAACTTCAAATAGCCCTCCTTATGCAACTAAAACCTTTATATAATTTATTGCAGGTGAGACAAGAACGCTTGAAATGGTCATATTTGTATTGCACCGTTAATGAGAAATCTATACTTTTTATTTTCACGTTTGCTACACATTTTTAATCAATTATTTACACATAAATTGTTAAAGATATACACATTTATTATTCGAATATTATGTTATAAAAACCTTTCAAATAAAAAGAGAAATCGATGCTTATTTGCGTAGTTGCTTTATGAGACAGATTTCTATGAAAAGATTTCACTTTTTGATGTAATAGGTTTTATTCAACAACGTTTTAGTTTATCCTCAAATTTGAATCATAATTAAATACAAGCATCTAAGGATCTCATGAAATAAAAAACTAAATCTAAATTTGTATGGCACCAGGTTCAAATCTACCTCAACAGATCTCTTTTAGAAGTATCGCAATCTGTCGAAATGTTCTTTTTTATGCTTTGCTTTTCGCCATAACGCAATGTGTTTTGGTTTAATAACGGTTCTTTCTGCCTACCCCGCAAGGGATTTGGGGGACAGTTCTACATGGAAAGATCATGAAATTACAACAAGAATTTGCTTCATACTTATAATGTTGCTTCCAAGAGTGTTGTGACCTTATAGCTGTTGCAATTGCAACAGTACGAATTATGTCACACACAAAATATGGACTCATTTTTGACATAAAATAATCGTGGCTACTTAAACTCTAAGGATATATTAATAAATAGTTATTAGAATCGACGTGATATATTGAGCGTGCTTGTACTTGTTATCAATCGTTGTATTTCACTAACTTGTCGCATTTGTGTGTGTGAGCGCGGATCAATTACAATGATAAGTTTACATTTTTGCACACAAATGTAGTAATAAAGTCATCATTGTAATGCTCCATCTTTATTATATAGGATTGTATTAATAGTATTCACATTAGTGTTCCTATGTTTGTACTGCAAGCGTTTTCTAAACTGTTCTTGTGTTATGTGTGTATACACCTATAGCTGCGTCGTCTTTGCTGTCTATATTTATATCTTCATAACGATAGCCTCACAGCTCAAGCAAGTCATTTTAACTATCACTGCAATGAATAAACTCGAGACATCAATTTAAAATCAATAAAATTTATTACACAAAGTAACTAATCTTCTATCCGATTTAGTTTAGATATTTTTTTTATTTTTAACAATTATAGTACAGGCAATTGTGTATATAGTATAAACTATTTTAACATATACTTAACACATAGTACTTTAGTAAAAAATACGTACATTAATTTTAAATATTATGTAGAAATATTAAAAAAAATATCAAATTAGATTTGAAGATGGATCCGGGATTCAATAATTCTTATTAGGTACTCTTTAAATTGTAAATTTTCTTGATATTGTACATCTACTTGGACTCAATATTATCATTTATTGCTCTTATACATTTATAAAGATTGTTATCTTTTGTTGAATAAAGTTATTATATGTAGATATATAGGTAACAGCGCACAGGTAACATAAAAAATATGTACATGTACAGAAAAGCAAATATATAAAAATAAAGTGGATACAACCAATAAAGGTCAATTTATTTTCTTCTTCTTCTGTAAAAAATAAACATTCATCTATTACTTACATAATAAGCACACCTTTGCTGCGTTTGCCTTTTAAAAGGTTACTATAATTGTGTACGCTGTTTTCCAATAAAAGGTATAATTAATTTGTCGTAGCTAGATGTCTACGGCGTAGATGGCAGGCAGGGCTTAGTCGTAGGTCTGTTGGCACTGTCTACGAATGCGCGAGTTGCCAGCCCGGATAAGCCACCGTTACGTAGACACATGGGAAAACATGCTACGTGGTAGATTATGAGCTATCAAGCCTATGTCTTTATACGAGTAGGCTAGTGTTATGTACAGATGCAAATCGAGAAGCGGTTTGCGATAAACCAACTTCAAATACAAAAGCTCTAAATATATATATATATATATATATATATATATATATATAATACATAAGTACTAAAGGAAGGTTTTAGTTAACAAAATATTGAAGTAACCAAGTTCGTTCGTTTTATTTTAGCAATACAATTTCGGCAGATGATGCCATGGACCTACTTTAAAGTCTAAGCAGTCTATTTGGCTGGAAATAAGTTAAAACAAAAATTTCTGAAGGCGTAGCTTCAAAGTTTGGTGAAAAGTATTACTTACTTATAATACAATATTTAAAGCCGGTTCGTTTCGTGTATTACTTACTTATATTTTTACGACGCTTTTTTATCCTAATACATAATTTAAACAGGAAACAGTACGCATAGCATGGTGCGATAGCTATGGAAAGCCAGACCATAAGGTTAAATATAGATTGACTGATTTGATTCCGTTTTGTACAGAATGTAGGAAAAAATAGTTGTGACTTGGTTCTATCTATATGGCCTTACTTTATCAACAGTATTAAAGAGATAAAATTGTTTACAGTTATAATGCAAACGTTACAGTCTTGTGTTGAAAATTCATCTAATTTTGTATAATTTAACTAGCAGTAATAAACATATTGATATATGTAAACATTTTTCTGATAAATACTACTAACACTTTAATTGCAAAAAAGTAATCATTGATGTCTTTAGTCGGTCTCAATAATTGTGTACCATTTGTGGAGAACAGGATGTTGTGCATAAGGCAAAATTAAGTAAACTAAACACTAATAAAAAATATATTTTTAAATGATTCATTTGAATAGAGTTTCCGTTCAAGTCAATTCATTAAACTATGGTTATATATAACGCTGAAGCGTGCGATCTACTTGATATATTTCTCGTTTTGGTATTTAATTTAGATCATGTTATTATTATTCTTAGTTCTCGCCGCAATATCCTAGCCGAAAGTTACCGACTACAACTATAGACAAAGAGTGAATCACGCGGATTATTTAATAACTTAAGTAGTAAAATCTATCTATCTATCTATAACTTTACGCCAAATCCCTTGCGTGTTAGGCAGAGAGAACTGAGCGCCATAAGACGCGGTCCTTACACACTTCACTCGCTTCTTTAACATTCATAACTCTTTACATTCACGCCCGCCGGTTTCTAGGACTCTTGACATCATATACAATACATCACCTTCTGATAAAACACGCCCAATTTATTAACGGTAGGTTAGTCTTGATCTTCCTTGGCTCCTACATCCTGCCACTTTTGCATTGTATACGAAACGAAACGAACGAAACTTTCATCCTGCATTCTTTCTACATGTCCGAACCAACGGAGAATGCCTTTTCTTATCTTAACACTGATACCCTCAGACTAACACTCTTTCTTACGTCATCATTACGAACGCGGTTAGCAATCGTTACGCCACAAATTTTGCGCAATGCTCTCATCTCGATAGCATTTATTCTACTTTCATGTTCTCTCTGCCATACCCAGCTTTCACTTCCATAAATTAGCGTTGGGATTAGTACCGCGTTGTGTACAGCGAGCTGTGCCTTCTGGCTTAGATTTCGGCTGCCTAGAAGTTTACTCAATGCTCCATTCACGTTGTTCCCTGCACTCACTCGCCTCTCCACATCAGCGGTGTACCTACCTTCCATCGCTGTTAAAAGCGATTCCAAGATCAAGACAATCTCATCTACTTGCTCCAACACTACATCATCAACCGTAATCCTAGTGTTCGTTCTGGTTATCTCTCTTTCAAATACAATTATCTTGGTTTTCTTCTCATTCAATTAGTATATCATTTTACTACTTAAATAAGTAAGCTTTTAAGTAGTAAAATGATTCCAGATAAAGCTCCGTTGCAACGTAAGTAAATTTGAAAAAAATTATTACGGCGCGATCGGAAACAGAAATTAAATTAAGCTTTCTATGATCTCACAAGAAAACTAATACTATACTAATAATAACAATGGTCAACAATTAACATCTTGTTGTTTGATTATATCGCACGTGTAAAGTTAAAAACTGTCGCTAATATAATATTTAAAACATAAAACATTTAAGCAAATTACATTGAAATGTTAATAATGTGACAAAAATACTATATTATCCTTCTTGAGGTATTGTAGAAAGTTAGATTTTCATAGATTTTTTTCCATGGCTACATGCAATGTCGTCTTAACCAATATTAAGTTAGTCACAGGTGTAAATTATACACAATCAGTGGTAAGTGTGAAACATTGCATGCCTAATCAAGTGCATAGGAACACATATCAATGCATCCAGGTGTAAAGCGAAGATAATAATATGACTTAACAATCGCGCGCTGTTTCATGACTCCACGTTGTTAGAAGCATAATGACATTGTAGCTAGTAATTGGATGAATAGCACCTAAATTGAGTAGAATGCTGGAGGTAATTGAATGCCTGTTGGCATCAGTGGACATTGAACTCTCGTGTTGTATGGAATGGTTCGATAGACGAATGTGAAGGAACAATAAAAAAACAATTGGTGTTAGTTCATGATATCGTAATACTTAATAATAATAATATTAATCTATAACATTTTGTACTACAAAACATAGACTTATTATTGTTATCTAAGTTACGTATGTAAGAGTTGTGTTGTTTGTTGACCGATTCGAAGATCAATAAATATTAAAATACACGTCGTTACTAAATTGCATTTGTTCATAAAGTATTATTTTCAATAAAATGATACCGTAGATCTTATCCAGTACAACAGAGTGTGAATGGTAAAACAATAATAGCGTAGATAGACATCCTTGGCAGGTAATGATGTTTGTAAATTCACTTTAGAAGGAATACTAACGTCAGCTACGTATTTACTTGTATACAATGCAACTGCACTCGTATGTTACTTTCTACACAAGATTTTCATGTATTTTCTAGTTTGACAAATCGTTTGTACCATTGGGTATGATCCTTGTTCGATGCCGTAAACTGCTGAATCGGTTGCCAATATCGTATAAATCAAGCCATAGATGCGCGCCTGTTTTCTGTATGTTAGTGGTGCTATTTTTATCGGCCCGTTCAGCCAATATTTTTTTTATCAAAACTCAGATGAACGATATACCTATCACGACCCCGTGGTCTATGTTCGCTTACACGACCACTTGGTAGCCAGTAAATATTTAATTATCTAAACATTACCGTCGAAATCTATTCAGATCGATCGGAATTGGAGATAAACTCTTAACTAACACAGTAGTGTTAGATGAGTTAAATATTGGTGATCGGTCATTAAATTAAACACTATTGTTAAGATTCTATCATACATGGGCATAATGATAGGCGAGATTACAAAACTTTAGTTAATCATTTAGACATTAGATTTAATTTTGAGAGTATTCCTAATGATTTAGGAGATTTCCATTTATACAAACTTGATTTTCTTCTATTTCACACAGATGCTTTCGTCATGGATTCATGGAGCTATCATTATGTAGTCTCAAATTCTGCTAAATATTGATAGCGCTCCGAATCAATGACATTTTTTTCTTAATCTTCTTAGATGTTCAAACTGTTGTCTTGTAAAGTTCGGTCTTCTATACGTTGTGGTCTCATTCACGGTCGCTCACTCAAGGAGGTTGTGATGGGCCGAGCATCGTGTGCACACATCACACCCAGGTTGAGTGAGTTACCGGAAATGAGTAGTCTTCTTTCTTCTTCGTTTCGTTAATCTTCTCTCATAATTTTGGTTTTATCATAACTTCTATTACAATTAACATCACTAAACTTAGTATGATAATTATCTGTAATAATATATAATGTCTATTATTCCTAATAGACATTATATATTATTATTTATTACATTGTACAGAAAAAGGCAACATTTCCTGTAATAAAAAAGTGGGTCCTGTTGGACACGGCTCGCACTGTGAGCAGGTTCCTTACAATGCGAGCCGTGTCCAAAAGGACCCTCTTTCTGGAACTCTGACCACTTATAGCTTGGGTCTTCGTTACCGGCAGGCGTCGATTAATAAACATAATAATAATAAATGTTTATTTGTGCAAAACATGGGGTACCAAGCTGCCACAATTACGTTGGATTCGCATGTCTTGCCAATTAACTTAGCATGAACATTTTATTTCGTTTTACAATTACACTGTGATCATGTACATAAATGCTTGTTTTAAAACTATTTGCAAGTAATGTTGCAATATATACATACTTGAAAAATGTATTAGTAAATAAAAATTGTTCTTATTCTTATTATATTTGCAGAATTTACCAATATAACATTATTTGATGTCCTTAACATCAAATAATGTTATACTTGCTTATTATTATTATTTACTTTGTACAACATAAAATGCAATAAATAATTTTAATTATTAGCATTAGTGAAATTTATAACATAATCATTCAATACAGTAAACTATAGGATTCAACAATTTAACAACAATTTATTTATATATTTTAGTTTCTTTACATTGTCAGTAGAATTTTAATTGTCCGTCTCGTTTTTTATTATCGGCCATACTGTTTTGTATTTATTTTTACTTTTATGTATATATTTTGTGATGATGCTCTTTTTGACTGATAAATGTTCTTTTAGTATGTTGGAGGATTTAGTATATCTAGTTTTACTTGGCGATGTTTCAGTTTTACAGCCAGATTTTTCACCATTTAAAAGCGACGGTTCTAAAAAAGGCCAAGCAATTAATGATAGTTGACAAACGCATTTGATTTGGTAATATTTTAATTGCAATAATCCCTTTTGATAATATAGAAGATGTCCTGTACCTGAAAACTTAACATTTGAACAGCGTCATAATCAGATCGATTCTACCACGTAATTTTGACAGACAAAATTTCAATGAACGCTAGACCAACAGTTCATAATTTCGACGTGCATGGTAATACGGTGACAGTGGTGTCTTTGAAGTTATGTAAATTATTACCGATATGATTCTTGACGTGTTGGAACTGTAATGTGAATATGCGAAGTTTTTTTTTACAACTAGATTGGCAAACAAGCATGCGGCGCGCATTACATGGTAAGCGGTCATCATAATTATGAAATCAGACAAACTTTGTTTTATTAGCATTCAGTATAAGAAGCTGTAGCAAGACCCTTTCAGCAATGTTATTTCAGGTAAAATTAAATATTGGTGCCTTCTCACTGCCAGCCGTGGAACTAATTCATAGTCCTCTGACAGTATGAGCCTCAACTTCCGCAGAAGAACAGGCACTAATATGGTGTCAACTGCCTTGAGAGACCTAGAAATACTATAAGGCACTTATGTCCACTGACAGCACGTTAAGGAACAAGGCTAATCATTATTGTAACAGTGTTTCTGTGGATTCTCCATGCCTGAACCATTACGTAATTATACAATTCTTCAGGGAATTTTATCTGAGAGAGAAGATTGTAGTGTATTGTAACTAAACTACTTTTATGATGCTGTCACATAAGAAAGGTTATATTATAAACATGACCGTGATCCTATGTGTGTTATAAGACTTATTATTTTATGTAATACATACGAACATAGATACTTAAGCATAGTCAATGAGAAACAACAATATTATACCAAAAGTATAACAATTGCTGCTAGGGTTTTGTGCTTTTCTGATATAAATGTAATTATTACACACCTAGCAAAGGAAAAGTTATGCGCCTTAAAAGGAAGCCTGGTCTCACGGATTAAAATTCTATTTTTACGGGTGAAATAACTACTAGTGTTTTATATATTAAACTCAAATTACTATATAAATTCATAAGAACGTTTGATGGTGCGATGAAAATAGCACACTGCGCACTGTAAAGTTTCACTTGTAAACGATCGAACGTCTTATTTCGGCTATTTTTGGCGGAGCAAGCGCTGTTTTCACAATAAACATACTTATAGCGGTTACCGCTCCCCGTTACCTTCGTCTCTCGACCGCCTTGTATGTAGATAAAATATGAAAGTGTAGGAAAAATATGTACTGTAAATAATTTTTAAAAGTCTTATTCAAAATTATGCGCTATCCAATTGCGTGCTTTCGCAACCATCAGAAGAAAATAAAGTAATATAAATAACGTTGCCTATGACTTTGGCTTCTGCAAAACGAAAATTGAAACTATTATTTAATTTTTTACCTATCTTCTAATTTTGAATTCAATCCGTAGATTTGGTTGTTTTACGATGATATCTATCATCATCATTATTCATACTACTGGCTGCAGTCCGCGACTTGTCTGCGCGTATCTCGGTATCCCGTGGGAATCGCTTTTTCTACTTTGTAAATAGCTTATAACCTTCCTCAAGAATCGGGCTATCAAATTCGAAAATCTTTTTATCAAATCCGTCTGGTAGTTCCAGAGATAACGCTTTCAAACAAACTAACTCTTCCGCTTTATATATTAGTATAGATTATAGATTTCGTCCTAAGCATACGGAACGCTTGATGTGAAGTAGTGCCGTATCCTGGATTTCTTATAAGCAGCAACACAACAATTCTTCAGGGAATATTATCTGAGAGAGAAGATTGTGTATTGTAACTAAACCACTTTTATGATGCTGTCACATAAGAGAGGTTATATTATAAACATGACCGTGATCCTATGTGTGTTATGAGACTTATTATTATATATCACACACTATTGATAAAATAGTGTATGAAACATTCCTCCTCCATTCCATCCTCTGTACCTACACTATCATCTTGTGGTTTGCAGAATATCTGACGGCACCAGATTATCGTAGCTACTTGAACTCTAGAAATGAGCAGTGATAAAAAACCAACTTATCGAACGTCAGTTCCAATCCTAGCGTGGACATTGCTAGGCGGTGAAGGAAAACATCCTGAGGTTACCAGCACGTCCAAGAAGTTATATTTCGGAAGTCATGTGACCTAGGTATCTTAAGAAAGATCTGGGTTTCTCTCTGGGTTGTGAGGTCTGACGATACTCGATATAAAATTAAATCTTCCTGCACCAAATACTTAAGCTTGGATTGCAGACCCCGCCAATTTACACCGCGCTGCGGGAATTTTAATTAACATAATATGCGCTACAAGTCTAGAAGAGTAGTCTAGTAATGATTACCATTGCGTTGTTGGGCGGACGTCCATACTTATTTACCATGTAACGTAGAATAATAAAAATCCTTTCCTAAACGTAGGTGGTTAAATAAAGTTATGTCTCGTTTCAATGACACGTTGACAGAGCAGCTGACTTTATGAAGACGTCTGTTTTTTTTTCTAAACGAGCGAAGCGAAGCGACATCGAATAAAGCGATACTATAGCATTTAAACAGTGCCTATTCATTATCTGAGCATCAGGAATGCGACACCATCACTTTACTGAACTCTATGAGACAATATAATTATGTACCTACTAGCTGTGATATCTAAGTAGGTACATTTCAGTAATTGACATATATAATATGTCAATTGTTGGGTGACATTCCTGCGACAGTCGTACGCGTTACGCGTTACAGCAACCGATCGACAATATTAATTAAATATTTATTGAATTGATTAAATATCGAGAAACTACAAATTGTCATTTGGTGAAATAAATTGTATTGCGGCCGAGGAAGGGGTGTAGCTCGCGAACGCCATCTATTATTTACAGGACGAACTGTGCTGGCCCACCCTCGTTTATATCGCAATTAATTTAATTTGCTTTTTCACAGGCTTCTTTCATTCCCTCATTGCAATGTGAAGGGCTAAGCGCGTGAATTTTCTCGTGATTTGGTAACGGAGGCAGTAATTAGAGCAATTGTGAGGTTTCTGCATTTGTTTTTAACTGTTTAACACAGCGAGCTTGTTTTGCGTTGCTATGTATAATTTCGTATTAGCATTTTATATTTGATAACATTATCCACAATTTTACATGGATATGTGAGACTTTTGAAATTGTTTGAATATTACTTTCGTAAGTAGGTTTTGCGGCTGTCTGTGAAGGTAACTGGATATCGTGTGAGCGAGTAGCATGCAATGTGATATCGCGCGGCGAGTGTCGGGTGACGGTCGGCCTGCGCACGCGCCGACAGAAGCCGGCCATAGGCGTGCTTCCGTCCGGTCGCCTGCATTCATGATATGATAAGGCTTCCTGGTCGATTGATAAATTTGTTATCTCACATAACTAATTACAATAAAAATTTAGACAAAAGTATATTTTGTTCGTTATTGAATAAGTTCATACATATATATTTATAAATTGAGATCTGTTTTACTTTGTTCTGAATACGGTTTCATTTCAAAAAAGGGGAAAAATCTGTTTACGTTCCTTGATTCTGGAATTACAGCCATTTGATTCAGTTATTCAAATCAAATAAAAGATTATTATTTTATCTCAATTGTTATTATTATTGTGAATAGTAAAAATATGCCAAAACAGTATTCATAAAAGTGATCGAAAGTCATATCAATAACTATAGAAAATCCTTCCATTCAATTTCTACAATTACGTGATTTTTTGCATTACAAAGTCGATTTTTTTACAGTTCAATATGCTCGTCTGGCTGATGGATAGTTTTGTTAAAGCAAAGTAACCTATATTCAAAACTAATACTAGGAAGTACCTTCGTGTTGTTTTAATAGTTTTGCGGGTATATCATTCAGCATCCTTCTAAGTACTGCGCTCATTATTGAAAATTACGTCCGTCGATCAGTTGCTACGTGACCGTAAAGAGGGATAAACAAATGAATACACATACATTCACATTTAAGTATTTTATTAGTAATGTTATTATGTTATTTTAACGGATTTTAAACTATCTAGATCATAGTTCATTCCTGTAAGTTTATGTATTCATTGCCCCAACAGAAGCACCCTACGTCATAGTGACAAGCCGCTAAACTCAGTGCAAAGTTGCTGTAAATCTTCATCTAAGTGAGTAGAGATACAGTTTAAGCACGCGCTCGCGTCGTCGCCTTCAATCTAAGTTTGTCCCGACAGTATCCTGTCCGCCACACTCCTGCATAATGAAATCGGGACTGTTTCAGAATTCACAAACTTACTTCCTCGATACCGTCAATAATTACATCGGAGTAGCATAGCAAGCTCGACTACCATCGGAGTCTACACGAATAGTCAATGCATATTCAACACTGTTTCTTCATGCAGAATCACATGATTTTCCGTGGACGTTTTTATGCTCTTGCCCTTATCTAACGAGCAGTAACATTTATCTAGTATCTGTCACTTAAAGCCTTTGCTCTCGTGTAAAGGCGCGACCTTATTTTTTGCGGAGTGCCGGAGCTATCAGTGGGGCCCGCGCCACAATATTATCCTGCACGACGAGATATATCGCGTTCGAATCACGTCATCGTTCACCCGGAGGAGGCGGCTGGCGGGGCGCCGGCATGCCCATAAATGATGAGTTTACGGGTAGCTCGCATAATGCCACTCTCAGAACCGCTGCGCCCGTTGACATCACCGCGGCATCGTCCTTTATATTAAAAATCTACCATTATTTTCGTAAACCATGTTCTAATCTCGTTATGCGAGTTTCGATTTTTTGCATACATGTATACAATACAAGGCTGGTATAGACGGAGTAATTTTATTTCGTACTTAATTGTTTCAGTGTATACATTTTTATATAGGTCTACTATAAGGTCGATGTGACGAAACGTGGTGTGATGATACTTCGTACATTGTCTTAATAATATTGTCTCACTCTCTTATTGTATTTCGTTAGTTGCTATTTTTTCATTACCTATCAAAGTAACAAAACATATGTTGAAATATAAGTTTAATATTATATACCAAAACAAACCTTTGCTTATACAGGGTTGGGCCAGCATTTAAAACTATGCCATAACCTAAAATAACATTCAAATCGATTTCCCGTGACTATGGCTTTGAATGTACATTTTTAAAGTTTTGATTCATATACACTAACCATTTAATTTAAAACTACCTAACTCTAGAACTCATACTTCAACAGGTGAAAATGAAACCCTTATAAGATGTCTATCTGTTTATCTATCCGACGTTATTTATCTCATAAAGCGTTCGACATACACATGTAAAGTTTGCTATATTCGCGTAACATGCATCAACATCGATACACCTAGAGAACACTTCATATTGATATCAATAACTCAAGTAATGTGTAAATTAAAAAGAAGTCAAATGTATAATGTGAATTGTATAATTTATAACTAAAATACGAGTATATTTGTGAAATATGTTGTATGAGCGGACGTACAAAACAGTTTAATAAGCGCGTTGATAAACATCTATCTTTCTTCACGCCAAATCCCTTAGGCAGGGTAGGCAGAGAGAACCGAGCTCCACGTAACTAGATCGTCACATCCACACCTCACTCCCTTCTTTAAAATTAATTGCTCTTCTCATGCACGCTCGCCGGTTTCTAAGGCTCCTGATATCACCTTCTGTTAAAACACGACCAATTTGGGCATGGTAGGTAATGAATATTTTTTGTTATTTAATGTAATTTTGTTATAATACATAAACATATGTTCAATTTTTAAGTTACATATCCCTTATCTTCTCTCTCTCTCTCTCTCTCTCCACCCACTATCTGAGCAATACAAACAAATTTCTTAAAAATAAGTATTGAAATTGAGTGCTTTTATTCAAACTCTGTAACATCAAACGTATTTTCTTGGTTTTAGAGAGAAACATACTCTTTTTTTACTTTACTTGTGACTCAAAAAATGTACCTATGGAATTCCGAAATGCGCTGATGTCTAAATGGAAAATTCTTAATGTGCCTAAATATTTTACAATAGTATATATTACAATACAGTATCGCCTAAATTTTAGTAAGTCACCATTGTGCAGGCGTCAGAAATTTATCTATAGATTAAACTATAGTAACACACGATAAGGTACTAGGTACTAGAACGGGTCAAATAAAGGTGAAGCCAGCTGCATACTGTAATCTGTGCTACTGAGTACAGTATTACACAAATTAATAGTGACACTGTCCACGACTAAGCTCGGTATGATATTAGTGTAACACAATAACGCATCTGTTACAACCGTATACGGGACATCTGCAGGGAGGAGACTGTTATGAATCTAGAGTGTGATGGATGGACAGCGAGAGAGCCGCGCCAGCACACTAACTAGCACATAACTATTATAGGTATATTGTACTATATCGTAGTAATACAATGATATCGTATTATTCGATTTTTCTTTGTTTACAAAGTATCTCTATTATCGTGACGCGGACTATAAAATTGAAAGAGTTAGGCGAATTGACTGAAATGATGGTGTTTGTCCTACTGACACAATTTGGTAATGGCTTCATAAACGAAGGAAAGTTATATTTACTAGATATTGCAGTATTTAGTACTAGCACGAGTGAGATGCTCAGCTTCCCTGTGAAGTACGAATGAAAAGTAGAAAGGTTTCTTAAATCGTTCGTTCCTTGTCTATAAAGTTTTCCAAATGTATATATATTTAATGACTTTGTGTAACGTAGTTGATAAATGCTTAAAATCAGACTGCATTGTGAATAAGGAATTTCAGTAGTCGATAGAATATTCAGCTGAAAACTTTAAAAGCATTTTGTAAATTAAATTAAGCGTAACAGAAAAGCAATTTGTCGAACATTTCTTCTCACCCTTTTCTGGCGAGCAATCTAGTGAAATATGTTCTATCTTTTTCACGGAGTCCGTCAAATTAAGTAAAGTTTTAAGATATGCTGTCATTTTTGCGTAGAGCCAAATGCTGAATACCATTAAGAATATTAGGAATATTTCTGATATTTCTTCAATTCTTGGCCTGGGTTTCGGTTTACGTTCAGAATTTTAATTTACTTTGTGAATGTGAATTGACGTATTTCGTCTTGTAGCAGTAAATGGTGTTTTAACCGACTTCAGAAAAGAGGAGGTTTTCTTAATTTGGATGTCTATTTTTGCGTATATATTATGCCCTGTCTTCGCTAATTGTAAACGATTCTGAAAATGAATCTTTTTATTCAGAAGCAACTAATATGTTATACGTCACATATAAATTTAGTGACTTGACAACCTCATGGAAGTTGTAGATTCTTTAAGTTTATATTGAATAATGTGATTATTTTTTCTATAACAACTCCCTAGAGGGCTGTTGTGTTCCTCCTAGTAATTGAGGTTACCAGTAGTAAGCGTCTGTGAAATAGGTCGTTAGCATTACTTTGTGTGTAGCAAGCGTTCATACGCAAAAGTGAGTACTTTTCATCACGTGGGTAGTGTGCCTCCTCTTGTCGCCGTATGCGTCCCGGTCTAGTACAAAACAGGGGTTTTAAGCGCTTTTAAGCCTTTGCAATTATTACTACCACCAAAGGAAGTACTTATGGACGTTAACAACTTTTATTCTGGGACGTTTGTCCCATATCAATAAGTTCAAGGATACCCACCGGACGAAAATATCGAGAATAAAGGACAAGAGAATGTATGTACATTATCTACTTTTCACGTGTAATGTCGTATATATAATACGAGCCTGTATAAGCAATACTACGACAGAGCACTTAGCGGGGCGCGTTCGAGGCGGGGCCACATCAATCACAGTACAATTTTATATCAAATGTCGCTCTCAATCAATTTGTGCGAGGATCATGTTCCCACTATCACGCTACTCACCCAACAACACTCTGACTAGCGCTCACCTTCCTTCCACACTTGTCCATTATAAGAAAGGGTGACGTACTTATATAAAATATCTCTGCAATTTAAAAACCCCACAAAAAGATTATATATAGTTACGTCAAAATAGTGCTTGTATTCGTATTATACATTACTAATTTTGAATAAATTTATTTATGCATTATATTTGCAGTTTGTATTAGTAAACCGCAGTGGAATTCATGGTGTAATACTGCTAGAAGATTAATGCAAGATAGCGAGATGTAGTGTTCCCGTGGGTATTTCCAAAATCCTTTCTTAGTACACCACAGGATATGCGTTGCTTGTCAGCCAGTACCTCTAGTAACGGTACTATTTTATAGACGTAGATATTTATTAGGTCTGCAATATAAAATACTGATAAATTAAAAACAAAAACTTCCTTTCAGTGTTTATTCAACATTTACATTTTAAATCAGGTTTGTTCATTTTAAATTAGGTCGCAAAAAGTATATATAGCAAGTTAGATTTATTATGTATCATTATGTCGTTCTACGTAGTGTGATGTACTGATGAAAATGTACGTAAGTTTATGATCGCGTATATAGTGACTAAGCGATAGCGCTGTGACGTCGACTACCTACAAGCGCTTCTCTTCCTTTGTTTCGATTTTCCTGTATATACGTTCGTAGATGACTAATATCGGATGACGCTGTAACATGGCCCGCGAGATGTAACGTGCCAAGAAAAGTTAACTCTCCTAATGGGTAGCGTAGTTTTGAAGAAACCACTACAGGTAATTAGAGTTAGCTGTTCGTATGGCTGTTCTTAATTGACAAAGACGTTACGCGTATTGACTTACAAACCATTATTAAGACGGATAACTTTTATCTAAGAAACAAACTTTCGTTGTGATTACGAGTTGCCTGTGTTATGTTATGACACATGAGTTATATAAACAATTTGAATTTCAAATGTGTTTCAATTTTCTTACTCATAAATGTATTTTCTGTACGATAATAAGGAATTACAATTCACTGTGATTGAGCAAATGGAGTAAGTTCTGAGGTATATACTCGTACATATGAGTCTATGAGCACAAAGGCGTTTGTTTATAAAACAAAACAGCCGCGTGCCTGGTTTTGCAATGCGGATTGAGGGCCTATGAAATGGAAATAATGGTATAGTAAAGAGCCGCATGCCACATACCTAGTGCAGAACTCCTTGTTCCTAGGCCTATTGTTCGAATCCTCAAGTCGTCAGCCGATATTTACCCACAAGCGGATAAGTACAGACTTTTGAGGTTTCAGT
Source organism: Pyralis farinalis (assembly GCA_947507595.1). NCBI lineage: Eukaryota > Metazoa > Arthropoda > Insecta > Lepidoptera > Pyralidae > Pyralis > Pyralis farinalis. The sequence goes on along the minus strand of OX382272.1, from coordinate 11,409,926 downwards.
TAAGAATAATTATGAATGAAGAGGTGAGGCTAACGAAAAATTTTGAGGCGATTACAAAATTCTTTTGGAGGGAGGTATCCAGAACTGATAAAATAAAGTCTAAAGCTGGTGACATTATAACAAACACACAGGAATTGTAAGCACGTTTCCCGAAATTGTTTACTTCGCAAACATTTTGGGGAAAAGATTGTTAAGAACGCAGGCGCTGTGAATGGTATTGACTAATGAGATTGACTCCATGATGTCTGCCTCCGACAATTAGATCAACGTGGACAAAATTCAATGGGCGATAAAAGTTTGGAATATATGTCCGATCACCATACTAATGTATGGAAGCGAGAGCTAGGTATGGCAGAGAGACTATTAAACTAAGAACCAAGGTGCCAGCGTTGCCCAAAATCTGCGACGTAACGCTTCTAGACCTAATTCGCAATGTGAATGTGAGGAAGCTACTTCATTAGTTCGAACATGTAGAAAGAATGACTAAACAGTTATACAATGCGAAAGTAATGAAGAACGGATGTAGTAGTCGAGAAAAACGAATCCCCCATCTATCACCACCAGATTGATCATGATTTATCAGAAGGTGGAGTTAGGAGCCCCAGGAATCGGTAAGCATTCACGAAATATCAATGTTGAAAGCGGATGAGGTGTGTAAGGACCGTATCATGTGGCGTTCAGTTCTCTCACTGCCTACGTGGCTTGACTTGGCGTAAAGATTTGAAATAATAAGTAAGTTGTCTTTTTTTAGCCTGATCAATAAGTTTGTTATTGTTGTCTTACTCAGGGAAAATAACTATTCCGGCTATAAATACTGTTACATTTGGTACGCGTTTATTATGTTATATCTTCTTTCAATTTCCCGCCGTTTTACATGGTTATTCCGTGTTTATTTTCAAATTACAATATGGAATAGGGTCTTATCAGGGAGTCGCAAAGCTTCATTTTTATAAAAAAGGAGTGAAGACTTCAGCCAGAGTATCAAGAGACTGTCTTGGATCGTGATGTGAAACCTTTCAGCAATACACTTTTTAAAAATGTACCCTGGACTTTACCGCAGGACCCCCACTCTGTACTAGTCTACAGGCTCGAAACCAATGTTCCGGACTTTAGACTGGCCCTCATCTAGCCCAGATCTGAACCGCTTAGACTAGAAATAATGGTTAGTTTTAGAGGACATGGCCTGCTCGAAATCACAAGCCGACATTGTGTCGCTTAAGAAGTCTCTGAAGCAAGCAGTGGCTAGTTTCCCATGGAAACAGTGCGTAAATCCATAGATTCGTGGCCAGACAGATTAAAGGCCTGTATCAAAACCAAAGGTGCCCATTTCAAATAGAAACATTTATAGTCATTTTTTGTTAAGACTTCCATAAACATGTACAAACAAGTTTTATTAAGATTACATTGCATATTCATTTGTAACACTCGTCACACACACACATTCATTCATTTGAACTTAATATGGCCGGATTTGGTATATTAAATCAGAATGGTAGATTGAGGGCTAGAATTTGTATGATTGTTACTGAGAAAATTAAAATATATTTAACTGAAGTAATTTTACTACGTAACTCAACTAGTTTATGTTAAGAACCAAAAGTAATTTCTTTCCACCGTATGAACGCATTGACTTAACTTCAAATTATGTTGAAAGTAATAGCATCCGAGGGTCTCGTCACGCTCGGTTCTCTCTGCCTGTCCCGCACAGGATCTGGCGTGAAGATGCAGTAGTAGTAGTAAATCGAATTTGTTTTATTTTCAAAACTAGAATTACGGTTTTGTAGGTCTCACATTGTACAAAAAGCTCCTATGGTCCTGTACGTATTCTTATGTTTATGAAAAATATAACGATTAGTTATTAAAACGGTATAATTGGATCTAATAACACAATATTGTCATCATTATTTTAATGAGCCGTCGATATTGTGATTTTAAGTACTCAATTACGACAAAAGATTTGCCTTAAATAAGTTATTCCTGGAAATCAAAAAGACACGTTTCAATTTAAACGGTAAGATTGTACATTTTATATACATACGACAGTACATCAAGAAATGTAGTAAGAGGGATAATGTACGTATTCGCTGAATTGGTAGTCTTCATTAACTGGCATAGTTTTTTTCCGGAGGCAGAATGACAGTGACAACGGTAGGGGCGGGTGTGAAGCGAGATAAACTATCTTATCAGCGGCTATCTCCGCGGGGAGGCTGGCTCAATCGATACTATGTAGATAAAATGACACTTTTATGACTGAATAACAAAATATGTACTATAACGGTGACACTGTGAGGTGTCAAATATGTATTGTAGTACGTGTGAGTAGATGTAACAGTGGTATATTAATACCATACATACCAGAAACATACAGAATAGGGTACTATATTATTTATATTATTACTATTTTGCACATTCTATGAAAATAACAAAACCTCTTTAGTTGCAAATTACGAACAGTGCAGAGGTATGATTTTCGGGCGCAAGTAGTTCACAATCATCCTAACATTTATGAGAGAGAAACAAATTTGTGGCGTAACACTTGTAGACCGCGTTTGCAATGATGATGTAAGAAACAGAGTTGGGTTTTACAGCGAGTACCTATCGGTTTTAAAATAAGAAGAGGCATCCATTCGTTCGAACATGTTTCTCTCTCATGAGTTGTCCTATACTATATCTTCTTGCCAAATCTCTTGCGGCGTAGGCAACGACAACCGAACGCCACATGACTCTTTACACACCTCACTCGCTTATTTAACATACATAGCTCTTTTCATTTATGCTCGCATTATATGCTCCTTACATCACCTTCTGATTAAACACGACCAATTTGGTCATGATAGGCGAGTCTTGCTCTTCCACGGATTCATTATCCTTCTAATTTCGCATTGTATATTTGTTTCGTATTTCTTTCTTCGTGCGATCTTATTGCAAACCAACGAAACTTCATATTTTAACACCGATACTCTCTCAAACTAACTCTATTTCTTACATTAACATTATGAACGCGATCTACTCGCATTTTGCCGCGTTTATTTTGCGTCCATGCTCTCTCTGCCATATCAACCTCTCAGTTATATTTAATGCCCATACATTCCAATCGCCTATTTAAAACTGTTCTCATTTGATAATAAGCTAGTAAATGTATAGTGGAATTATTTGTCATTATGTGACTGAACAAAGCTAATGAAAGCGGGAACAGCATGGCAGAGAGAGTATAAAAGTAGAATAAAAGCGGTCGAGATGTTAGCGTTGCGTAAAATTTGAGGCATAAGCTTGTAGGCCGATTTCATTCAATGAAGATTTAAGAAAGATCGTCGGTCTGAAAGATAGTATCGGCATCAAGATCAGAGGAGGCACAATCCATTGATTCGAACATGTAGAAAGAATGTAAGACAATGACGAAACAGCTATACGATACGAACGCGAAGCTATTCAATGTATAGTGAAATTATTTATCTATCATAAATGTGTCATCCGAGTACTCAAATGTAGCGTATTTTATTGATCGTATGCGACGACTTTAAATGGCCTAATAGGTGTTTACTGTTGATTGCTGGACAATGCGCTTGAGTGGTGAGGCGCGCTCCTCTACTCAACTCAATGCCGACAATAGCGCTCAAACTTGCCAGACCATTCTATTAAAAGTTTTAATTTTTAATCTAACCAAAAACAATTTCTTATTTTTTAATTACTAAATAATTATGAAAACTCTATTACCGACCATAAACTTCATAAGCAAATTTCTAAGAAAAAGTTTGCTGTTTGTTTGTATAACTTTAATGCACTAACATTAAATAAATGCAACTTATTTAAAAGAGACGTGGTGCACGAGAGCGTACTTATTACTATAAGGTATTTTTCCAATGAAACTTTGCTTTTCCAGCCTCTGAAACGTGTTTGTAAAATGGTACCGAAAAAGAGAAATACGTACATATTAGTAAAATAAATACTACAGATGATATTATATAATATTATACAATTGAGAATACAGAATTATACTTAGTTATTATTCGAAAAGTCGTTAATTTTTTGTGTTGCCAAATAAACGTTTTTCTTTCTTTCTTTCTTTCTTTCTTTCAAATGCCAAATAACTTATACTAAGCTGTGTCTTAAATGAACCAATAGAGGGTAAGTAATCTTATTACTAAACAAAAGTAAATAGGTACGATACAAACTTACCATTTCGTTGTCAGCTCCCATTTGTTTCCAAGTACGCACAAAACCAATAAAAACAAGAATAATCGCTCAAAAAATATTATGGTTCGCGTTGCTCGAGTGCAATTGCATTAGGAGACGTGAAATAAAAACGTAAATAAAAAGACGAAGTAATAAAACGGCGCCGCGTTATCGCCGCGAGATACAATTAATGGAATGTTTGATTTGAATTGTTTGATCGCGTGGGGCGGCCGCGGTCTCCGGGCTCCGAGCGTGGTGTGGCATGCTATGAGTGGCTGTAGGCGTGCTCCATGGCCGGCCACGGCACAGGCACGCGACAAGGCAGTCGACTTCACAACGCACTCCGCTCCGGCGAGCAACGTACAGGGTGCCGCTGCGACGGGCGGGCGGTTATAAGCGACCAAAGCGGGGCGGCGGCGCACCGATAAATAACGCGATAATATCACATTACATACCTATAAAAAGCTGCACTATACCTATTGAGAGATAACCAAGAACATCTGTAAAAGGGACTGTTGCTTATCTGCCAGAGCATGTTTTAATGCATTGCTTCATCATTTTTAAGCGTTAATTATAGTTATATTTGTAACACATTAATCGGCCTCTATCTGAACCGTTCATGCAGTCTAATGTAAACTGTAATCCTATATTAGCAGTAGGGCAATGACGTTCGAGTTCGAGTGAGTCACCAGTTAATGAAGGCCTAAATAAGGCTTCGGACTTGTAAGTCGCCGAATTGTGGCTTCCTATCCGTCCGAGGAGGGGTCGATAAGTGTAGCCACTTTGGGTGGCTTCGGTGAACATAATGCTGTACATTATCTATTAGCGTCGTATAATCAATGACTTGATAAAATTTGGAAACATCTAGAATGCCGTTGAAACGGTATTTGTAATAATAAGCGGATGATGTGAAGAGCCGTTGGCGGTTTTTAACAATATTCTATAACATATAATAGGGGTTAAAGTATGTAATTGCCGTTTATAGTAATAAATACTTTGAATTGACATTAAACCTGTTTCGAGATTTTCGAGTGAACCTTTTTTTACATGATACTTATGAGGTCTTTCTTTTAAAAAAATGTGCAGCATTTGATTTTCGATTTTCAATTGTTTTTTTTTCAGCTTAGACGGGAAAGGTGGATACTTCCTGAATTGGAGCAATTTTTGTGAAAAACGCTGAATTGAAAGAGATGGTGGAAGCCGATCCTTGTCAAACTACCCAATAATTAGCATCATGGTTTAACGTTACCTTACCTACAATATTGATCATTTGCATCAAATTAATAAGATAAAAGAATATGAAAAATGGGTGCTACATGATTTGACTGATCTGCAGAAAGAAACGCGTGTTGAAACTTGTGCTGCCTTGTTGAATCGGTACAGATATGAAGGAACATGTGACGAAAAGTGGATTTTTTAAGATAACCTTAAGCGAAAAATGTAAAGGCTCACCCCAGGTCAAATGCCGCAACAGTGCACTAACGCAAAGCTTACCAATAAAAAGGTAATGGTAACTGTTTGACGGTCTTCATGGCATTATTCACTATAGCTTTCTCAGGTCTGGTCAAGCAATAACAGCGGATGTTTACTGTGCCGAACTTCGAACAATGATGGCGAAACTGGCAGTGAAACAGTTCCGACTCGTGAATTGATTTTCACCATTATTGCTCCATGACAACGCAAGACCTCACACTGCACGAGAAACCGTTGTAACTCTAAATGAGCTGCAGTTAGAAACCATACGTCATCCTCGTACTCGCTAGACCTTACTGCAACTGACTACCATGTTTCCGTGATTTGGACAATTTTCCACGTGATAAAAAATTTTCTTCCCAGGAGGCAGTACAAAATGCTTTCACACAGTTTCTCGAATCTAGATCGAGTTATATCGCAAAGGCATAAATAAAGTTCAGATTAGATGGCAGCAATGTATAGATAATGAGGGTAAATACTTTGATTAAATAAATATGTTACATCTTAGAAGAAAACGAGTTTAAATTTTTCGGTACAAATCGGCAATTTCATACATTAACCCCTAATAGTACTATATAAAAACTAGATACTTTCTATCATATCTTAAAGTCTAAGAATACAAAATTTTATGTATCTTTGCTAAAATTACTTAAATCTGGCTATTCTGAGCTCTAACTCTAATAAATAATTGCACCAAACCTATTAGATGAATTCCTTTTCAAGCATTTTATGATTGACTGGAAGAGATCCCTATTGGTATAAGTCCGCCATTGCATATTTAATTAAGTGTTTTATTTATTTTGTTGAACCTGTTCTTGCCTGCCACCACGGACGCTGCAAAGCGTTCGAAACGTCAGCTTCAACAAAATAAATAAAACACGCGATACTTCCGTTAAAAATTGTTTAATTCAATGTGTAACAATCGCGAAAACCTAAGACCATACTATTGTTATGTATTTTGAATGTTAAATTATACAATAAAGTTTTATAAACAAACAAACAAATGAATTACGATAAGTGCCACGAATATATTGATATTTCTCTTTCATAGTTAATAACATTATTGTCAATCAAGATTTGCTAAAATGACGTAGTTCTGGCGGCACTCAGTTGGTGGACGTTAGACGTCAGGATACTACACCAGAATAGTATGCTTATGACATTTACGAAGGCAAGTTTATACACAAACGACGTACTTTCGATACGTTGATTGATGATTTTGCTATTATTTGTGAGCGTTAACCCCGAAAGTTATATATATGGTAAATAAGATAGTCGACAGTATTCTGACATAGAGTACTGTTGTGTTACAGATACGGATTTTGGCCTAAATTCCTAAATTTATGAAATTCCTGAGCAGAATATATTAAAGTATTATATTTACATTTCAAGATATTATACAAATTAAGGCAAGGCCAGTTGTAATATACGTTATATTATTACTTTCGTTATTCCTACAGGCCTGTAGATTAAGGGAATACGCAATATATTCAACAGATTGCCAATACGTTTAATTAATTAGATTAGCAACTGAACCGAATCTATGGTAAAAGCGTGTAGTTTGAACATAATCAATTCAATTATCTACACAGATAAATGATTTGAACATAAATTAATTAATTTGTAGTGTATAGTAATATTTGCAACGAATATATACCAACTAATAAAATTTAAGTGTTTATAGGTATTGCAAATACAAAAATTCAGGTGTTTTTAAGGTTATGGTTTGCACGTTACAAAAATAAACGCATGCGTTCTAAAAAATATTGCTTGTCTGTTTGTTTGTTCACACTACTATTCGAAACGGCTGGACTGTTCTGCTTTTAAGCAGTCAGAACCTGTTATATACGTTTTCCCATACATTTCGTTACATTGAGGTGAGTGTATTACATGCTGTTTATCACAAAAAATATAAATGAATATTATTTCAATACTTACTTTTTTTATGTTACCCATATGTTTAACTTAATTATAACGTATTATATTTTACAAAGTGTGTTGTATGCATTATTACATTATTATATACATTAGTGGTATAAAAGTCCGTTACGAGGCGTCGGCCGGCGCCAACTAATAGATTTCTTTATAACTAGTCTGGCCATAAATACTGTTGCGTAGAAAATTTTCCTTTTTTTTCAACTCTTTTATTATTTGAATATGTAACGCGTTTATTGTGTTAAATTCTCTCAGTTTCCCGACGTTTTATATACTTATTTCGTGTATATTATTAAATTACAATACGGAATGGGGTGTTAAAGAAAGTAGGAATGCAGTAATTGCCTTGCACAAAGTGGTATGGAGCCGTCGGTCATATTCAAGATACTGCAAAAGCTTGCTATCAGCCGTATGTTCGTATATCGTACTATCGACAGATATACCAACACTTCCTCTGTTGAAGACCATAAAACATCGGGGCGACCGCGTGCTGTTAGAACTACAATGGCTGTTAATTCTGTTCGCCCAAACCCCATTAGGGAACAAAAAATCTTATAGCGAGAAATGAAGATTCCCGCTAGGACTCTGTCGCGTATAATAAAACAAGACCTGAAGTTCGGCGCTTATCATCGATATATAGGACATGCCCTAAACCAATCCCTATAGTTGAAGAGAGTGGCTCGATCAAAACGGCTTCTGTACCGATACGCAGGTGAAAGGCACAGAAATATCCTCCTTACTGATGAAAAAATTTCACGATTCAAGAGCGCTACAACAAGCAAAATGACAGTTCTAAAGAAGCCGCCCAAGTGGTCGGAAAGGTACAACGTGGTCGTCATCCTGAGCCTGTAACGGTTTGGTGGGAGGTGTCTTATTAAGGAGTCATTTCAACGCTTCATTTTTTGTGAAAAAGGAATGAAGATTTCAGCCAAAGTGTATCAAGAGATTGTCTTGGATCGTATTGTGAACCCTCTCAGCAATACATTTAAAACTGTACTGTGGACTTTCCAGCAGAACTCTGTACCTGGTCACAAGGCACGAAATATCCAAGCCTGGTTCGAAACTAATGTTCCGGAATTTATAAGAGCTGAAGGCTGGCCCTCATCTAGCCCGGATCTAAACCCATTAGACTACAAATTAGGGTCCGTTGTAGAGGGCATGGCCTGCTTGAAACGACACGCCGACATTTTGTCTCTTAAGAAATCTCTGGAGTAAGTAGTGGCTAAATTTCCAATGGAAACAGTGCGTAAATTAAAAGCCTGTATCAAAGCCAAAGGTGACCATTTCGAATAGAATAATTTATTTTGCTGTTCCATAAATATGTACATATAAGTTTTATTAAGATTACATTACTTCATAAAAAAATAAATGCATATTCATTTGTAAGAGAACGTATGGCCAGATTAGGTAAATATGATAGCCATAGAAACCGACGATCGTGCATGAGAATAGTTATGAATGATAGATAGAAGCGAATGAGGTATATAAGGACCGAGCCATGTTCTTTGTTGCACTTGGTTCTTTCCGCCTACCTCGCGTTAAGATATCGTATAGTATATAGTACATATAGTAGCCATAAAATTTTATTTACAAGAAGGGTCTTTATTTTCTCAATCCTCACCATAGGATATATTGTAAGGATTAAAAAAATAAAATCCCTTCTTATAAATGAAATCCTGTTACTTTTTGATTTTAATTATATTAGATTTCTGTCTTGAAACAAAACGAGTTTACACAAAAAGCACAAAAAACAACTAGCGATGCTCGGTACTGAGTATATATGAAATTTATCATGTTTATTGGGAACAGTTTGGTAAAGTAACATATTTTTTATATACCGGTTTGTATGCAGTAGGATATTTTAATTTAATAAAAAATGAATTGCTTTTTAGGGTTCCGTACCCAAAGGGTAAAACGGAACCCTATTACTGAGGCTCCGCTATCCGTCCGTCCGTCCGTCCATCTGTCACCAGGCTGTATCTAATGAACCGTTATAGTTAGACTGTTGAAATTTTCACAAACGATGTATTTCTGGTGCCGCTATAACAACAAATACTAAAAAATGGAATAAAATAAATATTTAAGGGGGCTCCCATACAATAAACGTGACTTTTTTGCTCGTTTTTGCTTGAGATTGATAACGGCAACAGGCAGACGCTTGAAATATTCACAGAATATTTAGTTATATATTCACTTTAAGAATAAATAATTAAATGAAAATAAAACAAGTATTTAAGGGGGGCTCCCATACAACAAACGTGATTTTTTTTGCCGTTTTTATAGATAATGGTACGGAACCCTTCGTGTGCGAGTCCGACTCGACACTTGGCCGATTTTTTATAGTATCATCACTTCAGCATTTTGTAGCTCTGGTAAAATATTTCTCTTTACATTAGAAATAGTGTTAGTATAAGTGCATATACGTAGCGTCTTAGTCTTCATATAAACAGGCGACGGTTAAATTGTAATTTCACGGCTCGGCGGAAATTTTCATTGGCGATTAATTCTTGTTCGTGAGTTAGGCTCTTGAGGTAGAAATCGCCGCAGGCTATGCCTGTAACATTTTCTGTTTTACACCGTTTTAACACCCAACTCCGTGTCCTCACAATTCTATTATGTAACTAAGTAATAAACTTTAGATTCGCGAGTTTCGAAATGATCTGATTTTTGTATACAACGTTGGGAGACATACAACCATACGCCCCGTAGCCTATGCTCATAGCCTATGAATGCTGGAATATAGATAGTATCACTTGGGTGTTGCCACGCCTGCTGCTAATGTAGCAACTCCTTAAGAGCTTACTTCAATCACACAACAACCTTCCAGGGAGTTATTTGGCTGCGGTTTTTTTGTGAGGTGGAGGTAATTCAGTCGGTATGCTATGACGCTATATCTCTTAATAACACGCAGATCAAGATAACAGGCATGTCCATGCAAACGATGTTTGTCCTGTATAGGAGTCGTCGTAATAACCACATGTTTTAGGAGCATCCTGTATAAGAACGATGCGAGTGAATATCACGAGTGCGTTCACTCTACTTTCATATGAGAGACGATGTAAAACCACAGCACAAAGAATAGCGGTAAGTGGAAAACCAACAAAAGGCTGGTTTTACTGTACCGTACAGGTTGGGTGTTTGATGATTGTTCTGGCATGGCCTACCTGGATGGCATTTAATTCAGCCTATGGACATTTGCAATAATATCAGGGCCATCACTCGTTGACAACACTTGTAAAAATCTTCTGCACACTTTTGAAAGGACTGCAGTATCTCGAGCAAAACCCGGCAGTGTGTTTATTTCACAAAGTAAGCGTTCGCCGAAGAAAACGTATCTGGAATCAACGCAGAAAGTACGCAACTCAAATATTTGGGAATGAGTTGACAAATGGAAATGAAACCCCTGGTGCGGTAAGTTTCCTTGGACTACGATGACTGTTTCCCATAAGCAAACCGTATGCTTGTTTGCCACCTTGGTAGTGTAATAAAATATGGAGTATCATTGGCACCTTTGAACAGGATTACAGGAGGAGGTGTCATTTTGCGAACGTGAGATTTACATGCCGTTTGACCTGCTTTGTGTGTTTCCGCCATCAATTAGTTCATGCCAACTAACGCCGGCCACTACCGATAGTAGATGCATGCCGATGCTGCTCTGACTGTACCGGTAGGAGGCGAATGACAGCCAGCGCTAGGTCGCATGAAATAATTGGTAGCGGGAAGATTCAGAACAAATATATTTATAGACAACAACTATAGTATTGTATCGGCTAAAATAATTGTAATAATTGTAATTTTACGTCACGTGTATATGTATATATATCACGATTTTCCATGGGACAACGCATGAGTGACACCCCTGGTGTTGCAAATGTCCATAGGCTACGGTGACTGTTTACCATCAGGCAGGCAGGCAGGCAGGTATAAAAAAAACGTACTGAGGAGAGGTTCTGTACTTAACCAATAATAATTTTCCCATAGTCCCCTTTATCGGGGGGATTCTTTTTTTTTTTCGTAAATGCACTAATAAAATAAAACTAATATTAAATAATGTTAACTAAAAAAAAAACATTTGAAGGGATTGCAGACCTGAGTTATTGATATAAATTTCAGCTTCATAGCTCCACTCGTCTTTGAGAAAAAGGGTCTTGACAGACAGACTGACAACAAAGTGATCCTATAAGGGTTTGTCCTTTTGAGTTACGGAACCCTAAAAATAAGCAATATAAGACTTGTGGCATCGAACGGGTTCATAATTGAAATTAATTTTGTAAATGCAAAAGTATATCTGACTGCCTGCGTATCTGTCTGTTTTTTTTTATATTACCACGGGTAGCAAACAGGCATACGGTCCGCCCGATGCAAAGCGGTTAGCGTAGCCTATTAACACTAGCAATAAAAAGAATGTCGCTAGCGCGTTGCCACCCCCGCTGACCTCTCTCACTCGCAGGGACACAACAACCCACTGGGTACTTTCCCCAGTCGGCCTAACGTCGTGCCCTACTTCTCTTTCGCCACAGCCTCGTCTGTTGATAAGCAGGCTGCACCACGTGCAGGTGAGGTTGGCTTCGGCTTTAAAACTGACATTATGAACCGGTTACACCCAAGAACCGTTTACACCCCAGAATCATTTACACCCCAGAACCACTTACACCCCAGTCTGTGCAGTTTAGTCCTAAAAAGCATAATCAAAAGACTGAACCGATCGTAATTAATCTTGTATGAACATAAGCGGTACCTGGAGAAAGACATTACCTTTTTAGCATGAAAAGGAGATCTCACGAAGGTGGACCTACGGGTAGACGCTAGAATAGCTATAAATTTTTTCGACGTCATCATAACCATGTTTTTATATAACTTGGAGCGGTCAACACTAGAGATTAGGTTTCATTTCTACTCCGTCGCTCGGTCGGTCCCGCTCTCGGCTTCCAACAAACGCAATTATTATCAACGCGACGCCGCGGCTTCATAATACTGTTGTATTTGAGTAAAAAAAATAAATAAAAATAAAGCCCTCTTCATTTCCAACATTGCCGCGAATTGTGACAAATTGTGTTATTGAAATTTATGTCCGGCAGTTTTGAGACTTATTTGGACGCGGCGAGTCGGTGGCCATGTTCCACAGTGACGTCACGTGGTCTAATGACGTTTATTGCGGACAGTTCGTTCATTGGCGTGGCCCGTCTGCGTTATATTTATATTTTGATATTAATTTTTGTGGAAAATTCAATTCTGTCGGCGCATAGAGACAGCCTACGCATTTTGGTCCCTGCACCAACGACAATGACTCAAATTTACATTTTTAACAGAAGTCCGTGGTTGATTCGATTCTACAATAAATTGCCTGAAACAGTCTTTTCCTGGCACAATCTTCAAAAGGCACATCTAAACTACTCTTTGTAAAATTGTAAAAAGGTTTATCATACAATTGATGAAAACTTGAAAAGGATGTCTCGAAATGATTCAGTACAGGCGATCATAATTCTATCACCATAATATGATTCTACCACTGTATGTAATATCTAATTGATGATTTGAAAAGAGACTTATATTAGCATGTTTAGCTATGTTCTTCATCAATGGTTACTTCCGAAATGCTAGTAGGTTTTTAACCTACTAAGATAAATAATAACCAGCTGAAGAAGATACTTAAGATTATATCTAAAAGTTGTAATCCGTGTGACGTAAGTGCTGGCTATGGCACAGAAGAGGCAGCATATACATAGCTATATATAGGTATTTTGTGGTGTGACTCACTATTATATTCAGAGCCAAAGCCAACCTCGCCTGCACGTGGTGAATGGTGCTAATTAACGAATTTCTTGCACTGAGAAGGTAGGGCAGATCAAAGCCGCTCCTTCAGGGAAGTATCTCCACCAGACAGAGAATCGAAGGCAACTAGGAACTTTCTGGATGTTATTGTTTCCTTCGAGTGAGTGAGGTTACTTAAGTTCATAAGGAGGTGCTGAGTCAGCAGCGGAGTGGCAACATGCAAGTGATACTCTATGAATTACGGGCTTTCAGATGCTACATAAACCACGTTATACATGGTGGGCCGTGTGCTTGATTGCCTGTAAGCTTTGTATGAACAGAATATTTAGTATATAACCAGACTGGGAAAATAGCTCCACCTTACAGAAAAACTGTAGCCAAATAATGGTTCCAAGGAAGGTTGTGCTTCTGCAAGTGAGTAGATAAGCTTACACCGGGGTGGTAATATGCGAGCGATACTCCTTGAAATCAAAGGGTATGTATGTTTATCAGTTGTATAATACCTATAGTACGATATATTTTTTATTTTTCTTTGGGACTAGATGTCGTTGTATAATTTGACCGGTAATGTAAAGATAAAAAAAAGTTCTAACAGGTTCCTCCTTTCATTTTCGACTTTTTTATTTGTTGTTTATTGTTATTACGTGTAGCAGTCATAGTAACACAGACTGTGAAATTTTCACCTAGTACAGTGATACAGCTTTGTGACAGACAAACGGACACACAGTGGTGTCAAGACCCCGTAATACGATTGACATCCTTTGGTTTGACCCTAATTTTTTTACAAACCTTTCTGTACGAGACTAATATTGAATCAAATATTACGTTGACATACCTGTAACAAATTAAACATACATTAATACGAATCATTTTGTTACTTGTTACATTTCGTTTAAATAGATTGGTTTAGCGCATAAATAAAAATAAACACATGTTGGTACTACGTGGTGCTTCAATGTCAGAGATATTAAAGAAGAAACACATTGCAATTTCAAAATTACAAAAAATACAACTAAGTAATATACTGAAGGGCAGTATGTACAAAATGACCAGTCGATCGTACATGTACCTGACCGTCAGCGTAAATCCGGAGCCAATAAAAGTAATAAATCGTGTGTCGACGCTACACAGGTGGCAATGTTTTTTACCATTGGAAGATTGCGTCTATAAATAACATCAGAACATGAGACGTCCGTACCGTGCGGTTGCCGTAGAGTGATTGCACTTAGAGTGACATACAAGCGCCGATAGATGGCGTTTATTGGGTAATTAATCAACTTGCTGAGATTGCAAAGTACAGATTGATATAGGATTTTTATTTACTGGGGAAAACAAGGACACGCATTTAGTGGACGATATTGAAATAGGTTCTGAGAAGTTATAGTCTAGGGGATAAAGAACCAGCTTGTTAACCAACTGGACCTCGGTTTGAATCCTGGTATGGGTATATATGTATCACTAAATTCGTGTTTTCGAATTTATGTGCAAGCTATATATTTGTAGGTTTTAGAAAACGGCGAGCGAGTATGAAAAGAGCTATGAATTTTAAAGAAGCGAGTGATGTAAGGACCGAGTCCACGAAGTGTCCGGTTCTCTCTGCTTACACCGCAATAGACTTGGTGGGATAATATAATACATAGATGATATATTTGGAATAATCACTTGCTAGACGTGAAAGAAATCATCGTGAGGAAGGATGTATGTTCAACCTAACAGAGGTGTGGTTTTCCATGTGGGTCATGGAGCCAGTCTGACGGCAGCGGCTCTATATTAAAATCTTCGCAAAATCGTTAGGGATAGTTAGCGGACCCCGCCAGTCCTAATGGATTAGAAAACAATATATCGCTAAGAAGAAGACTGAAAGATAAAGTGTTGAAAAATGAAAAACCGTTTTATGACAAATACTAATGAAATCACGAGAAAAATTGTTACACTTATCTAAAATCAACAGATATACTTTGGAAATGTTGTTAATTAAATATCTTATATAAATATAGATCTGGAGAAACGACCACGCTCGAGAATCCAAGTTTCCCCGGAGATGAGACCAAGGTAATACAATTTTTCGATCTCCAGACTGTACAACTGGAGTACCTGATACACAATAAAAATTTTATCTAAGTACGACTAAGT
The DNA here is from genome assembly GCA_947507595.1 of Pyralis farinalis. Classification (NCBI taxonomy): domain Eukaryota; kingdom Metazoa; phylum Arthropoda; class Insecta; order Lepidoptera; family Pyralidae; genus Pyralis; species Pyralis farinalis. Next base: position 11,394,440 of record OX382272.1, on the reverse strand, counting down.
TTACGAATAATTTAATTATATTCAATTTTCCCAGCTTAAAATCACATTTTTGCACATTTACGCATGGGTGGATAAAAGTATTAAGCTAAAACACAGGCGAGGAGGAGTTGCTTTCAAAACTGTCAAACATGACAGGAAAAAGGGCGGGAAAATGTCATTATAATGGATGTGTCAGCGGCATGCTGTAATTGCAGACATATGCGCGGGTTCGGAGCTCAGATATACGCCCATCGTATCACTATCTTTATTAACTTACAATATTTTTGATCAGAACAGCTAGAGAAGAAAAAAAATATAGGACTTAGCGTTAGATAGATTTCTGATGGGTATGTATAAACAATTTTTGATCACTCTTGCTCGAAAACAATACGAATAAAAAGTCAAGTAAATCAAAGTCTCTTATATTCCGAAAGACATTGTATTTAAGCTACCCCATTAGAATCACTCTTTCGTTTTCAATTCCGCTGAAAAGGGCAGAAGAAGATAACTGGAGTGAAAAGTCTTGCTGGTTAGACCTATTTAATAGTAAATATATTATAATCGGTATAGTCATTAATGACATACAGTTTTAGGGTTTTCCCAAGGGAATCAGTTCATTTTTATGAATAAAAGTAGTCTATAAAGTCTGTAACCTGTCAAATTTTCTAGAAATATAACATGTATTTAGGTTATAGGGTTGTTACAGTTTTATGTATGTATAGGCCTGTTTTAAATAAAATATTTTCGCCTAAAGGTTTTAATTATTTCTTATACATATGATGTAAAAAAAACATTGTATGTAACAAGGGCTACCACCTGAAATACATATAACGTATATAAGTGAAATTAAGCAATTTAGCGCAATGCTTCAATTTTACCTACACGTCATTATCTTATTCCTATAGGTAATACTGATCTGATGAACAGCCAGAAACCGAAAATTGGATCTGTTGTTAACGCCAAACATTAGTATAACCGAGTTACTTGTTACAATAAATAAATAATGAATATAACACTTGCTATGAAACGCATTTTTAATTTTCAATAATCGATGATTACATAAATCAAAAACAATGATGGAAATATTTATAATCAAATAGAAAACTATGTAATGATCTGGGGAAGCTAGAGAGAAACGAGCGCCTTAAGACCCGGACCTTAGACACCTCACTCGCTTTCTTAACCTTGACAGCTCTTTGCTTACTCTCCGGTTCCTAGGGCTCCTGACATCATCTCCACAAAGGTGTGTATATTTGACAATGTGTAGTGAAATTAAACAGTATAAAATATTTAACGAAACAAATATTTTTTTCATCGAAGGTTCGTCTATTTTGTAAATCTATTACATTTATAGCATAAATATAAAATAATAAATGAAGTTAAAATAAAGTGAATATTCGTAATCAGAATAATGACTGCGATCGCTCAATGCGATAGTCAATAAATACGGGTCGGAAAACACGTCGAACATGATGGATGGTGGGAGCGATATGATGAAAGATGTAATCGAGATATGTCTGTTAATAGTCTCGCATTGCCCATGCTAATTACTTATATAAAATGTGACGCGTACTCTTTTACATTTACGAGTATGTTAGACATTGTACTGACTCTAGCTTCAACTGCGTGCATATTTTCATATATACATCACGTTATGTACTTCTACAGTGTAATCTGGTTCAAAGAGATTATTAAACTGTCGAATATTTTGAATAATAAACTTTAATTTCGGATGAAATTAAAAATTGATGGCAAACTACGTCAGTAAATTGATCTAATAATTACGCGCAGGTGGGTTGCTGTTTCTGCAAGTGACCGAGGTTAGCAGTAAAGTTACTGCGTTATCAGCAGGGGTAGCAACACGCCGGTGATAATTCATGTATTGCAACGTTTATAGTTTACGTGTTTACGTTAACCACTTTACATCTGGTGGGCCATATGCATGTATGCCTCCCGACGTTGTATAAGAAAACGAGTGTGCTTTATACCACACGACTGAAGTAAAACTTCTTGAGCTTCATAGTGTGATACAGACAATAGGCCTGCACTGTGTCTTACATATACGAAACTTAACTCGCTATGAGAGAAAGAAAATGTGTGCTCGCACATCTCTCTCTTGACCCTACAGTATATACGAAACGTAACTCTCTCACTTTCTATTTTTCTAACTTATATCTCCCTCTCAGTTTCCGTTCGCCTGGCCTGATCACACTTTTCGTAACGCTCTCGTCACGCATTCACCAGCTTACTCACCAAGTCAAGCGCGCGTAAAGCAGTTTTGCTTAAAAAAAAGTGAGTTTGGATGAGAAAAAAATGTTTTACATTTATGCATATATCATATATCAGCGATAGCTCTTGATCTGATTTGGATGAAATTTAAAGGATACTAAGAAAATATGAAATTTCAAAAGCGGTACGGAATTTTCTTTTATTAATGTCAAACACAAGTTTTCTGTACACGAGTATGACTTACAATCGACCGATTTTCGTTTTTGTACAACATTATGAAGTAAACAAATAAATGCCTTGTAAACTAATGAAATGGCTGAACCAATGAATGAAATTAATGGATTATCGCTCGTACAAAGGGCATGCAATGCACATTTTCGAAAAACCTTAGTGACAGCTTTTTTCCCACGTAAATGGTTAGCACCATGATCTAGTGGTTTGGCTGGCATTGATAGTTAGATAACTGATGTTCTTATGGTGCTGAAGGTGTGATAAACCTTTTGACAGGTCAACATTTTTGAACTCTGAAAATCGGTCTAAAGTTTGGGTTAGCGATAATTAAATGGATAGAGCTCCAAGATATTTATGTAAAGTATGTACCTAACTTGTTTTTGATTTTGACTCAGCCGATAACCAGATTAAGTATATTAAATTTTCTTTGATACCTTGTGAGTTCAGTTAAAAACATTTAAATCCATAACGACATAATCGATTGGAGAATCACCAAGGGCCATATTGGCCGTTATCTGTCACCGCCCCTCACGATCCGTTTCACTTGCAACCCGATAGGGGGCGACATTGGGCTGAGCGACTACTCTCACGTAATGGCTACCACGGCCCCTTTTTTATTACTGACCCGCTAGTAAACAGATCATTCGGGTTTGTGGTGTTATAAAAGCGAAATTAACTCTGCCCGGTAAATGTCCAGGCTCTCAGGTTTTTCCGCTGGCCGAGGTATGTCCGCCTGTCACGCACATTCCGTCGTTTAAAGCGAGACCGGAACGTTAAAGTTGGCATTACTTAGTAATCACGTCTAATGACCGAATTAAGTACGGACAAAGTGGTAGTACCTTGACGAAATTGAGTTTCTTTCAAATTAAGTATGTACTGTTTTAGGTAAACCTCATTAAACGGTCGTAATAGTCACTGTATGTACCTATGTAACATTTTATATTAGGTGCAGCGTGAATGAATTTCGACATTTGTTGTGATGTGCATATTCTTTTTGCTATTAATGTTGCATTAGGAATGGCGTAATTTGAGACTATCATATATAAGAAACATAAAACTAATACAAAAAAACTTGTGAACGCGACAGATGTGATCTTGATCAAAAAAAAAAAATCTAGAACCCGATTGCATCACCACCTACCGGATCCTCATAAATCATCCAGAAACCTACTCAAATACGAACAAAAATTCATCAAAATTGGTTTAGAAGGAGTTCGATGAAACACATTCGTATATATATATATAGCTTCACATCAAACCCCCGCGGGGTAGGCAGCAAGGAATGGATGCCACAAATATAAATAAAGTGTAACATTTTTTCTAAGTATTAGATTTACTTAAATACTATTCCTTAAATTATTATTGTTGAAGGGAGGAGCGGTGACCCAACCCAGTGAGTTCATTACATTTTGCACGAGCACAAATTATAAGTAATCAAAATTAAAGTATGTTGAATATGTCGTTGAAGTTGATCATACTTTTATAAATTTCAAGAGAGAAAACAAATAACGTTTCCTAATTTAAATACATACTTATGGAAAATATAGAAGAAATCAAGTGCCTGTTTTTTGCAAATTAGTAAAGTGCAAAGTAGTAATTTGCATCGCTGACAATCGCCGTAATCCTCACCCGTATGTATAATGGCTCTGTGTGATCCTCACACTATGAAATGCAGACATAAATACAGTGTATGCACTATGCCATTCCCGCAAGTGGAGCTATTGTGCACACGGATATTCTGTTAATAGATTAATCCAATCAAAATAATAATTCCACGACGCGGCTCGTTCGTCGTATTTACATTTCAATCGGGTGATTTATTCGACGAATTTGAGATGACGTTTGTCCACAATATGCGTTGCTTCTATTGCTTAAACATTGAGTGCTTGAGGTTTACTGCTAGGGATTATTTTCTATGTTTGTCTCAGCTGAGTAAGAAATAAAAATGATTTATCTTTAAGCCTTATTGGTAGTCAAGGGACACCAGTGCAATACGAGATGCGCAGGTAACGCGAACTTTATCTAGGGTTGGGGATGCCTGAGGATGAAAGGAGTCGGTTGCTTCAATTAAAGATTTCATCTAAGGGTAACTAGTTTATTCTGAAAGAAATTCTATATTAAATCTAAGGAATTGAAACGTTAATATGCCTGCGTAGGTATGTGTTTACGTGGTGTATCCGTGGTTACGTAAACTAAATTTTATGTCCAAATTTTCTCAACAGCAGCGGATTCTTCAAAATAAGATTCAAGAGGATTTTTTAGACTTGTGTGTGATGCTCATGTTACAACAAACATTCACGAGCTATTGCTTTGTGCCTGATTGCCACTTTTATGGATATAAAACTCATGAAAATTTGCATGGAGCTTCATAGCTTCCAGTGGCTAATAAAAGATTTACGAAAAATACGGATATTATCAATATCAAAGACTATTTAAATACTCAACGTACGTGGTGAACCGATTTTGCCTACGAACCTAGAACGGTTGTTCCAGGAAAAGAGCAGACGAAGTCACAACCAACAATAAAACATTTGTTTACTCGTAGATATAAAATGAATATTGTTGCATAAAGTTTGAGTTATAACAATTACGCAGCTATCGGCAGAATTTCTAAAATATGGACTGAAATTATCCACAGCAATGTGGGGCGCGTGCTCTCACCGACCTGCTTGGGATTATACTCGTAGTAGCGCGTTGGTGCTGTTATTCCAGTATTACTGTACAATATCCTTCTATTGTTTCTATCAGAAAAACCATCCATATTTGGTTTCAAAGCTCCAAGAAAAACAGTTCAAAATGCATTCATACGCGTATCTATATTTGTCAGAAGCTAATCTGTGAATTTATTAAATCTGTATCTTATGAAACTCATTGATACTTAAAACACATAGGGTTTACCAAAGGACAATGAGTTCATTTAGCCGGCTATTGCTGGACTCACAGGCACGAAATGAGCCGGGGTCATTGCGCGCTTTCTGGTCTCAATATTTGCGCTGCAATACAGCCTTTATTACCACGATCAACACGCCTGCGCCAAATAAGTTTTCAAATGTCCCTCCTTCATCTCTATAAGAAATGGCATAGTTTTTATTCCTTTGTTTTTATTAATTCCGACATACCACAACTATATATTATATAGTTAAAACGAATGAAATGTTTGGCAGCGATATGAGATCTCGCAAAAAGTGACCACATCGCCGAGCTCGGTGGGAAATTGATTAAAATGAATTTCATCGCAATGGTGCGTGGTGTCATAAATTGAATTCGTTAAAATGTTATTTTTAGTGAGTTCATCGCAATTTCGCAATGCCTCTGAAATATGTTGCATGTGTTTGTGTATTCTTGCAATATCCGCATGCAATGCATGATAAAATGTATCTTGTGTCATTTGCCGTCGGCGTCGCGTGGTAATAGATGATATTACGTGTGTGTGACGAAGACGAGCGTGTACCGCAGCACTTCGCAACTGCACGGCGAGTCGACGACAGCTGGTTCGCTTTATTTGATTTTCAACTATACGGAGGAACTATCAAGTTTTATGTCAGCCTAGAAATCGAACAAAATTCCAGACTGGAATTCTCTGATGAGTTTCATATTCAGACTTGATATCAATTCAATAATATCCTATATTGAATTTTTCTATTATCGTAGCAGATTTAGAGATGAGTGAATTTATTCATCTCAGATTTGTGTTCTTCTTGTTGCATTGCGCTATTATTAGCTGACGAAGATATTCTAAAGTGAATAAGGATTTTGTAACCGTAAACCTATAAAAATAACCAGTATACAAGACTGTCACAAAACTATTAGAAAACTGTTTTACATAGACTCGCGGGAAAAGTAGTGTGAAACAATAGATATGGGATGTAACATTGACAACGGTCAGTATGAGGAGCTCTGAAACTATAAGCGATCATTTTTAAAATAAATACTATTTAAAAAATGTTTTTTAAATTTCTGGTATATTTATAGCATTTTATTTTAATTGGAATAAAAAGAGGTGACCACGTGTAAGACCTTTTGAATAACTATGACTGCAGTTTTCCTTCTACCTAAAATCGACAACATGTTCCTTAGTACAACAACTTTTGGTTTCTAAGTTAAAAAAAAATATGCGAATCTTGCTTTTATAGTATTTACAATTTCTAAATTACAAACAGATTACTATTATGGTATGTAAGTAATAATAGCTATTATTTTGAATTGAGTTTAACTGAGCGATCGAGCTTCGTGAGGCATATGTTTTGTTTTTTTTTGTGTAAATACGATTTTTTCTTTAGGACGACTTTTATTAGTGTAGATTGAAATTAGTTCTTCCTTACATGTAGACTCAAATTAAAAACACTTAACGAGTTTGTAATTAAATGTGTTGTTTGCGGACCTTTTCAGAATGAAAATTAGAATTGAAATGTGTAACAATTCTATGGCTCAACTATTTAGGGATACGAACAAACAGTGAAGGTGTTGTTCGACAAGTGCGTGCGTCAGCAATATCGTTTGGGACAGACGGTGAAGGGCGGGCCTGTTTGTCAGTGCTGGACGGTCAACACGGTCGACAAACACGCGTGCGAATGGCTCACATCGTGTCACTATATGCTGTTGCAATTATGCTGCATTTACATAACAGTACTTCGATAAAAATCATTCCTTCTAAGTAATCGACGGTTTATGGTGTAAGTGGGTACCGTCGTCTTTGCAGCCGAAAGTAAGTTAGATTGACTGTTTGGCAAAAAACAACCATATTTACTAACACATAGATCAAAGTAACTCTTAAAGTACTATTTTTTTATATGCTCATGATATGATAACAGTCTTTCAGCATTTGCAACACAAGTGAATCATTCACGTGTTGCCACAACAAGATCTCCTTAGGAGCTTACTGGCAACATCACTCGTTCTCAGGAAAACAACAGCCTTCCATGGAGTTGTTATTTGGCTGCGGCTTTATGTGAGGTGGAAGGACTTCACCAGTTGGACTGTTTAGATGTGCACTACCTCTCTTTCGCCTTATTTCTTAATTGGCAGTGGGCGACACTTGCAACTAATGTTGGCTTCACTACAAAGATGATAGTATGTCACTTGCAGCCCTAAACATTCCAACTCGACCTCCGCTTACAGAAGAGCGCAGCCAAAAACTATTTTCAGTTTGTATGTCATACGAGTACAAAAAACTCGCCTCGGATCACTGCCGCTTTCCCGCTTTTCCCGCCTGTGTGAGTTTTGCCTTTTAGAGTATTTCGATATGCTTCCTCTAAATATAAAATGAAAAATACAAGAATATGACACGCCGGAATACAGGAAATTCTTATTGGACTAGACTAGTGTCTTGGAGCCGTAAAATTATTTGCCCATTGATACTGCTTCACGAAGGTTTAACAGCAAAGATTATAGGTTCACCACCGTCTTGATGTTTTTTTTAATAAATAAACGACTATGTTATTTTAATATCGTATTCAGTATATAGTAACAAGTACTTAGGAATATTTTGTACTTATTATTTATCTATCACTAATGTATATCCGTAAACATTGTGTACACACAGTATATGTGTATAATGTCCTGTTTGTTATTTTTCGAAATAAAATTCTATGCACAAAGTGCATGTTGGTTGATAAGCTGCATGCAAGCGTCCGCCTCCGTCGCTGTACATTTATCATCGTCGGGTTCAAAGTTCCAATACAATAATGGTAGGTACCTACGTGAGTGACACTTTTTGTGTCGCGCCAAGATAGCGAACAAAATATGAAACCGAAAACTCAAAGTTCGTTGGCACGTAATGCGACCCGACACCTAGCCATTAGTTATTTATTGTAACAAACTTTTGACATGGATGGTTAATTAACACTATGTTTTACGAATTATGGTAGAAGAGAGGTAGCATTGAGCAATGATAGCCCAGTGGATTTATCCACTATTGCCGGCCTATTTACTGACTGGTCCCGGGGTCGAATTCTGTTGCGGACACATCCCATTAAATTCGTGTGTTCGGATTTATGCAAATTTCTATAATTATTACTCGTTAGTGAAGGAAATTATTGTGAGAATATTAGTACATGCCAGAAATTATATATGGAAAAAGTGTGCTCTAATCTAAGAAAGGTCTGGTTTTCGCTGGTTGTGGTGGTCTGATGGTAGTCGCTCTATGTAAAAATCAGTAAGTGTCTCCGTCAAATCCTTAGGCGTAGTAGCGTACCCTGACAATTCATCAGGATTGGAGGGGCAGTGAGCGATAAGAAACAGGACACTCAAAGTTATTATTACAATTACTAAACCATGGAAACCGGGGAGAGGGTAAGGGGTTGACATGGTTGGCAATGACTACGCGGACGCCGGACAACAAGCTAGTCTCAAATACACAAATGTTAGCTTATTTCGAATTGGTTTCTCAGTCTGCGAATGCGACGAGTCGGGCCTCAAGTTGCAGTCAGCATTTCTTGTATAGTACTTGTATAATATTTATTATACGCAGACGTTGATTATCATTTGTAATATTACTAAAGAAAATATGTAAAATTAATACTCGTGACTTTGCTTGTTGTGCGTTTTCTACGTTTTTGTGAAACATTTCGACAATCTCTAATGGTTTTAGTTCCTATGGTAGGCATACTCACGAAAAAATTCTTATTACCAGACCCAGCAAACTAAAAAAGATTCTAATATATAAAGCGGAAAAGTTTGTTTGTTTGAATGCGTTAATCTGTTGATTTTTTTTTGCATTCGATAGCATAATTCTAGAGGAAAATTGTAGGCTATTCAACATCACGATACGACCCTTAGAAGTCGAGGAATAAGAAATAAAGTAAAAAAAAAACGGTTTCCATGCGATAACGGGATACGAGCGGATGAAGTCGTGGACTCCAGCTAGTATAATATAATAGCAGGATACTTACGAGCGAATGGAATAACAAGTTTCACTTATACACACTATTATGTGTGTATTATGTAATATATTATTATATTCACTTTACTTACACTATATTTATGTATATAGTATAAAATGAATATATAATATATATTCCCTAATACACGCATAATTGTAATAAATGTATTAGCAGGAGCTGAGGAAAACCGAGACTAACCTACCATGACCGAATTGGTCATGTTTTATCGGAAGGTGATGTCAGGAGCCCCTGGAACCGGCGAGCGTTATGAATATATATAGCTATGAATTTAGTAATTCTTTGTACTATGCATATACCATCCGTGAAATGTTACTTAAAAAAACTGAATAAAAGTACAAGAAATAAGTGCAATTCGTTTGGAATTGCAGCGCCACAAAGCGCTGATGGAGATTCATTGAAGTGCGGCGTCATTTATCAAAGCAGCGCTTCTTATTCAGTTTCATACGAGCGGGATTTACACTTAGCGCTGGAAATACGGAACAGTATGATTGGAGCGTTATTTTGCAGGTTTGTTGATACCTTTTATTTATACTTGTGAAGTTTCCCGTTTTCATTGTAAATTATGGCTTACCGTCCTGTACCATTGTCTACGAAGATTGAATCACTCAAGTAATGTTAGTATAAATTTTTTTTTTAACATAATTAGACACATTTTATGCGTCATCTAACATCGGACCAACTGATATAAAATGAACTGAAGCCCATGAACATTTGCGATACACGCTTAAGAGTATTCTAACTTACAAACGAGGTAGGAGTTGTTATCAAGCCTCTAGATAGTTGTTATTTGGCTACAATCTTCTATCAGACACTCCTGTAGTCGGGCTGCTTTCATGCGCCTTGCCTTTCTTTCGCCATAGCTTCTTTTGATTATCAGTTGGTTTTCACGGTAAAGATGATCCCTGCGGGGTAGGCAGAGGGTACCAAGAGCCTTATGACTCAGTCCTTACACACCTCTCTCGCTTCTTTAACATTCATAGCTCTTCTCATGAACGATCGCCGGTTTCTAGGTTCTTTTAACCCTAAAAGTTATTTGACTGTATACTATAAAAAGGTTTCTAGATTTTTATTGAAAAACACATAATATGAAGTTTGGATTTTTGTTAAAAAATTAATAAAATAAAAAATGCTACTGGAAGTTGAATAACATATTTTAAACTTCCGCTAACGTTTTATTATTAACTATTATTTTAAAGATTGATATGGAATTAATATTTATTATATCGTCATATAGGTATTAACTACTGTTACATTGTCGAATTGTTCTTCTACCTCCCCAACTTCGAAATCGGGTTGATCTGAGAAACTTTCTCAGTCCTCTCTATCAGGCCACTCAGAAAGTATTGCGAAAAAAAGTTTTTATATATGAAAAACTGGCCAGTTATAATCTACTTTGAAAATATTATTATTTATAAGTAAAAATTGGTACATTCCAATTTCCAAATTTCCCTCTACTTTTTTTGCGAGCTAATTTAAATTATCGTGTCTTATTGAAAAATGGATCTGCGCCGGGAACATTTTCACGCTATGATTCTTTACCATTTCAACGGTCACCTGAAACCGGACGAATCGTACGATAGACTTCAAATGACATTCATAGATGAAGCCTTCCAAGGCAACCGTGTATCTTTGGAATAACGAATTCAAGCGCGGTCGACTAACTTTAGGAGATGAAGAAAGAAGTAGTCACCCTTTGACGGCTGTTACGGAAGAAAACATGCTAGCAGTGAAAAATTTAATCCAAGACAATAGGCGAGTTACGTATCAGCAGATTCAGCACATACTGCACTGAGGGACTTCCTGGACAGCACGCCGGTCAAACTCCTGGGTCACCCTCCTTACAGCCCTAAGTTAGCACTGTGCGACTTCTTTTTATTCAAGAATAAAAAATCAGCTCAAAGGGATAACATTTTCGTCGCCGGAAGATGCGCTGTCAGCGTTCGAGCACGGTGTAAATGAGGTGTCTGTGGCGGACTGGAAAAAGTGTTTCGAAACCTGGATCAGACGCATGAAACTTTGTATAGAGGCTGGACGAGAGTACTTTGAAAAGATTTAATAAAAAAATATATTTACCTATAGAACCCTTTTTTATATTCGCAAATCTTTCTGGGTATCCTACGTTTATTCTTATTTCCCATAAGCTTCTTCAAGATTATAGTATAAAACTATGTCCTGCTGTTAAGTATACGAATAATAACTATGAATACTTTAGTTGTCTAGATATTATATCAATAATGTTATCAAAATATCATCGCATTTTATTTTAATTTAAACAACATATAAATATTTCCATAAAATAATAAAACAGGCAAAATATTTTTTAGGGAAATGTTGCCATATGTAGTTATCATAACAAATAGCCCTCGTTTCCACTTTAAATCTTAAATGAACTGAAACCTAAATAATGTATAGTACAATAAAATGTGGCTTTGTTAATAAATATAATACTAAGATGGTTCGTGTTACAAAAATCTATATACATTAATTACATTACATGGATCTTTATGTAAAAAGAAAATGAGTGACAAGAGCAAGTGACATGGATTTTTTGAAACGATAAAATTTCATTTGTAGCCGGTATTGCGACATTGTTGCACAGCATGAATCTTTTTTTTTAAATTTATACAGAAGGATTGGTATATTACCTACTAACCACTCGACCACCGCCCGGTGGTCGAGTGGTTAGTAGGTAAAGACTATTTTAACACCAATTTGTTAGTAATGGGTCTAATGTTCAAATGCCGCACAAAACATAGATTTGTGTGCATAAACATGTATATTTGTCCTGTCATTGTCCTGTATATTTGACCAATATATGTGTTTATATTGGTCTACATTATGTTTTGATAGGTAAAAGACATCTGACCACTATGAATTTTATAGGGTTGTTTATGTGTACTTATATATTTGCTTTAGTTTTTATTTACCGATACGAATGTGTGCGCTTCCGCCATCAGTTAGTTCAGAACTATCGCTAGGCTGACTGATCAATAAAGCATTGGAATATAATTTAAGGTCACATGAGGACCAGCAAGCTGAAGTGGCATGGGCAGGCCACATATCTCGAAGAACCTAAGCACAAAGGATCTCGAATGGCGACTACGTACCGGACATAGTATAAGTTTGCGGAAGTCCTTCGGCTGAAATAATTTAAGTAGTTAGTATAACTCCTAAATTTTACTATATTAATATTATTGTAAATGTAGAGTCATCAACGTTGAAAACCACAAATCGGAAATTTGTAAAGTGTCCACGCTTATAAAATTCCCGGTTGGGAATAAAAACGGTCGGAAATATGGCACATATCAGCGTTATCTGCAAATAAGTAAATCTGTGTATGTTTGAAATGATACTTGACATATAACGTCAAAATTGATAGCGCGCGCTTGATGAATGCTAGCCTATTGCCTGTGTTGTGGTCTCAACCCTCTCAACTGGATTGTACTCAAAAATCTATATCCACCTACATAGTGCGATGTCGGGACCTGACGTTGATGACAGTTGTTTTGTTTTATTTCTTTATGCTCGTTTGTTCTCCGAACGAGAAAAAAGTTTCCGAATACACAACCATTTTGAGGAAATTGACTTTTCGAGTGACAGCTGCCAGAGAATCATTTGTACTGCATCGTTTGATATATACCGACGTGAACGTGTGTATAATACCAGTAACTTTAATATATTAAAATTTTCAATAAACCTTAAATATGAAGTTTTCATTATATCATCAAGTTATCAATGTTGCCAATGAATATAAAACATTGGCTCTCTGCTCTGTTTAGAGGGTAGGTACATTGAGCCATGGGTACCGGTTGTTTTTCATAGATAATAATCATTAAACGTAAGTACATGGTCTTAGAACGGACGAGAACATTAGCTTAACATTAACGTGGCAGAGTATGATGTAAACGTCTCCCATAGAAGGAAGACCAATATTCCAGTAGTGAGAGGAGTATGGGTAGATGTGTATGGCATATTGGTGAAATGTCGAATTTAATCACATTAACCGTAACATTTGAATGTATCTTAAAGATAAATCAATACCTAAGTCCATGGTAGGATAGTCGTTCAAGTCTTCAAACTCCACATTGCCTTAATAAAGTATATACCTTATGTGCCTGTTAGATTTGTATTTCCACATAATATGTTGAACATAAAACGAATTGCTTATTGTATCGGCCATAAAAGTTTCTTGGCTATAACGGAACAGAAATGGTTACGCGATAGACATATTTAGATGGGCAATATATTTTTTAATAAACTTAAACACATCTTTGAACAGTAATTTCATATTTATGAAGTCGTAAAACCAACAGCAGTATTTTTAGTAAAGACTTTGAGGATATCATTTTTGCCAAATTCTCTTTAATAGTCGATACTTACACATTTTACGGTTCAGCAAACGCATTGATATAAATTAAATGAATGTGTAACTTTCTCCCGAAATTCCCATTTTGACAAGCGTGGAAAATTCTATTTTCTTTCGATCAATAAAAGAAATATTAACATTTTCTGTTATAAAAGGTGGTTAAGTACGAGTGGGACTCGCGCTACAAGAGTTCCGTACCTTTTTTGATTCGTTGAGCTATTTAATATATACACTTTTACCACTCACAAGAAAAACATATATCGATTAATGAAAAAAATATTTTAAATTTACATTTGAACGCTATAGTTCCTGTAAAGTATAAATCCTGCAAAGATTTTTTTTTAGATTTTCTATGGGAGTGCTAAATAAATATGCCAAATTTCACGTTATGCATATAACAAGTTGAGAGCTAATAAGAGAGAGAGAAAGAGAGAGAGAGATATTTCAATGGCTTTGTTTTTTACTTGTAGACGTGGATTTAAGTAAACGAGTTTCAAATAAGAAAAGATAATAAAGTATAAAATTTTAAACTTACATATGTGCAGAATTAATACTATTTTGTACTCTAGGCTTTGAATTTTGAAGCATTCTAATTGAATCCAATTTTTCTCGTGAGTAATAATCCTCTTTACATAAAGCAGTATTAAAAATAATACACAACACTTGAGAATTATTGAAAAATGCTACGTGAAAAAGATCGAAACATCCAAGGAGCGCTACGAAAGAAGTTGTGCAATGGCCGCAGGCGCTTCCGCTACCAGTGGTGCCAACTTTGCGCCGCCGGGCTCGTACCAACTGCTACGGTGTCGGCCCATGTTAAACTTTCAGCTACTTAGTTTTATTTCACACCCAATTTATTCTCAAGCAATCTGTAGACGGAAACTGTAATAGGATATCTTCTACGTATTCGTAATACGGGTATCGAAGTGTGAGAATATTGAAAATGTAATAAATTTTAGTAATGCAAATCGGGTGAGAATATCGAAATTGAAATGCAATCAAAGATTTTTAGTAATGCAAAATTGTACTACAATACTTCCAAATATATTGGGTCCTAATGAACGTCAATTTTATCTCAAAGGTAGCAAAAAAGTGTGCGACCTGATCAATGGTAAGCAATCGCAGTTAACATATGAACACTTACAATCATATAGACTAGTTAGTTATGGTATATCCTGGGATAGTATTTTCATGCAAGAGTTCCAAAAGTCTTTATATAGACAACTATGAAACGATTTTTATATTGAAACATCAAATTGTAATATTGTTAATAGTATCGCGACAATATCACTGATTACATGGAACCATAAAACCTGAATAGAAAAACAAAAATCAAAACGCTCTTTAATAAAAAATAAGTTCCTATAAATACTGTGAAGAGCTATAAATGTTATAATGATAAGAGCTATAAATGTTAAAGAAGCGGGTGAGGTGTGTAAGCGCCCGGTTCTCTCTGCTTACCCCTTTAAGTGATGTGGCGTATAGTTATAGACAGATTTTTTTAAAAATAACTTTTTTTCATAACCGTCAAACCCGAATCACACAGTTTACATTATTGCAATCCGTTATATCAGCAATCCGCCGATTTCGAAATATCAGTAAATATACTCATACATAAAAAATAAATATACGCGGCGGACATAAAAATGACTGTTTATTTTTTCAAATCAATTAAAAACTTTTAAAAGAATATGTGTAAAGAAGTTCTGCACAATTATGAGATGTTCAAGATCACGGAAGTAAAATATCACAAATGTGTTACGAAGGGTTCATAATTAATATTTCCTTGAATGGCAAGAGAATATAATAACTGGAATTGTCGTAAAATCTAAAGGCATAAAGACGCAATATTGGTCTGAACATAAAACCCACGGTTCATGTCCAAAAAGCCTTTAAAAGTAGTATCAATCCAATTTCCCTATTGGGGTTCAGGGTGTCACTGCGTAAAATAAAAATACCTACGTGACAGCCTCCCCCTGTTAGCCGCGGGGGGCGGTTGGCAGTAATAAAAATTCGTTAATGGCTTTATTTACTGCATTAGTACTTTCTGACGCACTGGAAACCTTAGTAGTGAAAGTTGATTGAACGAGGTTGTTTAATAATTCTAAGTTAATTGACAGACAATCTCACAAGAACATGAATTTTAATATGTTAGAGGTTCATATACACACGTAAATAATGAGCTTCTTAGGTACATATTACATACGTGCTTTATTATATAAGATCAGGAGACAAACTTTTTTGTGAAGTGAACGCTTGAAATACACGGAATATTACTTGCCCGTTCCCACTCTCGCTGTTAAGACAGTGACTCCTCGGGAGCTTACTGAAAACTGTATAAAAGAGAATATCCACCTTAAAGAAAACCGCAGCAATAAACAACTCCTGGCGGGTTGTTGTATTTCTGTAAGTGAGTGAGGTTACTTCCAGTATTGCAAGCGTTGGCTACGGTAACCACTTTACATCCGGTGAACCATACATTCGTATGCCTCCCGACGTTGTATAAAAAACATAACATTACCCAAGGAAGTTGTTATTGGGTTACGGTCTTCTGTGTGGTGCAGAACTTACTCAGTCGGACTGTTCTGATGTGAATTAGCAAGGTGCGTCACGTACATGAAAGGTTATCTTTGATTCTTTTTTTTTTATACTACGTTAAAAGTAAGCTGCTTACACTATGAGTATCCGGGCGTTGTCATTGGCTAATAAATAAGTCCATCTATCTATAGAGTACGGTTGATGTTGCTGGACCTGCGTGATCGATTAGACAGACATGCACAATGATGCTAACTAGTTCATGTATATGAGCTAATAAATATGTATTTCGTTCATAAGGGATACAGAAATCTAAAATTTGTAAACCTTGTACCAAATCTAATCCTACCAGTAAAGCGTGTTTTGATTAAAATTATTTTCTTTGTGCTTCAGACGTAATTATAAATATTAAAAATGAAGTTAATAAACGAATCTAATAAAGGTTATTTGCATCGTGATTAGCTGAGTTAAGGCTCGTTTAAAAGGATTACGGTTTGGCAAACAATGCAGGCGATTATCACAGTGAATGCTTGTCACCGACATCAGACGCAGGAGTTATTCTAATATGTAAACGAACCGCTCAGGATCCAAGTTGCTCTTGTCAATTTCAAACGTAATTCTTGCTTCGTCTACGGTAATTGACGTAAGTAAAAATCTTTTTTTATGCTGTTCTCTTTTTGTATTATTCTTAGCACAGCTCATGTTTTGTGTCATGATATTGAGTCAGTTTATTTTTGTGTATTTAAAAGTAATTCTATTTTGGGCTATATTTCAATTATAAGATATAAAATACTTAATTTTGGCATGGACTTGCTTGTCTTAGTCCGAAAGTTTTCAAGAGAGGTAGCGCATTTCAAAGCAACCCGATTGGGTATCTCAACCTCATAAAAAACGCAGCCTTGTTGTGTACCTGCGAGTGAGTGAGGTTACCAGTAAGCTTCTAAGGAGTTGTTCATGTATTTTAAGTGTTCATATGCTACGGTAACCGCTTTACATCTGTATGAGAAAAATATAGTCCCAAATGTAAAACCGTAACATAAAAATGATTTCCTTAATATAACACCAAACTAAAGAAAATGGACACAAACTTTATTGTCCATAAAATATACTTATTGAAATAAAATCACGTTCGCTTATAGGAATTATGGATCTCGATTATACAAATGTGTTTACTACTAAACCTAAAAACATTTCAAGGGCTATAATAGACTAATAAATACTTCACTTTTAATATAATTCCAGGTGAAGTATTTATTAGTCTATTAAATACTCGTAACAGAGATTGGCCAGTTTCTACGTGACTGACGGAAAACGAGCGTATGATTGTAAATTGACTATTTACTATTTGAACTACATCTTATTGACGTATTGAACATAGTCATCACTAGCCTATAAAGCCCGGTTTATTTTTCTTGAAAATCTCTATGATGCAGCTTCTCGAGAACTGCTGCTGAGAGTTCTTTAAGCATCCTGAGATTCGCAGATAAAACTACGTATAGAACTGTACCATGTGATCATTTTGGTTCTAATACGTGAAGAAGATTTCTCTCTACATAAAGGTATGACTGGGATAGGCGGCTGTGGCCATTATATGAAACGTCTTCGAACACAACCCATTGGAAAATCGGCATAACTTGCGGTTTAGTAGAGAATTAGAACCATCAATGTTTCACGTTCGAAACATTATTAAAGGTATGATGCGATGGTCATTCGGTCTTTTGGCCAAATGTAAATAACATACTGTTCGGTAATGATATATCATGAAATCTTTGTACGTTTTACTAATCGATAATTCATTGGTAAATAACTCTTAACCTAAGTTTGCAAACTTATGGCAAGGCGGGAATAGTGATTTTCAGAATGGAAACTGTTGAAGTATCTCCTATTTACCATTATATTTCTAGGAATCAAGATTGTAGCATAGGATAGGTAGAACAATATTTAACGTTGTTTGACGACGTATGTATCGTACAGAAGAGCGTAGCCAAGTAATAATTCCCTGAGTCTTGTTTCGCTCTTGCGAATTAATCATGTCACCAGGTAGCTCCTGAGGTAATGATAATGCATAAGCGAAATTTCTTATGATCCAAAAGCCTTGAACTCTGAATTTGCATTTTGAATAAATTACTTATTTATTGTTAAATTTATGTACTGTTTACAGGTAGTGTAAACGGCGGCTTCCTGTACGTGGAGATGCAGCCGCAATTCCACCGAACCCGCGTCGCTATTAGGTACATTACTACACAACTGGTGCTCTTACTTGCATTACGGCACACAATAAGACATCTGTGCTGTTCCAAGTCCGATACTAGAAGGAGAGAGTAGTCCAGTGCAACGCCGACTCCATGTACACGAAAGCCAGCTCTCTTACGTAACCGAAACTACGCAGGTGTTTGACCACAGGTGCGCAAAAGGAATCCTTGCTTACACATCACGTATGAGTCAGCGATATGACCAGTGCCAAAACAATATCGAGTTTATACTTGTAGGATTTCTGAGTCCCGTGTAGTAACTGTTGTATCAAAATTTAAATGAATTACGTTTAGGATATAGACAATATTGTTTATTCAGATAGAATAACGCGCCATTTAATGTACTTAATTTGGCAATTAAAATTTAATTCGGTCGCGGCGCGATCTGCGGCGACCGAAGCCGGTACACCTGCAGGCGAACGAAGTAAAATGAAGTAATTCGACTCGTTGCGGCACGTCTCCGGCATTACTTACCATCTAGCAACAATTTGTTTTTTCCCACCCTCGAGAGAAACTCGAGCAAGCGCTGCCTGCTTTTTAGTCCCAATTTATTCTTCCAATAAACTTTTCCGCTTTGCTTTTGCACGGGGAATGTGTCTAAAATATTTAAACAGTTTATGTTTCGTTCACATCCTCACGCCGTGAGCCGAATGTTGCATATATCAATTTCGCACGTAAAATCAAGTGCTCGTTGTGCTTACGTAGTTACGTAGCGCGATTTACGAGTGCCTGCGAGTAAGAACTGAGTAAACTTTGCTACAAAAAGTCTGCAAAGGACAAGAAATTAACAAAAGGGATAAAAAGAAGAAAGAATCTGTGACAATCAGTATTTGAGAAGCAATGCGGAGGGCGGCTGTACGCCGAGTGGCTCGCGGCTCTAACGGGCCGTGACAATCGCTTCCATGCTAAATGTCATGGTGGCTATTGTTCTTCGCCCACCTCCTCACCCCTTGCATACCGCGCACCACCCTTGCTTTCCCTACTGAAGTACTGACATTTACTCCCCACGCTCTTACCTGTTTGTAATGAAAAATGTAGGTATTGATTATAGTTTTTGCTGGTTGTTCGAAAAAACGAAAGAGCTTGTTAAAAAGGGTCACAATTCGCGAACATAAAATAAAAATTATGTAGTGATAAATACATTAATTTAAATTGAAGAAGATACTATCAATAATTTGTTTAATTATCTCTAATGGCTCCATATTGTCGACTTAAGTAAATTATGACAATGAAATAGTGAATTTAGTAAGTTGAAGTGAAGTAAAATGTGGAGGGAGTGAGGAGGACGTTAACTTAATATGGCGGGGGCATCACGGCAATTTGTTCGAGACGAACCTCTAGCCTGGCTGAGTGCTGGCTGCGCACAGGGTTGTCGACAGATTGGACCCTTAATTAGTTTAATCCATTTTTTCTCTCGTCTACGTTCCGCCAATATTATGCAAATGCCATAATAACCAGTGTAATGTCATTAAATTTTATAGTAGATCTATAAAACGGAAACATATGAGATATTATTTACGCATTTTAGTTATAAATAAAATATTGATAAGATTACAAAGTTTTCTTTCATACCTTTCAGCTTTTCATCACAACTTTTTATTTATACAACGGGAGCAATACACAAGTATACAGCCCACCTGAAGTAAAGTGGTTACCGTAGCTTGTTAATGCTTGTAATATATTAAGCATCGGTCGCGCGATACCAACTCTGTCTCTAACGCTTCCCAGACAAGTTATTGCGAGACGCCCTAACTTCCTTTAAAACTACCACACCACGACAAACAGATGATTATGCACACAAATGTTTCTCATGTATAGCCACGAGCCTTGGTGGCAAAGTTGTGTTACTATACACTCCGTCACCGAGCTCGTTGTAACATAGATCTTAATGAAATAAAAATAAAAATGAGATATTCACAGGAGTATATATAACACAAAGACATAAGAAATTTGATAATTAAAGATGTTTTTACATACCTTTTTAACAAATTACATTTAAATTTGGTAAAGACTCGATATATTTACCAAGATTATGTGTTACTAAATTTGAGCACATATTTTAAATGAATGCAATTTATAGTAGTATCCACATCGATTAAGCTGTATCAGAAATATCTATCAAAATACATATAAAATATGTATGTGACGAATATAGCACCACCTCCTTGTTGATAAATAGCATATATTAATAATAAAATATAAATACATATATACCTACATATAGGGTCGGCAATGCACGAGTGTTGCCCCTCATGTTCCAAATATCAATAGTCTATATCAACGCTTACTATCAAACAGACGGTACTCTACAGTAAAAAAAGTATTTTGGCCTTTTACCTTAGTTTTTGGGATCGGGTCATTACGTTATATTTATAACTAGCAGAGCCCGCGGCTTCGCACGCATGAGATTTTGGCTGGCAACCATAGAGCGATTCAATTTTCGTACAGCGCCATCTATTGACCTTTACAGGAGGCAACGTACATGTATTTTATTTATATTACATAAAAAATGCGTAGTTATTTTATGTTACAATAAATACGTATTCTATGAAAATAATAAAAATAAAATTGCAAAGTCCCCCGAAGGAGAAGATATTTCCCCCTAATTTTAACAGTTTTTCATTTTTTACGCAAGAACCCTAAATATTTACGGAATAAAAAGTACCCTATGTTCTGGTCTGAACAGTCCTCTACCTACCAGTGAAAGTCCCGTTAAAATCGGTTCAGCTATTTCGAAGATTAGCCCGGACAAACAAACAGACAGACAGACAGACAAAAAGTTAAAAATGCGTATTTAGGCTTTGGTAACGTGAAAATAATAATATGAGCTTAAGATAAAGGCTTTATTTTGAAATCACAGACAGACACTTCAATTTTATTTATATGTATAGATACCTACTATAAAAAAAATATTTTTTAGTGTTTAAAATGAATATTTGTTTTGTTGAACATGAGAATTTAAAATACCATATATACGAAACTTTGGGTTTAAACGCCAGGTTTCGAAAACATTTAAAAATAACGTTGTGAGTGTCAACCCTATAAGTAAGTTTACGCTTGCGCTATCGAATGAAATCGCGCGAAAAGTGATTATGGATCGCTAAGACCTTTAGCTTAAAACCTGTACCCTGTACTCCAGTATGGCTACGTGGTGTACTTGTGCAGCACACAGGAACAGGCGCCTGTCGTCGCACGCACACACAGTCGCCGCCGCGTCAACTTCATTAGGAAGCCATAAGTCGGAGCATGAAGAGGCATGGCTCGGCAAACTCGATGTACTACACTGTTTGCTCTTTAGTGAGTTACGTACGTGCTGTGAAATAACTTGGCGTCCTTTTGATATCACGTTACGCTCTAATTCTCGAGATGTTCTCGACGGCACATGTATGGAAATAGAACAAATAGCAAATTATACATCAGAAATTTAGATGTCATAGAGTATATATGTAACCAGTATACGCTTGGAACACATGGAACTTTTCTCGTAGTTTCTGTTAATTTCGATAATGCAACACCTCTTTGGAAGTTCACACTCTTGCTATAACTACAGGGATATAAGGGAACTATCTTTCACGAACTTCGTATATTGATGTGATGTTCTATAAGATAGAAGTACTTCCTTCAGACAAGCTGCTTTTTACGTAACTGTAATATATTCTGAATAATATAAAAACACTCCCACATCCTACCGCTGTGTCCAAATTTCAAAAAAATCTGTCAAGAAATAGAAAACCATATTTTGGGTTTTTTAAACGAACGTTTACGTTATTAATGTATTTAAATTTTATTTAATTAAATAGAAAGCTGTGCCCAACTTCATTTTCGCCAAAAACTTCGTTTGATAATAATCAGCAGAGATAGATACTTGCGGAATAGCTGAACAAAATTGCTTAACCTCCTTGAATATATTTATAATATTATTGCATAAGTGATAAATATAATTGCTGCTGTTTATAATAGAATTCGCAGAGTTAAATATTCTTAATAGAATCTACTTTATTTAAAATATGCGAGAGAACATCCGAACATGAACTCTCACAATTTATGGCCCTTGGGAATAATGTTCATATCTTAATAAAACTGTCTGAAAATGTTCAACCCTATTCATTAAAAAACTTTTTTTAAATCTCTAATTGCGTTGTCTTGAATATTTTTTGTAGAGAGCATCCTTTGCATTGTTCTGCGCGCACCCGTTCTGAGCGTACATAAAAATCATAAAACATAGTAAGGGTGGCACCCATTTGTTCCACTATTTGCATACGATACAAACGGCGAGCGAAGACAATGATGTCCTCTACAAAGATCGTTGGCCGCCGACAGTAAAAGTGTATTTGCGAAGAAATTTAATAAAGCGGAAGTGGAGTGCTATTACGGCGCGCCCCTGCCCTCCAGTACACACATAGTGGTAGGTGGAGCCGAGGCCGAGGCGAGTGGACCGCACCGCGAGCTTGTTATGCCGCATGCCGCCGCCCCGGTCGCCCTATGGTAATTCATATTTATTTGACGCGTGAGACAATCGATGCCGGACTGTGTGGCGTCGTTATGAAGACCTCTGACGGCTCTGACGCATCGTCCGCGTCATCGTTAACAACTCTAACAACCTACATATCGGCGCAGAAAAAGGAAAATTTACTAACTTACATGTTAACTTTTTAGGGTGTATACAAAATCAGAAAAAATAGAAACAGTTCGAGTTCGGTGGCTTTACGCCTAATAAATATTTTTTACAATATTGAAATTGTGTGTAAGTACATTTCAAATAAAGGTAAAATTTTTATGTTAATCAGCATAAACCTGCATGTACATTTTTCTCCTCTATATTTATACTAATACAAGTTTTGTCAATTAAATTATTACACGAATAAAACGTTTCTAATAGTGTTATTTAGTGTCGGATACAGCGTTAAACTGTTTTATGCATCACGTTGTTTCCATTTTAGTATCTGTTTTTAAATGAGACAAATACAAAATTTAGATCAAAGATGTTATAAGTAGTGAATCATTATTGTTTTAAAAATATCATTATTTATTTCAAATACAGGTATTACGTTTTAACGATTTAAAAAATATTCAATTGATGTAACAAAAAAGTAGTGTGTTTAATGACACTTGCAGGTGATAAATTCCATTTTGTGGGTTAAAACGGTTTCCGTTTTCTTAATCGATACGTATGTATGTATACAGGTTTTTATAAATATACATAAACACAGCACAGTTTCCTAATGTTATGTACACAATTATGTCTTTTATCGTGGGGGTACTAAATATTACGAATGCTTCGTCAGTTCCGCTTTTTCTACCTTTATCTTCGACATTCAACAAAAGAGCACAGGGATACATTTAAGAAGCTACATTGTAGCTTATCTGCTATCTCTCTACTTACCTACGGACTTTGTAAGAGCCATAATTTAATTCTCCGAGGAATGAAGTGGATTTACGTGGGATTTTAAATTCCTTGGGATTTGTCTATTTAGGTGTATTGTAAGCGCCTTCAACGAGTGTAGCGAAGCGAATGAAACGTATCATTTTATATGTTGCTTAAATATTCGTAAATAAATCCCTACGCATTTTATTGGCTTTAAACTTTTAGGACAAGATTTTTTATGAATATGACTTTTACATTTTTGAAAAATAATCTTTAATACAATGTGTATTAAGGGCGGTAATGTTTTAATTACAAATGAGAGGCTATTTAGAAGCCTGAGCCTAAAGGCCGACAAATTTAATGACTCAAATATGTAATCCCTATACCGCTCGTGTTCAATACAATGTTTTACACCATATTTGCAAGGTACTCGTAATACTCGTAAATTAAAATATAAGGCAAATAAACTTTAAATGAAATATGTATTGAAACATGCAAACATACAAGTAAGAAAATTTCTAGACTGCGCTGGTAACAAGCATGTAGGCATTACATAGTGCATATTATAGGGCTGTCTGCGAACAAATATGATGAAGTATATGTATCGTCATTTGCCATTATTTTTAGAGTCAAAGTCAACCTCACCATATGGATATGGTGCATATCGAAACTTAAAAATGATGCTGGTCATAAATTTAAATTATTTAGTAAAATAATAATTAATATTAAATAGGGAGCAATTAGATTAGAAAATACTACAGCTAAATATCAATTCCTAGAAGGATATATTTCTGTGGGCTTTGGAATTTATCCTCACATACTGGAAGTGCGACGTTCGCGTAGTGTGCATTTCCAGACCGCGACTTTCCGCGAACTTCTAGGTTGTGAAATGAACTATGTCGAGTATTTCTCAATAAACTATAGCTTGATGTTTTTTTTCACAAAGGAAAACGTGTTTAAGGATTCGTTGTAATTGGTATTTCTGATGTTTTAAGTATCCATAGGCCCACAAAAAGGCGGTACGGTGATTTGTCACCTTAGTGATATATAAAAAATGATTTTGTGAGTGAGGATAAAGAAACGCTATAAACGTTATATCCATAAACATTTCAACATCATTATACAGTATCTACATCACTTTAGGCGGATCTTAGCTTGTTTTCCACTGACCGAGCAACAATTAATTCAGCTCCGTAGAGCTGTCGTAGACTATTCGTAGCACCGCCGTAACGCGAACTTATGATGTGACATCATAGTACTCGTATTATTGTATTGAACATCTATTATTATACACGGATTTAATAAGGCCTTATTTGGAATATAGACCTGAGTATGACATCACAACGAATTATTCAAGTAGAATGCAAATGGCAATTAAATCAAATAAAATGCAAATGTAAAATCAAATGACTTTCATGTAATTCAAATACAACTTTAACTTAATGAGAAGGTACGACTAATCATTTAAGGCTTTTTAATTCTATTAATTGAGTTACTAATGATTATAATCGAGTGGCCGGTCGCTGCGTTTGGTAGCGTGGAAGCGGCGCGGCGCCGACGTGTCGCCCTACTTGTTGCTCGACGACGCCGCCCAGTTTACTAGTCACTCGGCAACTAGACAACATCATACTTACTATAAACTCTCGATTAGTACTGTAAATTAGATTTATCCCGTACACTTTATGCCAAAGAAAATATCTATACTTATAAGCAGGTTTTTAGCTTATATGGGGTCACAGCTTGTAGTCACTAGGCTCTTTTACACTAAACATGATATCCTCAATTTAAATTAGTACGTTCTACTACATACGCATATTATATACATATTTATTAAAAAAATATATTTTATGCGACTCTGGTGGTTGGAACTGAAATATTAAATACTTCTGATATACCTACATGTTATAATGGATTTACGTGTTGAAATACTTTTCATCTTAGTTTAGACTTTTGCAGTCCACGAGACTTATAAATAACTAAGTAGAAGTTTTGGTGACGGTTCGTGAATTTGTAATGAGGAACACAAGAAATAAAATAGAGACTGGAAGTCCTCAATTTAATTTAATGAATTTAAGTACAAAGCTTATAAGTTGTCGCCATTTGTATGGGTTTATGTTCATTAGTTGGTGTTTAACAGGGATCTCGATCGAATGACTCATGTCATTTAATATAAGACAAGTGGATAGGTGTGTTGCCAAATAATAATCTTCTTAAAGGTGTTTAATTCCAGGCTTTCGTTTTATAACATCTTATTTCGCATTTAGTATTATTTAGCATTAATGTCTTGAAAAATAAGTGAAGCTACAATTTTACAATCTTGAAGATAAAACTGTCAAGGAATTTTTTGGAACCTTATAGATACTTGTTAAAAAAAGGTTTCACTTTTTAATAGTATTAAACGGACTAATATTATTAATTATTGATAAGATGTATATTGTGCATCAAGTTTCATTTGAAGATTCATTTTCAGTAAGTTTTCAAGAAAAAACTCTGTCACAGACGGATAAACTGACACGAAAGTGACCCTACCTCACAAAAAAATTTAACCCTTATTATGCGTTCTGTTTTTAGGTATGATACGAACCCTTATAGTGCAGCTCTGTCCATCCGTCACATATATAATCTCCCCCTTGTCTTCGAGGTTCATAAATATATATATATATGTACCGCCTTATCCATTATAAGGATTATATAAATATCACAGGATTGATAAAATGATATTTCTAACTAGCATATTTTTTTATGAAATCATCGAACAACCTTCAGGAAAATAAAATAGGTACCATTTCCCCGTTCTATTTATTTGCAAAGCGAAAAGTCAGAAATAATCACAGTTGCTGAAACATGACGTTTACATTATAGAAAATATGAAATAACCTCTATTCTAGCATAGTTTTTTAGAAACGTGATGATAACTGACCCTAGGAAACGTGATGGCAATACTAAGCGTGTTTGTGAAGAATTTTCTGCCAAAAACAAAGTTAGTCTTGCGGTCGATAAAAAATTGGAATGAAATCAATAAAGTCATAGCAAAGTATCAAGAAATGCACTTTTTTCATCTAATAGGCTAGAATGATTTGTAGCATTTTATATTTTATGACTTGAATTATAATAATATAATTTTTTAATTTACCACAATGTAGTAAAAGTAGTAGTAAATATAGCTCGCTGACTATCAATCAAATTGACTAAGCAATTATCTCACATACTACTAAAAGACGTCAACGGTTCTTCCGTTAGAGTTCCGTCCTTTTTCGAGTCCTTAAGATGTTTTTCTCGTTTCAATTAAACCAGATTTCTAGAGAATACTCGCTTCTTCGAAATCCTTTCAACCCTCCCATAAATTACACTAATGTAATATTAAATATGTATATCTAATTCAAACCAATGTCTGGGTTAATATGTTATACAAAACCTTGTCTATGGTAGGGGATTAACTGATAGAGGACTATGTGCAATTTGCGCCTTTGCTCAGCTCATCACTACAGATTGAAATTCCTTTAGCAGCCACGTCGGCGACTGGGTGGCGCCGCCGGACTTGTTGCATGCGTGAAAACTCATAGATATTATACGATACCATTATTTCATAGTTCATTTTGTGTTACATCACTCCGTTATAGTATCAATATATGTAGAGTATTGAAGGGCGGGCGGTGTAATTTGCGCCTTTGCTCAGCTCCTTACGACAGATAGAAATACTTTGTGTCGCACGTTGTGGTTGACTAGCGTCAGAATCAATCAACTTAGAAGACGTCATAACATATTCACGTGACAATATAGTATCTAGTAGAATTTTGTATTGTCATAGTATACTACAATTAATTGGTAACTCTTTTAGTCAATTGTGAGTGATGAGTGATGACCGATGGTTGAACATCATTGTTTGAAGTTTGAAAAGAAAATAGTAATCTTATATACTATAATCAATTATGACGGCCATGCGTGTTGTATTTTGTTTCAACACTTTTTTCTGTTTTAGCGTATACATATTTATTTTTTTATACAACGTCAGGAGGCACAAAATCATATGGCCCACCTAATGTAAAGCGGTTACCGCAGCCTACGAATCCTTGTAATACTTTAAGTATCACTCGCGCTATGCCACCTCTGCTGCTAATACAGAACACAACAACCCTTCTGAGATTGTTATTTGGCTGCGGTTTTCTCTGATGTGAAGGTACCTACTTCCCCAGACGGGCTGCTTTGATGCGCCCTACTCCTCTTGATGCGGCCTACCTCTCTAGCGTACATGTCTCTATTAATTTTATTACATCTAGTTAATCTTAATAATACATGCACTTGTACAGATTCAGGTAAGTGTTAACAATAACGAGATGTCTTCAAAATTCCACCAAGCCAATCAACAGCATCAACATAATAAATTTTATTTGATGTTCAAAAGAATATAGCAACTATTTTAATCTACTATTATTACTTACTAATGTAATAAAAACAAGTGCATGGCGTGCGTTAGCAGTAGGCTTTTTTAAACTTGACCTAGAAAGCATTTGTGCGCTATAATCTTCTCTTGTTAAAATGAGTGAGATTATGTTACTATAACTTAATGTATCATAGAGACACAGTAGCTGCATTTCACAATGCACATACAGTACATAAGTACGTCAAGATGCGGGTACAATTTAAGTGGAAACTTTGTGACGCGGGGAAGTTGGCCGGGAATCCCTTCAAATGGCATTTGTGACGCGGCAGTATTCCAACCTCCAACCTACGACAATGGTAGTTTAATCAAACTGCGGCAAAACATGGCCGATGCATATATTTCATGCCTTTTACCGATACGCTTTTTGTAGATATACTCGTGTAACAACAAAATCAACTGCTTTAGAGTAGTGTTTATGATGGAATTTACTTATAAAGTTGCTTGTCTTCTTCTTTTAGACTATTGGTGTTGGGTCTTCATTTGAAGACCATTTCTCTAGCAGAATGGTGTCATGTCAAGTGACTAAGGATTATTTCAAGTATACTGGAGTGCATAAACGAAACCCGCAAAAGTCAAATTGCTCCTTGAAAAACGTTGGTGGAAAATTCTTCGAAAAATTTGGATTTTGGAGACAAAATGAAAAATATAAATTCTAATCACTGTACAACTTAACCGGCGTTCGCTTTATATTAAACTATCAATACTGTGAATCAAATCGTGAAATATCTAGAAATAGAAAAACTATTCAGCGACGCCTACTGGCTTATACATTGTTCCCGCCAGAATACAGATGGCATGTCATGTTGCGATGATGCTTTTTGTCATGAGTTTGAAGCATTTATTTATTGTATCTTTGAATGAACTCTTTTCGAACGGATCTGATAGGGATATAATAACATGTATTGCGTTATGTTATGGATTGTATAATAATATATTCTGACAAAGTTCATGGAAACGAAAGTTACAAGAATGGTGTTCAACACTTATTCATATCAGTGGCTTTATTCATTAGTGTTCCATGTTAAAATTAGCCATAAGGGACATTAATTTCACCTGTCCTTAAATCGGTATCCCTGATGTTGCTATCGTGCATAGATTATATACTTTATAGCTTACCATTAGGAAGGCCATTTGCTTGGTTGTCCTCTTACTTAATGTTCGATAGACAAGCATCTAAAATCTCTTGAAAATACAATAAACAACAAGTGTTACTTAAGTTTTACCCAGTTGAGCCAAACTTCAAGACTCGCTTACGCAAAATATAGAACTTAGTTTTTTCTTAGGATTATAAATCACCTCTGTTGTTTTATGCCCGGATTCTACAGTATATATAAGCTAATAAATGTATAACGTGGTTATACATGTGCACTTTAAGGTCCAGGTAAACATGTAATTACAACATACATAAAAAGAAATCATGTATTACGAAAACACGGCGGTTGTTGTGAATGCATCATCAACTAAAATAATAATGAAAACAATGCCCGTACATTTTTTTTATACAAAGTGGTTACAAAGGTAAAATTGATAAACTTTAATTAAATTATATTAAATAAAAGAAAGTTAGCACTTACGCAAGAATTTCTAATACTTTGAATAAAAATTCACGCCATTAGGTTTATTAAGCACTAGTTGCAGTGCGGTGCTCCACCGTCGAGGAGTTCGGATTGTAATTTTTACTCAACATATCTATATGATATATATATGAAACAAAATCGGGTTAGTTAATGAATTGACAAATTACAATTAATAATTTTTGTTCGTCTTGGTGAGAGCCGAAACATCTCCAGTGACAACATTGACCAGTTTCTCTTCGATTTGCCAAAGCGATTATTTTAAACGAACGTTGCCTCTGATATGCCACGTTATTATACTTGGAACACTCATCCCAGATACTTCAACGTCGGGAGCAAAGCAATGTGGTTTCTGATCATCAGGATGTGCGTTCTGCTGATGCTTTTGATCGTATTTACACAGTTTATTCAAAGAGTGACGAATACTTCTACTTGCGGTTGTTGCTAGTGAATGTTCGTCGGCCGACACCATTTGAATCACTTCGAATTGTCAATGGTGTAGTGTACCCAATATTTCGTGGTTCATGTCAACCGCTCAATTTGCTTGAAAACGATACTCATTGGGGCATCACAATACTGAAGTAGTTGCTATATTTCCTAGTGCTTCCCACGGAAACCACAAGAATTGTGGAACAAAAACGGATATGTATGTCAAAACACATTTTACATCGAATTCGTGTCAGTTCAGGGAATCCCGATATCGAGGTAAATGAAGAGATACATAACCAGGCTTTGCTTTTAGTCGAATACATGTGGTACATCATGTGTTAGTGAGCTTAAGAATGCTACTACCAAATCGTGGAATGAACGTCGCTTTTAGTCGAGAATTGGAATATGAACGTGAATATGTTCGAAATGCATTGAACTAATTGATTGGAGCGAACATCGAATCACTGTTGAACCCTCAACTGAAGAAAGTGTGCGATACTTTAACGAAGGCAATTGATGATGTAAATGGCTTATTTTTCCTCGATGCGCTCGGTGGAACTAGACAAGCATATTATTGAATTTGTCCACTTTGCTCACTTTTCGCAAGATATCCGAAATTGCAGTTGCTTCTTCGAGGATAGTGGTTACTAAAAGGACGGAGAACGACTTTTTATTCTTCTACCGCGCGAAGTGTGCCTACGTTATGTTATGAATGTTGTTTCGAGTGCGCTCCACCAACGAGCATCTTTGTACGAGTATTAAGTGTTGTTGTTCTCATAATAAGTGAATTTTGTAATTCTTCTTTGAGAATAAATGGATAAATAAAAAAAAAAGAAGTTATCGTCATATCTTCAAACAACTGAAAAACTGACATTCAACATTGATAAACACTCAGCAAGGACCAAAGTTTTGGCAACATGTAAAATCATCATCAGGGATAAATGCACAATGGCGCATAAACGCAATGAGTCGAGATATTTTGGAGGCGCAATGATCCTTCTGCCTGGCGATTTCCGTCAAATGCTACCGGCCATTTGAAGATCGATCGTTGCCATTGAAACAGACGCTTGCCTCAAATCATCGACTCTGAAGCGCTATGAGACGAAACTTTAGCTGACGGCAAACATGCGAGTTGCATTGCTAAACGATCCATCTGCCGCAGGTTACTCCAACCAATTATTGATTATCGATAACGGTCGCATTCCTGTCGACGAATCTAATGAATTGATCTCGTTTCCATCGAATTTTGCAATTTCTTCTCAATGAAGGACGAGCTCATCAACAAAGCATTTTGGATGATCACAAAAATCACAATTGGTTGAGTGAACGAGTAATTCTTGCATCAAAGAAAAAAATGTATGTAGAACTTTTAAACATCACAATTAGTAACGTAAAGATTTACAGACTAGATTAATAGTTAAAGAGACGGAAAATAGATATAAGAGGTAGGGAATCTGTAACTACTATAAGCCCTAGAAACCGGCGAGCATGCATGACTAGCTCAGAATATTAAAGAAGCGAGTGAGTGATATAAGGACCGACTAATATGGCGCTATGTTTTGTATGCCTACCTCGAAAGGCACTTGGCATGAAGATATAGATAGATAGATTGACGAGCTCGGTGGCGCAGTGGTGAAACGCGTTGTTACGCTACTTTGACACCAACGCTCGTGGGTTCGATTCCCACACAGTACAAACATTTGTGTGCATGAACATGTCTGTTTGTCTTGGTCTGGGTTTTTTACAAAAAAATGTATTTACGTATGTTTATCAGTTGTGTAGTACCCATAACACAAGCTTCGCTTACTCTGGGGCTAGATGGCGCTGTGTAATTTGTCCGACAATATTTATATTATATTATATTAAAAAATAAAATATATTGATATTATAGGACTACTAAACATTGCACCAAGAAGTGTTTGAAGTGCTATTTCTACCAAGTGTCCATTGTTTCCAACTGCATTGAGGACAACGTGACCGCTGTAATTAATGGCGAAACGTTGACATATTATTAGTTAATTAGTCTGTAAATTAATAACGTGGGGGTTGCAGTTGACGGGGCTGCAGACTCCGCGTCGCCGGCATGCGTGCCTCGCTCCTGATTGCGCTTTTCGTGGCACCGCTGGAATTAATTAAAGAAGACTTACATATCCAATAAATATGGTCTCGTACCAATTACATTGCAGTCTATACTTACCATTAGAGAGTCGATGCAAATTGATTATATAAATCGCCGCGCGTGACTTGTCAGTATTAATGTAAGGGATATCTAATAACGGACGAAAATTTACCTAAATTGATCGTACGTAGCTAATGGAATTGATCAATAACATTATATCATTAAGTTATATTTTATACAGCAACAAAATCTTCGAGAAAATTAAAATATAGTAAAAACGTACCGCCGCATACTACGAAACGAGCTGAAATTTCCAGTTGGGCGACATAAAAAGGAAAAGTAAAACTCTTATATCGTAAAGATGGAAATCTTAGAGAGCATGTAAGAAAAACACATATTTGAGGGCAACAAAGCCCCGAGCGGGCACTTAGCGTGGGCTATTAAGGATTGTGTGACCGCCAGCGCGACGAAACGACGAAAACTATAAAACCGTTAAACCAACGTTTCAGCAGCCGTAAAGAGCATCGCAAGATCTGTTGACAATGTCGCCCCAACCCGCCATAAAACGTATGCACCCGGCAGGGCAGTAAAACTTAACGGCTCTCTGATTAAACTTATCTCGCGGCCAGCAAATCACGACCTTTCCTAATAACCGCTGTTTATTGACAAGAACTGCATACATTATTAGGTGTATTATATTAGAAAGCCGTAAAACGACAGTTTCGAGGTAGGACAACCGTTTGGTGGTGAGTAATTGACAGGCTGCTTCCGTCCGTAGCTGTCGATTGTGGGTTTTTGATAAAATTGTTTTATTGCATTAAGTCAATCATTAAGTGACAAGATCCATAGGAATCATGAAATTTGGGGTGTAATTATGTCAAAGCCAAAACTTTAATTTTAGCCTAATAGTTCCTGTGAGTGAATGGGTTTACCAGTAAACTCTTAGGAGTTGTTGCATTAGTAGCGAAGGATGCGACCTTAAGTGCTCATAAGCTACGGTAACAACTTCACATCAGGGGGCCGTATGATTGCTTATCTTACGAAGTTATATAAAGAAAAAAGAAGATAATGAAATTGATCTCCGCCCAAGAAATTAATTGTACTCTAATGATGATCTCTTAGAGGATTGCTACGGTCCTGCAAGTGAGTGGCAACCGTTAGCAACAGGGGTGGCTGTACATGAGCTTGTGTTTTTGTCTTGTGAACTTCCTTAAAACCGTCAATAGCCTACGATAACAATTTCACATATGGCGTGTCGCATTTTTGTTTGGTATGGATCCCATTTGTCTATATATAGCATATTACGTCATCGAACAAAATGAGTCTAAAGAAGAAAAAATTAGAATATATTAAAAAGCAATAATGCGATATTGAAATTTTTTTTATATTGATTATTTTTTTTTTACGTGAGAACAAATTAGACTTATTTTGTCCGATGACATCATGTTCTATAGAATCGATATCGATCGGTTTGTTGAATTGTCAACTGACTAGTGGTATTAAAATTCATGACTTCATTCATTCTCTATATTTTTTTTCATGATCATTCATTCTCTATAATTTTTAAGCTACCTTTTAGTTTTTGGTAAACGTATTGATGTTGACAATGACTTACATAATATTATTTTAGATACTTTTATTTTAATTAAGTTCAATTAATAATACGAGTAACAATCTCAGGTATGGGACTTGTATAGTTGTTATACAGATTCGGCTCATGTCTGGTTGGTCGGATAAAACAACAGATAATAGAGCAGGGCATTTAAATAAAAAGTGTTCACAATTGTTCGTAGCAGACGTCTTTATGTAGAAAACTTGAATACTTTAAGTTTTAGCTGTGATTTTACGGAGAGAGGTTAAAAAAATTAGATGTCATGGGTAATGTTAGGTCACATAAAATGGCTAGGAATCTCAAAACGCTTTACAAGTGCTGAAGGATGTTATAAAGGTTTTACGATCTCGTTTCGTCAGCGAACGTTGCAGTGGCCTTAATGGACGACCTAAGTGCATAGAGACATTCATGACAGTGGCAAAGTGGTAAGAAAACGTTAGCAATGCGGTATATCGTCGGAGACGCTTCGTTAAATAGGGCTCGGAGTGGAATGGGTGTTCGACACGACCGCGATTAAAACACGATGGTGGTAGTCGATAAGACCGCCAGTATTGAAAAAAATATCGCAAAAAAATGCAAAAATAAATCGGTTATAGCTAGCAAACTACGAATATGTAGGTAAGTACATTAATTTCGATGAGTCGCGCATTCTCTAACAAATGGACGATTAACGATCGCTTAACACAAAACGGAGAACGTTTTAAGCTGAAACGAAATGTAAAATAAACAGTATGTTAAATAAAAGCTTCGTAAAGTTCACAGCATTTACAATTCATTGTATGTCAAAACATTTATCTTGAACGATTTATCACGTTTGTTAGACAATCATGTCGAGATTTAGTTTGGAAAACAAATCCCACATCGATCAGTAATTGGAAACCATTCGGGTACTTTCCATTTTCGACTACGGAAAACGAAACATTCTTTAAGCTCCGTAGATTTGTAGACTGTAGATAATATGTAATTGTTTTGATCGATCTTCTTGTTTACCACAATTTTAGCTAGTGACGTCGTCTTTTGTCCGTATATAAAATAATAAATGTACTGATTAACGTGTCAATGCACAGCCCTAATAGGCTGCATCTGGAATTTAGAAATTTTGTATGGAGTTTTCTTAGGTGGTGTATATATCGGTAAGAATTGATTCGAAAACTTCCATATGATAGCGAGATATGTGTAGCAGCTCCCCATGCATGCATGTATAAAACCAAATTTTTTTTGAAGAGCTCGGTGGCGCAGTGGTGGAACGCGCTCTTACGCTACTTTGACACCAACGCTCGTGGGTTCGATTCCCACACAGTACAAACATTTGTGTGCATGAACATGTCTGTTTGTCTTGGTCTGGGTATTTAGATTTACTATGTATAATAAGTATGTATTTACAAAAAAAAAATGTATTTACGTATGTTTATCAGTTGTCTGGTACCCATAACACAAGCTTCGCTGTGGGGCTAGATGGCGCTGTGTAATTTGTCCAACAATATTTATAAAAAAAAAATATTTTATTTATAAATATGTAACACATTTGTTTTTATTTCTCGTTCGATACTGTTTTGTGCAATACCATACCGTTAATTGGATTGAGTTCATACTCATGAGCTATGGTTGGAACGTTACACGCTTCTCATGTATATAGAGAAAATAAGCAAAAAAGAAAGTAAGCTATTTCGGTGATTTGTAACGTGAGCTAGGTTTTTAATGAAATCTTTATTACATAATACTTACTATCTACGGATGCCATTTAATTATTAAAAGTTGTAATTTTTGCGGTCATTTAACGAGTAACATTTATTTTTTCTTTTCGACTCTACAAAGTGCCTATGTGTTCATTTCATTCAGAGCCATATTTATTAAAAGTGGACATAGATAATAGACCCAATCAATAAGAGTACAGTATTATTACACCATATTATAAAAGAAACCGTAGCAAAAATTTAATCATGAGTGTATTATCTAGTGCTCGTCATATTTACCGTAAGACAGACAGACGTAAGATACTCCTTCTAAGAATATATCAAGTAAACTTTCAGTATTTGCATAAAAAATGAATCTCAAAAGAATTTACATTTTTATATATTAAACTCAAACTCCAGTCCGACTTTTAGCAAACAAATATTATTTGAACTAAGGTAACAGTTGTAAGTTTCTAATCGCTACGCCAATATTAAAAATAAATCTGTGCATATTACGTTTACGCAACGCCTATAATAGTAATATTTTTATGTTGCTAAAAATGTGATACAGATACATTAGAAGTTAAGTTACATGATTGTAGATCGAGCACAATGAAGATAAAAGAAAAAGAGTGTTAAGATAAAGATAGAGGCGTGCTCTGTTGGTTCGGGCATGAAGCAATAACGCAAGAGGACAGAATGATAAAATAGATATACATCACAAAAGTAGTCGGATGTAGGAGTCGAAGAAGACCAAAACTCACCTACCACAACCAAATTGGTCGTGTGAGTTATCAGGAGCCCTGGAAATCGGCGAACATGCGTGAAAAGAGGTATGAATATTAAAGAAGTGAGTGAGAAGTATGTGGCGTTCGATTATCTCTTCCTACCCCGGAAGGGACTTGGCTTGAAGATTATATTATTATTTTTAGCGATATCTCGTTTTCTAAGACATTATTATTGGCGGGGTCCGTTACCTAAGCATGAGAAATTTGGCTAAGATACTGATATTTACATGGAGCGACTGCCGTCAGAATTCCACGACCTAGAGGGAAAACCAGACCTGTCTTAGGTTAGATCATAAGTCTTTCGAAATAATTTCTTGGACTTGCCGGTTTCCTCACGGTGTTTTTCTTCACCGCAAGTCATAATTACAAATATGTACATAAATCCGAAAACACGAATTTAGTGATACATGCTAGGATTCGAATCGGGGATCAGTTAGTCAATAGGTCGGTCCTTTATCCACATGGTTTTCACTGCTACTTGGCTTGAAGATATACATAGATATTACGTTAACGGTTGCGTTTAACAAAACTGTTTTCGACAATACAGTATTTGGTTTGTAAAACAATACGCTGGCTGAATCATGTAATTCCACGTTAACAGAGGTCTATTTCAAGTTTCAATCAACGTGTCCCGGAATCGTTTACTGGGTCATAGTTCCAGGAGCAGACAGTGGCAGGTGATGTAGGCTGTGTGGGGCGCGCTACAGGCCGCGGCTAGACAGACGGCGGCGGGGCGAGCTTGTTTTAGCTGCTGATCGATACCCTACAGCACACCGCGCCCTACTTAGCTGGCCACTACTTTATTTCTTGCGCCCTTTATTCCATTGAATATATTATAACACACGCGATCCTAATTCACTTTAACTTGACGGACAGTGTACGACCTACCTTTGGTGAGCATAAGTAGTCAACGCAGCCTGGCAGCACCAAAGCTCGCTTGTTTGTGAAGTAAAAATAGCTTTTTGAAGAAGCCTTACATTGTAGTATTTTTGGAATATCTCGGCAGTAGTGGTAAGTGCATTTGTAAAAGAGGTCCGTGGGGATTATTAATATTTATTTATTCATATACTGTTGTAAAAAAAGTGAAACATTCCTTATGATAACTGGAGTGTTAAATTATTCACGAGTTTAACGTTTTGTAACGAACAAAGGAATCGTCCGATAAAATTTCTTGAACGATGGCCTGCGAATGGTAATACTAAAGGAAATGGG
Organism: Pyralis farinalis; assembly: GCA_947507595.1. Classification (NCBI taxonomy): domain Eukaryota; kingdom Metazoa; phylum Arthropoda; class Insecta; order Lepidoptera; family Pyralidae; genus Pyralis; species Pyralis farinalis. The sequence continues at coordinate 11,356,733 of OX382272.1, read as the reverse complement.
CTGTGGAAGGGGCGAACGCTGTGGATGTACCAAGCTCCTCCGCATCCAAGTACGATAAACTCGATGAGCTCTACAACCGATTTAAGGCCGTTTAGGGCTCGGGGGCTTTATGAGGATGAAAATAAAACATGAATACCGTTTGTCAGTCGCCAAAAAACATTGAAACGCATAATAATAAAGCATATAATGATATACAAATCATTTCTAAATAAAATATACAATTATTATATAGTTAATAGATTGTTAATAGAATGTATCGTTAATAGAAAGTCAAATTTACATGCAATTTGATCTAACCTGCTTTGTGTGCTTCCGCCACCAATTAGTTCATACGGCCTAGCGCCGTTCCAAATGGCGGACGACTGCAGCAGCCGATGCAGAGACTACCGGAGCAGCCATGGCAGCGTCGCCATGTTGCACTTACTAACAGTAGTAGGTGGGTACCGGCCGGCGCTAGGCCGCATGAACTAATTGGTGGCGGAAGCACACAAAGCAGGTTAGATCAAATTGCATGTAAATTATTATATAAATAAATAACTTGTAATAAATTTATAAAATAAAACTTATGTAACTGATAAATATTTACAAAAAATAAATTATTCTTCCCAGGAAAACAAGTAACGTAGTTTAGGAACTATATTATGTTTATGAAGACGTACAGTTAATGTTTTATGTGCCTATAAATAAATATAAGTAAGCTGTAGTATGAATATTTCACAGCAATTGTAAAAATACGTATATTACAAATGCGAAGGGAACTTTGTCGTTGTCTTCTGTCTTCACCTTAGACAGTAGACTGACAGAGACGGGGATTGACCGTTAAAAGATAACAGACTAAAGATAAAGTCTGTTATCTTTTAACGGTCAATCCCCGTCTCTGTCAGTCTACTGTCTAAGGTGAAGACTGTTCAGATCGTTTTTAGGTTCCAATACCGCACTTTTGTTAAGATAAGTGAAAAACAATCGACATTAACATAAGTCGAAATCTCGAATCTTCGGTTTACGTTAATGGCGGTTGACTTACAGACAACTTGATATCGAAAACACTAACTAACTTTTCAGTATCCAAAATCCGAGCTGATTTGTCTTGCTGATTAATAGGTAGCCCCCACTCCCCGATGGTAAAGAGATTTAGTTAAGAGGTAACATGTGGAGGAACATGCATATTATATTTTACCGTGACAACGAAATCTACGTGGGCCGTGCCGAGAAGGTAGTTAATGTTATGAATATGTAAGTGTTTGCTTGTCGGAACTTCTTTTACATTAAAAAATAAAATATGAATCGACTTCATTGAAGTGGATGCCTAATCGCAACGATATTTTTAACATTAGCCGTATTGACATAGGTAGCATTTTTAATCCGAACTTATTATTGTAAATTTAATTTCTATTTGAGCAGTCAGAACCCGTTATATACGTTTTCCTATACATTTCGCGGTCATATACGACCACCCGGGTTTCGAAGGGTTAAAGTACCTTCGAAGAAAGGTAGGACGCGTTTAAACAATACTATTGGGGGACTACCATCTCCCAGAAAACCACAGCCAAATAACGGCTCTTTGAAGCTCTAATAAGCTCCCGAGGAGATGTTGCCTTAGCTTAATCCTTAAGTTTTTATTTAACTTACTACAACACAGTTTTAACTACCCGAACCGGTCGAGCCATTGTTGAGATATTAGCGAACATACATATACACGACGAACACACAACTTCCTTCATTTCTGACGTCGGTTAAGAAAAGAGCAAAGATCGACTGAATTTTTTGGCTTGGATTTATTTTGAAGTCAAAGTGTTGTAAGAGTTATGAGTGTATCGGCAGAGCAAGAGGGCGTGTGTTCGGATAGTTTTGCAGGCCAATAACCAGGAGAGTTAATAATCTAGAAATAATCTTCAGATTATAGATAAGAGAAAGATAGAACGCCACCTAATTTAACCCAAAACTATTAGGGAGGTATGATAAAATAACATACAAACTGATATAAAGAGAATGTAATCATGTATTCATTACCTACAGTTGCTTTCAGACACAATTAATAGGAAACTAAGTTAATTTTCAGATGTCCATATTCCACATGGCACATTCAAATATAATTATATTAAGAGTAAATAAATTTCCCTTCAAATGGACAATATATATTCATACATATTCATCGAGTTGAGGTTATCATGCATTAAGCTAGATTACACGTATACTTAAATTTACCTACTCCATTAGGCCTATGTAAATTGCACAAGTCGCATGCTTTATAGAATAGGTGTACATTTGTACAGATCGTTGCACCTCTCATATATATATATATAGACGACCAGGAACCACGTCTCCCCAGGTTGTGGTCCGAGAACACATTGCAGCACGCGGCTGTTATAACCTCGAATTAAGACGGTGATTGCGACCAAAACTCAGTTTGCAATGAGGAAAAGTAACCATTAGATCCCTGACATCAAATGACCGGGAATGAAAATATTGTCTCCTTCACGAATCAACTATTCAGACATACTCGGTCTTGAAGGTTGAAAGGTCACAGCTAATTTTGTAGGTGACGTTATGACGCCACGTTTCCTGATCGGCTATATACAATCTCAAGGGCACAACCCCGTGCCAACTTGTTAGTTTAAAAGCCATATAGGATGGCCAGGTCCACTACGACCCCAAAAAATTAATTTTACACCTTTCATAAATAAAAAAAGAGGCGAGAAAGCGCGTGGCCTCCCGCCAAGCCGGAATTTATCTGTCAAAACCAAATCTATTAGTTGACGGTTACGCGTTGCCACTATGATGAGTTAATCTTCTTCTTAACAGATGCCGCTAGCAGTACCGACATTCGCAAATAACATGAAAGTATGGTTTGCACCGTAACAATGTTATAGGCTAATGAGATTTCGTAATTGAAATGGTGAGCAGTTAGTATTTAATATCCAAGTATAAAATAAACGTTCGTTGTAAATATTGGGTATTAAGGAACATAATTCTCATTTTCCCATGGCGTATGACGTTGAGTCAACTTGTCGTTCGAGAATTTATGGTAAACGAAAGACCCTGACAAATAAACTTTAGCCAGTTCGACGCCACGTGATGTCAAAGGCGATGTGAATATAAAATAGCAACAACATACATTTTCGTTCCATCGTCTAGTCTAAGTTGATTCGAAGCGAGTAAGTACGTGGAAGGTTCAACAAACAAGGAGAAATGAAATATAAAAAGCAGCCAAGTGCAAGTTGGTTTCGCGCCAGAAAGGACTCCGTAGCATAAAGGTAATTTTTCCGTTTCACTTGCATGCAAATCTATCTTCCATCCTTAATAGCTGATAAATTATATAATTCATTCTACCAAACTCTTTATTTATATCAAATGCTGGAAAGGCCACGGTTCATTTTTCAAAAGTGTGTTGCTGAGAGGTTTCACAATACGATCCAAGATAGTCTCTGGATACACTTTGGCTGAAGTCTTCACTCCTTTTTCACAAAAATAAGGCTTCTTAACTCCTTAAGAATACACCTCTCACCAAACCATTACAGACGCAGGATGATGCCCACGATGTACCTTTCCAACCGCTTGGCTTCTTCAGAACTGTGTGCATACACTTTGTCATTCTGCTTGTAAAGAGGTCTTTTCTGCACCTTTCACTTGCGTATCGGGACAGAAGGCGCTTTGATCAATTCACTCTCTTCAACTGTAGGGATTGATTTAAGGAATGTCCCGTATATCGACGTCAAGCTCTGAGCTTCAGGTCTTGTTTTATCATACGCGACAGAGTCCTAGCGAGAATCTCATTTCTCGCAATAGGATTTTTCTTTCGTTTTTTTTTTGTTTTGTTTGCGGTTTATGATCTTCAACAGAGGAAGTGTTAGTATAACTGTCGATAGTATAATATAGGAAGATATGGCTGATACCAAGCTTTTGAAGTGTCTTGAATATGACCGATGGCTTCATACCCACTTTGTGCAAGGTTATTTTCTTTAACACCCCATTCTATATTGTAATTTGAAATAAACACGAAAAAAATATGTAAAACGGCGGGAAATGGAAAGAAGTTTTTAACCTAATAAAAGCGATCCAAATTCAAAATAATTAAAGGGTTGAAAAAAGAAAGTTTCTATATAACAGTATTTATAGTTACTGGAAAAAACATTTAATAAAATATTTCAAATGTCAATTTACAATTAACATTAGAGCCAGTATCTGTAACATTTATTTTATTTTGACATATTTATGATACACATAGTGCATTCGTTATTAAAATTAGGTTGAAAAAGTGTATGATGTATAATCATAATAATCATGAGAAATATATGGGAAGTTCCTTAACTAGCGACTTTTGTATGTCAGTGTTTCTCCGAGTAAGGGTTATAAAAGGTTTTCCTTTACGAGAAAAAGTTTTATAATTAAAGGACATCAAAGAACCGCTGCGATGGGGTTACACTTTGAATCGTTATTCAAAGCGCCTGTAACTGAGATAAGGGATCTTTTGGCGCTTTTTGAATGGAAGTTTATTTTATGAACTGTGACAAGTAATTTTATCGAGCATAAGTCGATGAATATTGCAGTAACGCCCCAGGAACTTAGTTAAATTGTGAGATAAAATCGTATCGCTTTACGTACATTGATGCATTGCGACGTCTTCATTACTTGCAGATCGGTAGTAGAGAAGTAATCAACTCCCCACTGGCGATTGCTGTTTAATTGATTGGTCTCAGACGCAGACAACAAAAGATAATGCGAAGGCCCGTGGTAAATGGATTTGTCAACTGCTGCGCGACTAATTAAATAAGAAAACCATTGTATCCTATTGCCACCGACATGCAGTCGGTTTTTCTCAATGCGCTAATCACTTTTATCAGATTACACGTGTTTTTCTTCTAAGTAATTAACTCACTCAGGTTATAAATTGTACCAGAGATATTTTACAGGCATAAGATGTAAATTGTATGGAGTAAGGTTTCTTAGAACGCGTTATATTTACTACTTTAAATTTTTACAGTTATATTAAACGTTATAAATTTTATTCTGAATTATATAATTGCCATAATAAACAGAACAACAAAATGGAAATAAACATATACAAGTTTTACTATCCGACAACTTTAATAAATAACGGTTTATGGAACTTCGTTTGCGTTCCTCTGCGTTTTTAAAATCCTTTTCTTAGTGCATCTCTTGAGTATACGTGGAATATTCTTTTCAAATGTCAAGTCAGTTGGGTTAGACTATGTGTTGTCTAGAAATCGGCAAGTCAAAAGTCGGCACTTGACTTGAATAAAACTAGACTGAATTTAAAAATATTTTAAAGCACGTAAATTTGGTAAAGTTAATACTTATGAAAATTCTGTCTTTGTCATGATGCTCCCAACGTTAGTTTAGTCGCATATAACTATGGTAATTTATGATTTCACGACTTAATTGAAGTCGGTTTTCAATGCTTATTATAATATTATGTAAATATTATTAAATAATATTATGTAAGTGCTAAGTAATTTATCTTTAGTTAAAATCTTTTTTTGCCGATACATTTATAACACATTGCTGGATCTCCCTTCGGTTGAGCCTAATTCACCCAAGACTGTCTACGGTCGTTGCTTTACGGTACATTTATTCTATAATCTCTGTTTCATTATACAAAAGCTATCAATATCTTTCATTAGAAGAGCAAATACAAGACAAGTTGACACACGTACCGCGTTTCAAGATAGTACACGTATATCGAAAGACCGCACGGTAGCGAGCGGAGTGGGGACATCAGTCACGGCCGGCTTTTGTCAAGTTGCCACTTCAGCGCCTTTCCACGATGTTGTGATTAATTCAAACCATTATCGAGTGTTCTCAGATTTTTGCTCGTCTAATATCTTATGTGGGTGTAAGATTTTTTCCGCTAGAGGGCGCTGTACAGTAAACATTCATTCGGCAGTCAATCCGTATTTATAGTGAAAATAAAATCAAAATATACAAGTTATTTATTAAAACATATGAAATTTTAAAGTGTGTTGTCCAATAAACATCAGTAAATGTTATCTAAGCAATCAGTTGAACAATAAGTAAGAAAACTTGAAAATAAATATGTGTTCAGGATCTGGATATAAAGTGCAATATTCTGTGATTAGCGAATTGTGAACTAAGATTTGTGTCATAGAATTTCTAAATCTCATACATGTGAGTAATTTAAACTTGAGAATATAACTACATTGACTTTATTTTTTGTGTAAACAATTTGCTCGACAAAATGCATCGTTATATTTGAAATACACCAAACGACCAAGAAAATCATTACATAGCAGACGTCAAAAAGCACGCAGCAAGATAAATCACGAAAAGCACACGGGTGACAACAGTAGTGACTTCAAAGCATTCTTACTAATAACGCCATCTGTCGTAGACGGAGGAGACTAACAATTATATGACAATAATAAGATGGACTTTTTCAGCACTCTGGCTAATTAGCGCCGTGGCCTTGCGGTAGAACAGAAACCACTCAGCGTTCGAAAGTCTGAGTTCGATTCCAGACGTGTTCGTGTTTTTAAGTAATTTTATTTAGATTATTACTAAAATTTTAGATATGGCTAACTTCTGTAATAAATGCAATAAGGAGATCACCAGACGAGATTATATAATATGTAATAGCTGTCAAAACTATTTTCATGTAGAATGTACGAGTATTTCTGGCAAACTATTTAATCTTATGACAACAGAAAACAGAACGAAATGCCAGTGTGATGAATGTAAATATGACAAGAAAATAACTCAAACACCATACCAAGTCAATATCTCAACAAAAAATTCCTTCGAAAGTTTAGCTGAAGAAGACGATACGACAAATGAACACGAATATAATGAGTTTGTAACATTACGGAAAAATCGCTCACTAGGCGACTTGACATCGTCGTACTTGGACCTATGTGACACATCGCAAAATCGAAGAAGCTATCACAGCTTACCAGATGACACTACTACAGACGCACTACGTGTAGAAGGATTGAGAGAGGAAAACAAGACATTGAAACATAAATTAAACATAGCAAATAATGAAATAGATAATCTAAACATTATAAATAGACAATTAATGAATAAAATCAAAGAACAAGAAAGATTAATCAAGATATATAAGACGATAAGCATCGATGATGTAAACACTGGGATAATAAGAAAAACACGATCCATGTCCACACCACGCAGGATCCATAAACCTAACGAGTTGGTAATGAAACATCAACAGAACCTGTTGAATGCAACGCCGGTAACTAGAAATGTAGATTCAAAACCCTCAACCTCTCATAGATATCAGCAAGAGCAAGATAAAAAAATATATGCTAACAACGATACCATCAAGTTGCCCAAATTTTGTCTCATCAGCAGCATCGAACACAAACAAATGGCTGCAACATTCAGAAACCGCTTCGATGACTACGAGATGTGCCATTATCGAATCCCAGGAGGTGGCACAGGACAATTGTTCAGTGGTTTGCCTCAGAAACTTAATGAATATACTATGAATGACTATTGTGTAATATTAATAGGTGAAAATGATTTTAATGTATCAAAAAATTACATAGATTTAGTACAGGAACTAAAACAAAAACTGTTGACAGTACAACATACGAACATAATTCTATGCTTGCCTACTTTTAGATACTCTTATAACACTATTATATATAACAATAGAATCGAATTGTTTAATAGCTTAATTTATAATGATAATCAGGTGCATCAGTATTGCTACTTGTTAGATTCAAACAAAAATCTTCAGTATTCTTTTCGTATGTTTTCGAGGTACAATGGCACCATAAATACTATAGGCTTCAAAGTCATTATAAACGACTTAAGTCAACTAATATCACAAATTGCCAATGCATCATTATATTATAATTGTCACAGCAATTGTCCAGACCCTGTAAATATACGAGATCAGAGCCAAGAAAACACTACGAACAAACAGACTAACACAATTAAAAAAGGAACCATTCTTTATTATTTCCAAGCACAAAAACAAAAACAATCTATGGCTGAAAATAATAATTATCTACCTGCAACAAGCCCAAACGCACTAGCATGTAACAATTCGAATGTTTTTTTTCGTAAATAACTACAACACAAAACAAAATACTATTAGTACAGTGAAGCCTTCAACTTCTCAACAAATAAAAATAAATAAGTTGAAGTTATTTCACCAAAACATTGCAGGCATTTTAAATAAGAGTTATTTATTTGAATTAGCCATAGACGACCTCAAAAAAGAATTAGGTGAATTACATATGATCTGCCTTACCGAAACTTTTATGAAGTTCGGATCAGAACACAATTTAAATATTCCTAACTACAAGATAGCAACCACATACTCAAGGAAGCATCAAAGACGCGGAGGCTCTTGCATCCTTCTAAAAAAGGATCTCGATTTCAGACCAATACAAATAACGAAACAACTAGCTTGTGACTATGTTTTTGAGTGTTGTGGCATTGAAATAATGCATCTTAATGTTTTTATAATATGCATATATCGAACACCAAACTCTAACATCCAAACTTTTTTTGAAAAACTTAATATGCTGCTGAAAAAAGTCACTAATAATAGCAAAAAACACGTACTTATTTGTGGAGATTGGAACATCGACATTCTAAAGAATAATACACAAACATGCAAATTAAAATCTCTTCTCAGAAACCATAATATTGAACCACACATAAAAATTTTCACAAGAAAAAAGTCATGTATAGACCAAATTGCGACCAATATAAATCCCGCCAATATAATCTGCAAAGTACACCACCTTGGGCTATCCGACCATGACACGGGCCAGTCAGCAGATTTTTATATTCCAGAACTACAAGAAAATGAAACATTACTCAATCGAAAAAAATATTGGTTTGAAAAAAAAAGAGATTTCAGTAAAGAAAACATGCAAAAGTTCTGCGGTTATATCTCTTCCTTGTCATTTAACGACGTTCTTGCTGAGAAAGAATGCAATAAATCATTTGAGCTATTCCACGAGTGGCTCATACTTCTATTTAAACTGTGCTTTCCTTTAATACGAACTAAAAAAAATCTGAAACCAATACGTAATAAATGGATTACAAAAGGGCTCAGACAATGTTGCATTAAAAAGAGGATTCTCTATTACAGTTATCAAATGGACGCGAGTAACAAGAAAAACAAAAAAAAGGTCTACTCAACTTACTCTAAAATATTAAAAAAGTGCGTAGAAAAATCACAACAAATAAACAACAATAAATTTATGAACCAATCAAATAACAAATGCAAAGCAGCATGGAAAATTATTACAAACAAAGAAAATAACTCTAGCGACATTAAGGAAATTAAAATTAATGACAAAAAACTCACACAAACATCGGACATTTGCGATTTATTTAATGACTATTTTATCAATGCGACCACACAAAATTTAATTGACAAAAACACAAACCAAACAAATTTTGACATAAATAGTAATAATCATAGCATATTTATTACTCCAGTGGATACTTCTGACATTATTAAAATTATTAAATCATTAAAAGAGACAGCTTCCACAGGCTACGATGATTTAAATACGAAATTAATAAAAAAATGTGCATCGTACATATCTGAACCACTTTGCCACATTGTTAATAACTCATTCGGTCAAGGGACATTCCCGAAATTATTAAAAAAGTTAAAAGTAATACCGTTGTTTAAAAAGGGGGACCCAACCGAAATTGGAAATTATAGACCAATTACACTTGCACCAGTCTTATCGAAAATTCTGGAAACAGCAATGAAAGACAAAATATATGCTTTTCTTGAAAAATATAATCTACTAGTACCAAACCAGTATGGCTTTAGGAATAATATGTCAACAACGTTGGCTTGTTTTTCTTTAGTCAAACAGATCACGGAAACTTTGAACCAGAAGTCGACAGCTACAGGAGTTTTCCTAGATATGTCAAAAGCATTTGACTTCGTCTGTCACGACCGATTACTGAACAAACTAGAAAAATACGGTATCAGGGGAAAAGCCAATGACTGGATAAAAAGCTATCTAGCCGACCGTCAGCAATACGTAGAAATATCAAAAATAGTGAATAATGAGAAAAAGATATTTAAATCCTCTTTTAGGACTAATAAAAGCGGAGTCCCTCAAGGTGGGGTCCTCTCACCTTTATTATTCTTATTATATATAAACGACTTACCTAATGCAACAAAACATGACTGTATTCTTTTTGCTGACGACACAACGTTATTGATTAAATGTGACAAACAAAATATAGACTCGGCCGTGAATACCGAACTAAATAATGTTAATAAATGGTTAGAAGATAATAAACTAAAAATTAATACCGAAAAAACTAAAATTGTTAATTTTCAGACATATAATAATAATGTTCGTTCACAAATGACAATAAATTTTAATAACACAAAAATAAAGGAAGCTGACTCAAGTTTATTCTTAGGATTAACTATTGACAAACACCTGAATTGGAAGGAACATATTAACAATATATGCTGCAAGTTGGATAAATTTGTATTTGCACTTCGCAGGCTGAAAGTAACAGTCTCAAAAGAAACAGCGTTGCTTGCATACCACGGGTATGTTGCCTCTGTATTGCGCTATGGCCTAATTATTTGGGGGAATTCCGTGGAAGTGCAAAGGGCATTTAGATTACAAAAAAAATGCATTAGAGTTATACACGGGAAAGACTACCTGGACCACTGCAAGCCACTGTTCCAAAACTCCAAAATTCTCCCTCTCCCTAGCCTCTACATTTATGAAACCTGCATATTTGTGAGAAAGCACCCACACCTTTTCCCACTACACGACAAGGTATTAAACAAAACAAGTAGTAGAGATTCCACGAAATTATATGTACCTAACCAACGGTTACACATATTTAGCAATAATATATTTTGTATGGCAATTAAACTATATAATAAATTACCGCGTGACATTAGAAACATACAGATGCTCAATAGTTTCAAACGTAAATTATATAACTGGCTTTTAATCAACTGCTTTTATACTGTTAAGGACTACATAGAATACAAATGACCCTTTCATTATGTACTTGTCATATTTTGAATGAACTGTAGGTAGAGCGGCAACGTTAAAAAAAAAAAAAGTTTTTTTTTTTTTTAACTTGTAATTTATTAATTTTTGTTTAGTATTCGTCAATTTTACAGAAACTGAAGTATTGTACTCGTAAATGTTCCTACGCCATTAAAGGCAGAATATGCATGCACAAAACATATGTAACACCTTATATATAATACCATGTTCTTGGGAATAAACATTATTATTATTATTATTATTATTATTATAAGTGTAGGCAAGAGGTCAAGGTGCCAGGGTACGTCACTTGTTGTTTTTTTTATATTGCGATGTGAATAGCTTGCCACAATCTTTAGAGCCACAACCATCTTCGCTTGCACGTGGCGTGCCTTGCCGATTAGCATATAATACTCTAATGAAAATAAGGGGCAATACTATATTTAACTAACTACTATTAAAGCCAAATTGTGTAGCAGGGCATATTATAAAGTATCTAACAAGGGATTGAGTCGATTCAATTATAATGTAATTAATAAATTATGTAAATTTGTTTGGATACCAAAAGAGGGATGCCTGAGTTTTTTGGCAGTATTTTTATCAGTGCTCACCTAGCCATGAACTGCACGGTAGGGAAAAAAATTGTGACGATTCCAAACAAATGTAGCCATTTTTACGGAATAAAAAGATTTTGACTTTGACTTTAATAAAGAATCTAACGGGAGAAATTACTCCTCTTTATATGAGCTTTCATAACAAGGAGCTTTCGAAGTCGCAGTCCTCAAAAGCAGGATCCATGTCAGGATCTTCTTGGTGACTTTACTCATCCCCGGAAAATGATGCCCATAAATTTACTTGTTATATGGTTGTGCGGTCGTCTGAAAGGTGGACAGTCTTTCACTGCCGAGCTATTTCTGTCCTACTCTTTCGCCAAATCCAAGTTGGCTAATCAGGAGGGTGCACTATGTACAGGCTGAGGTTGTTGTTGGTTCTAACAATGATAGAAATTTTACTAATGCCAAGCATGTATTACAGACAGCTTAGTCATATAACTTTTATCGTATCAGATAAGTACATAACCAAGATATATATAATAGCCTCCTTTAATTTATAATAATGCAAACGAACAACATGTGGAATAAGCAACGAGAATCACCTGATCCTTTTATGCGCTTTTTGTTTCTTTAACTTTTTAAAAGACCTTCCACCGACAAACAATTTAACAGCCTAACTTTGCTCAACAGACTTTTCGGAGGAGATTTGTTATTCACTCAAAAGTTTTAAGTGGCTGTGAAACATCATTGTCAAAGAATTAAATAACTACTCGCTTTATACGACTTGATGCTTTAATCTAGAATAGATAGGGCGTAAAATGGTGTGTAGTGATGTAAGCGTTCGGGTGAACAGTTGTTACCCGACACGTCGATCTCGGAAGTTCCGCCGTCAGGTTGCGGTGAATCGACTGTATTTCACTCCACGGAATGTAGATTTAGGTGTTTGTTGATCCGGGATCAGGCTAAAGTAACTTTAATAGGTTTGGTGTACTTTTTTCGTGCTACATTAAGCAAAATAGTCAATTGTCGAATAACGTTAATAGCAAATAGATTTATTTTGATCCTGATATGATTAAAGTAGTCTTACTTATTAATAAAGTCCTGGCTTCTTTCCGATAAGAGCATTGTGTGTAATAGCCCCCCGGTGTGCAGTGAAGGCTCCATTAGGAGAGCGTGTCGACCGCGGAGCCCCGCGTGGCACAGCGAGGTGCCTTACAGCTCTGCCCTCGCTCCTATCACCAGTTTCTTTTAAGATGCTGACTACTCCCGCTGGCTTTGTGCTCCCGTGTTAATCTCATTCTAAATATCAGAGACTCGCTATGATGAAACTGAAATAAAGTAAGTCTGTCCATATCTTCACGCCAGGTTTCTGCGAGGCAGGCAGAGACTACCGAACGTCATGAGATGTGGTGCGTACATAACTTCATTAACATTAATAGGTTTTTCGTGCACTATCACCGTTTCTTAGGGCTCCTCAGTTAAAATACGACTAATTTGGTCGTGTTATACTCCCGCTTGGCCTTCCTGGGTTCCTATATTTATATCTGTTTCGTCATTCGTTTCCTCCTGCTTTATTTGTATATATCCGAACTAACGGAACTTATCTTAACACTGACACTCTCTTTTAGACCAACTCTCTTTCATACATCACAGTTGCGAACGCGGCCAGCAAACGTGACGCCTCAAATTTCAATAAGAATTATTTTTAGAATTTAAACCATTTTTTCTTTATACTCCAATCTCTTCTCTCAACTTAATTTCAACTCCATAATCTTTTCACCATCAGATAAATATGAGTTTATAATATTAGTCAACCGTATTTTTTTGTAATTTCCGATAACAATTAAATATACGCTTGACTACAAAATACCTATATATTTTTTTCCGTTGTGGTGCAGGCTGTAACTTAAAGGCTTAAATGGACGCAGTCAACTTTCATTCAGTACATTCCTTTATTCCATATATTATCCATTCATTATAATACGCTAATGGTAAGTCAACCATATACGACCACCAAATGCTGCGACATTAACTCCTCTTACTAGTACATTAAACTGATGCCGTTTGTGAACGGATCAAATGTGTATAATGTCGTGCGGTGTGGAACAAAGCGGTCGCCAATCTATCACCGAAGGAGAATGAAGTCCGCTCTTGGGAACAGTGAGGAGGTGCCTGTACTATACGAAATACGTACATTGTACTGTGCGACAGATTATTTTAAACAACTTTTAATTCTCTGCAAGACTCTAATTTCTTTACTTTAGAGGCCTCATAGTGGAGTGTTAAGAGTTCATGATTTTTTTTAACCGGTTTTAAAAAGGAGGACGTACTTAATTCGACGAGAATATATTCTTGTTACGTGTAAGTTACGTGATATGATGACAAGATTACATATACAATTCTCGAATGGCATGGCATTTATATACAATAATTGTAGGTCATTCCACATCAATCTATACTGATGGCGCTCTGACGTACGAGTCGCCATTCACCCGAAGGGGTTTAGAGCATACTCCGCCACGCTGCTCAATTACGGATTGGTGACTGTTATCATTTGAAAGCAATCGGGATCGACGATTTATAGTACGTTACTTAACTAGTTAAAAACCTTCAAAACTGACTTTTGTGAGATCGTAACATCTCCAAATATATATCGGGCGTCTCGGATGCTAGGAACTTTCTAGTAAAAAAGAATATTCAAAATCGGTTTTACAATTGGCGAAACACTCGTGTAACATATACCTAAATAAAACACACGGGTTGGTTCCTCCACATTTTAGAAATGTTTAAAAGAGCATGCGTAAGCTTTTTAATTTCATACATACATGGAGATTTTCAAACATACAGATGAAAATTCATTTCTAGTCTTAAATAGGTTTAATATTGTACACGATTTCTTAGAAACTGTCACGTATTTCATATTCAACATCAAACAGTATGGTATACTGAATTATAAAATGGACGTCCGTATTCGAAATTACAAAACACGTTACGTATTCTCGGTGTATCTCGTTAGTTCGCAGAACATAGGATAATTGTGATAACCACATTTATTCGTGTCCGAGGAACACTTGAATGTAAAACTTAATTGAATTATTTTCTCCCGTAGCTGAAACGACTGACAGCTACCGCGTACCGTAGAATGTACGTACACGAACATTTGCGGCTCTATGGTATATATCTCTACTAATAACAGTTATTCCTGATTTGAATTTTACAGTACTTATAAAGTAATGTAAAACGCAATTATTAGATCTTTAATTCAATACTATTGAATTATCTTTTTTACAGTTTACTGATTGTTTCCTTGTTTGAGTAATGTTTCTTGAGGCTACTTTTAATTTCCGTGCAAAAAATAGGGCGTATGTACTAATATAACTGCTTGCATTCATATTTTTTTCGCGGCTCATTTTTCATCCAAGTATACTCCATCCTCCATTTGTTGTAATGATTCTAAAGCATAAACCAATATACTATTATTTTCCATTTACACTTACTCGGCATTTCAAAAAATAAGATTTCTTTCTCGCATATATAGTTAATACGTATGCACTATGCCCGTGAGAATTTCAAAAGACTTTTTTGTTCGAGTATATATTGTAACTTTTATAGTCGGTAAAGTTTAGTCAGTTATATGAATGATCTGTATATTTATCAGTTTTGTTTATTCTGTTACGTTACTATTATTATTTTATGGACTCTTCTTATTTATTGATTCATTTTATTAATTATAGCTAAATAAACAGATTAGTTACTGAAAATAAACCTGGGTCATAAGTACCATATTACTTTATATGCAATAATGTTAAAGTAAAAGTTACTAACTAAAGATATTTGCGCCATGTTATTGAGCATAGAACAGTTTAAAAAGTTCCGCAACAAAAGCCAAGAAGTGCAGTTGTTGGCATTTTCCGAAGCGAGTTAATACTTAGTAAAGTTGTAGAGCACTGTGCACACATTAGGTGCACAGTGGTCCGCCGCTCTGCGGCTTCTAATTACAAACGTTGAATGAAACTTTTTGTTTGGCTTGATTGTCGCGCCGAGTTATTCGCTTGAAATCCAATATTTCCCTTTGGTGAGGATTTTAAAATTCGTGCTCTGTCGCGCTTTTACTTACTTAACACTAAAATGATTATCTTCACAAAGAGATTTGTAGTTATAATGTTATTGCATTCAGCGTTTTTTGAAGATAAAATAGTTGAATCTACCTCTCAATTCAAAATGCATTTGCCAAACATTAAGAAAATCTAAAATGTAAATTCTATAAATCTTATTACATTTTTTTCCAATAACATTTTTTTGAAACAATTTGTATTATGAATCTGGTGGTACAATAAACATTAAAAGACTTCTTAAGGTGGCAAAAAGGAGATTAAAAACGTCCATAGCAAGAATTTAAAAATTCGTTAATAAAATAAGCCACGTAAACAGAACCGCATTTCGGTAACAGGAGTGCATAATCCGCAGCATCCCATTTTTACAGCTGCATAGCGTAATAATCTCGGCTATTCGGCGGGCTTCGTCAGCGCTCAGCGCTGAGCGCTCGACAGCACTCGAGCAGAGTCGAGAGGCGAGCGAGCGCGGCTCGAGGTGGCTCGAGCCCGCGGCCTGAGAGTGCTGGCGCGGCGGAAGCGCGCCCTTACGTGCTTGTCGTCGCGACGACATGCCGCCTTTGTCCACCCACTAGGCTTATTTGCTGAACAATGAAAAAGACGAAAGCCTCCGACATATTTCTGTATTAAGCTGCGATGATTCAAAGAAAAAGTCTTTATCGCGTAGAAAATATGCCATGATCTGAAAATAATAGATGCCGCCCCTGTCAGTTTCGAATTTCATTGTATTGATTGATGAAAAGGCTATTATGAGATTCCGGCAAATTTTGTGAATTTTTCATTTTCGTATAAACGCGACTTTCCCATAAATCGATTTCGGGCCCAATTTATCAAGCGTTCTAAATACTCGTCTTAGTCGAGTCGTGTCTGTGAAATGGAGAGGAACATCGAAAATGTGAAAATTATTTTAACATTCTTACCGCATCTGACGGCGTGCTAGAGGCGCGGCGTCAATTAAATTCGAGAGGGTGCGACTTTTACGTATACCACTGAAACGTTATCAAGGTAAAATCTTGATTTCATTTTGTTCAATGTATAATTAGGTGGGGGTGATTTACATGGTCCCGACGAGACTTTTTGTGATTAGATACGCGTTTCAATTTCTCAACTCAGTCGGTCCGTCACAGCGTGTGAGCGATGCGCACGTCGAACGCCGTGACAGGCTGCCGCCCCTCCGGCGCGTACACTGCTCCCTAACGCCCGTCGCTTGCCCTACAAGTCTACTTTAGTCCCGACCTATCTATGTTTCACGTTATCCCGCTCCGATCACTGAAAATTCCTATACTCCATTACTTATATACATTTTTCTTTCGATTTACTTTATAGAGGCTCTTAAAAGAGAGTTGGTTTTCCCTAGAACAACCTTCATTAATCGGGTTCGGTTCACCTCAGATAAATTTAGTTCGAACGTTGTTCATCTTGCGATCGTGGATGAAACCATTTCGATGTCATTTTCGTAATACGCATATATGTTATAGCTATTTGTTTAAGTATTCATTAATAAATTGAATAAATGTTTTGATATGGTGTAATTACATCTATCTATCTATCTATAACTTCACGCCAAATCCCTTGCGGGGTAGGCAGAGAGAACCGAGCGCCACGTGACTCGATCCTTACATATCTCACTCGCTTCTTTAACATTCATTGCTCTTCTCATGCACGCACGCCGGTTTCTAGGGCTCCTGACATCACCTTCTGATAGAACATGACCAATTTGGTCATGGTAGGTAAGTCTTGGCCTTCCCCGGCTCCTACATCCTTCCACTTTTGCATTGTATATCTGCTTCGTCATTCTTTCATCTTGCATTCTTTCTACATGCCCGAACCATCGGAGCATGCCTCTTCTTATTTTAACACCGACGCTCTCTTTCAGACCAACTCTATTTCTAACATCATCATTGCGAATACGGTCTACGAGCCTTACGCCACAAATTTTGCGCAGCGCTCGCATTTCAACCGCGTTTATTCTACTTTCATGCTCTTTCTGCCATACCCAACTCTCGCTTCCATAAGTTAGCGTTGGGACCAACACTGCATTGTGTATAGCGAGTTGTGCCTTCTGGCTCAGGATTTTACTGCCAAGAAGTTTTCCCAACGCTCCATTCACACTATTCCCAGCACTCACTCGTCTTTCCACATCTGCGGTGTACCTTCCATCCCTGCTGAAAGCGCATCCAAGATATACAAACTCATCCACTTGTTCCAACACTTCATCATCAATCGTAATCCTTACATTAGTTCTGGATTCTTCTCTTTCAAATACCATTATCTTTGTTTTCTTCGCATTCAGTAGTAAGCCTTTCTCCATACAGTCGTCTTTCATCGCTGTGACCAGTGTTTGCAGTTTAGATGGTGTATCTGCTAATAGCACGGCATCGTCTGCATACAGCAGACAGTTCACCACTTGGTCACCCATGCGCAATCCCACATTCGTTGACCTTATTCTCTGCAGACAACTATCGAGATACAGGATAAACAGCCTAGCAGATAGCATGCAACCCTGTTTGACACCAATTTTGACATCAAACCAGGGTGACATGCCACCGTCTATCCGCACACATGCTGAGCAATCCTTGTAAGTGGACTGCACAGCACGGAGCAGTGAACCGTCAATCCCATATCTCGGCAATATGTCCCACAGTTCCTTTCGCACAACCCTATCAAAGGCTTTCTCAAGATCCACAAAACCGCAGAAAACCTTCCGGTCTATGGCCAGATGCTTCTCTACGATATTGCGGAGCGAGAAAACTTGATCCGTACATCCCCTTCCATTTCGGAAACCTCCTTGTGTAATTACATAAACATTTTAAATAACACACATCAGTATAGCTATGAGCGATATATCATTCTGATGTTTGGTTATTGTTATTTGATTCTACCTAGTTGGATGTAAAGCTTATTTAGATACAAGCAGCAATTTACAAAAATTACGTACTTACTGTACCTCTAATAAAGAAACAAATTTACATCTAACTAACAGATAGGTATATGCCAATAAAAAGAAATACACAGACACTAAAATTCATTTTTTTTGTATAGTCACATCAAGTCCCTTGCGAAGTAGGCAAGGATGACCGGGCGGCGTACAAATGGGCCCTTACACACCTCACTCGCTTTTTTAACATACATAGCTACCGTATACCATTTTATCCCTTACTGTATAATCAAATAAAATTTCATTTAAAAAATATCTACAGTTACAGATTACCTACACCTTTACTATGTTATCGGTATTTAAAAATCATGTCAAATCAAGCGATTTTCGTATGGAGGATCGTCAAGGAGAACTCTTGAGTTGGGTGGAGAGCCCCGAGTACACTTCTGGTGAGCCCGTTACATTATTCGACCTATTTAGCGGCAGCAATAGAGATCCGAGGTGTCGTATCTACCGTGCGTAGTGCTTGATATTACCACGGTTATTATTAATTTTCGTTATTCAGTTTTACTTAAAAGTAATACAAGTCGCTGTCAAGTATGGTTTAGTACGTTATTCTATAAAAATGATATCTAAATAATGAGATCTAACATGCTATTAGATTTTCGATATACTATATTAACAGTCGAACTGTCCTTTGTTAATTATAACTACAAAATATATAACAGTACTAATGCGCCTCTTTTTCGCCAAAGACTCGGTTGCTTTTCAGCGTGGTACACCATGTGCAAGTAATGTTGGTTGACATTCGCATAATTGGGGTGAATTACACCTTAGTACTTCAGGGATAGCAAGGAATATGACTTCGATTTTCATATCATAAAGAACTTTACTGTCGTATTTCTAAAGTCAACATCATTTGCTTTTAACTTTTCGGTCAAGTGAATCGCGTTAGACGATATAGGCGACTCGATATCGGCAGGCGAGTGACAGCAGCCGCCATATTGGTCGCATAAATCAAGTCGGGCGTCGAGGTGACATCGCGCCGTAAGCTATCGAGTGTCACCCGGCAGAAATAAAAGCAAGAAAACCCCACACTAGTTGAGTGGTTCACTCTGAGGCACGCTGTGAAATTTGTCTCGTCGGCTACTCCTTGTTTTTATCTGTCCGCGCGTTTTATAAGAGCTCCTCGAATTTTCTTTGATATATCTTTCAAGGGCAAAGACCACAAAGCCAAATAGATAGATGAGTTATGGAGCGCCTGAAAATGAATTCAAAGGTTCCAGCGGAAGTTGATATTTTTGGAAAAATAAGAATTTATGATGAAAATTTCTAAATTCTTTATCCTAGACACATAACGATGCTAATGTTTTTAAAAGCTTCTATTAGATATAACTAAGTATATGTCTATGTATGTATGGTCCATATCCATACGAAAATTAGTTAAAATATAAATTCTGTCTAATATTAATAGGCACAATTGCATACCTACAATACCTAAACATAAATGTACATAAATATACAATTATTACACTAGTTGAGATAAATACCATATTATTAGTTTTAAAATTTGTAACAGATAGATAATATAGATAGCAAAGCTGTAAAAGCAGTATTTTGTGAGGGATATACGATAGTTCGGCATTTGGTTGTGACAGGGACATTATAATCGGGTAAGAGATAGTAATGAAGGGATACAAGAACTGAGTATTGGGAAGAGTTAAAGCTTTTAAACAATCAATAAAGAAAATTTACCACAGTAATCAAATTAAATTTTCTAGAACTGAACGCCAAGTGGATAGTCAACTTTTGCAAGCAACTCAGCCTATTCAGTAGCTACTTTGTCTACTGTGTCTAAATAACAGATATCGGCATCGTCGAAAATTGGAAGTAGGGGAGTTAGAGCTAGCAATACTTTAATTTTGAAAAGCAAACTTTTTCGGAATCGATTGAGTCACCACACAACATCTTAATGTATTGAAGACAACTATATGCATAACATATCTTCTCTATTTTTCAACCAATTTTATATATATTTTTTTATACTACTAAATAAAAAACAAGGTATTAATTTATTCATATTCCATTTGATTTTAATTCAATTTAAAAAAGGGGGCCCATGTAAACTTCGTAATTGGAGCGAATATTTGTACAAATTAAAATACATATGAGAAATACTTAAAAACAACCTTTTAATTCACCTTGTCTCTTGTGGTTACCAGCCATGAAAAGGGTATGCTTCACATTTTATATCAGTGTTATTTAACTTAAAACTTCGTGTTTTACTTAGCACGTTAGGACACTCACAAGAGCATTTTGATGCAGAGTCACCTATTACGCTCAGGTCCTGAAAACATGTTGAATATTAAAGGCATTGTCGTTAGTGAGAATATCAAAATCGCCACGAAGGAGAAATTGAATTGAAAGTATCACTCGCGAATCATATGTTTATGATTAACTTATGTAAATGTAAGTAGTTTAAAAATATATTTTCTTCTAAAAAATATTGTATAAAATTATATATAAATTCAAATTTGCTTGCTTGTTCGTAATTTTATATCATACTGTCCATCTGATTATGATAAAACTTTGTGAAATTATTACTCACACTTGCGCAAACTTATATGAAGATCCAATTTAAGTCAGGTTGGTTTTCAATTACCCTGAAAGCCTAAATTTTATAATATCGCTAATAATTTTCTATCAATAGACCATCCATTCCATCAGTCGACACGTTTACATGCAAAACATTTACATATTTTTCAATTATTCGATCATTATTAGTACATAGAAATATAAGATAATCATACTTTTCTATATACGAGTATTTTTATATAAACTTACATGAGTCATATAACATCTAGTTACTTAGAAGTATGGGAAAAGACACCGACACCGCGAGTCGGCATCGAGTTTCGCGGAATGAAGCCGCAAGTTATGTTCCCGCGTCTCGGCTTAGATTCCTGTTACAAATCAACCCACTTGGGAAGTCATTTTACTGTACATATATATATATATATATAATTTTGAGTCAAAATGTTCCTGGCTCTCTCTGTGGAGTTTCCTTGATTTTTTTGGAGAAATGCGGCCTTATGAGTAATGTACTTTGTACCTACACAGTATGAATATATATTCGTCTTTTTGTTTAGCTAATACGAGTCTTTTTCTCGCGACTTAGCTTGGGTATAATCACAGATACAAAGTTTAAAGAATCTTTTCTTGTTATAGGTATAAAGTATACCCAGAAGAACTTTTCAATATAACTCTAATGGTACGGAGAATCTATATATTCTCCGTGTAAATTTTATGTTTGATTTGGTTTCTTTATTTTATTTACTTGTTTGAACTTTATGCCTAAATGCATTGAAAGCATTAATTTAGGCATAATCTTTACCATTCAGCGTATTTATCATTTCATTGTATAAATTAATGTTATATATCAGTATTACTATTACACATCAAAATATTAAAGTTAACGTCTTTGCGAGAACAAGAAAGAGGGGGTTTGGTTTATTATCTTATCTCTAACATAGTAATTTAATTAATTGAATCTAAACAACAAATATTATTTTGTTTTCTCATGTACTATACGTAGCACGTATTCCCAAGAACTAGTTCGCTCTCACAATATAGTGAATATTATTCATGTTAAACCAATTTCGCTAGGGGTAAAAATCAAAATAAACTTGATGTTGTCTCCCGTTCGTGGGACCGAGAATTCCCAAACTTTTAAATAATAAAAACAACTCCACTGTACTTGATATCCAATATTTCAATAAAGCTCTAACTTTTGGGTAGAAAAATGGAGAGGCCAAAAATTAAATTACGGCGGTCCTGAGAAATTGAGGTTTTCTTGCGTCCCGAACACGTATTATGTTCACATGTTTTGTACCTACCATGATAGCTTGGCTTTACGATTAGCTATAATTGAAAACTAATCTAAGCAAAACACAAGTTTGTATTTTAGGACTGAATGACGGATGTCATAATTTAACATATTTTGATGTTACATGTTTTAACTAAAATATTATTCTAATATTTGACGTGATCACGTATTGCTACACGATTGCTAAGAAAGTTGCATAATGTTTTCTGTGTGTATGTATATGTACGTAAGCATATGAGTCTTTGTTCTAACATAAATTGCTGAACCGAATTAGATGTAGGTACGGAATATTGTTAGAATACTTATATTATACGCGAGCGACATAAATATATTTTTTAAGACTCCACCAGAGATAATTTCCACAGTAATCAAAATTCTTTCCGGCGTTATTCCGTTTTTCTAATCCATTACGATTGGAGCGGTCCGCTACCTAAGCCTAAGGATCTAACAAACATACTGATTTTAACATTGAGAACCAGACCTTTCATGTCAGGTCAGGACATATGCCAAACAAAAATATACTTTCTTATACGTGCTGGTCTCCAAGCGATGTTTTCTGTCATCGCCGATCAAGTGATAATTATGAATATGTACTTATGTACATAAGTCCGAAAATATGAACTTTGTGGTACATATTAGCGCCAGGATTCGAACCAGTCGGTTAATAGGCCGGTTGCTTATCCAGTAGCAGGCTATCGCTGTTATATATTTCTTAAACATGTCATATAAAACTAAACAGAAAATAACAAAAATGTTGCCCAAATATAGTCAGTGTATAATATATAATGATACCTAACAAATGGATAAGTTAACAATATCACTCCATATTAAACAGTATACTTGATTTAAGGACTGACAAATCCATGTAATTGTATAAAAAAGTAATATCTACCAAAAAGTCCGAGAGAGCCAGTCGCTAACATGTATAGGCTTCTCAAATAAACCTTTTGTTAAATGTCTCCGGTACAAAACTGCCTAAACAAGTCTCTACATAAAGCACTGACTTCAAAGAGGCTCTTACCTCACATAACAATGACGCTTGGGGTACATACTTTTCGTCTATTATCTTATTGAATATAGTAAAAGCCCTCGGTAATTCGTAGAGTATTCCACTCGTTCCCTAAACGTTTAATATTGGATAAAATACACCCTAACGTTCTCTCGTGTTCCCCCGTTGTTCATATTGGCATGTTATTCAGATTATACACGAATATTTCAATGCTTTCTACTAAATTACAGCTCACGAAACTTTTTTACTTAATGTCGTACATCGGGGTTCCTCCTAGGAACGCCGCGAGCGATCACAGGACGTGGAATATTCAATTATTTTATAACAAATATGGCGGTCAAGAGTGTGTCGGACTTCACAAATTCTGTAAATTGGTATAATGATTTAAATAATAACAATAATACAATTTAATACGTTCGTCAATTTAGAGTATTATCATAGGTAAAACTATCAGATTCTTCTATATTATTTCTTTAACTTTGTTAACTTTTTTCAAGATACCATATTTTTACTTTGGTTAAAGCTATATATATATATATAATATATATATATATATTATATATATATATATATAGCTTTAACCAAAGTAAAAATATGGTATATATATAATATATAAAATATTTATATATATATATATATAAAAATATTTTATTTTTTATTTTTTAAGGAATTTTAAATTAAAACTTCGAATCGGTATCTATCTACCACAAGCTTACAATATATATATATATATTGTAAGCTTGTGGTTCGTAAGCGGATTCGAAGTTTTAATTTAAAATTCCAATTAGATCTCAATCTAAGCTATGTGATGATTGAAGACATAGAGATCGCTTGTTATAATACAGTCGAAATAAAGTTTTCTGTTACACCATATGATTGGCAAAGAATCAAACGCTCAGTCTGCTTGAAGAAAAAAATTATAAAAAGTTGTCTAATATATTTAGCATAGTTCTCGGAAGCTGATGATCACACGTAGCCATCTGTTTTGCGTTCTTGCTGAACACAAATCTGATAGTTATTTGATTGCGATCTTCTGAAGGTGGTGATACTTTGCCAGTAATGCCGCTCCTAATTGCTAAACCCTATCATCTCTATCCTATTGATTATACATAGGTGCTTTTATTATTTTCCACTTTACGTATATCGAACATGTTTTGCGAGCGACTACCCGACCGCATGCGGCATTGCGGTAATCATATAAACTTACGTAATAATGAATGAACACGGCCCTTTGTACCATCAACAGAGTATCCTATATCAGCTTTATGGCACAAAATATTATCCTGAATATAATTTGCATACTGTTATTGTAGACGAAAAATTGCAACACATTAGGCGGCTCCGTCTTAAATTGTTAGAGAATGGATTTCCCTGAGCAAATACGCCCGTTTCATTATTCTAAACAACGAATAAATTTACCAAGGGAAAACAAAACAATTGTATTCATTTTGAGCGACTGCGGTTGCTGCATTACTTGATCAAATTATTCATTCGTACTTATTTTCCTTTTCTCTTTAGTACAGTTGTTCGCGGCTATTTGTTACAAAAATATCAGTGAGAATAAGTTTTCAAAACAGTCATTAACCACGTAGCGGCGGGCCCATTGAAATGGTGCCGAGGGAAAAACCATCAAACGGCAACTGTCAGCAGTTTGGAAGGACACGGCAGCCTTTAATTAGATTCGAACGGTATAACCGGCTTATTCCAGCTTAGGCCAGTTCCCCGTGAACAGCTCGCGGGCCGTGCCACTGCAAAAATGACCAACTAATTGGCTTAGAACAATGTATGTTTCGTGTATCAATATCGCGTTTAATGGTGTTTTGGGAACGGCACAAAGCGGTAGATTGCGTTAGTTAACAATCGAGTTTTCGGTACCCTAATAACTGCTCGCTTTTTATACATCAGGGGATCTGTACTGGGATGATTACGGGAAAGGAAATCCCCATCTGGTTTCCTGGATTTAAATAAATTGTACGAGTATGTACAGGTTTTTTTTGTTATGACAAAAAAATAATAATTTCTTTATTTATATGCAGCGTAATTTGTATGCAGATAAGATAAATATTACATTGACGATGGTCACTAGTACTTGAAACGTGACTAAACAAATAAAAATATGACAAAATATCGTAGCAGACAAACCTCACCCAGAAGGAATAGCAGTGAAACATGATAATATACGAGTAGTATATAATATAGTAGTGAAACATGATAATATAATTTAAAACACCAGCCAAGTGTGACTCGTGCACCAAGAGTTCCGTAGAAACTTGTAAGTATGTAAATAGTTCGTCTATCACGGGAATCGCATAAACTATGAAAACATCGAACATTGCTGTGACGAAAAGATAAACTAGATTGAGGGAGAAACTTAACTTTACCGTTGGAAAACTGTTATCCCCATACATAGACATCGATCGCTATTAGTTTACCAACTGCAAATAAGTTTATAATCACAAAACTTGTATTTTGTGACGTAACTACAGATTTGCGAATTTTTCCTTTACTTGTGTTTTCGAATTTTTCTCTTCACATTGCTTCTTAGCAAATTTCATGATTCTAGGTCAACGGGGAGTACCCTATAGGTTTTGATTCCATTGACATTTCCATGCCGTATCTTTTGATTGCGCTGACTTAGAAGTTTGATTTTTACACTGCTTCATTGGATTGCAGATTTGAGTGTTTAATATTGATTTCAACTTTATACCTCTATGCGCTCCTGAGAAAAATAATCCTTTGACATCGAAGTAATACTACAAGAGTTCCGTTTTTCCTAATGAGGTATAACAATAAATTTACCAAAGAAACAAATCAGAGCTATTTGTTTCAATTTTTCGTGGAAAGTACTTTATTCGTACTACGTCTAGTGGCAAAAATGTGGTGTAAAGTAGTTATCGTAGCTTATGGACGCGTGTAATACAAGGAGAAACGCCCACTGCCACTACTGCTATGCAGATCCTTCCCAGGAGTTGGCGATCTTTTTTACTGAGGACTTTTTACTTAATTGCCGTTTTTTATATCGCGAGAAAGGCTGTTCCTAATAAAATACACTTACGTCAAAACGTCGTTTGTAATTGAAGAATATCATGTGCAGATGAATTTGGCTTTGTCTCTATAAAATACTGGGAGTTACTTACACCCTAAAATTATACAAAAAAGTTAATTATAACATTAAATTGAACCCTTTTTATGCGTAGTGCGCAAGTACTTAAACATTTTGTTTCCAAGTCCATTAAAAGCGAAACATCAAAGTCACAGTAAATATATTTAACATTACCTTCCTAAAACGAAATTACAAATCTGAATTGCATATGTCACTTCGTTGAGCAGAGAAGATTATGAAATTACATTGACGGTACATACGTCGGGAGGTATACAAGCATCCGGCCCACCTCTTGTAAAGTAATTATCGTAGCTCACAAACGCTTGCAATACAGGAAGTATCGCTCGCACGCTACCACCCATGCTGCAAACACAATGATAACACAGAAACTCCTTAGGAGCTTACCGGTAACCTCATTCATTCGCAGAAACACAGTAACTCCCCGAGAGATGCTATTTGTCTACGGTTTTATATGAGGTGGAGGTAGTTTCCCCATATGGGCTGCTTTACTGCTCCCGATCTCTCCCAAAAACATCCAGACTAAGACTAACAGACATGTTCATGAACACAAATGTTTGTCGCGTGTGGGAAACGAACCCACCAGCCTAAAGCAAGCCTAAAGTAAGGTGGCGGAGTAGTTTAGCAATGCAACTGTTAAAGTAGCATTGCTAAACTACTCCGCCGCCGGGCTCGTGATAATGATTATGTTACAAGAAAAATCACAAAAGAAACGACTAACAAAGCATCAGAGTGTGAAAGAGAAACATCATAGACACAAAACAAACAGTCAGTCGATTATTGCATTAAAGCGTCAAAATTGTCAACGACTCGCTGATCGCAATATCTGGATGCCATGTTTTCATGAAAGTCACGAAAGTATTAAATGTATGACTGTATTGATTAAAATAAATTTTATGCCGTCTCATTAGAGTTGAGTTACCGCTGAAAATATTATTATAGTATCAAAGGTTTCTCTGTTAGCGCGGCAAGATGGCGTGTTGTCCCGATTGTCGCGGCTTGGAGACTTCCGAACGGTGCTTGTGTTCCGGATGCGTCTTCCCGCATCTGTTGGCTCTTCCCGATTCTTGTACACTTTTACACCACTGGAATTTTAAGGTTAAGGATTTTGCCGCGTGGTTGCACATTGTTGCCTTATATATAAATAAGTATTTACAAAATTATGTTAAAATACAAAAAAAATGTAGCGTAATGTTAGAAACAGAGTTGATTTAAAATAGAGTTTCAGTGTTAAAATAAGAAGAAGAATGTTCTGTTGATTCGGACATTCGAAAGAATGCAGGAAGAAATAATTGCGAAACAGGTGTACAACGCGAAGGCAGAAGGATATAGCTGAGGAAGGCCAAGACTCACCTAGCATTATCAAATTCATCGTGCACTATTAGAATGTGATGTTAAGAGCCCTAGAAGAGAAGAACTATGAATGTTAAAGAAGCGAGTGAGGCATGTAAGGACCGAGTCATGTGTTGTCATTGGTTCGGTTCTCTCTGCCTATACCCCGCAACGTTTTTGGACCACGCTTGGAGATAAGTAAGAGACTGTTCGAATTAAGTTGTGAAAAAAAGTTATAATAATACTATAAATTATTTCTTGATAAAATATGAAATGCTATATGAAATGCCGTTGTAGAGAGGTTCATCATTTGGATGATGTAATTTTTAAAAAATAAACTTCAATTATAACATTACAATGCCTCATTTTTATTTTGACTATACGTTTTGTATTTATTTATTAATATGTTTTTTTAAATATGCACGTTCTATTGCGCCACCCTGTATAACATTTGCTAGAATATAAAAATATGGGAGGCAAAAAGGTTTAGGTATATAAAACACTTTTAACTAATAAATTGGTCGGAGACAGTTATGTAGCCGTTTTAGATTTCGTTAGTAATAAGTACATTTTATTTTATTTCTTGTTCACATTGATCATAATAAAATTGGACACTGTAGGTACTCGTGTTTATGCACCATCATATAAAAGTTGTACCAATACTTACTTGATTTAATGGCGGTACCAAAATAAAAATCTACTTTTTTTATACCAGTAAGGTGGAAATCAAGCATACGGCCTGCCTCATGGTTAACAGACATCGTAGCCTATGGACATTTGCAACAGAGGGGCGGCACTCATGCGTTGCCGACCCTCTAAAAACCTCTTTACGCATTTCTTGAAGAATTCCATGCTGTCCCTTGGAAAAATCCCGGTTGGGAGTTCATTCCACAGCTTGAGAGTTCTCTGAAGAAAACTTCTATGGAATAGCACAGTACGCGACCATTACGGTTTCAGCGTGTGAGGATGAAATTTATTGGTTGTGATTTATTTACCTTCAAGATTGTGATGTAAACACATTGAGAATTTATTTTTTTATTGTCATACAAATGTTCTAAAGATTTAAATTGCTCATTATCAATGGTATCTAATATAAAATAAGCATTATCTATATGCTGACTATAAAATCAATCCATTTCTTTCATTTTCATTCGACTAAACCATTATGTTCGTTTGACATTCTATAAAATTAAATGTTTCTCCAATAACCTTTTTTAATGTTATAGAATTACAATATCTATGATAGTTAAATTAATTTTTGCAACATTAAATCTAACGTGTAATAAACTGTAAAAAAAATGTAGTAAACTTTAATGACGACATATGCCCAACTGAAAGTAAAGCTGCGTGAACGAAGGCACAGGAAGAGGTGCTTAATAAATATGCTCAAACACAACGGCTCCAGTGTTGAAAGATAGTTTGTCCAACGTTTCATGGCCTGACAGTGTCTGACATTAAAGTACATTTAAATGCACCTAGCTGCTTATTACTTCAAAACCAGCGACGTGTTACCATGCACGTCGAATACTCACTTCTTTGTGTTTCAGTTACCTATTTACTTAAATATGGCAGTTAAATTAACTCAGCAGGTTGGCTAGCAAGTTTCAAACTTAATATGAACAACGTTTCGGCAAAGTTTTATTACGTGTAGTTTAAGCGTTTGACATTTTAGTCAATGAGGCAAGTAAGCTTTTAGAAAGCGTATTTTGTATTTGTATTAAATATTACGTAAATATTTTTGGCAATTAGCTATATACATGTACTATGTTTGTATGGTATAGAGAACAGTAATTGAATTGCTAGAACATATATTACATATGCTATAGAACCGCTTCAAATCAAGCAAATCATATTCTTGCTTGCCACCCAACGTAGTATAAAAAGAAATATCATGTTCGCCGGTAGCAATACCACCGCCACAAAATGAAGTACTCTTATCATGATAAAGTAAGTTCTTTGTTTAGCAAGGATTCCTAACATTATCAGGCGATATCGCCTGCTTTAAAAAAAAAATAATCTATATTGTTTTATATAATGATACATTTCATATTTCATAATACCATTCACTCTATATATCTACAATTACTGTTATAATAATACATGTTGTATCTAACTTTTTATGTCATCCCTTCAGTCTCTTGCGAGGTAGGCAGAGAGAACCGAGGGCCACGTGAGCTACCAGATCTCATTGATACAAAAAATATTTGCAACGAAACACGGAATTTTGCTAACTATTACAGAAGTATACTTTTATTGCCTTTATTCAAGTAAAGCAGCTTTCAAAATATCAAACCAAAAATTATGCGGATATTTAAAAAAAAAAACATCATCAGCTTCGTTAGAATTCCTATTTTTCCCTCAGGGAATTGGTACGGATCTATATTGAGATAGGTGGATAAGAATGTAATTAGGCACCTGTA
Source organism: Pyralis farinalis (assembly GCA_947507595.1). NCBI lineage: Eukaryota > Metazoa > Arthropoda > Insecta > Lepidoptera > Pyralidae > Pyralis > Pyralis farinalis. Next base: position 11,326,412 of record OX382272.1, on the reverse strand, counting down.
GCGTAGTCTAGCTTAAGTTCGAGTTGCCCGACACACTCATTGTTAAAATCAGATAAAGATTAGATCAAAATGTAATTATATCCACAATAATTGCTAACAGATGACATTGAATTTATCTTCACATTTTGTTAAATACAGAAACAATTATATAAAATCTGACTGGTTGAATTCGGAACGACCTTACTTAACTGTATGTTTAACAAACTACCGTTGTTAGCACAACTGACTAAATGCACATGAACGGTTTTGCCTCATACATCATTATTTCGTACAGCTTCACGTAGTTTGTCTGCGGTATCCTAGATATGCACGAGCTTCAACGCCAGCGTATAGAAACATCTCAGTCTTAACTTAGTTTTGTCGAGTCACGTCAAGAAAGCTTTCGCGTGTATTCAGTCTATAACAACCTGTGAATAGTACAACAGGCTCAGTAATTTCGAGGTTCTATTGAGTTATTTTTGGGCCACATTCTAAGTAGCATAGATATGAAAAGCCCTTTATTTATTGGTTGCTGGTCGGTTTTGTAATTTTGACTATGCTACTTAACTCAACGAACGAAGTGAATTCCAAAACTTCCTACTCCTACAAATTTCTTCTGATTAAATTCGTTGTGAGTTCCAAGGCAGCTGCAATTTAACCCCCGGGACAGCAATGAACTTCGCTGTTCATTGCTTTTTTAGTGGTCGCCGCTGTTAATTCTGGCTACACAGAAGACACAGTGGTGGGTATGAATGGTGGGCCTCTCCCGTTATGCTACTTAATTATTTTACTATCAGGAGCTCGATCGTTGCACGTGGCAATATAGTCGAAGATGCAAGTTGAGCATCGCCGATCGTCGCCTGTCTATGGATGAGTGAGTTTATTTATTTTGAACTCTGCCGTGCTCGAAGGACGGGTAACATCGGGCCCAGTTGTTATCCATAGATGACTGTGGTTAAGCTAAGCCAGTGGCGAAATTACTGGAAAGCAAGCAGTGTGGCGAAATATATTTTAAAACCCATCTATTTGATATGCGAGCAGTAGGATGAGCAATATAAAGATATAATGCGGTGGTATTTAGTAACGACTACAAGAGAAAACCAATATTAATGTAGTGTTATGTATTAGGTAACAAATAAGTTACGTATTAACAATGACGATTTATGCATATAATTTTTTAACAATAGCAGCATGTAGTGATTAAAAGGAGAGTCCATTTAAACAGCTTTGTAATCTCAGAATCTCAGAATCTTTTTCTCTACATAGCTCCCCTCCCACTATATCAACCTATACTCGTTCCTTTGTTACCTTGTCATGCTGCCCCTTTTCAAATTTAGTGTAGGCCAATGTGTCCAAGCTACCTGCAAGCCGCTGATTGAACCAAGTTCCACTGCCCTCCAAATCCTGGATGAGGTGAGATAGTAAATTTATCTATGTAGCTACCGTCGACTTTGCTTAATTTTCTTACTTTAATACTCGTACTAGAACTAGTAGACTAGTCGAAGTAGCAGACACGTAGGATGACGACATCTATATGTTCCTCTAAATAAGCATTTACAACACATCATTCATATTGACATCAAAATTTGCCAGTTGGTCGATTTTATTACAGCGAAAAGCAAAGCAGATAAAATGTTAAGATTTGTTGCATAGATTATTCGATATAATGGGTAATATGAAAATGGGAAAACGTTCGCTACAGGATTTATATGCCAGAAAACTTTCTTTGGGTTCAATAACGTATTATTCACGATCAAGTACGAGAAGAAAAGTAGATAGTTCCTACTTTAGTTGTAAATATTAGTTTCAAATTTTAATCACTAGTAATTTTCTGTTTTCGTCACAAGCTTTTCCTGTACAATTCGACCCGGAAATTGTATTGATTTGACTCTGAGTCGGAATTTAATCACACTTTTTATGACCCTCGTTGATTCCAGCACGCGATATTTATTTATTCACCATACATGCTCATAAAATCAATGGTTATGTACCATAAATTGCTGATTTTAACTGCAAACTTATATCCGAAAATTAATATCCTGTTCACATGTACCAAATCGTAACTATAGTTACTTCAATACTATACAGACTTGCCGAGTTTTTGTAGGAACAGTGAAGAATACGCGAGTTTTAGTGAATAAACAACTGCGGTGATTTTAACCGTTCTGAATACTTTAATTAAAGACAAATTTATGGACTTATTCCAGGTAATAATTTGCCGAAATACTTTTACAATTTAAAACATAGTTTTTAATAGGGTAAGTTTGTCTAGAACAGGCTATATGTTATATATATAAATTACTACAGTGTACTCGTATTGCGTATATATAGTTGACCTAGTACATATATAGTTGAACTGGAAGGATTTACTAATATGACGAAAAGTTTAAAACATAAAGTCGTTAACGACTTCGTACCCGTAGTTGAGTCGTAATTTCAAAAAGTGTTAAGTGGATTTTATTATGTTTTTCACCAATAGACAAGGCGTCTATCAAAGGTTTACGAGTATAACAATATTATAATGTGTTGTACATTAGTTGCGTTATCACATTTTATGTCAAATAAGTCGTAAAAACCAAGGCTGAGCGGTATATCTTGCATACGCTGTATAAGATTTATAGTAAAACGTCGTGTGGCAGAAATGTTGGCCGCAAATACTCCTACAAAAAAATCCCTGGTAGAATGAAGCATTACATTTCGGTCTCAATAACCACATTTATGACCTAATGACTAAATTAAGACGATAAGTAACATTTCGGTAGTTGTAACTCTTGCACGTTTACTCCAATGTCTGTCAATTTGCCACAGGCAATATCTCGGAAAGTGTTACACATATAAAAACGTTGTGTTTTAGCGCCTAAATATCTCACCGATGAGAGCCTACTGACCAATGAGAGGATATTTTAAACAATAAGCCGATAAGTGCCGCGATGTTGATACACGAACTAGCCAATAAGAGCTGAGCGTTGAGCCAATAAGATTAATTTATACGTATTATCGGTCTCATTGGCTCTCCCTAGGATATTTTTTTCATGCAGGCTAACTTCCTCATACACCGGAAGAGACAAAAGAAAAGCTTGTTGAAAATATTTTATTAATAGATCACATCACGCAATTTATGAATTGACCTAATAGTTATATTACGTAGATCTAGGATTTCATACAATATTTAAAAAAAGTTGAATCAGAGGTTCAGACAAAGTTTCCAAACTCCCCTTTTCTTTTGTCTTACTTGCCGTGTAAAAATTGAAAATGTAAAAAATGTCTTTATAGTTAAACTTCTATTACATATAAATATATGTAATACAAGTTTGAAATGACAGAAATATCTTCAAAAATTTGTACGATATTTACATAACACAAGTATATCTACTACACAAGTAAGCCTTTTCAAATTTCGGGTTGATTCACGCTTAACATACTGTGAGAGTTCGGGGTGGCGTGAGACAAGGGAGTTAGCGACATGTATAAGTTTTTGATCTAGGGAGTAGGAACCACTTATAATAACAACTAACGTTAGAATACGTTTCAGGGAAATACGTTCGTATCAACGTACTGTTGAAATAGAACACACAAGTGCCCGTAACCGGGCCAGCCGCGCTGGCGCCTGCCGTTGTAAATCTTTAATTACAGACTCGGTATATTCTATTACCGGTTGCCAGTGACTCGAAACAAGTTATTGCTTTGTAATTACTATTTTATGGTGCACTCTTAGACGGAAATAGATTTTTTTTATAAACCCCGTCTGTTCATCGTGTTTATTTAATGTACTTACTTACAAATGAAATAACAAACTTAATAGTACTTATTTGATAGTTACTTTGTAATTTTAAGTTAAAATAACACTGGTCTTATATATATATATATATTTACAGAAAATAGTACATATCTATATAAAAAATATACATACATAGTAGGTAAGTCACTAAATATATCAGTACAAATATTAAAGCCTTCTATAACATACTGAATATTCATAATGGAAGATTATTGTTTTGTATGTGTGGAACAACTTATTTGTATTATTCAAATTGTTAATAGAGAGAGAGCGCTGAGGCCACCAGTTAATTCGCATGAACTAGGTAGATCAAGCCTACAATATAAACTGTGTTATATTATGGTAGATCCGAAGTTTGATTAAGATTGGATGATTAGTTAAAAAAGTATTTTAAAAGTTTTCATTAATCGATTTTCTTCGTGTGTTCGTTTAATTTAGAGAGCTTCCTTTCGATTTGGTGAAGATTGATGATGAACTAAAAAGGTATAAAATAAAAAAATATGAATACAAAAGTGAAATCGAATCCAGTAATCGAAGCCAACGTCAGTAAAAAATGCAACGTGGTGAATGAGCGTCAACTAAAATGATTGAAAGTTTGTGTAAAGCTGACATTTTATGCTGGAAAAATATCGTGGTGAACATGGAATAAATCGTTAAATTTATTCCATATGTATTAACATTGTGATGTAAGTGGCTCTATATCCAATATAGGGACAAAGCCTATCTCTCTTGCACATGGAACGCCCTGTCAATCTTTTAACAATGTCCTAGCGAAAGGACGTGACCTTCCACATCTTCATTGCCTATGTGAGACTGCAACGAAACATTAATTCTCTTTAGGATTGCTGTTTTCTCCCATGAGACTTTTTTTGTACAACTTCGGGAAACACATAAGCATACGGCCCACCTGTAAAGCGGTAACCGTAGCCTATAAACGCTTGCAACACGTCAAGTATCACTCGCGCGTGTAATAAAAGTCGAACCTTCCATAGACATGGGAATAACTTTAAGGCCGTGGTTGGTTAGCACGTTCACACAGATTTTTGCTACCTCTACTGCTAACTGCGGTGACCTCACTTGCACATACAACAAACCTCTAGGGAATTGTTATTTGCCTACGGTTTTCTGTGAGCTAGAGGTACTTCTCCAGATGGGCTGCTTTGATACGCGTAGGGCTAGGGCTCTCTTGAAAACACCCAGAGCAAGACAACCAAACATGTTCATGAACACACATGTTTGTTCTGTGTAGGACCCGAACCCACGAGTGTCAGTGTCAATGTAACGTAACAGCGTGTTTCACCATGCGTCACCGAGCTCGTCAAAAGGTAACGTCGTGATTGAGGAGGTAATATATGGTAAGAGTTTCTATATTTGCAGATATCCTTTGTGTTACGGGTCTACATAGACATCCACTTCACATCAGACCGACGATCTGAATCTGATCTGAAACGACGAATGATTATAATAATACAGACATTTAAAAATATATTTAGCTTATATCTACGTGCTGTACACATATAAATTGATTTTTTAATACAACTAGATTGGCAAACAAGCATTCGACCCGCATTAGACGGTAATCGGTCACTGTAGCCTATTGACGCTCGCAACACCACAGGGATAATCTTGTGACCTAAGGCTGTTTCGTCACAGTACCCAGTAATTTGTCTGCCATACCTCACCCTTCAAACCGGATCACAGCTATATAAATATAGCTGCTTGGCGGTAGAAATAGGTGAGACAGAGTTACCCACGCAGACGACTTTTGTACAGAGTCTCCCTCCGGTAAAATTTAATTAGAATAAAAAAAAGAATTGAAGCTACTTCTACATACCTCCAAATGTATTTTTCAATTAAGTGCACCATGGTTAATACTCCCGTGATAGCGCTATCTATTATTCGTGAACGTTTATTCTGTAAAACAACTAGTTCTGTTTATTAACCTGCCGGAACTGGAGTTTGTCTGCCGGTCCGGTCGCCGGCGGCGGGCGCGCGCGACCGGACGGTGTATCGCTGGCACATAATTTACTCGATTACCGCGCATCGCGTGCCCACCACTAAACTACAAATAATTCATACGAACCGTCTAGTAATGGCCTTTTAGCCGGCCCGTCTAACTTCAAATGTAGTTAGTCTGATGCAGCCGCCAACTATACCCGTTACCGCTAAAACTATCTATTTTGCGAACGCTTCATACATCGGTTAAATTCCGAAATGTTTTGTGCTGCTATTTTGTTATAGCCGTTGTTGGCTGATATGAAACAGTTAATTGAGATACAGTATTATCATACTTGTTCCCATGCCAGAAGCACGATTGCCACATTGTATTTTTATTATCTCGCTTCTACAACAATGTGAACAATATAATTGTGTCAGATAAACATGTTTTATAATTATTATAACGTCATGTATTGTATTGTATGACTGTTTTTCGTTGTTAAAATTTCATGCACATCGATTCAAAATTATTGTCAGTATCATTGTCATCATTTCTGTTTTTCTTTATTTTCCCATTGAGCAGCATCTGCCCCCACTTGAGGCACAGAAAGAAGACGCCAATTAGTCGTCTTACACACGCCTATCACTCACATCTTCAATAATGCAATATGGCATTTATCTATACATTACGAGGTTGACTCATACGGTTTATTGGGAAGGTGACTCAGCTACGCAATATCCCGGGTCAATTTTATGAAAACAAACTACCTACTTTAAATAAGCAAATATTGTTGGAAAAATTACTCAGCGACATTTAGTACCAAACTAAGCAAAGCTTGTGCTATGGGTACTAGACAACTGTTAAACATACAATACCTTTTTTTTAATATAATTATAATACACAGTGAATACCCTGGCCAAGACAAACAGGCATGTTTATGCACACAAATATTTGTGTGGGAATCGAGCCCACGAGCCGTAATGCTCAAGTAATCATTGCTAGTCATTTCACCACCAAGCTCGTCTTAAAATACTATTTTGCATAAATTTAGATGGATAAAACACACACGCACAGACATTCCAATCCTGTTAAAATGGTATATACCACTCGAGAAATCTTGAAATGTAAACAGCCTAAAAGAGGAAGCAGACCCCTCCAGGGAGTTGTTATTTGCCTGCGGTTTTTTCTGAGGTGGAAGTACTTACGCAGTTGGACTGCTTCGATGCAGTCTACCTCTCTTAAGTTAGGTTAACGACTGTCACCTATAGAAAATAGTCGGGATTGACATCTGAACATACTCTCCAAATTCACAGGAAACTCAGACGAGTAAACCGATCCATAGACAGTTTGCGTATTGTATTTGATTTGTATTGTATTTGAAAATAATCTGGCTATTAGACATTAAGTTAAACATTGAAATATAATTTTGTTGTACAAGAGATTCGACCCGATAAAAGTTTTTAACACCACTGAAAAAAAAAATACGATCCCAAAACCTTTATCTACGAAAACTCGAAAGTAAAAATTCCACTTGAATGTTTAATTTTTAATGGGCTATGAACGAGTTTTAAACCAAAACCTATCCTGTAAACTACTTGAAGTGATAAAGATAAAGTAATTATCTAACTTCTAGTAATGTAAAATATTAAGTATATACAGAATACGTATCTTATTAGCGCACCGCGGCTAAGCAACAACATACAAAATGTAACTTTATGAGCATTTAACTTGGTGAAGTTCACGCAACCGTGATAGTTTTTCCCTGCGGAGTGCTAAACTAACATTTTCATAAGTAAAAGCCGTAATAATCCAATATTCGGTATGCCTGGAGTTGCTCTACGTGCTCGAAAATAACTGTATAGCGATATAGCACGTGTATCGCCTGTTTGGGCGTGTTTAACTTCATTAAGTATAATAGGCGTTCACAACATACTCGTTTAAGTCCAATTTAAGTTGCGAGCACGACGAGTCTTCATGTGAATAATTTATTATTTCGCGTCAGTGGGTGAGAAGTTACGCGCCCGGTACACACACATGTAGCTGCAGGAACGCTGCGAGGTTGAATCTCCACAACATTATACTACATGAGGATATATGTATCAGATGCTATTGAGCGGTGATAGCCGTAAATATCTAAAGAACCGTCATATTGACCAACTGGACGACATACATATACATATACATATTTGAAAGTATATTTCGAAAGACTTGTGACCTAACTTAAGAAACGTCTGATTTTTCCCCTGGGTTATGGAGGTCTGAAGGTATTTGTAATTCCATGTAAAAACCGTATCTTCACCAAATTCTTAAACTTAGTAGTTGACCTGTTGAAGTAGCTGACCCCGCGAATCCTAATGGATTAGGAAACAGGATAATGTTAAGAAGAAAATATGCATAAGAAGCTCGACAACATTGACGCGTGTGTCAGTCTAATCGACCACGCAAGATAAGCAGCGTATACCGTAAACTGTCCATGAACGGGCTTAGTCGTCTGGAGTTCCTCCGAAGCAGGGAAATATGTAAAGACGTCGGTTCCGATCGTTTTCTATATATGACAGTCGTTAAGCTAACCTAAGAAAGGTAGGCTGTCTCGAAGCAGTCCAACTGCGGAAGTACCACTTCACAGAAAACTGCAACCGAATAACAACTCCACAGAGGGTTGTTGTGCTCCTACGAATGAATGACCTCCTGTGAAATTGCTTATCAAATTCTATACCATTATACAAACTTCAAACAGAAATTAATATTTCAGTTATCAAAATCATATAATAACATTCGGAAATTAATTTAGCGTAACTACGGGTAGTATTACAGGCGTACTTAGGCACACTAAATTATGTAAGTATAATTTAGGTCAGCTTTTCAGTAGACCACAATTCAAGGAGTATTAATTATGAGCACGTATTAAGATTTGACATATTAAATTGATTATGATTCACGTGAGGCTCGGTCTTCCCGGCTCGGTCGTCCCGGTTATCAGCGGCATACACGAGGCGCACAGTTGCTCAGGCCGCTGAATAATTAAGTCTGTAATGGCCACACCACAAATAAACTCCAAATTATTGCACCGCTCCGCGCCCGCTGCCTGTCACAATTATGAAACACGAGCCTTTAACTTTCAAGAGTTTGTTACTTTTAATGATCTGTGTAATAATTGTAGTACTAGTTACTAGAAGTATTTTTAATAATTATATTTTTATTTAATAATTCATATTAATATGCTAACATATAAAAAGTACTTCTGTAAATGTGTCATTTATTTTATAAAACCCAAAACGGTATACAATTATTTAGCAAATAATGCAAGTGTAGTAATTGTTTAGCAAATATAAGCTTATATTATCGTTATAAATTATTACTAAAAAAATGTGTGCCTAATAGCTTCTAAACATCAATATTATTAACTTGCTATAAAGCATAGTTATATATAAATTTTACTAGGTTTCTATTAAATTAGGTATTATTGGAAATATTTATAATTATGCTTAATTGTGATATGATAATTAAATACAACCTCAAGAACAGAAGTTCTTATTGAAATACGATTGTCGACCTATTGCTCATTTGTCGACGAAACTGTGACAGATTTATATGGAAAATATCAATATATCTGTTGGAGACCAGAATTTTGTTGCATTGCCAATTATATTACTTATTTTACAGGCATATGTCTACAAAGTCAATCTCAGGGTGGATTTCGAAATGCCTTAATGCCTATAATGAATTAAAAAATATTAAACCACAGAAAGTGTAAGTTTAAATATACCATTTTCTAAAAAAACCAACTATAACTATTAAAATTTTAGCGCAAAATTTTATTTATGTATATAATAATACGAAATAATAATATGTTTTATTAAGTTTCAGTAAGTGGCCGAAGATCAAAATAAAAGTGCTTTTTCGTAGCACAAAATTATACAAGGGTATTAATGAACTTATAAGTAAATGATATATAAGTTCATAATATATCATTATAGTCTTACCGACGATTTATTGTTTGGAACAGTGCATTGCAGAAAATACTATACTAAATTATGGGCTCATGTGGAGCGAAACCCAAGTTTGGCTACGCAGCGTAGCACGTCTACAACCTTACTAAATCTTTTGTTCTTAACTACTACAGTTGCTTATTATTCAGTAAGACCTTCTTGAATATCTCCGACTAAGATCAATATTTGGGAGATTCATTTACTTATGTAATACTAGTTTCCGCCCACGGTTCACATGGATTTTGGTTCTTCGCCAGGGTTTGAGTACCCAAAATTTGTTCATCGGTTTCGTTTTGAAATACGAATAAACAATCATTACAAAGCGATATACAACTCTGATATCGCCATAATAACTAGCCTATCTTTTACCTAAGGTTGCACGCAATCAACTTATTTTAAGGCAATTTAAGTCGTCGTGAAAAATCGGAAGCGATTTGGCGTGAAGATATAAATAGATAAATAAACGGGCACGTCGGGCTCGCGCTCTGAGGGACGTCATATCACCCCTTGAAATTTATGTTTCTTACATACCTACCCGCTAAATATTATTAAAATTCTGCCGAATGAACGAACTCCCTGCCGACGTTTTTCCTAGGGAGTACAGCATGAGAGTCTAGAACAAAAGCGTGAAGGCGCTTTTACAATGTCGGCAACGACAATGACAATCCTGGTGTTCAACTGTCCGTAGGCTGCTTACCACCAGCCAGGCCGTATGTTTGATTGTCAGCATAGTGTTATAAAAAATAAATTAAAATTTTATGTAGAACGGAACCCACGGTGTAAGAATTTAACATTTGGCCGGTTTTTTAAGTAAGATTTAATTTAAATAATTTTACCATTTAGAACTCCAATGTTTGATGTCTGTGAAAGTATTATGAGTATTGTGTCATATCACATAACTTTAATTAGCGACTATGCTATGTGTAAGGGTACAAACCGATATCAATTATTTAATAGCACTATTGTTCGCACGATACCCCAGTTTGACCGCAGAATTGTGATTATTCCACCGCAATCTGATTTACATAAACTTTGAAGCACGAACGGTATCAATAGAATACGGGAGGTGACAATTTTACTATGATTAAAGCACTATTTTGTGAGGGAATCGTATTGTGCAACGGCATAACGAGAATATTCCAAATTGAACGCATGTAGCTTCCAATATGAGATGGATCCATATGCAACTAGATTTACATATATCAAAGGCAGATTAACTTTGAACATTGGTTAGATATAGTCTAAAATATAACGCAAATGAAATCAAATTTATACGTTTGAATAAATTTGATTTCATTTGCGATATATTTTAGATTATATCTAAACAATGGGCAAAGTTAAGCTAAATCTTTATAGTATTTATTATTTTTCTTTGTCATACTTTCTAAAGCCGGGATGCAAACAAATTGAAGTTCCATCTGTTATAAAGTGGTTTCCGTAGCCTCCTTAGGAGTTTATTGGTGACTCACTCACGAGAACACAACGAAACTTCAAGAAATTATTATTTAGCTGCAATTTTCTGTGAGCTGGAGGTACTAGCTCATCTTTGCACCGAGTCACAAGGTCCTAGCTGGTAACCAGGTGCCCCCGCCCAGAGATGACTACAGTACTCCATATGCGATCTGACTTGAGACTTATATAATATGAGTCTTTGCCTGTCTCTGTTGAGCACACCAAGCTTCTTTGATGCCAGCTTGACCTTCTCTTCTAAGTGGCTTCGGTACTGAACTTCGCTGGAAATCTCGCCACCGAGAATCCCAATACTCTTGGTGATGGTTAGTGGCGTGTTCTGGAATTGGGGGACCACAGCAAATGGGTTTTTTTAGCAGTGAATGCGCAGACTTGTGTCTTGGTAGGGTTAAATTGAACCAAGTCGAACCGCCCCCAATCGGATAATTTACTCAAAGTACACTCTATTTCAGACACAAGTCTAACGCGGTTTTCCTCCACAAGGGAACGAGGGGTGCTAGCATAGCCCGTGTAATAAGTGTCCCCAGTGCTATCGTCCGCATAACAATGAATGCTGTCAATTGACAACATGTCATTGATATGCAGCAGAAACAGCGTGGGGACAATACAGAGCCCTGTACTTTGCGTCTGGCAGCTTTCTTTCGCCCACTCCTTCGACACACCCTCGTTTGTTGATTAGCAAGGTGCACCGCGTGTATGTACAGTAGACTTTGACTTTGAAGAAGACAGTGAGCCGCTTATACTATCAATATCTCTACTACTTGCAAGAAGAGTAAAAGTTCTTTCCCTAAAAAGACTATTTTCATCACAAGAAAAGTTTTTCTATTCAAAATATTGCTCGAGAATAAACGTGTACTATCCTACTGTCTAGCAACTTAGTCTTTATAGCCTTGGTGTCAATATTCCAATCGAGTATGCTCCCAATTGAGATTGTTCCACCACAAACGATTTACATGAAGTCGGGCGGTGCACGTAGCCCGACCTGCGCTGATTGCGGTATTATCACCTTGTTATTCCAAGAGAAACTCACAGAAGACATCGTATTGTCATTTCTATGAATTATTTTGAGATTCATTCGTATAGTACTTGCATTGGAATATGAAAATTTAAAATTTTCGCTTTAAATATATTGTGATTTCGGGTTACCATCTACAAGACATCGATCATTTTATCATGAATAAGTTTACGTTAGGATAGTTTCTGAGGAGTTACTGTGTTAGCAGCGACGGTGTCAACACGCAAGCGATACCCCTGGTATAACAAACGTTCATAGACTATATTAATCACTTCACATCAGGTGGGGCGCATGCTTGTATGTCTCACGACGTTGTATATAACGATTGACGAAATATCACAAGTTTGTAAGGACGTTTTCGTGAAAAAGGAAGCGCATTACACTCTTCCGCTCTCAAACAATTTCTGTGGAAAATATTACCGATTCGTTGTTCCATTATAATGTGAAAGACGGACTAACAAAATAACAGACCATCACATTTATGATATCAAGTATACATATCGATTAATACTTTGCGGGTTGGAAGCGAGGTCATTCACTCTTCATAATAATATTATAGCGACGTTTCGAACGCAGGAAGTGTGCCTTTATTTATACAACAATGCAATTATCAATACGTCAAAGTCAATCTAAATGACAAATTTCATAGAATGTCATTACAGGGTGAAGTGCTATTTGTGATGTTATCATATTTATTTCTTGTAAATAAAGATCGATTTTACATCAGAGGTATATAACGTAATTTTCTCGTTCATAACTTGAGCGATTTCATAAACGTATAGCCTTATAGTCATTGTTATTGTTTGTTAAATATTGCATAGAAATTGCTTTTCAATACTCAGCATATCCATTCTATATATATATATGTTTAAAATTAATGTTTTTTACAGCATACTAAAATGAAGTTAATGGGTGAATTGAAGGTACGGCGCGACAAAGCAGCTTGACTGGGGAAGTACCTCCACTTTCCGGAAAATCGGAGGCAAATAATAACTCCTTGGAGCGTTGTTGAATTCCGAGCGCGAGTGAGTGGGGTTACGTGTAAGGTCCTAAGTAGTTGTTGTTTGAGCAGGGGTAGCGCCGTGCGCGCAATACCTCCTGTATTGCAAGCTTTCATAGATTACGGTAGCCGCTTTCCATAATGTAAGCCGCATATTTGTATGCCTCTCGACGTCCTCCCTAGTAGTAGGTGGGTTGCATAAATCAATAAACCATTTAACTGCTCTCACTAGAACGCTGTGTTTTAGCACCTAAACATCTCAGCTATTCGAGCCTACAGCTTGATGGGAGAATATATTAACCAATAGCCGATAAGTGTTTGCCATGTTAATCCGCGAACTAGTCAATATGAATTGCGCATTCTACTTTATCCCCCGACCCGTAGCTATGAATTGAGTTACTACATAATCGGCCTCATAAGTTCTCCGTCTGTTATTTTCTTCATGGCGGGTTGTGAAAATTGACAGGTAGCGTCGACAGTAACCGTCGCCAGTGAATCAGCTAGTAAAGTAAAAGATGAAAATTCTTTATTTGCCTTTATACCCTCACGGGCACTTGGACACGTGTTACATTTTCAATATTACATCTTATTATTTAAAAAAAAAATTTTTTTTTAATCTACCAGCATTTCAAATGACCATTGGCGAAGAAGAAATGCCAAAAGATACTTGCCAATATAGGTCTATTTTTCCAAGCAATCATCCTATAGATATTACAATAAATATAGAGATTTAAGTGTACATATAGTAATAGTAAAGTAATTATATATACATAGTATTGTCTTAGGTTTTCGCGATTGTTACACATTGATATTAAACTATTTTTAACGGAAGTATCGCGTGTTTTATTTATTTTGTTGAAACCTGACGAACCTGACAAAGCGTTCGAAACGTCAGGTTTCAACAAAATAAATAAAACACGCGATAGTTCCGTTAAAAATAGTTTAATTTCAATTATATATACATTTCATCATCTTGCTAGAACCAATAACCAGTTTGACTAAACGTTACATTCTGACCGTGAATGTTTCACTTTCAACGTGTACCAAATGTTTTTCGATAGAATGATAGAAAATACCGTTGCAAGTCCGGGTGTGAAATCTCGCGCCGGCCGGGTAATGGCCCAAGTTCGGATAAGCCTGCGAAGCCTCTCAACGTGTGAGGAATGCGCTCTCCCCCTTATTACATACGTGATTCCTATTTATATTATATTCGAAGCATTGAGCGCCAATATCGGGCCGGATTATCGCCCCGCCTTTTAGTAGAAATACACAACATTTGTAAAGTATTCGACTTATACTTCTATCTTTTAATTAAGTAGTTGTCGTTGAGAGTACGGTGTATCTACATCGCTATTTGTCACCATGGTAACGATATAACAAGTTTATTTAGCAATTTTAACGGAAAATATCGCGTGTTTTATTTATTTTGTTGAACCTGACGTTTCGAACGCTTTGCAGCGTCCGTGGTCGCAGAAAGACTAAGGTGTCATTTGTCTTACATTGCTTATTCAATTATTACATCTACCGACATGGATGAATTAATTATATATGTTCCGATTCACGCAAACATCGCTCACGGTGTCCGAATGTTTTTAGTAGATCTCTGGGTTTGTGACTTGATTATTTTTTGGACTGGATCCCAAGCAGGTGGTACTTGCGATTCTCCTTGGTGAGACTCCTAGAAAGAATAGAAAAAAGAAAAGAAATCCTAGACTAGAATCGCTACATGCCGAGAATGTTACGCGAGGCTATTAAAATAAGAAAACACCCCAATTTCAATAGAGAAGATGGTTGGCAAGTGATAATAAGAAATATGCACATAACTCCGAAAACACGAACCCTAGATGGTTGTTGTGTTCCTGCGTGTGAGTGAGGTCACCAGTAACCTCCCAAGGAGTTGCTGTGGAAGCAGCAGAGGAGGCATCGCACGACTGATACTTAATATATCGCAAGCGTTAATAGGCTACGGTACCCGATTTACATCAGGTGGGCCGTATGCTTGTATGCCTCTCGGCGTAGTACAAAAAAAGAAAATAGTACATGCCTGGATTCGACCCGGGGCCAGTAGGTCAATAGACAGGTTTTCTATTCACTACGCTATAAGTACTCAAGATTCTAGTTAACTCGTAGTTATAAATACATTTCAATTTTTTTTTCCTATGGTAAGGTACGGTCAAAACGGTCATTGTTAAAGTCAAGCAACTTCGGGATTTCTCTATCAATAGTTATATTCATCTTCCTACTATATAGGAAGGCGAGTTAATCCTGAGAGGTAAGTCAATCATTGTACCGTGCGGTACCAGAGAAGTTTTCATCCGAGAGGTCTCAAGTTGTGGAATGAACTTCCAGCCGAGGTTTATCCAAGAGACTACAACATGGTGTTCTTCAAGAAAGGTCTGAAGAGGTTTTTAGAAGATCGGCAACGCATGAGGGACATGCCTGGTATTTTATACAACATGTTGTATAAAATACCTTGATAATGCGATAACATTAACGCGATGTCTTCAAAATTCCACCAAGCGCCTACAATCAACAGTATCAACATACTCCCTTAGGAGTTGCGCCCTTGCTCTCTTAAAAACTTCCAGACCAAGACAAACAGACATGTTTATGCACACAAATCTTTGTCCTGTGTGGAAATCGACCCTTCACCACTGCGCCAACACTCCCGTTGCATAAAGACAAAAAAAATCTAACATTCTGCTACAACAATGTCATAGTGTCATTACATAAGTAAAAGATTTTTTAACATTGGAACATTTAGTGACGTCGATTAAATAGAAAACAATCTTTTTATGTAATGAATGCTGGAGTTTTTGAAGCCAATTAAACTTTGTTCACAGATGAACAAGCATTTTGTGTCAGTTTCATTTCAGTTGATTTTCCTTTGGGATGTTACAATATTCGCAACCCGCAGTAAATAATATATTCGCTCTTACATTAAGCTTGCTAAAGAAGTAATTACGAATATAATGATTTATGAACAAAACTATAGGAATATATCGGCGTATATCGTAACAGGAATGTGACTTACCGACAACGCAAAGCTTAAACCGTTGGTTCTAAGACTTTAATTTTGAAGTAATTTTAATTTTAATTTTACTTGCGTTCCTAAGAATGCAATACGAAATAATTCTCTGCAACACTTAAGCGAACACTTACGAAATTGCAGGATCCTCTAGTCTGTATTTATACAAATCTACAATAATATTATAATGACGTAAAGTTTGTTTGTTCGGATGTACTACGTAATCTCTGGAACGTAAAATTAATACTGAAAAATCATTTAATAACAACAGTAATAACTGATAAGATACGAGTACTAACTACATTATCTCGGAGAGTTATTATTTATAAGTTATTTTTTAATTACGCCTGAATGAAATTTGAAAAGCCAGCACTCTATTGGGACGGAGCCACGTGCGAGATCTAGTACAATTATATATATATATATATATATATATTAGAAGTGACGAATTGACTGACATATTAACGCAGAATCCAAACTGTTAGGCCTAGGAACCTAAAATTTTGCATGAACAGTCTTCTAACTCAACTCCTAGAGTTCCCACAGGTATATAAACCAGACGATTGTTTCTATTTTTTAGAGCAGTGATAGGTTCGTGAATAAAGAACTGACCTATTGACCAACTGATCCCCTGTTCGAATCCTGGTCTGTACTACTATATTAGTGTTTTCAAATTTATGTACATATTTGTAATTATCACTTGCTCGGCGGTGAAGGAAAACATCGTGAGGATACCCACATGTCCAAGGAATTATATTTCTAAATACGTATGACCTAACCTAAGCATGGTCTGGTTTTCCCTATGGGTTGTAGAGATCTGATGGCAGTGGCAAATGTAAAAATCAGTATCTTCGCCAAGTCCTTATGCTTTGGTAGTGAACCCTGCCAATCCTCATGGATTGGTAAACGGTATCCCGTTTACCAATCCATGAGGATTGGCAGGGTTAGCGTTATCACGCTAAGAAGAAAAAGATTCTTTCTATTTTTGTTTTGAGGTACGTGCATTTAAATTTTAGTGGTTCATAAAACACTCAACTCAAATATATGCTGCTTAATTTTATAAACGTACCTATATGTAAAGCATTGAGCCCATCTCGCATTACAAATTCGCGACTTACATTTCCTTTTCCTTTCCGTATAGTGAAATCTATATAAAACATCCGGCGACAATTTATCACGAACAAGTTGAGCCTTTATAAAGTATTTTCGGCTATGTCCTGCGGGTATGTTCGGGCCGTAAGAAAATCCGATGCTCTCTCGGGGCCGGATGCATCGTTTCCGGCCAACCAAATGGTGACAACTCCCAACTGTATATGCCTCTATCGATTTAATGTACACCGAATTAATAATGTCCATTAAATATTATCGATAGCCGTATCCGATAGAAACCGCACTCTTTTTGTTTTATTATTGATGTTTGTATCGATTGTTTTATTTATAGACAAAGGTTCCCGTCCCGGACTGCAGTTGACGACACTTATAATTTAAAACGTGTAGGTACGTATTAAGTCATGAGTATCTTTCGACTACAACTTTTGAAGAAACAAACCACTAAAGATGTACATACCTTTGTATTTCAATGTCTGCACGTCGGATAAGTACATACCTGAAACAAAATTTTGAAATATTAATAACACCGCAAAGTAAACAAAGGAAATTTGATTCATTTCCGCCACAATTATGCCGGATTTTCATTAAGAAATAAACTTTGGCGTAATACATCAAAATAATAATTATAAATTGCGCTACCCTATTCATTTTCATGTTCGTACATCATAATATTGCCTGCGTTTATACCAATTAGGCTAGACATAGATACACGCTGTGGAAAAAACGGAATACATAAATACAATTAAAATGGTGTATCTGCCTAAATTATAACTGAGCGCAATTACTCAAAATTAATGGTGAAAGTAATACTTTGACCGCTGCTGGTGTTAATTAACGGCTTTGTTTACGGGCGCTCTTTTAAATTAACATTAGGCGGAGCAATCCTTGTTCATAACATGGCTAAACTCTATCTAACATACATCATTAATAAAATAATTGAGGTTAGCTGTGTTAAATCAAATAAATTTTCCATCGACATTGTAAAGCGGTTTTTAAAAATAAAATTACTTTTACTATTTTCCAGTCAATATTCCGGATAATTCAATGAGCGTCGTCTAGTCTAAGCCAAGCACTAAGTATACTGTATTGCCTATATAAGTAAGCCTATATAATACGTTTGGTTTATACTTTAAATTAAAGAAACACGCAGGTGAAAAAATGTACATATTCGCCTGCAAAATGTTTCTTTGTGCATAAATCAAATCCGCTATCATCTTAAAGTAGTAATTGCTAGAACACTCTATCATGATCTTTAATACTTACACTTACTTTATACAAACTTTTATAAAATATTGTAAAACTTTTCTTAAGCGAAATACTGAAAAAAGAAATATGCTAAGCCGATTGCATTGTTCGACACCGTAGTAGATTCTTGTATATTTATTTTTGTGTGAATATAGAGAAATTTAAGTACTTTATAAGAGCGTTTCTAGTACTAAAATATGCAATAGCGTTCAATGAGAGGTTGAAAGAGTTTCCTATTAGAAAACTCCTCAGTTCAGCGATATGGTGCAATATAAATCACACATTTTGTACTCAATAAAAATTACCCAATACTTCATATACTATAACATATTAAGCTACACTTTTGAAGATATAAACATATTAAGCTTAACTATCGGGAGCACAATCGTAATGTATTTTTCCTGGGGATTTAAGGGAGTTGAGTTATTAGAACATTATGACATTAGTCGAGTCGGGAATGCGTTCCATAGACTTGAGTAAAGATTTTGGAAAAACATTGAGAATTTTATAAAGGGATTACTAAGACTGGATTATTCCCAAAACCAAAGTTATCCACAAATTGAAATTTAAAAACAAAAATTGAAAGCAAAGGATTTTTAGGAACGTAGAATGAGAGAGAGAGAGAGAGAATTCTACGATGACTTTTGAGCAACAAGTTGAGATTATTGCGTTATTGTGAAAACATATCTAATGCACATATTCACAATAAGCTCAAATTTACATTTTACATACTACTCTTACATACCCATAATTCAGTAAAGTTACAAGACAGGAAGTTTTAAAGTCTTCTTGAGAAATATAGACCTTATTAACGAGTAGTATCGAAATATTATATAGTCGTCACCTGTGATCATGAAATGGAATGATTAAGTAGTGTCTTTAAAAATCTCCTAACAAATTAAAGACGACGACCCTGATATAATACAACTATATCTCCTTAACTTACTGATACTTGGTTCACTTAGTCAAGAACATAAAATACCTACTAATTGCTATTCTAATTCTAAGGGCTGCTTCAAACAGAACGAGAAATATACTTTTGCCTCTAGCTGTTCAACTCGGAGCTCGTACGTCAACCAGCACATTACCATTAGTGCGTATCATTCAAGGCATCTTATTCGTAGTTGTTACGAAGTTTATTCGATTGTTCGCAATGAAACAAAAAAATAAAGAAGTTGTAGGCAATTGCTATTTTGATAGTTCATCTAATATTTACTGAAAAAAAATGTAAATGGAGTATCTACTTACATTAAATTAATAACGTCTGACTTATGGTAATAAAACTATTAGGTAGTCCGGTTTAGGTGTATGGTATTACGTAACGCGAAACAGTAAATAAGCTGCACATAATATCATTCTCCGAGAGTCCGTCATAACAAAAGTAGAACATTCCTTCAAGTTACTTTAAGTAACTTGAATATGAAGGGAATAATATGCTGTTATTTAGATATCTGTTCGTCAAATCTCTTCAAAGAAATATCATTTTCCTTTTGAAAATAACATAGGCTAGTCTTTAATAGGGTTACGGCGAGAACGCGTGGGAAGTGGTCTTCGTTGTGCATATGTATTCGTATTTATTCTTTAGCTATTCTATCCTTGTCGAATATTCCCGCTGTGTGTTAGAATTTACATAAAGTGCCATGCCGTTTGAGACATATTTAGGAATAATACTCACAGTTTGAAGTGTTATAAGACTTAGTACGTAAGCGCTTTCTAAGGCCGATGCATATCGATTTTTAACAGCCAGATTATGATGTATTATAATATTCGTATTTGAATAAAGATACAGCGATTGCATGGAAACTCATACGGACAAAATGGGTGTAAAAAATGAGTTTTAACTACATAATCTGACGTAGTTCGCCTACGTCGTAGGCGCTAATTTCTTTGAATGTGTTTCCGTTTCGTGCACGGCGAGTTATAACATCAACCCACGAATAGACTATGAGCAGAAAATCTCATGTTTTATGGCTACCTATTGCTTTTAACTTCAGTGGCCATTGTTAACTATTCCTCTATGTAGGGCAATGAGCAAAAGCTTCGACCACCTATAGCTCCATCGACCTTTCGGTCTTACGAGCTAATAGATGTGCTACTAAATACGCGCGGAGCTTTGCTAAACAGACAAAGAGCACTTAAATTACTACGTCTAAATATTATGTTATAATTATATTTTATTGAATGAATAACAGGCGTTTCACAGCGCACCGTTTTTATCAATTTTTACAGTACAACTATGAGTTTGATAACTCTTTGTACTGTTATTTGAAAATCTATTCATATTATAAATTTAAAAAATTATACTACTTAAAATCTGACCAACAATATGGGGTAATTATTCCTGTATGGCAATGAAAGAGATCATAGCTTTTTCTCGTTTTTTTAACTATTACAGTACAGGATATAGTGTTATCGTTATCGCTACCTCATTAACTCACTTTAGTGAATCCTTTGATAACAGTAGTTAATGATAGTACTATGTGCAAAAATTGACAAATAGTAATACGCCGATCTGTTCATCGGACACAAAACTTTTAATTGAGGGTAATTATAATTGTAGAATTATATCCAACTAATCCAACATAGCTTTGCACCTCTATCCGCTCAGTAGAAGATGTACATCATTAGTCCAACCCAATTTTCGGAATCTAAAAATTGACTTCAACTTAAGATGGCCACAGTCGATAGGACTACTGGATCAACCTCCTTCTTCTTCTTCATGTCACCCCGTTTCCTAATCCATTAAGATAGGCGGCATCCGCTACTTAAGCCTAAGGATTTGGCGAAGATACTGATTTTCACATGGAGCGACTGCTGTCAGACCTCCTCAACCCAGAGGGAAAATCATATATATAGTTTCTTAGACGTGTAGGTTTCCTCACGATGTTTTCCTTCACCGCCGAGCAAGTGTAGTGCAATAAATATGTATTTAAATCCGGAAAGACGAATTTAGTGATACATGATTCGATTCGAACCGGGGACCCGTTGGTCAATATGCCGGTTCCTTATCCACTGGGCTATCACTGCTCAACTCGATAAATGACAACTGAATCAACCTGTTTTTCATATTTGTGGAATAATACATACTATTTATGTTATGGCAGTAATTAGTATATAGACGTTTTCTTCTCCCATTTAAAGGCACATATGTTTTTTTCATCGACATCAATTTGATATCTTGATACGGCGTCAAGGCGCTGGTATCAAATGCAATATAATAATTTCTTTGGTTGCTAATTTCTGTACTTTACTATTCATAATTTTCTCTCATCGCGCTCTGATGATTTAACCGGGGTAAATAAATAGGTACATAACTAGTATCTCTATAAATTTGAACAGAAGCTCAGCTTAACAGGAATTAGCGCAATTCGCTGCAATGCTATTCAATATTATTGGAGATTATTGAAACTGATCGCTATCTGAGTTAAATTATGAAACAACAGTCCACGAGACCGAAAAGGGGCTGTTAATGCGCACTGAATATTTAGGAAATGGTATTATATATGAATACAATGGTGTTTTATTATAATTCAAGTGCTATATGTGCAATGTTTTTGTAAGACTCTTCATGTGTTAACAATCAATCAAAACGTTCGCCTGATGTAAAGAAAATACCATACTCTACGAACGCTTGTAGTATATAGAGCATCGCTTGAGAGTTATCTCTCTGTATTTCTTATTTGGCTCGTTACCCTACTACATTTAATAGCCTAAGTTAATCTGAAGATTCCAGAGCAGTGATAGCCCAGTGGATAAAGAGTCCGCCTATTGAACAACAGGTACCCGGTTCGAATCCTGACCGGGGTATGTACGTGAAAACATTGTGAGGAAACCCACACGTCACAAGAAATTATATTTTTAAGAAGACGTGTGACCTTACCTAAGGATGGTCTAGTTTTCCCTCTGGGTTACAGAGGTGTGACGGCAGTCGCTGCATGTAAAAATCTTCGGCAAATCGTTAAGCTTAGGTAGCGGACCCCGCGATCCTAGTGCATTAGGAAACAGGATAACGCCAAGAAGAAGAATCTGAGGATTCCTCGAAAAAATGGGCATAATTAGTTCAGCCGTTTTTGAGCCAAAGGAACGTACATACACACATCGACTTTTAGATACTATCACAGGATATTATATATGATAGATAGTAATATGTGACTAAAAACGGCTGTCCTGTTGTTTTGATCAAATGATACGTTTGAGCCTACACGGAACCATCACTAAGATGTATTTTGGAATAATTCGGTTTGAAATAAAAAAAGGCAGTGATAACCAGTTGAGAATGCGCAAGCTTGCTTGCCAGAGGAACACCTGGTTCGTCAATTATATAAGAATTCAAATTTTTCTTGTATATTTGTCGGCCATTTTGACCATGTTCCTTAAAAGATAGGAACGGTGTTTCTGAACATACCTATTTTACTTTTTTATACTGAATCCGAATCTGAAGTCAAAAATCGAATATTCGAAAAAAAAGCAACAGACAAACACACAGCAAACGCACAGACAAACATATAGATTTCATATAGGAACGCACGTCCAAGACATTTTATTGCGAAAGACGTGTGACCCAACCTAAGAAAGGTCCGATTTTCCTTCTGAACGACGAAAAATTAATATCATCGCCTATTCTTAGATTAGGAAACGGAACAACGCTAGGAAGAAGAAGTGTGGAATAAAACGATTATTTATTTTCAATAATATTTTATTATTGTATTCATAAAATAAATACAATTTATTGAGTAGGATCTGTCCATAGCTCGGTTGGAGCAAACCGCACGCTTTTGAGTTCGGTAATACGATAGTTTCTTTGACATGATAACGAGCCGCCTCCACGAGCTCATATCAACTGAATACATTATATTGTATAGACCTCACGCCACTGCCGCCATCACGAAATATTGAAAAACATCTAATACATTTCCTTTTTATTTTATATTTCCTATAATATTTTGTCTCAGTAAATCCGAATTCTTTTGTTTTATTTATAGTAACACACACTTACTATGAATTAAAATCGATATTACTGTATTCTTCTTTTTTGCGCTATACCGTTTCCTAATCCATTAGGGTTGGTGGGGTTCGCTACCTAACCCTAAGGTTTTTGAGATGGCACTGATCTTTACAGGCGACTGCGGTCAGACCTATTGGTGGATACTAAAAAAGAAATACCCACTTAACATCTATTTGCACATACGCACATGGATAGCTTGCAGGCTATCGTTACAAAGAGACTTGAGTCCCTGCTGCATCCTGTCCGTGGCAAACATCCATCCATCCGTCTATCCAATTGTAAGACATTGTGTTTAACGTCTCACTTAATAACGATAATATCCTAAATAGCTTTATACTACCATAGACCCTCGCGAGCATTTAGGATCGCCTTGTATTTTTTTAATAAAATCTTCTATCTACGAGTATAATTTCACGCTAAATCTCTTGCGGGTTAGGTAGAGAGAACCGAGCGCCACATGACTCGATCTTTACAAATCTCACTCGCTTCTTTAGGATTCATTGCTCTTCTTATGCACGCTCGCCGGTTTCGAAGGCTCCTGACATCACCTTCTGATAAAATACGATCAATCTTCTTTCATCCTGCATTTTTTCTGTTCTTTCTTACTTTCACGTTATACATCTGTTTCGTAATTCTTTCTTCATGCATTCTTTCTACATTTCCGAACCAATGAAGCATGCCTCTTCTTATTTTTAATAATATCACTCTCTTTCAGACCAGCTCTGTTTCTAAGATCATCATTGCGAATACGATCTACGAGCGTTACGCCTCAAATTTTGCTCAACGCTCGCATCTCGATCGCGTTTAATTTGCCTTCATGCTCTCTCTTCCATAAGTAAACGTTGGGACCAGCACTGTATTGTGTACAGCGAGCTGTACCTTCTGGCTCAATCTTTTACTGCCAAGAAGTTTTCCCAACGACACTATTCCCCAGCACTCACTCGTCTTTCCCACGTCAGCGGTGTACCTTCCATCCCTGCTGAAACCGCATAAATAAAATCTTATTGTATATTATTCATACTCATAGTTCTAATTTTTATTTTTCAATCCACCAGCATTTTGAAAATGACCATTATGAGATAGAAATACAAACGAATAAAATATGAATAGTTGCATCAGCTGAATCATTTCCAGACATCGTAGTCGGTTAAATATTTATTAACTCTTTATTAAGCCAATAACATTCTGCGATCTCCGCCATGAGTGAAGAACACGTTCAAACAATGATACAACTGAATCTGTAGTCGCTGTAAAACCGTATTATGCATCATGAAAATTTTTATTTAATACCTCTCGATTACTACTCTGGAAAAGTAGTTATGTAAATAGTGCTATAACACCCCAGTTCACTCAATTTCCCAAACTTGAATTATGGTGTCACTTTACTAAATTTCACTGTGTCTAATAACCACCCACATCTATACATCAATTAAAGAGGAGTGCCAAGTGGAGCTATTTCCTCAATAATACAATAACGTCTATTAGTATTCAGTATCTGTTCTTATTAGTATTCTGTTATTCGAAATAAATTATTTTTATTATAAGTATAACAGTGCAATGATATAAATGGATCAAAGAAACCCACATAGGCGCCCACTGCTAACCGACCCTAAGCTCTAACAAAGATAAGAAACTTTTAATTGGAATTTTTCGTAGATTAAAATAATTATCACGGACGAGTTTGTTAGGAGTGGCGCTAAAGAAAAATATGTAAAACTCCAGCGAATACCTAATGAAGTATCTGCTCTATGTTGCCATTATATAAATATTTCTGTGACCAAAAAAAAACTGTGAACGGAATATATTTCAAAATGAGTAGATTTTGAAGTTTGATATCAACAAGTCGAAGCGGATTAAAATTGCCGAGTATCGATTATGGATTTAAGAGTTTATAAGCAATATGGTAGCGAGATGATCGCTTTAGTCTTTTCATATTGCCGCTGTTCCCAATAATGGCAGATTTTGAAGTGGTGCCCGTGCGTGCAACAATGTGGGCCCATTGCAAAGCTCGCTAATTTATAGTGCGACAACAACCGTACGCTAATCCATGGCGTATATGCCATTACAATAGTTTATTACGTTAATTAAATATATATCCGGGGTGTACCTATGTATCTTCGTTATTTTCCTTAGAGGTGAAGACAACTTCGTGGTGCACCTTGCTAAATAACAAACGAGGTTCTGGCGAAAAAAAGGTTGAGCTCACCAAAGCAAAGGAGGTATTTCACCAAGCCTGGGGAAATACCTCCATCTCTTAAAAGATAGTCTATAGTCTCTTAGATGTCACTAAATAATAACTAGATTTGCTATCCTAGTAGTGAGGGTGACGACGCGCTAGTCCTTGCATTGCAAGTGGTTATATACTTCGATAACCGTTTTACATCAGATGAGCCGTATGCTTCTGTATAAATGTAAAAAAGATCGAACAAAATGTGCATATATGTACATATAAAACTATTTGCCCGACTAGACTATACAGTAATGGATGCATGATGAGTTCTTATAATAATACTCTTGTATTAAATAATTGTAATTGTTTACAGTTTAAATAGTATGGCTATACTTTGTTATATTTATAACTATGAATAACGCAGGAAAAATATGTTCTGACTTACAGAAATAAATTTAGATTCAGAAATATTTTCGAAGCAGAAAGGATTGCAACCGCCCAACAACGATAAGAGCATACATAAGAGCGGACGCCCAGCGCGTTACACAAGTCGGCACGGAGCTAGTGACGCACCCTACTGGATCGCGTAATTACTGGCGACTAGCTAAAACCGTGCAGGCCAACTTCTGCCAGCCCTCGCTGCCCCCGCTGAGATGCCCTGATGGCTCACTGGCACATCAGCCGCAGGAGAAAGCCGATCTTATGGCCAGTCTCTTTGCGGCTAACTCCCGGATCGATGACTGTAGCACGCAACCACCATCGATACCCTCCTGTGGTTCCGTTATGCCAGAAATTCACATCAGACAGCGTGATGTCCGTTTTGAGTTACAGTCACTCGATGTCCGTAAAGCCAGTGGTCCTGATGGTATCCCAGCGATAGTTCTGAAAAAATGTGCAGCGGAGTTGTCCCCGGTGTTGACGCGCCTCTTTCGTCTCTCGTACTCGACCGGTTGTGTTCCGGAGGCTTGGAGAGAGGCTAATGTGCAGCCGGTACCCAAAAAGGGAGACCGTTCGGACCCATCAAATTACCGCCCCATTGCCGTAACTTCAGTGTTGTGCAAAGTCATGGAACGGATCCTTAACAATCAGTTGATCCGTTACCTATAAGATCACTCCTTAATTAACGATCGTCAATATGGCTTTAGACCGAAACGATCGACGGGTGATCTTCTAGCGTATGTGACGCACCTCTGGGGGGAGGCAATTGATAAACATGGTGAATCTATGGCAGTCAGCCTAGATATCGCCAAGGCATTTGATCGGGTTTGGCATAAAGCACTTCTCTCCAAACTTCCGGCATACGGTCTGCCCCTCCAGCTTTGTAAGTGGATTGCTGGCTTCCTGCATGAGCGTAGAATCCGCGTCCTTGCAGATGGACGCGCTTCGCGGTTCATGTCAGTGAATGCCGGTGTCCCACAGGGCTCCGTCCTATCGCCCACCCTCTTTCTTCTGCATATCAATGACATGCTGCCACTTGGTAATATTCATTGCTATGCAGATGACAGTACGGTCCATGGGCGATATTTCGGGCGGCCTAGTGCTGGTCGGGCAGAAATCGGTGAGAGGCGTGAGAGTCTTGTCGTTGAGCTTAATCGGGTTTTTGACCTCGTTAGTAAATGGGGTTCCAATAACCTGGTTGAGTTCAATGCCAAGAAAACTCAGATGTGCGCGTTCACAACAAAAATGTCCCCATTTCATCCCACTCCCAGTCTTCAGGGCGCTACCCTCAATATGCGCGATAGCCTGAATATGCTAGGCATGGATATTCGTTGCGACCTAAACCAACGAAATTACATCGAGAGCCTCATTTTAACAGCTTCAAAGAAACTCGGAGTCCTGAACAGGGTGCGCCGGTTCTTCACGCCGGACCAACTTTGTCTTCTTTATAAGACTCAAGTTCGGGCCTGCGTGGAGTATTGCTCGCATCTCTGGGACGGCTCCGCACAGTATCTTCTCGAGGCTCTCGATAAGTTGCAGCGACGGGCTATCCGCATAATCGACGACGAAGAGGTCACAAAATACCTAGAACCTCTGCAACTTCGTAGGGACATAGGCTCCCTAAGTACATTTTACCGCCTGTACCATGGTGAGTGCTCTGAAGAACTATTTTCCCTTATCCCACCCTCTCCCTTCCGTCATAGAACCACACGTGCAGGCTTGCGATGTCATCATTCCACTGTTGAGGACATTTGTTCTCGTACTAAAAAGTTCGGCAACTCCTATCTCTGTCGAACTATTAAAAAGTGGAACGCCTTGCCTGCACATGTGTTTCCTCCTTCCTACAACATAGGATCCTTCAAACGAAGCGTGAAGAAGCACCTTGCGGGCCAGCATGGTAGCGTCAACTGACAGGACACCGTAGTCCTTTGTCAGTTGCCGCTGCAATTTGGGCTCCCCTTTTCGCTTACCAACAGGCGAAGAGGAGCCACTATGCTGAGCCAATATAAAAAAAAAAAAAAAAATACGAGATTAACATCGTCCGTATTTTAATATTGATCGTACAGTTATAAAACGTTTTCCATTCAATTGAAAAGTTTATAGTATAATACTTTTATACTATTTATAAAGGATTTATATCATCTTAGTACTAGTTATCCATCCAATAATGTATTAGTAAAACAAATATTATAAAAACAAATCCTTTTAACGTTCGATAGCTCAAATTTAAGGAAATCGGTGTAATTATTAATTTTAATCATTCAAGCGTTATTTTGCGATAGTCAAATTTACTCGTAATTTGATCTAATCAGTTTTGTGTACATCTACCACCAAAACTTTTTGTGTGACTTTCGTACAATAACGCCTGAATGATCGGTCACTAAATCGTTCTTTTCACGCACGCTCACCAGTTCCTAGGGCTCCTGACACTGTCTTCTGATAAAACCTGACCAATTCGGACGTATTAGACTTCACCTATGTCCTTCTACTTTGACATTGTATGTCTGTTTCGTCATTTTTTCGGCTTGCATTCTTTATACACTAACGGACCTTGTGTCTTAACAGCGATACTCTCTTTCGAACCAACTGTATTTGTTACATCTTAATTTAAACAAGCTTAACGATGCAAAATTTGCGCAAAGCACGCATTCGGAGGACGGCGTTTATTGTACTTTCATGCTGTCGCTGAAAACCCCAGTTTTCGTTTTTATATATTCACGTTAGGATCAGCACCGCGTTGTATATGTGCCTTTTAGTCAAATTTTTACTGCCAATTACATTTCCCCGCGCACCATTCATAACCTGCCCTTCCATCACTACTAAAAATGCATCTAAGACATATAACTTCGTTCATTTATTCCATTACTATGTCATTATCCGTAATTCATCATTTGGTTCTGATTTCATCTCTGTTTAACTAATCAATCAAAATCAATAAAAAAGTCTGATTAATCAAATAAAATTATTTTATATCTCTCTATGTAACTATGTATATCAAAATTTAATGAAAAGCTAGTATATAATAATTTCTGATTGGTAATTATCATGCCCAATCAATTTTGAAGTTTAGCAGGAATCTAAGTGCCCGCGAAGGGCCAGTGGCAAATATTTTTTTTCTGTAATTTATCTTTTATTGGCAAATACTTTTAAACAAGTTTTAGATGTATGTACCCGAGTAATTTAACTACGCCAGAAAGTACAACCGCTTTTCGGTGACAAGCGGTTTTTCATTAACTTCTTTTTTTATATACAACCATACAATCATACGGCCCATCTGATGTAAAGCGATTATCGTAGCCTACAAAACGCTTGCAATACATTAAGTATTACTCACGCGATGCCACCTCTGCTGCTAACACAGCAACTCCTTAGGATCTTACTGGAGACCTCACTCACACGCAGGAACACAAGAACCTTCTAGGGAGTTGTCATTTGGCTGCAGTTTTCTGTGAGGTGTACCTATTTCCCCAGAAGGGCTACTTTTGATGCGCCCTACCTTTCTTAAACACCTCTCTTAACTTCTACACGTATTCCAGCGACAAAGTTTGTTAAGTGTACTTATTGTGCAAAGTGTAATGCTATAATAGTAATAAATGCTAAAGAACTTCTTCACCGATTGCTGAAATCGGTTATAAGTCATATTTTGTGAGTGAGAAAGTTCCGTACGTACTCACCGTAAACCTGAGGTGCCTAATTGAAAACGTTGGCGCTGTTTTTTATACGAACAATTTTAAGCGATCCGTGCACAAAGTGACTAAAAAAAGACGAGAAGATAAAATTTAATTTAAAATGCTGGCGAATCCTTAATCATCATCCAAATATGACGGAGGGGGAAACTGCCGCATTAGCCGCGTCAGTCATCAGCAGAATGAATCATTACTTGAAGAGTGCGCCAGTGGCTCGTGTCAAAGAGCTTGTAGGTTGCAGCTCAAAGGTCCTCGTGTCCCCTGCCGCCCACCGCCCCTCCGCGGGTAGCCCCGCGCGCGCCCGCGAGCAAGGGCTGATTGAAGGGCCACTCTAAAACCTCGGCCACCCGCTCGTTCGCTCGCATTCAAGGGTCGAATCTGGATTATAGGGCGCCAAAGTCTGCACCTTCATCAGATATGTATAAAATTATTTGCAGCTCAGCAATTCAAGAGCGGAAAATTGTGGCCCCACTGTAATTTCGGTTTATTCAATAGCCGCGCGCGAAAATTGTGTACATACATTTACCGTTCCTATTCGGAAATTGTCTGTTATTTGTAAGATAAAATTAAAAAGGGCATGTTTATTTTATAACATGAAAGGAGGAACACAAGCGTACGGTTCACTTGATGTAAAGTGGCTACTGCAGCCTATGTACGTTTGAAATGCCCGGGCGTTGCTATTTCCACTTCTGCCAGAGCTGTTACGCAGGTCTTCCTTAGCAACTTCCTGTTAACATTGAGGGACTCTGGAAAGAAGGAAGAAAGGAGCTGTTCCTAACTACCTTTAATAGTCTTCCCTACCATTTTTAAATATTTTTTCCTTATGTTATTTTTACACATAATATGCCGACGTCATCATAGTCGATGCGTGTGTTAATTTAATCTGACATGCTAGTCAAGCGGCATCGATTGACTTGAGAATTACTTAAGTCATTCATGTTCCTCCGTGTTGGAGGGCACGTTAAAACGTATCGAATGTAGTCGGTAGATGACCGTCGTTCGTTGGGCTAATTCAGTGGTCTTCAGGAGGCTTGATATTGTATGATAACAATAGAAGTATTAATATAATTATATATCTACATACATATATTATGAGCATCAAGTGTTATCAGTTGATGAGTTCTAGGAACCGCATGCATGAAAAGAGCTATGAATATTAAAGAAGCGAGTGAGGTGTGTAAGGACAGGGTCACGTGATACTCGGTTCTCTCTTCCACTTCGCAAGTAATTGGCGTGAAGTTATACACAAACAGCAATTTATGATACGTTACGTAACTATACCTATATATATATATATATATATATATATATATATATACATATATAGGCAATCGGATACTCAACAAAACAACCCAGATCAAATAATTTGTAAATAATTTAGCGCGCAAAATATAAGTTTACATTACATTGAAAACATGTTTGCTGCCTTTTTCGCGCCTCCAGCACAACGATAAACAATAAATTCAAATCACGAACTAAATATAGGAACCAGTTTGTGATAACTATTAAAGATCTTAGAGACCATTATAGATACTTCTTAGTGGAATGCCACTTACGAACCAGAATTTAATTGTTCCAATTTAAAAAAGTCCTGAGTTGTACTAAATATATATTTTTTTACCTATTTGTAATTTCTAATTTGAAAATGACGATATAGACGTTGATAAAATAAATTATGACACACATTTTCCCCGGCACCTGATAGATAACGAAGTTATTAAGACATTTTCACATAAGGTCTCATAAGCGTACCCCTCCCGTCCGTGCACATATTCGACGGTACCTTAAGGCGAAGTTCTCGTGTAAGTTATTATAAGAGAGGTGCGCCGGGGGAAATGAATGTCGAGTAGGTCGACCCGTTGTCATTCATATTAGCTACGACGGCTTAAATTTGTAATCGCACTGCGCCAATTCACGGGCGTACGGCGACATGAGTGTGATGGAAATAGGGAAGAGAGGCTAGTTAAAAATAAGTGAACGTTGTAAAGTAAATACAGGTGTACCGCGGCATGAGATAGAAGCAACGAGGCACGCACGTTCTGCAGCGCTGTAAAATGTTGAGTATCTATTGAGTCGCTTCATATGAATACATTGGAATGGGGAATCAAGAGCTTTGGGGCACACACACAGTTATATTGATGTAAATATTTGAACTTTTTTGATGCAATAATTTTATGCAAATCTAGTTCGGCAAATTCTATTAGAAATGAATACGCATTTATTCTTTTATGAAGTAATGTAATCTTAATAAAACTTATATGTACATATTTATGGAAGTCTCAGCAAAAAATAAAAAGTTACTCAATTGGAAATGGCCACCTTTGGCTTTGATACAGGCCTTTAATCTGTCTAGCCACGAATCTATAGATTTGCGCACTGTTTCCATGGGAAATTAACCACTGCTTGCTCCAGAGATTTCTTAAGAGACACACGTTTTCATCGATCCACTCTCTTTATCTGATTTAGGCAAGTTCTGTATATTGATGATAAGCACAGAGCTGCAGGTCTTAGTTTGTTATACGTAACAGAGTCGTCATTTCTCGCTATAAAATTTTTGGTTCCTAATGGGGTTTCGGCGAATACTGACTTTAACAGCATTAACAGTAAGTAATCTATTATGGTCTTCAACAGAGGAAGTGTTGGTATATCTGTCGATAGTACGATATACGAACATACGGCTGATACCAAGCTTTTGAAGTGTCTTGAATATAAGCGATGGCGATTTTGTAAAAAAAAATCGAATAAAATATCTAAAACGGCAGGAAATCGACGGAAGTTTTTAACATATTAAACGCGTTCCAATTTCATTATAGAGTTAAAAAAAAGAAAAAGTTGCTATGTAACCGTATTTATGGCCAGACTATTTATAGTAATAAAAATATTTAAACGTTATTCTGTAACATACAAAGTACACGATTTAATTATTTTGTTCATTTATATCATGAAGTAATGTTTACATCCCCAATAAAAATGTAGTAAAGCTACTTAGGAGCTAAAACTTTAAAGCCACAAGTTCGTTTAAATCTGAAGTCAGAGGGCGTGCGGCTAGCGAACTGTTTTATACTTTGTACACTTTAAAATCACAGGGCGTAATAGCTTAGTAGGCGGGGACACGGCGCCTTAATAACACTCACGAGCGGCCAAGTCCGTCGTAACACAAAATGATTACACACATAAAGAATCTTATCTCTTTACACTCTGCACCGGCATAAACCGGTTACAGTCGGGAGTAACCGTTCTGCAACCGCTCGAATGTTTACGCGAGTTTTACGCACCAATCTCGCCGCCACCGACGCTCTCGCTAGAAATTGAAATCGGAATTATGATGAAATAAAAATGGCGTACAAAATGTGCCGGAACGACGGGCTCCCCGTGCTCAGTCTGCTGACTAGACGGCAGGAAATGTGCGATGTGCCGCCGGAAATCGGCGAATGTGTTCGAATTTTAAGTGAGCCAACGAAAATTGATTCTGCCCGATTTACGTAAACACGACGGCGAGAGGCTTTGATTGAGCCGAATCCGGCGTTGTACGGTGTAGCGCTACGCGTCCGCACCCGGCGGGCGTAGCGGTCACTACGAACGAGATCTGAGACCAGCCATGCATCGATCGACTTCACATGACCGAATGATATATTCTTTTATTAAATCACAATGAGTATGAAGCATATGTTCCCAACATGACCATGTCACTGGTAATGTCATTAGGTTTCACTAATTACAAAAATAATAAAAATAACGATATCTCTCTTTCCATAACACATGCCAACCTTATAGGCGTTTATTATTAGCATAGAATATTATAAGAATTGAGTTGAGATAGGTAACGAGGTGCGTCTGTAATCAAAATTTATTCTTGCATGTTATCTCGTAGTTATCTTAATCTTCTAGAATAGTATAATATATAGTCACTTATAACATAAGCGGTATATGCTGATGATGTAGGCTAGTAAAAAGTAATATTTGTTTATTTTAGTTTATAAAAACTTTATTCATCACAATATGTTGGTACTTTATTCATCATAAAATGCGGACTTAATATTGAATTCCTTCTTTACGGGTAACCATTGGGAGCGGAGGTAAACACGATGTGGTCTATATATGGGACAATGATTATGTCATTAATAATGCTGCAGTGCTCGAATAATTTAATTACTTGTCAGCTCAGTCAATTTAGCGCCCCAGATACTGTACGTGAGGCATGCAATGAATTTTGAAAAATTCGATAGTTTCCACTGTATATATGAATACACGTGTATTTAAAACATAAGTATCTGTTTCTTATTCCACAAGAAAAAATGCAACGCAACTATACTCTTTTCTTGGTTGCACTTGCTGTGGAAATTGTATAACCCAAGTGTTATACACTCACGGACTCAACAGAAATGAAAGAAAGCATAGAATCTAAAAGCAGCATAGATATAATAATTCTGCGTGTGATTTTGTGGAGAATTGAGGCTACGATACAATGAATTCATATAATTATTCAGCCGCCCGCCCAGTGCTGCTCTACAGAACCTGGATGAAATAGCACCCGAAATACGAACTCAGACCGGAGATCACAGAAACTCCACCGCGTCTTACAATACGACCACGACGGGAATTGCGGTCGTGTGAAATGGTATCTACAGTGTACACATGATGTACGAGACAGGTGTGCACTTTTGAACCTTATTGCAGTGTAATATTTATTTGAGTGTACACAATATATGGTACAATTATATTAATGCAATTGTGGTTATTTAATATATATAACTGTAAATCGTACTGATATGCATTACATTTGTTTGTTTTAAGAACATTGTGATGAGCGATTTTAGTTAATTGATTGTCTACTTTATTGAGTAAACCGGAGGTTTTTCAGTTTATTAGCGAATGAATGAAGATTGATAGGGTCATAAATATCAGACACGATATATTCTGAGAAATTTATAGGTTCATCCAAGGATCGACTTGAAACGGTTTTTTGTTGTTTAACAGAATGAGTCTATCGAGTATCCGCCTGAAGTTATTCGTCGTTACGTTACATTACAACTAACAAATCTTTTTATACTTGAATTTATTTTTAAAGCGGTTACAGTAACAAATTCGAAAACGAGAAAATTTGAATGTGTTGTAATATTTAATTAGTTAAAAACTAAATGGCATAAAAAGAGCCTTGCCCATGGCAGGGATGCAAAAAAAGGTAAAGTGTAGTGTTTAGTACCTAATGCAATGCCCTCAAAAACTGCGATTGACTTCACTCAGTTATATGAATATAGTAAGCTCCATGTAATTGTTATTTGGGTGCATTTTTTCGTCAAATCAGGGTACTCCTCCTTAATTACAGGTCAGCCCTACCTCAATTTTTTTCAAAGCCCAAATGCACTATTTGTTTAACCACTTATACCTACAATTCAACTTTATAAGAAAATAAAAACACGCTTGCTATTTCTGCTTTCAAAAACCTCCAAATTAACAAAACTATAAACGATTAAGTAATAAAAAATCAATATATAAATTTGTATATATCTTTGACACCACCTTTCAAACCTATTAATTACAACAAGCTATTAATATATTAGTATTAATATTTACTTTTATTTTGATATGTAATTTCATAAATTATATAGAATAGCGCACATCATGCTCTATATTGTTTTTATTGTGATGTGAGATGTCTGTGTTATGCCCGGCTTTTAGTAACGATTGTATCTATTAAGGCATTTACTCGTAGTAGGTGGTGGTGGAGGTTACGTCGTAGTAAAGTAAAATAAACTTACAATTATACATAAATACATGAACCTGAAAATATTATACTCGTTTATTGAGCCAGTGCAGTGAAAACATCAAAATTACCTGTTCTACAAAACGACGGTTTTAATGAACATTATCCACAGTAGCCATAATATTCAACTCTCTGTTTGCTGTGTAAATACGACAATTAAGCCGGCCAAGCGAGCCACGTAAACAATTTCGTTCAGTCTGTGGGGTAAACTGCATCTGCATTTTTCTCCAACAATTCAGCGGCGTCTGGGTCTATGCTGCGTGGCAATTAACGAGAAATCACTCGTTCGAGTTCATTGAAATAAAGGAAACTTAATTAATGGATACTTTTGTAACCGTAACAATTGTCAATGTTTACGGTTATGCGAATAACGCCAGCTATAATAACTTTTTATGTGAGACAACGATCTCGCATTAACAGTAATTAAACATAGAGCTCCAATTTCGAGTTTCACAGTGACCGTTTTTGCAAAGAATTAGTATAAAACTCGCAGGAAGAGAGAGCTTTGGACGAACACTAAAACCAAAACTGTTCTAAAGATTTCATATATCTAATAAAAAAACACACTGAGTTACAAATACAACTAATATGTACAAATTTAACTTTACAGTTGAAAAAAATGTTATGAACATCGGTCTAGTCGATGCTCTCCAGCGGCAGATGTAAGTTTTTAGTATTATTTTACATAACGTATTCACAAATGATTATTTTTTTCAAACTTTTTCCTTTCCTTGTGCTGTAGACATTATTTTATATCATATGTCATAAATTTAGATTAACAGGAAGAACCATATAGCTTTTGATATACTTGCGATGAGTATATGAAACATAAATGGTTGTATTTTGTATTGCTTTAACGTTTTGTTGCTTTCAGTTAATCTTTTTACAACCCCAAGGAACCGCTGACATTAATATTAGTTTTAATTTTTAACTTGTTGCCTCCGCGTGTTACAGGGAAAAACAGTTGACAGGCAGACTTGCAGACACGCAGACGGACAGCGAAATATAAAGGCCCATTTTTTAACTGATTACGGTCCAGAGTCCTAAAAAAAGGGGTCCATGTCTGTCAGAAAGTGTTTGCCCTAATAATGGGGTCTCCTATGAAAAAACTTAACAAGCACATTCATAATTTTATTTTAATAAATGTTGTCTACTTTTGATACCACTATGGTATGAAACAAGCGTATGATTTGCCTATCTACAACATGAGATTATCTTAGGGAAAACTTTGGCAGACAGTTCATTTCACTTTTCATTCTAAATTCTACTTTTTAAATGTATTCAATAACAAAATATTATAAAAAAAAAAATAGCAAAGTTTATCAACATGTAGTTTAGAAAAACACGATTGAACATTTCTTAATAGTTATAGAACAATAAGTTTGTAGTAAGGAGCCATCTTTGCGGCAGTGTAACTGGTACATAACTGGTTTTGTAATAGTGACATTTCCGTTGTTTTGCGGATCGACTACCTGACTGGAGGCTGCGGAATACGACTCTGCAAACATTTGCTCTTTTTGTGCTCCAAAAACAACAGATTTACAAACGAGCTGGACTGTTCGACTGGTTTGAGCCGAATGCGGCCACTACTATTTGTACTGTTATTTTTATCAACAATAAAACTGATATTCCGTCCGTATTATGGAAAAACTATGATTATTTCGCGTTTGTACATATTTTTGCCCTTTTTGCTTTCGAACGATGAAGGTTGTTACAGTCTTTTTGTGCAAGTAATATATTAATAAAGTTATTTTTTTCATACATGTCAATCTCCTTGAGGTGGAGATATAGTCCTAGTCAGTTAGGCTGCTTCAATGCGTCTACATACTAATAAATCATTTGACGGCGTATAAAAGAACCCTTCACTCACCAAAATATTTAGCGTCTAACAATCGTCTAAGAGTCAAAACCTGGGAAAAGCAGAAAAGCGGCAGCGATCCAGGACGGGATTTTTTGTAACATTATATACAACCTGTCACATAAAAAGCGATCGCACAGCGCCGGTATGCGCCCGGTTTTTGTGTGACAGGTTACATACAAACCCGAATGTTACAAAAAATCCAGAGACTAGTTACTTAATCAGCAGGGTGGATCATGTACTGATGAGGTTGACTTTGACCACAAAGATGATAGTGAGGCATTTACGAGTACGACACAATTATAACTCGAAAATTCCATAAAATATGTCTGCCTGTGTATCTATCTCTCCGTTGTCAACGATTCCAGGTAAATCAAGTCTAAAGTTCATGAAATTTGTTACATAGCAATATATTGTAAATATATAAAATCGTTTTTGTTAATTTTTTCTAACATGTATATTAAGAGGAGCTCCCATCCAAACAAAAATATTTTATTACAGATAAATATAAAGAAATAAATTACAGACGTAATAGTATATAAAAATATTACATTTAATAATAATTCATTTCGATACCGAATATAAATAAAAATCCTAATAAATATTTTGTAAACCAATATTCACGTGCTGATAAATTTCTTTTGCTGCCATAAAAATATAATTCAATTACATAATTTTGAGGTACAATGGACAACTGCACATGGAGCGTCATGCCAATTAGCAAATTAGGTTCTGGGAATACATAGTCAGTCTTACTTTATTGAATCTGGTGTGCATATTGATTTCGTGAAAATACGACTTTTTTGAAATGCTAAACGCTGAACTCCTCCTAAACGGCTGGACCGATTTTGATGACTTTTGGGTACGTTTAAGTAGATTTCTGGATGGTTTAGATGATTGGACCCAGAAGGTGGGGCTGTAATCGGTTTCTGGGATTTTTTATTATTGTCGAGCATGTTGTCATGCATCAGTCGGATCCGCTAGATTACCATATTTTTTGGAAGGTGGTATGTAAATTGAAGTGGGTAATATTAACGAAAGAGATGTTTTTTTTATTATCTGCTATACAAAGTCTCATTTACAAAATAAACATTGTTATTTATCAGTTTTTCCTTAAATTTTTCACACAAACTAGTGACAATGTTGTTAGTTACTATAATGTACAGCTAACTGTAGTTCAAGCTTTACATTTTGACCTTTATACCGTTCTTATGATGTACAATCGTACTTTGAGTGTTAAGCGTGATCTGCTCTTAGCTGTACGAGATGCTTTAAAAGTAATTGTGGAACTTGGCAGGATACATACGGGACAGTCTTTTGATTACACAAATATTTATAGAGGTTTTTTAAAAGTCCAGAACTTTAATACTAGAGGAGGCAAAAACATTGTAGAATTTTATAAATTACATACATTTCATTGGAACTTTTTTTAACTTACAAATTAAGGAGGTTTTTCATACAAGTATTAACCAAACATAAACATTTTTTTCCTTTTCAAAAATAACGTTGGTCAAGTCCAAATCAAGACGTTTTGGAAAGATTAAATATTTTTTAGTTTATACGACGTCGGGGGCATACAAGCATACGACCCTGATTAAAAGTGGTTATCGTAGTCTATGAACTCACGCGCTCAACTCATTACTGAGAAATAGGCAACTCCTTAAGAGCTTACTGGTGAGGTCACACACGTAGGAAAACGACAACACTCCAGGGAGTTGTAATTTGTCTGCGGTTTTTTGTGAGACTGTGTCCCCAGACAGCAGCAGCAGCTTTCATGCGTCCTACCTGTCTTAAAAACACCCAGACCAAAACAAATAGACATGTTCATGCACACAAATATTTGTCCTATGTGGGAATATAACCGACGAGCGTTGGTGTGAAAGTAGCGTTACGAACGGCGCCACTGAGTTTGTCGAAATTTAAAATTAAAGTTCCTTTTTACTGTTCAACGTCAAAAGTGAGGAAATTAAATCCTAATCTGAAATTAAATCCTTCTGGCACTACGATGTTATATTCTATAACTTAAAGTATCACGTTCTTCCCGTAAGTAGACCAGTCTCTACATATAAGTAAAGCTCTGCGCGGTGAGGTAAATGGCTAATACGAGCCTATGGTAGGAGCCACGATATTGGACTAACCCACGCCGGTAAACATTTTTGATTGAGCTTCTACCTGCAACATTTTTTCTTCGAAATCTGCAAAAGAATTTTCTATTTTTGCGTATTTTTTTGTTTGGTAAATAAATTCAATTGATTGTTTTCAGTTGATGTTCTGATAACAGTTTTTACTTTTGAACGAGCGAAACGAGTGAGAAGGTATTGTGATTATGATTTCTTTTCGACTTGGAGAATTTGTTGAGAAGCATTAATTAAGTTTTATTCTGATGGGGATTTGTAAATCGCACCGCTAATAGTAGCGGTGCGAATAGTAGTATTTTCTGTACATAGGTACAGAAAATTCATTGCCACACACTCATTGGAGCCGGATGACGTCAATGCGCATATCGATAATCGAACATGCAAGTTAAGCAGCGAGAACCGTAACCTTTTATGGATGGGTGTAGTCATGTTGAGTTTCTTCATGCTTTAGATATATAACTAGTCTGGCCATAAATACTGTTACATAGAAACTTTTCTTTTTTTTCGACTCTTTAATTATTTTGAATTTGAAACGCTTTCTTTCGATTTCCCGCCGTTTTAGATATTTTTCGTGTTTATTATAAAATTACAATATGGAATAGGCTGGGCATGCACAAGTGGGTATGGACACGTAGGTCATATTCAAGACACTTCAAAAGTTTGGTATCAGCCGTACGTTTGTATATCGTACTATTGACAGATATACCAAAACTTCCTTTGTTAAACACCATAAAAGATCGGAGCGACAACGTGCTGTTAGAACTACAAAGGCTATTAATGCTGTTAAAGCTAGAATTCGTTGAAATACCATTAGGGAAACAAAAAATCTTATCTCGAGAAATGAAGGTTCCCGCTAGGATTTCGTCGCGTATAATAAAACAAGACCTTGGAGATCGGCGCTTATTGTCGATATACAGGACATGCCCTAAATGAATCCCTACAGTTGAAGTGAGTGGGTCTATCAAAACGCCTTCTGTCCCGATATGCAGGTGAAAGGCACAGAAATATCCTCATCAGTGATGAAAAAAATTTCACTATTGAAGAGCACTACAACAAGCAAAATGACAAAGTGTACGCACGCAGTTCTAAAGAAGCCGCCCAAGTGGTCGGAAGGATACAATCATCCTGCGTCTGTAATGATTTGGTGGGAGGTGTATTATCAAGGAGTCACAAAGCTTCATTTTTGTGAAAAAGGAGTGAAGATTTCAGCCAAAGTGTATCAAAAAACTGTCTTGGATCGTGTTGTGAAACCTCTCAGCAATACACTTTTTAAAAATGTACTGTGGAAATTCCAGCAGGACTCCGCACCTGGTTACTAGGCACGAACTACCCAAGCCTGGCTTGAAACCAACGTTCCGGATTTTATAAGAGCTACAGACTGGCTCTCGTCTAGCTCAGATCTGAACATCTTAGACAACAAATTATGGTCAGTTTTAGAGCACATGGTACTCGAAACGACACGCCGATATTGTGTCACTCAAGAAATCTATGGAGCAAGCAGTGGCTAAATTTCGCATGGAAACAGTGCGCAAATCCATAGCTTCGTGGCCAGACAGATTAAAGGCCTGTATCAAAACCAAAGGTGCCATTTCGAAGAGAATCGTTTTTTTTTATTTTTTGCTGAGACTTTCATAAATAGGCACATATAAGATTTATTAACATTCCATTACTTTATAAAAAAATACATGTATATTCATTTGGAACAGAACTTATGGCCGGACTAGGTAGAGTCATCGGTTCAGACTGTTTTCGATACGATAGTCAATAAGGAAAGAGAGGTGAGTAGGGTACAACCCGATTTTTTTTCTGGTGATTGAGTAAGCATCTCTACATAATAGAAAACTGCAGCCAAATGACAACTAGTTAGAAGGTTGTTGTATTTCTGAGAGTGAATGAGTGAATAAGGTTACTAGTACCAGTCTGGGTGTCACTGTGTCAACAGTAGTGTCAAAATTAATACCCTACGGTCACTGTTTATATCAAGCCTCCCGACATGCGAGTGAGGTCTCTGATTTTGTAAGCGTTCATATACAGGTCGTACGCTCTTTTGGTATATTATTTGTAACACAAACGTAACTACCTTATTTCCTTTTATTTTTAAGAAAAGTCAGCCTTCGGACATGAAATTTATAATTACCTCATATAAAATCGCCGTTGCGAACTATGTACTTTAACTATTGTAACTTTTTAATTTTGTTGTGTGCAATAAAGGATATAACATAAAATATCGTACTTACTGATACTTACAATTGATAATATTAAAAAAAAAACAAGTACATGATATACTAGAGTGATTTAATATGTATAAATTTTCACTTACTATGGTTAGTACTCCATTTCTCAGATAAGGAAATATGATGGGACACATGATTCCGCAGGATGGCTTCATAAGAAACTTAATTGAAGGAAAGATAAAAGGAAAAAGGGGGCAAGGAAGGCCAAGGTCTAGTTACATGAAGCAAATATAGGATCGTATCAAAATGTAAAGCTGGCGAGAGAGAAAGAAAAACGGAAAAGCGTTCATCGACAAGAGTGTAGCTCTTAAATTTCATGATGAAAGAATCACCTGGGCTACCAAGCTTCGCTCGGTATTTTATGTATTTTTTTATGTAAATACGCGTTGTTTTTACGAAAAACACCCACGTAGTAAAATAGTGAAATTTATAAAGCAAAACCTTATCCAAACACAAAATATGGCCATAATCGTTAGAGACGTTTTTATATATACTATAGTATCTACATGAAGTATATTTTTTTAAGTAATAGGATACATGGGGCACACTAAAAGTTTTGCACTTCTAGCTAATTGGAACTATTTGAATTTCGAATGTTATATTTTTTGAAACGTTGCAACCTACTTAGTAATAAAAATAAACAATTGGCGGGAAATCATTTGTCAATTGTTTTTTATCACACATCAAAGTTCTACGTACGCAACGAAAATGGAATTGAGTCGAAAAGATTTTAGAGCGATGATTTTTTATGATTTTAAAAGTTCTCTCTCTCCGCAGGACTGTGCTGCTCGTCTTCAAAATGCTTTTGGGAGAGAAGCACCTTCTTTGAGCACCGTGAGGCGATGGTTTGCTGAATTTGAGAGAGGTCGAGTTTCTTTACATGACGAATTTCGTGAAGGGCGGCCTTCAACTGCCGTCAACGTAAATGACGTGGCTACTGTTAAGCGGCTAATTGAAGAAAACCCGCGGATTACCTATGGGACAATTCGAGAACTATTGGGGATTGGTATGAGACAAATTCAGAAAATTTTACACGAAGAATTGAAAGTTCGGAAACTTTGTTGTCGTTGGATCCCTCATGAACTGACAGCGGAGCAGAAGCGGGCTCGCGTGGAATGGTGCTCAGAGATGCTACTGAAGTACGGCCACGGACATTCTAATGCTGTTTATGACATTGTCACAGGAGACGAAATGTGGATTTATTGTTTTGAACCCGAAAAAAAACAGCAATCTTGTGAATGGTTGTTTGAAAATGAGAACAGGCCAACAAAAGTGAGGCAGGCGAGAAACGTTGGTAAAAAAATGATCGCGTTTTTTTTCTCAGGTAAGGGTCCCATCTGCACAATTCCACTTGAAGATCAAAAGAGTGTTAATGCCGAGTGGTATTCTACCATTTGTTTACCCAGGGTGTTAGAAAAAGTTCATGAAAGACGACCAAAAAGCCGCGTTCTCCTACATCATGACAACGCTTCTTCACACACGGCCAACAAAACAAAGTCATTTTTAACTTCCGAAAAAGTACAACTCGTTACCCATCCTGCGCATAGCCCCGACCTAGCACCCTGTGATTTCTGTATTTTCCCCAAAATCAAAGATTTGATGAGAGGTTTCACTTTTACCAACTCCGAAGAGGCAGTGATAGCGTTCAATCAGCACGTAGAAAACATGCCTTCAGATCTGTGGTCCTCCTGTTTTAAAAAATAGTTCGATCGCATGAAAAAATGTTAAAAATGTAAAGGAGAGTATTTTGAAAAGCAATAAACATAATATTTT
The DNA here is from genome assembly GCA_947507595.1 of Pyralis farinalis. Lineage (NCBI taxonomy): Eukaryota > Metazoa > Arthropoda > Insecta > Lepidoptera > Pyralidae > Pyralis > Pyralis farinalis. The sequence goes on along the minus strand of OX382272.1, from coordinate 11,282,793 downwards.
GGTTATAACATGTTGTTTTTTTAAGTTACGCAAAACTTATAGTGTGACCTACGTATATAAGAACAAATAGTCTGATAATTTTGTGTAAAATAAATTATATTTTTTTTACGTTTAAAATGTTAATTTAAATCATATTATCGAATATAAATGACACAAAAAGCATTTGTATTTTTTACATTTTCAGATAAGTAATCAAATATCTGAAAGGACAGTTTCGGTTCATTGTGAAGTAAAATACTGCATTTTTGCATAAATTTTTACAGTTGGCCAATTAATCTGTTTGGGCGCACAATGCAACTAGCAATTCGTGTAATGAATAAAATAACAGTTGTCCTGCATTCGCTGACAAACAGCCCGCCGGTTAAATAAATACCAAATTGTTAAACACACAGTATACATTTCAATTCATACAATATTCACATAGCTAGATCACTCCTAATTGATAACCATTTCTGACATCTATTCACTGTTACTAATTTATTGGTGCCATTGGCCGATCGGATTTCCCATCTACCGTATGAACTTTTATTCCCTATTGAACTGCCGTAGGTACTACATTTTTAAGTACTTAGTTCTCGCTGTAAAGAAAGAAAGAAGTAAAGTTGACGTAGTGACAAAAATTTAAAAGGGTATGCTGAGGTGGTTTGGTCATTTAGAAAGAATGAACTACAAAAGAGTTACGAAAGAAGTGTATCGAGCAAGAGTGAATGGTGATCTCGGGAGGGGCCGCCCTATACGCACACACATATAGATCAAATTGGTGATGTGTTGAAAAAGGTCCAAATCAAAAGTACCCAAAACCGAAGAGCACGCATGAAGAGGTTGATGAGTGTGGAAACAGGCGACAGGCGTGATGATATGTATGTACGAGTATGTAGTCCTCGCTTACATTACATAACTCGTGTATAATATTACATGCTATGTAACTTGGTTACCGTAGCCTATGAATGCTTGCAATACAAGATCGCTTACACGTTGCTACCCCTGATGCTAACGCAGCAAATCCATATGCGCTTACTAGTAATACCACTCACTCGCAGGAAGACAACACTCTCTAGGAAGTTCTTGTTTATTTGGCAGCAGTTTTCTGTGAGGTGGAGTACTTCCTCGGACTTTGACGCGTCCTTTCTCTCATAAAAAAGTAACTTTTATAAGCCGATATCTTATGCGTGCTGTTGATTTTTTTTTAATAGCAAATATATGATTAAGCTACGTTTCAAATTAATTACAATTCTAAGAATGAGTGAGTAACAACTAAGCTGATCCTTGTTCTGTAATAACAGTGTTTCCTATCAAGATAACTTGATTACCAACGGCGTACGGCATGGAAGCGGCAATTAAATAGAACATAAAAATAAAGCAGAGCTTCACCTTTAATTATGTCGGCTGCTTTCTTTCCTTATCTCAACTTTATTGCAATGACAATACGCAAAGCACGCCTATTAAATTATTTGCGCGAGCGAGCAAGCGCGTCGTTGCGCGCCGTCGGTGGCGAGCTAAGCCAAAATTACTTATTGTACAAAAAACATTTCCGCTAAATGGTGTCACATCATCTTTGTTTACTGTTATGCCACAGGGCCGCGGGCTCCCAAATATAAATCATAATACTCTTAACGAGTGTAAGACGTGTACGGAGGCGCCTGGCGGTAGCGTTTTGTGATGGAATTGCGGCAGCTAAAAAGTCAGACCCGAAGAAAATTTTATGCGCTACTTTTTCAAGAGTTCTACATGATGAGATTAAGGACAGATACTGTCGAATATCTACGGGTAAATAACGTAACGGGCGGTGGCTAGGTGGAGCTGTGAAGCTCTCAGTCGCCCGTGGCTGGACTGATGCAGTATGGAGAGGGAAGTTTGGTAACAGCCATTATCGTTTCACCGACGTTCTAAAATGGGCAAAATCAAAGTTTTTAGAAAATAAAACTGAAAGATGATGAATTGAAGAATGAATTGCGGAATGAAAGAGAGTATGATGTATGAATGTGTTTTTATTTATAATTTAATGATTTTTAAAAATGTGTATAAAACATATACGATTACATATTGTTGTATAAAGCGCCTTGCCCACGGCAGGGGTGTACGAATTTTAATATAAAACAAAAAAATAACGTAACGGGACGACTATAGATAGATTCGAATAATCATACAATTCCCACTAGTGACTAGTGACACTAGTAGTGAGTGAAGTCTTTCTTTATTTTATGTGCCAATTTGTCATAGATTTTTATCCATGTATTTGTTATAACTTCACTATGTATATTTGTTTAATTTTGGAGCAGGCTTTATTATATATAAACAAAATTGAGCTGAAAATTGCGTGATTCCTTTAGTTTTAGTGAAAATGCAATATTAATGTATTAGCACATGACCAACCGCGCTTCGCTTGACGATGTCTTAGGTTTTTGTGTGAAATCTCGCTTTTGTTTTGGAAATACACGTAGGTACATAGATAAACTTAGATACATGCATAGATAAACATGATAAGCAAAAATTTATATATATAGTACATATAGTACATAGTATATACATAGTACATATAGATAAACATAGATAAGCAAATAAACATAGACATAGATACCAATATAAAACTTGACCTAAATCGTTGCAGCCGAATCCAAGATACAGGAAATATATTTATATACAAGAAGTATCTACGTCACTTCTTTTTAACTTCCTCTTTTAGAGAAGTTATTGTGATTAGAGGAAGGTATATGTGACCCAATAGTAGAAATTCAATGATTGATGATATATGTATTGCCACGTATTACGTAATGTACCCACATGAGTAGTACGTATTCCTGCTTTGTATATTGTCAATAGACAAAATTTTATGTACTACGAGTATAAAAATAAGCTTTTGTATAATATTTTTTTACGTAATTCTTTTTTTTTGTACCGTTGTCGCGTTTTCTAAGTCATGCGAATTGGCGGGATACGCTATCTGCCAAGGGATTTGGCGTAGATACTGATTTTGGCATGGAGCGACTGGCGTTGGACCTCCACAATCAAGTCTTTCGATATATAATTTCTTGCATGTGCGGGTTTCTTCTGAATGTTTTCCTTCATCACTAAACAAGTGATAATTACAAATATTTATACAAGTAAATCCGTAAAACACAAAATTAGTATTACATGTCCACACCAGCTTCGAATCAAGGACTAGCCGGTTCTCAGCCTGCCAGGCTATTACTGCTATATTTTTCTATCAAGTTCAAATAGAATATAATTGCTTAAATGTTATCTCAGCATTTGCTTAATTTTTACCACTAAGGTGGTAAAAAGAAAAAAATATATCTTTACTTATCTGTATTAAAATGTAATGCGTAAGAGTTTGTTTCTTCGTTTTAATGCGCTCATCTATCAATCGGATTTGAAGAATTATTTTTGCATTTGGTAACTAACTAACTCAATTCTTGAGGAAGATTATATATATAGGTAGACTATAGTTATAGGTTATAGGTAGAGTGCATCAAAACAGTCCATCTGGGGAAGTACCTCCACCTCACAGATAACCGCAACCAAATAAAACCTCCCTGGAGGGTTGCTGTGTTCCTACGTATGAGTAAGATCTTAAGGAGTTACTGAGTCAGCATCAGAGGTGGCATCGCGCGAATGACACTTAATTTAAATATTAATAGGCTACTGTAACCGCTTTACATCAGGAAGATCGTATACTTGTAAGCCTATATAAATATAACAAGATGTAACTAGTAATATATATATATGACGAGCTCGGTGGCGCAGTGGTGGAACACGCTGTTACGCTACTTTGACACCAAGGCTCGTGGGTTTGATTCCCACACAGTACAAACATTTGTGTGAACATGTCTGTTTGTCTTGGTCTGGGTATTTTCTATGTATAATAAGTATGTATTTCCAAAAAAAAAATGTATTTACGTATATTTATCAGTTGTCTAGTACCCATAACACAAGCTTCGCTTACATTGGGGCTGGATGACGCTGAGTAATTTGTCCGACAACATTTATTTATTTATATATATATATATATATATATATATATATATAATAGTATTCGTATACTATGCGGCGGAACGAACTAGGTGTCTTTATGCACAGGTCAAGAGATGTTTGCGCATTAAAACAGAATATTTTATGGCAACGGATAGAAAAGGTGTCTCTTATAGTGCAGACTCATGTTGGTTTCTGTCTAATAGTTTTTTTTTAACTCTTGCTGTCATATGAATCTCTGTGCGTATGAATCTATGTAAGAACTATATGTAACATAATACGTAACGAACTTATTACCCGATTGAGACATCAAAAAAATAATAAAAGCATAAATACGCAGCTCAAATCAGTTAGGCAAAGGAAATTGTTGATTTGATGGGAGGATTCTTAAAGGACTTTTTTTATACAACGTCCGACATAAAAGCTTACGGCCCACCACATGATGTAAGGTGGTTACCGTAGCCATGAACACACAAAGTATCACTCATGCGTTCCTACCCCACAGCAACTCCTCTGGGATTTAACGGAAACCTCAGTCGCTCGTAGAAACATGACAACCCACAATATCTCCGTGTTATTTGGCTACTTGGTACTCTATGACTGTTTTCGTACTTGGAAATTACCAGGAGTACGTATAATGTTTAGAAAAATTGCTTCTCTCTTTGGCAAGGTGACAAATCATTCTGATGTGTGTTAACTCATTCTTACAACCAAACTGCTTAACGATTTTTTTATACTCGCGACAACCCCTCCACAAATTGCCAACGCCCTGATTCATGCGTAAGGCGAGTATAAATAGCGTCTGACATCAAAATAGCAATCAACAATAAAGTTCACTGCAGTTCTATGGCAAATACTATGGCTTTTTATGGTACGCGCAATGAATTTATTGAGAAGAAATTACTATGTTTAGACATTTTACTTCCCCCCTTGACAATGTGGCACTCACTTTGCCAACTTTTTATTGACGACAGCCGTTCCACATATTGCCAACGCTATGCTAATTCATGCTTAACAGCAGCAAACATCGATATAGCAATAAACAGTAAAACTATGGCTGCCTTAGTACTCACAATGAATTTAATTAGAAGAAATTACGTTATGACAACCGAGTGACCAAACCTTTTTCTTTTCGCGACAACCGCTCCACAAATTGCCAATGCTGTGTTTCATGGGTGGTCAGTATTAACAGCGGCAAACATGGATATTACTATAGATTCGGGCTGTGGCATTTTTGAATTAACAATGAGTAAAATACTTAGAAGGAACTATAAGAATATGATGTTTAGGAATTGACTTCCCTCCATTGGAAATTTACTACCCACCGTATCAACATGTTACTAATGGGGGACGGCAATGATACGAATACAAAGGCATCAATGGCCTAAACAAAGGGTTCGTTATGGTTGGAGTTTGTATGAAATATATGTACGAAAGACTATTGTGATACAGAAGTATGAAGTTAAGTCATCCTTTAGTTAACTCATTCTAATCAAATGCCATGAGCCATTTCTTTATTCGCTACAACCATTCTACAAATTGCTAACTTAGTATTTCTTGTATAACCAGGATTTTGTTCATAGGGAGGGCCATTAAAATTCACAATGACCTTCTTCCTTGATAATGTGAGGGATATATCAATATGACACAAAAGCATCATTGGGCTAAAAAAGAGAACTGCCTGAATGGAGAGTCATATCAACTGCCTGCATAACATATCAAAAATTGTAAACCTTGGGTGTAATGTTCATTATTAATCCAATAGATTATAAAAATCATTCGTCTATTATTAATAAAAAATATTTGTCTACGCTTTCAATCCCCATACATTATAAATAATGTAGTTACTAAGTGACTGACCCTTAGGGGCCTGTTTCACTGACCGAGTTTTACCTATTTGTTTGGAGTGCCCTCGACAATATGAACGTAACTGAATATACACGGTATGTCCCAGTCTTTGTACAAATAGTCCTCGGTATCATATCTAAAATTCATGCTCTAAATACAGAGTTGTGCGGTTGAATACACATTTTGTGAGTTTATTGCAAGCCACACGAAAGCAATCAAGAAGCACGCCAGCTACTTGTCTTTTGTCTTTCTATATACATGTATTCGAAATTGCTCTCACCAAAAAAAACTTACTTCCTTCCTTACTTTTTCTGTATCCGAAAATATAAAATTCTGTTGTTTCAACACTTAAATGTTATTTGCTTAAAATTTCAATTATTAAGCGATAGCTACACGTAAAACTGCTATACTTCGTATGTACAGAGGACGTTTGCTATTTAATTTTTCCCCTGTTTTGGTCACGCTATATCTTTCGACATAATGGTTGAGAAAATATCAATACTTTTCGAATCTACAAAACGCTCTTGAAAAATGTCTTAATCTAACGGGAACGTGTAACAAGCTAAAGTACGGTCACAAATATCCTTCCGGAGTACATAAACGGACTAACTGTCGGTAGCAGACGCGAAACCTTTTAAAACAATGCGCATCATTCAAATATATCATTAAATCGTGCGATTAAGCTCGCAGGGGCGCTCGGGTAAATTAAGCAAATTAAGACCGATCCTGAGACAGTAATTACCGCGCGTCTGTACTTGGCCACCGACCAAGCAGCTTCCCACTTAGCTAACCCCTACATCCCCGATTTATGAACACCCCGCTTTCCGATTAGCGAACTAAACTCAATTGTCGAGCCGGCTTTGTCGATTATGCATAAGTTGGGTGCATCGGCCATGAAAATACTTAGTTATTTTCTGGATACTCTGAAAACCATAACTAATTTTTGTAACTGTATGAATACTCGAAATATATTATATCTGTACCTAAAATGTATTAAACATGCTAAATATTATTTTAAGTCAATAGATCTAATAAGTAAAATGGAAATTAAAACATTCATAATACAAGAACGTGTGTATACCATTAAATCTTAGATAAATCGTTAAAACATTTTCCCGAACCCCGAACCGCCGACGTCACCCTAATACTTTAAAAATCATCTGCTACTTTTCCGTCGCAAAGTGCAAGTGTGAAGTAAAAGTCGAAAATAATAAAACAAGCAACGAAACGGTAGGTTATCAAGCGAAACAGCTGTAGTGCAGGCGCGTGGGCGGGCGGCGCTAGGCGGCCTATCGACTCGCCCCGCGCGTGCACTCACTCACCTCAAGGTCACCACCGGCAGCCACTGCGCCGAACCTGCCCAACCCTACGACCGCTCGCCCTTTATGCCTTACAGACTGTCTGTTTAAAAATTAGAAGTAACCCTCGTCCTTCCGGCACAGTTTCCCGGGCGGGCGGGCGGCGCCCTCGGCGTCCCTGAGAAAACTGACGGACATTGTCGGCCCTCGACGCGTTATATAGTCGAGAGCGGGGCGGGGCGCCGGCGCGAGTTGCGCCGTCGATCCGCGAACTCGATAAATAAATTAATTAAAAGTGCAAGTGAGTGATCGCGGCGTGCAACGGACCTGCGAACTCCACGGAGCTTCCTCTTAATTGGAATTTCAGACGCACCGGATACTTGGCAAGCGGGCGGATTGTTTTCTACTCGTAGTTTCCGATTTACGAGCGACTCGATGGCGGTCACCGAAACGGGCCTTCGAACGGCCCTGAGATTGAACGATTTATGTCAAGACGAACAACGCAACTTGTACCGCTCGCTAACTACAATTTGCAGCAAATGTCGTACATCGGATAGGTCGACGACGTATCGAACAGAACATATTTTTGCCTAACAATATAAGTACATTTTTTTTATATACTACTAAGGTAGCAAACAAACGTACCGCCTGCCTGATGGTAAGTGATGGTAAGTAGTTACCGTAGTCTGTGGATATTTGCAACAGATGAATATATACTATTTACTTGTATAAATGCATACTATTTATTTATTGATATATTTCTCCTAGCAAGTTTCAAACCGTGTCACCCTAATGCAAATAATACTCTAATTGGCAATTTTTGAGGATAACCGAATTCTGAGATTACACCTCTAATTTCTACTCCTCAAAATTATAACACGGCTTCTTGGCTAAATACGCTAACAGATAATTAGCAGGGGTGTTTTAAAAAATCGGCCAAGTGCGAGTGGGACTCGCGCACGAAGGGTTCCGTACCATTATCTATAAAAAGGCAAAAAAATCACGTTTGTTGTATGGGAGCCCCCTTAAATATTTATTTTATTCTATTTTTTAGTATTTGTTGTTATAGCGACAGCCTGGTGACAGACGGACGGACGGACGGACAGCGGAGCCTCAGTAATAGGGTTCCGTTTTACCCTTTGGGTACGGAACCCTAAAAAGCGATGGGTTTTACTTTAGTGTTGCAAATGTCTCTAGATGGCAATGTGATCGGCTGTCACACTAATGTTACAAAAAAGTTGTCAAGTGCGAGGCCGACTCACTCCTCCGAAGGTTCCGTTAAACAATATTTTCGAAAAAACATTTTTTGTGATATAACTTCATACATATTTACGGTTTTCTGATTTCTTCCTTAACCTATGCTACATGACCTTGGTTCTTACCAAATTTCATGATTTTAGGTCAACGGGAAGTACCATATAGGTTTGATTCCCTTGCGAGTGTCAAAATATGCGCATAAACAGGCGTATCTTTTGATTGTATTGACTTAGAAGTTTGAATTTTTCACTGCTCGTAGGGACTGTAGATGTGAATATGTGATATTAATTTCAACTTGATAGCTCCACTCGTCTCTGAGAAAAAGGGTCTTGACAGACAGATAGACAGACGGAAAACAAAGTGATCCTATAAGGGTTCTGTTTTGCTTTTGAGGTACAGAATCCTAAAAATGAATTAATATTTATTTATTTTATTTGGAAAACTTACAGCTTTATAATGTTAAAAATGAATATAAACCAATATGAGTAACTAAAAGCCAATTACAAGTTTTCACCGATAGATTTATTATACGCTAGATTTTAGGCTAGCCGTTATGTATGTCCAAGACATTTCTATTTTCTACTTTATGATACATGATACAAGTAAAAACTTCTAAGCATTTTTAATTAAAATACCTATTTTAAGAAATGTAACTTGAAATAAATGTCGGCCATCGACCGTCTAATCGCCGCTGGCTTAGTATTAAATATATCGATAGATACATGATAAATACATGAAATAAAAAATACAAAAACCGTAACGTAAAAATTCTCACACTCCATTTTACAAACTGATTAAAAAACAGTACTCACTTTTTACCTCTGACCAGTCATCTGGTAATATGAGCACTAAATTGTTAGAAATGCTAAGGTATTATTTCCGTGATATTAATCTGCCGCGTACAAATGAATATTTTTACAATATACTTTTATAGCTTTGTATAGCAGAATGCATGCGGATGCCAGAATTTTTAATTTCGGAACTTTGTTTAGTAACGTAAATAGGTAATAAGTACATTACTGTACAGGCTAGGAAGTTTGGGGTGGATGGACCAGTATATGTTAAACGACCGAGTTGATGACGAGGTGCAACAATCACAAATCGAGTGAGGCAGTAGTAAACCTTTTTTTATAAATACAACGTCTTAGCATTAACCCGTTTCTTTTTCCGTTAGAATTATCTGGGCCCGCTACCTAAGCCTAAGGATTTGGTGAAGGCACTGATTTTTACATGGAGCGACTGCCGTCATATCTCTACAACCCAGAGAGATAAAGAGACCTTTCTTAGGTAAGGTCACACGTCTTTCGAAATATAATTGCTCGAATGTGCGGGATTTCGTCATGATGTTTTCCTTCACCGACGAGCAAGTGATACGTACAAATATGTACGTAAATCAGAAAATAAGAGTTTAGTGGTAACGCCAGGACTCGAACCGAGGACCACTTGGTCAATAGGCCTGTTCCTTATTAATTCGGATATCAATACTCTAGTTTTTTACAACCATTAAAGTGGAAATCGAGCAACGTCAGGGGCATCACTAGTACGTTGCCGACCCTGTAAAGCAGTGTTCTTTTCATCCCACGTTTTTTGAAGACCTTCGTAATAGTCCCTATAGAAAACCCTGATAAGGTTTTCTGCGAATAGAAGTTTTCTTGCGACCTCTTTTAATGTCATTTCAGAATTTAAAAGAGGTCGAAAGAAAACCTATCATTACCCACTCACCCACACAGTACGCAACAATTTTGATTCCAATAAGTGAGGAGGAATTCCCTCGATAGCAAGCGATGCAATAATATATGAAAGCTATAGGCATTATATCAAACAAATTCCTCAAACATAACCCATTGTACAATCGGTAAAACACACAAACAGAGATAAAGTCTATTCATATACTTAAGGGCTCATATCACGTAAATTTCGGATTATTAATAATTCTCACTCCTCATTTCTCTACCGAATCACAAGGCCTGAACTGTTCACCTACTGGTGCTTCCGCCTAAAGATTTCATGTGCGGTCGATCATGGGACTTAAACACCAAGTTTTTAGAGTCCAGTTTGACCTCCTTCCGTAGATGCCTTCTTGAACATTGTCAGTGATTTTTTTTTTATACTACTTCGGGAGGCATACAAGCATACGGCCCACCTGATGTAAAGCGGGTACCGTAGCCTATTAACGCTTGCGATATATTAAGTATCATCTCACTCACACGCAGAAGGGAGTTGTTATTTGGCTACGGTTTTCAGTGAGGTGGAGGTACTACCCCAGACGGGCTGCTTTGATGCGCTCTACCTCTCTTAAAACAACCAGACGAAGATAAACAGACATCCATGCACACAAATGTCTGCCTTGTGTGGGAACCGAACCCACGAGCGTTGGTGTCAAAGTCGCGTCATGCACGACTGAGCCACCGAGCTCGTCAAGATCTTGGTACTAAGAATACTTTGCTCTAGGCTCTAGTAAGAGTAATGAAGAGCTATAGAAAATAGAGTTTGCATAGCGTCGCAGGCATAAACATATGGGTGGATACTCTATTAGGAGCAGTAGATGAAGAAGCAGCCAATTAGCCGTCTGGTCCCTAATTCGAATCCTGGTGTGGGCATGTACCACTGTACCATGTAAATTAGTGTTCAGATTTATGTATATTCGTAATTATCACTCCCTACAAAAAATATATTTTAAAAATCGTGTCACAACTTTGGGACAACATTGAATAATAAAAAATATATTTCACCCTTATTTCAATTAAATTATTGATAAATACGCGTATTATTGCATTTGATTACACGTACGTACGTAGTGATCGCATGATTGCTCGAGAGTCTGGACAAGACTTACTTTTTCGCATTGACTCTCCGACGAAAGTTATATGGTATTGTACTATTCATAAATTGTAATAATTATTAATGAGTCATAACATATTACTATGCACTATGCATGATTTGCGCTGATAAAAGCTTATGAACGGGGTTTTAAAGCAAAACTAGCCTCACCAGCCCTTGGTGCACTCTGCTAAGTAGCATACCAGGCTCTGGTGAAATAGGGAGTGGATACGACTGTGCCCTGCCACAGTCGTATCCAAAGTGTAGCCCGATTTGAAAATCAACCCTCCTGTTTTACAGAAGCCCGACTACGACAAGCCCAGTGGCATAGTTAGAAATGGCTACTTTAACTTCGAGCTTTTCAGGTTCGTTTCCTACATAGGGCAAACATTTGCGCGCATAAATATGGCTGTTTGTTTTGGTGTTTGTCTGGGTATTCTTAAGAGAAATAGAGCACATTAAAGCAGTTCGACTGGGGGAGTACCTCCACCTCGCAGAAAACCGCAGGAAAATAACAACTCCCTGGAGGATTGTCATATTTCTGTGAGTGAGTAAGGAAGGAGTTGCTGTTAGCAGCAGGGTTGATAAAGATAATTCCTGTAATGCTACCTTTTTTTTATTATTTTTTTATTTTATTTATTTATAGTCCACGGTAACCGTGCAAAGATGGTACGATAAACATGGGCCATATGCTTGTATATGTATAAAAAATACTTATACTAATGTATAAACACCAATGCTACAGTCTATATTAAATTCAAACGATAGATTTTCTGTCTATCTAAAAAGTTTTTAGATAGAGATATTTTTTAGTTGGCAGCACGCCTTCGTAGGGCTGCAGGTGTGTTGTGCATTTATATAATACGCTATTTTCCATTTAATTTATAACTCTGACTCTTTGCCAAAGAGAACATTGAGAGGCGCAAGGGTTACGGAAATCTTTTACTGCCGGTGATTGATTTAATTAACAATACCGTGTGAAATTTCATTCAAATATGCTACTGTTATTAGTTGAAAAGTTTGATGGGGTTGTCGCGCGTGTCTGTCGAACACGCAAGTCAACCAACACTGACTACGGTCAGTGTTGGTTGACTTGCGTGTTTATAAATCATTATATTTATCTATCTATATTTTCACGCCATGTGCTTGCAGGTACGAGAGAGCCCCGCGCTATAAGACGCGGGATTCACACACCTCGTTCTCTTCTTTAATATTTATAGCTCTTTTTATGTACAGTCTTAGGGTTCCTGACATCATCTAGTGATAAAACACGATCAATTTGGTCTTGTTAGTTAAGTCTTTGCCTTCCTCGGCTCCATTCTGCCACTTTATTTATCTTACCTTACTTTTATTGACTCCGTAATCGGAGAACACGTTATACCATTGGCCTTTACTGTTGTCATAAGATGACATGATGATAGACAACCGAGTTGCCTTCTGGCTTGCAATCCCTAACTTCTGCTAATGGCGGAAAGTGTGTTCCAGTAGTAAGTTCGGCATGACTTTATGATATTTTATGTAGGATAGTTAGGACAACTCAAACTTTGATTTTGTATCACGCCGATAACTTTATACAAACAAGATTAACAAATTTAAAACACTTTTTCTATTTATGGAGAATTCACATCATATTGTATTCCAAATTTCGTTATCTTTCCTTCTAAGGAAATGAATACAAGCGTAAATCGGTTCTATATTTCTTCTTATTATAAAATTGTTACAAGGTTAAATTTGTACATAGAAAATTCTACTAAAATAATGATGTTCCGAAACTACGTGTACAAACTTTTAAGTATCGATATTTCAAACATTTTGTCTCTGTGACCGTTGGATTAGTAACGCACAAATGTTATCTCTGAATTAGCTAAGTGGTACAGCAATTACTTACCATTAAATAAAAAAAAAGAAAACTTTCTAGCTACACGTGGTACATATTTTGCTTCTATGCAGGCACAACAGTGATAAAAAAGATCTTACATCGTATGTAGAGTAAAAGTACCTGGAGCAATACCACTTGGATCGAAATACGTCTGCACACATCTTTGTAAAACTCGTTTTTATATTGTAAACATGTACTCTAGTACAAACAAATCTTTATCTATATGTCTATCTTTTTTTCAGCTCAGCATATTGGGAGCCATTATGCTGATGTTTCGCCTGATGACAAGCGAAAAGAGGATCCCAAATCGCAGCGGCAACTGACAAAAAACTACACTGTCCTGTCAATTGACGCTGCCATGCTGGCCCGCAAAGTAGTTCCATATTGTGGAATTGTGGAAAAAGGCGGAAACACATGTACCGCTAAGGCCTTCCACTTTTATCTATCTGGCTTTACATTGGGAATTAACTAAGCTATATGAAACAGTATAAGGCTATAAATTACAAACATATTATTGGATATGAGTGTTGCTGTAGTTTCGGTGAAATTACGGAGACATTCTTTGTTAAAGGTTCGATTTAATTGAAACATGCCGATACGTTCATTCGATGGAAAATAATATTTAATTAACTTTTGATTGCCAAGTTTTAAAATAAAGAGGTCGCATATGAAATGCACATTTATATTTTAAATATCGAGAGAATCGTTCGAATCACTTTTTCGTTTTATAATATAACTTTTAGTTGCATTTTTGTTCTATTCAATATAACTAGACCATAATTTCGTGAGCGGTGATAGCGCAGCGGTTAAGAAACCGGCCTAGTGAGCAAATAGCCTCCGGTTTGAATCCAGGCGGATTTTCGTACATATTTATCACTTGCTCGGCGGTGAACGAAAACATCGTGAGGAAACCTACACCTCCAAGAAAGTATATTTCCAAAGACATGTGAACTAACTTAAGAAATATCTGGTTTCTCCTCTGGATTATGGAGGTCTAACGGCAGTCGTGCCCTGTAAAAATCAGTGTCTTCGCCAAATCCTCAGGCTTAGGCGAGCCAATCCTAAAGGATTAGGAAATGGGATAACGCGAAGAGGAAGAAGATAATTTCGTACGCTTAACAAGATATTTTTTCTTATTTCATCTATATAATACAATAAAATCGTAACTGACGGATGTTTGTACACCAGAGATATTTAAGAAAAAACAATTTATATATACAATTTTTATTCCTCTGTTCGTTTATATATTTGTATACACATCACGCATAAATTACGGTCTTAAATCGGATTCTATATAACCTATAACTTCTCGTCAAATCCCTTGCGGGAGTTGCGGGGTAGGCAGAGGGACCGTGAATCACACAACTCGGTCCTTACACACCTCATTCGCTTCTTTAATATTCATTGCTCTTCTCTGTATATCTGCTTCGTAATTTTTCTTCCTACATTCTTTCTACATGCACATCTACTTCCGAACCAACGAGCATGCCTCTTCTTAACCAACTCTGTTTCTAACAACATCATCGCGAATACGGTCTACAAGCGTTACGCCATAAATTTTGGGCAACGATCGAAATTTGTATTTCTAACTAAAATTTGGTGCTTGTTTCGTCCTGATACGAGTATTATATGTAATACCTCACTTTAATTCATGTGTCACGTGGCACTCGGTTCTCTCTGCCTACCCCGCAATGGATTTGGTGTGAACTTATAGAAAACATGTACGCAGATACTTTCAAGTAAGTTACAATGAAATTGCAAATTATTAATAGTGTACCTTTTCCTTTGTATTTAAAGATGACCCATATACCGATCAAACAGAAGCGGGCCGGCTAAAATTGTAAAGTGACCGAAACGCTATACTTAGATGAAGAATCAATATCGACACGCCGCCGCCTGCCACCGAACTTTTTTGCGGATAGTACCAAAGATTTATATGTACTTTATTTACTTTTGCTACTTTTTATAACCGCACAACTCGCCGACGGCGGGGAGTTCAGCCTCGCACGCTGGAACCGCAATGGTCGCGTACTGTGCGGTTCCAGAGAAGTTTTCTTCCGAGAACTCTCAAGCTGTGGAATAAGCTCCCAGCCGAGGTTCTTTTTCTTCTTCAAGAAATTTAAGAAAAAATTTTTAGAGGGTCGACAACGCATGAGTGACACCCCTGGTGTTGCAAATGTCCATAGGCTACGGTGACTGTTTACCAACAGGCAGGCCGTATGCTTAATTGTCACCTTAGTGGTATAAAAAAAATGTAGATAGTAGACTTATCATTATCTTGGTATTGTTATTCTGTGTCCTAAGAATTTTGGCGTTAAAATTGGTGGCAATGCAATTTGATCTAACCTGCTTTGTAGAAGCACACATCAAATTGCATCCTAAGAATTTGGCGAAGATATGTACTGATTTTTTCATGGAACGGCTGCCGTCAGATCTCCAAAACCGAGAGGGGAAATCAGACCTTTCTTAGGTTAGGCCACACGTTTTCAGATATATAACTTCTTGGACGTGTGGGTCACGACGTTTTCCTTCACCGCCAAGCAAGCGATAATTACAAATACGTACAAATATGTAGGTACTCTTAATTTGTGAAATAAACACCCTGCCGAGGTTTTCCGTAGGCATTACATGCAGTTTGATCTAACCTGCTTTGTGTGCTTCCGCCACCAATTAGTTCATACGGCCTAGCGCCGGCCGGCACCCACCCACTCCTGTTAGTACGTGCAACATGCCGACGCTGCCATGGCTGCTCCGGTAGTCTCTGTCTCGGCTGCTGCGGTCGTCCGCCATCTGGAACAGAATCCGCATGCCCCCACCACCACCGTCGCTGCCACGACTGGCCTGGTCGTCTCCACGAGGCATCATCAGGCGTTGTAGACGTTAATTGTAAGAATAACATGCTACAAGTGACGTAGGGATTACAGCACGAGGCTCTTCATTAAGCCTAATGCTGTAATCCCTATGACCCATTGAGCAATGCTACTTTAACACCAACGCTCATGAGTTCGATTCCCATACAGGACAAACATTTGTGTGCATGAATATGTCTTGATCTAGATGTTGTTAAGAACGTAGGGTGCATGAAAGCAGCTCGGCTTAGGAAGTACCTTCACCTGACAGAAAATTGCAGTCAAATAATCATGTTGTTGTGGCCCCGTGAACGACTGAAGTTACCAGTAAGCTCCTAAGGAGTTGTTGTATTAGTAGCAGAAGTGGCATCGCGTGAGGGATACTTAATGTACTGCACGCGCTCATAGGTTACGGTAACTTCACATGAGGTGAGCCATATGCTTGTATGCTCCCAACGTTGTATAAAAATATATATGTATGATGTATATAATAACATATAAATGATAACGTGAACAGAGCAGTGGGAGGGGGAGTGCGGGAGGAGGGTCATTGAACGATTGACGAAGACGTGCAATCGAGTCTGCCATCGAAGTTTTCTACGAAGTTGCCATCATAGTTCGTATGATCCCGGGAATATGTACAAATGGGTTGGAAGCTTTGTGTTCAGCATATGCATAAAACACACAACACTTGTATCGTAAGTGAGGCCTTTGATGTTGTAAAAATCCGTAGACTACGTGCTGGTAAAAGATTTATCTCCAATGAAGTAAATTCATATTTAGGAACCGGCGAGTATGCATGTCAACAGCTATGAATGTTAAAGAAGCAAGTGAGGTGTGTAAGAACCGAGACGTGTGGCGCTCGGTTCCCTTTGCCTACCTTGCATGGGACTTGGTGTGAAGATAGAGATAAATAGACACAAGAAATTTACCAGAAAACAATGTCTATTTTACCGGAATTTAATTATGATGACTTCCTTCTATGTTCTTCTATTCTATGTATGTATAATTATTCTATATATATATATACATATATTAATCTATAAATACCTTCACGCTAAGTCTCTTAGATAGACATAAAGCATTCAGTGACACATAACTCGGTCCTTATACACCCCACTCGCTTCCGTAACATTTATAACTGTTTCAGGTGACGTTTAAAATTAAATATTAACTTTCAGAAACTATACAGTCTTTGTTTTAGTTTCACTAGACATAGCTTTACTCACTCTTATCATATTTAAATACAAAATCAGTTATTATTCCTCAAATAGTATCTGTACATCAAAACCAAATTGTCGTAAGCGGCACTATGATCGTCATACGTAATTTCGAAACACATAACAGAAGCCCGGATAGCTCAGTCGGTAGAGCATTGGACTTTTAATCCAAGGGTCCAGGGTTCAAGTCCCTGTTCGGGCGGTTATACTTTTTGCGATTTATTACAAATTGTATTGAATATGCAAATTGAATTTTCAATGAAATTATTTTGAATAACTGTATTTTTTGCACACCGCAGTTTGTAAATTTATTTTTTATCTGCTTATGCTGTTGTGTAAATATATTTACAACAGTTGATGACATAAGCGACATTCGCCGTAATCTTAAACATTTCCATATCGAATCGAAGGTATATCAATAGATAACTATTTTTATGATTAACTATCTTTTTTATAACACGCCGGGTGACAAAGACGTATAGGCTTCCTGGTGTACCGATCTCACCGTAGCAATTGAAGACACTCGCCTTGCCATCCTCACTGCTAGCGCAAAACATTCTTAGAAGCTTTCTCTATTTATAAATTTATTTATAGGATATACTGTAAGTTTTTACTTTTTATTTCTTAATTAATCTCATTGCCTATAATAGCGCTAGCATCAAAAGTGTCAATATTTGAATAATAAAGAAATAAAAAAGGATTATTTTTTTTGCAATACATATGCCATGATCGTACATAACACAGAAACAGCGCACTCTAACAGTCAGATATTTAAATACAAATAAAGTATTTTCTTTTTAAGTACCAATAATGGTTTGCATCTCCATGTGGCGATTTATTTAGTCTTCTGTAAAGTTGACATTATCAATTAAAATGAGTTCCGTGACAACTTACGTTATATAACACGTGCACATTATTAAAAATTCCTATATAACATGGCAACATTAAACAAGACTCTACACATTGTCATAAAACGATGTTATATAACCTGTCGACGCCTCGACGGTTGTCGTTTTTTAATTCTGCAGTGTTCACAGTGTACGAGGGAACATTTCGCTAACTGCTGCAGCTACTTAAGTAATAAAAGAAAATATATAAATGTTGGATTCCTACTTGTTTGTCACAATAGAAAAATATTGTATTTAGAAAAATATGATTTAAGTGCATAGGTAGATCCAAATATTGCATTGATGTTTATTTTTATATGGCATTATTGTTTTTAGTTTGTAGGTATTGAGGATATATAAATATATTTAGTCTAAATAAACCAAATAATGATTTAAATATAGTAAAAGAAACACATAAACGTTGTTAAAAACATAAAAGTTCTAAACCTTTGATGTAATTTATGTTAGAGATTACGTCTATGTTTTTGTTACTCTTACAGTATTTATTTTTGTTTCACAATACAGGTTTAATAATATAATCTTTAATCCATAGAGAACTGTATTGTAATGTTACATGTTGGGAATATATATATATATATATATGTATATATATGTGTATATATATATATATATTGTTTTATTATTTTAGATGTAAAAATATCTACCTAAGATATTAATAAACCAAATAATGTAGTATAGATTGACATAATGAAAATTGTTCTTATTAACCATTAGCGCTGGCACAGTTTGTTCTATTATGGAGAAGACTGTCTTTATTATATTTTGAGGAGAATGATTCATTAATTTTATTGTTATAATGTATAGTGATTTACAAAAAAAAAATTTTGAAACTGACGTCACGATTGTAATAATTGAAGTATAATTTCGAAAAATATTTTGTCGCCCCTGTGGCCTAATGGATAAGGCATCGGCCTCCTAAGCCGGGGATTGTGGGTTCGAGTCCCACCAGGGGTACAAACAATATTTTTCATTGGCATCTTTTTACAACTCTTGTCACATCGTAGACAGAATACTATGTTTAATTATTTAGGGAATATTTCGACATGACGAATTTTGCCGAGAAAGTAAAATTGCATTTACCGAAGCTCTGTTGCGTAGTGTGATTAGTTTTGTAAATTGTAAGTACGTAGCACAAAGTCTGCTAAAACATTTGGTACTGTCAGGAACTGTAGTTGGAGAACACCCCTGTACCAAGTAAGTACATAAATACCATGTTACTTTCTAAACCCCTTTTACAACTAGGTTCATAACTTTATTTGTTTAGTGCATTCTTCGTACAAGGAAAGCGAGAAGTTCCTTTTACATCCAGCAAAGAAATGAAATTGAGTATTCTTCCTCCCGAAGCATACAATACACATGATATATAAATATTAAGTGCTAGCTATCCACCGCTAGATGGCATTATGTTGAGTGTATAATGCACTCAGGACTAGATACTAAAGCATATACGCTCTGTAAGATTGCGGCACAAAATAGGAAATAAAATTCTACCTATGTATAATCCTTGTTAGGCATGGCAGACCATAAAAGATTAGAATCTCTTATTTTAAAAATAAAAGTACTTATGCTGTTACTTTTAAACTGAGATTAGAACAAGATAAGAAATGAGTTTAAATTGTCTGTGTAAGTAAGATCATGTTTATTTTATTTTGGATTTTTGTCAGGGAGTACAGCGAAAATGTGTTTTATATACTACAGTAAATATACTCTTAGTAAATCAACTTCCGGGAAACTGTCATATCTCTGACACTTAGTGTAAAATAAGAGGCACACTTGAGAATTAAGTGCGATTGCGATTTTTATTTCAACACATGTAAATGGTATATAATTTTAATATTGTCTGTTTACTACGTTCAATATACGCATAATAAGCTCTTTATTACGTCGTACAGTCGCAATAAAGAGCAATAGAAATTGTGAAATGCCTTCAATATTGAAATGTCGACCCAGTTCGTGTGGCCACGGGGGGCCGCAGCGGGGCACGGGGTGTGGACGCGGCGCGCGACGGAGGCTAGGGGGTGGCTCAAGTCACTACAATTAATAAATAGCTCGTCATCTATTTTATTACCTAGACAAACTGTTTTATTCCGTTCCCATCCACTTTTTACAAAATGTTAGGTATGATTATGAAGTAAGTGTTAAAAAGTTTTATCGGACAGTGAGAGAAGGAGAGTTTATTTAGATAATAGTTTCAATTTCAATTGTATATTAACAATACTAATTTTTAGTTCGTTTATCATCTTACCCGTGTGACTGACTGTGACGTGGGAAAATGGATTACAGAATCTTTCTTGCTAACCTAATATGTTCAGCCTAGAATCTTATACACCCTTCAGTCGCTTCGTGAAATAACACACAAATGGTCGCCTAGAAGGAATCTACAAAAGGGAGGATTTCAATTATAGGATATCAACAGAAATCTATAAGGAGATTGGATTAATTTAGATAAAGTCTAGTCTCAAAGCTCTATATTAAAATGCAGAATTTATACAATTTTACATTATATTCGTAGTTTTGGGGCGATTGGCTATGACAGCGCCGAGCACGGCGGGTGGCGAAACGTGCTTGTCACAGCTGTCACGAACATTGCAAGCAATACCGTTATTTTCATGTAATATCTACCGGTGAGGACAATTGAAACAGAGCCATTTGTTTGTTGATTCATTTATTAGTCGGTAGGTACAATAAGAATCCGCATGCCTGACAGTGTTTCTAGTACCTGAGTTGGTTGGAGCGTAGCTTAGTAATCATATGGCATCTACATGTTCTAATTAGCTTTTATTGATTTATCTATGTATTAATTCCTTTTACTACCCACATTTACTTACCTAATTACAGGTTAGAGAACTACATTAGAACATATGACTAAATAAAATAAACACTATAATGTATAGCACAGAGTAAGCAAAATCCTGCAATAGATATTGGGGTGTGTAAGTAAAAGATGTTTGGAAATCTATCCAATTATAACAAAGTTGACAAAGAAAGAACGAAATTCGCCAGTTATATAGACAACTAAAAGTGTGTTCGCCCAAGTTTCGCCCACACCGGCGCCACACTCTCGTAAACCCACCGCGAGATGGCGCTGCTCGTTTTATTGCCTGTTTGCACAACAAGCTGTAATGGAGGACTACAATATTGACAGACCATTAATTCGACAGGAAATTGTGCTGAAGCCGCGTTTGGTGCAGGTGATTGTGAACTTTTCAAATTATCCGCATGTTCCGTGGTTGTTTCCACTTCAAATATACTTTTGCTTTTGCTGTTGGATATCACGTTGAATAAACTCAGCAAGCTGTGTATTCTTTTTTCATGCTGTAGATTCAGTATCCAAGTATATTGTGCTATCTGGTAGCTATGTAACATTAAATTAAATATTGCTCTAATAACTAGAATATCTATGCAAAACAATTGCCATTACTATTTCTCACATTTCAGATACCTACAATAACGTCCCTGTAGGCGTCTTCGAATGGGAGTATTCTTTTAATTAAGCCACGCGGAAAGCGTCGTAACTTTTACGAGGTCCCTGATTTAACTATTATTTGTCATCAATTTTATGTGGTCCTAAAGCAAATAGTACGTAAAGAAGGGAATATATTATCCCACAGGAATAAAATGTTCAATTGCCCAACAGAAATATAAATAATATAATAAAGTAACTTATATTTAGGTGCTTATTTTTATTTTAGTGACTAATTAGCATGAATTGTATCATTAAAATTTTATACTATACTTATAAACTGGGTTTCCTGAGAGTATTGTTGAAAATCAGTTTGTTAGATAGAAGGAGACACGTCTCTTTTAGAGCCAGGGTATTAATATTGACAATCAAACTAGTAGATGAAACGCTGGCTTTTTCTTTTATTAGGTACATTATCAAATATTTATTGCAAACGCGTTTCTACAAATTCAAGTATCAACAGAACACTTTCTTATAACACACACGTTATAATTAGTACTAGTTAGCTATTATAAAAATGAAAATGTTATGTAATAAACTAATAAAATATGAAATTAAAAAAAAAAATATATATAAACACTTTTTTTGAGGCGTCCACCATATTGAATTTAGAGTGACATCTTTGCATTTTTGTTATTCATCTCAGCAAGCCCTTTCATTTGATATCTATATCAAGAAAATGTATAAAAATAACTAGTCTGCCATATTGGCTTTAGAATTACGTCATTTAGCTAATCATGCATTGTCATCCAACTAAACGTGCATGCAAAATTTCAGCTCAAGGAAGTGGGTGTTACATTTCATTTTCAGATTTTTTACGTGCGTACAGGTAAGGTAATAAACGGATGTTAAAAAAAAGCAGTAAAGATGAACAATCTTTACTGCTTTTTTTTAACATCCGTCCGTAAACGGAGAAGTTGATAAACTGTATCGTTTCATCACACTATGCAAATTTTATGCAAGCAACAAAATACCGAAACTCTTGGATTATCAATATCAGTTGACTATGCTCAAAAAAATATACACCTTTATTAACAAATTAATATGTATCACTACACATTTATAAATATAATTTTGTAAATGTAATTTTAATGTTTTCTCAGGTGAATTATATATATTCTTTATGAGAAATATTTTTTTTTAAACCTATGTGAAAGAAATTAAACGGATTTAACACTTCTATTGTTAGTGTCGACATCTAGCAACAAATAAGAAAAACATTCGTTAGCGCCCTCTGTTATGGAATGGAATGCAACAAATAGAGAGGAAACAAGAGTTAATAATTCCAGGATAACATACTAGATGGCGCTAATAGCATATTTAATGACTACGGCGTTGGTAAAATAATAATTTGAGTATTGAATTCGTATTACTCTGTCCTTGAAATTACTTAAAAAAATATCCATTATGTGCGTTTTACTGATATAACAACTACACTTACCTCCATGTTAAATTAGTGTGTTTCCACTTCTCGCCCTGCACCGCAAACCGCTTCCTTCTGCGAATGTTCTCTTCATCATCGATCTCCCGGTCCGGCCGCCCGCACCGTTTCTGCTTGAGTAGATTTTTGGTTGTATCATCAATTACACCCGTCACTGGAATGCCACCAAATTCCTGCAAAGTATTCACCGACAGTTAGTTTTGTCCAATCGAGATAAAATTGAGGTTTCTTTTTGTTCACTCGTAGCTTGATCCTGGTCTTACGGTTGCGATGGATTGGTTGGTTACAGATAAAACGTCGTCTTAGAGTAAAAATTAATGATATCTCGGCTCATTTGTTTCAACTGTCACTATGTGGGTTTAACAATTCTATATTCTAACTAATTGATGGCGGAAGCACACAAAGCAGGTTAGATCAAATTGCATGTAAATTCTATATTCATAAGTTTTACATAGTTAGGCTGAATGAGAATAAATTTACATATACATCCTACATATGTACAATCTACATACTTTGAAACGGTGTTAAGCAAGTATTATAATATACATAGTTTTGTCATATATGCAGTTGGAAATAAATAAATCTAGGTTGTATATAGCAGTGTTATTTACTAAGTTTTTCCGTATTCCTGTAGATTCGTAGGTAGTTCGCAAAAATAGATAATATTATCATTAACAAGTGAGATGATTATAAAGAAGGTGAGATATTTAGTGTTAGTACCTATCTGTGCTGTGAACGCAAAACTCCGTTGATAAAAAGGAAACCGAAACACTTGTCGCCCGCGAAACATATGTAAAAATAACAGATTACTAGACAAAAAGATACCGCTTATTGTTAATTTTTTTAAAAGTTATTTTACAACATGGATTCTATTGTCGCAGAAGGTTATTTAAATATTTTTTTTTTTTATATTAACGGAATGTAGTTTTATAAGGAGATCCTAAGGTGGATTACTAATGAGTTTAGATATTCTATATTTGAAGTTGAAATTTCTATATTTAAAGATTAACCTAAGTTAGAATAAATTATTTGTTATTTAATGCATTACACGTTATTGTTTTTTTATAATTATGTTGTATGGCATCTGGGTATGGCAGAGAGAGCATGAAAGTAGGATAAACGCGGTGGAAATGCGAGCGTTGCGCAAAATTTGTGGCGTAACGCTTGTAGACCGTATTCGCAATGATGAGGTTAGAAGCAGAGTTGGTCTGAAAGAGAGCGTCGGTGTTAAAATAAGAAGAGGCATGCTCCGTTGGTTTGGACATGTAGAAAGAATGACGAAGCAGATATACAATGCAAAAGTGGAAGGATGTAGAAGCCGAGGAAGGCCAAGACTTACCTACCATGATCAAATTGGTCGTGGTCTGAGCGTGCATGAAAAAAGCAATGAATGTTAAAGAAGCGAGTGAGGTATGTAAGGATCGAGTCGCGTGGCGCTCGGTTCTCTCTGCCTACACCGCATGGGATTTGGCGTGAAGTTATAGATAGATAGATAATTATGTTGGATGTGTTTATTACAGAACTATTCCAGTATTGTTTTTTTAACATTTTTTTTTTAATCTTACAGTGTTGCAATAGTCTGTCAGGGTCGTCTAAAATTTAATTCTGTATTCACATCGTGTACAGTTACATACATGTGTTACTCTACTCATACAATGGATAATAGAACTAATAGTCTACGCACAGTCTCTTATGAAGGCATACCTACAGGATGGATTCAATATCTTAGGACGTAAATGTTGTTATACTCACTTGCAAGGTTTTGACTGCGATCCTGAAGTCGTCCTCATAGTCGCCTTCCAGCAGGAGGTTCTCTGGGAGGCCTTTCTTAAGATAACCGAAGGTCTCTAGGTATGATCTCTGAAATCAAAGAAAAGTAACATTTATATAAAAAGGGTATATATAATATAGGTAGAACTAAGCTGACGGAAGCCGCAGTGTATGTGAATTCAAAGAGTGATAGGATAGTTTTAATGGAGAACATTTTTTAGAAATAAATTATAGTTTATAGGCTACGGTAACTAGTAGAGCAGCTACGGCAGCGGACACAACATGCTCGCCATGCACGCCGATGGGTGCCCGCCAGCGCTAGTTCACATTAACTAACTGGTGACAGAAGCATACAAAGTAGTTTAAATCAAATTATATTTAAATTAATTTGCTTCGATCTCGTCTGAGGAAGTAACTACCTCACAGAAAACCTCAGCCAAATAACAACTCCCTAGAGGGTTGTTGTGTTCCTGCGTGGGAGTTAAGCCACTAGTAAGCTCCTATGGAGTTGCTGTGTTACCAGCAGAGGTGGTATCGCGCGAGTGATACTTAATGTATTGCAAGCGTTTATAGGCTACGGTAACCGCTTTATCAGGTGGGCCGTATGGTTGCATGCTCCCGACGTAGTATAAAAATATATATATCGCAATTTATAAATTAAATTTTAACCATTTTGTTGAGCTCGGTGGCGCCTTGGTTAATAACGTTAATTTGATATTAATGCTCGTGGGTTCGATTCCCACACGGTACCAACATTTGTGTGCATGAACATGTCTGTCTGTATTGGTTCGGTTGCTTTAAGAGGTAGGGTGCATCAAAGCAACCCGTCTGAGGAAGTACCTTCACCTCATTGAAAACCGAGGCCAAATTACAACTCCCTTGAGGGTCGGTATGTTCCTGTGTGTGACGTCACCAATAAGCTCCTACGGAGTTGCTGTGTTAACAGTAGGCGTAGGTGTGTAACATCGATTTTGAAATTTGTTTTTATTGTGCAGCATCTAATGGTCCCAAATATATCTGATGAGGTTCAGTGACTTCATTGAAGTCGGTTTTCATTAATATAAGCTTTGTAATGTTTGTCGTCTAACTTAAAATCCCTAGATACATTACACTAGACTACTTTTCAACGGTTTTTATCTACAGATAGTCAAGATTTACACCGGAATCCTTCACCAGCAAGTACCTCATTATTATCTTTAGAGCCAAAGTCAACCCCGCCTGCTCGTGGTGTACCCTGCTAATGCTAAACCCTGCTCTAACAAAAGAGAGGTATGGCATTATTCTATTGAACAATTGTTTTGTCCGACTGCGAAAGTACTTTCAGCTTAAAGAAAATCGCAGCTAAATAACATTTATAACAAGTATTCACCACAGTATTGTCTTAGGTTTTCGCGATTGTTACACATTGAAATTAAACAATTTTTAACGGAAGTATCGCGTGTTTTATTTATTTTGTTGAACCTGACGTTTAAAATAATATCTAAAAATAATCAAGTCACAAACCCAAAGATCTACTAAACAAATGTTCGGACACTGTGAGCGATTTTTGTGTGAATCGGAACATATATAATTAATCCATCCATGTCGGTAGATGTAATAATTGAATAACTAATGTAAGACAAATATCACCTTAGTCTTCCTGCGACCACGGACGTTGCAAAGCGTTCGAAATGTCAGGTTCAACAAAATAAATAAAACACGCGATACTTCCGTTAAAAATTGTTTAATTTCAAAGTATTCACCACATTAGCACCGAAGGTGGCAACGCACGAGCAACACTCCTTGTACTGAAAGAGGTTACCATACGCTTCCCATCAGTCAGACGAGATGTACCTATGCTTGTTTGTCATCCCACGTAGTATTAAAAACATGATAACAGACAATGATGTGTAGTCTATCGTAAATTCTCAAGTACGAGATAAAATAAGGTAAAAAAAACAGTCTGGTAGCTGTCGTACCGTTGTCAAATACTTGTTTTCGGGTCGGTAGTATAATACTGCATTATACATTTTGTATATTCTTCCCTCATTATGACCTAAACAAACTGTATTTCTTTCCACAAACCCTTTTTATATTAGCACGCTGATGGCAACAAGGTTGTGTAAATTAAACCACCTTTGTGTATTTTACTTGCGTTTTGTGATGGAATTCTGTCCAAGAAAATGGTCGTTCTTTTTAAACGGAAAATAATTGACATTCAAACATTGGTTCAGAAAAAAAATATTTTCGTCTCAATTTTTTCTTGCTTGCATTTGTTGTTAATGTTAACAAATATACCTATTTTATTTTATTTATAAATTCGTATAATCATTTAGGAAAGGTAGGGCGTATCAAAGCAGCTCGTCTGGGGCAGTACCGCCACCTCACAGAAAACTGCGGTCAAATAATAATTCCCTGAAGGGTCGGTGTGCCCGTGTGTTAGGTCACCAATAAGGTCTTAAGAAGTTGCTGTGTTAACAGTAGGTGTCTCATCGCGTGAGTGACACTTAATGTATTACAAGCGTTCATAGGCTACGGTAAACACTTTTCATCAGGTGGGCAGTATGCTTGCACGTTTCATTTATAACGTTGTAAGCATGATACTTTGGTTCAGAAGTGTAGAAGGAATGTAGGAGAAAAAAGTTGAGGAAATAGATATGCCAACGACTCGAAAGTGGAAGGATGTAGGAGTCTAGGAAAGTCAAGAGTCACTTACGAAGACAAAATTGGTTCTGTATTATCAGAAGGTTATATCAGGAGTGCTAGAAATCGATGAGCGTACATCAAAAGAGCTATAAATGTTAAACAACCGTGTTAGGTTTGTAAGGATAGTCTCGGTTTTCTCTGCCTACCTTATCTTGGCGTGAAGATATATATGTATGTATATATATACCTATATATATACAGTTATTTTTCACGCTTTTGGGGTCTTTTATGTAACAATATAATAAAATATAAAATTATTTCAATGACTTCTAACTGTTAAATCGTCTTCATGATTGATTGCAATTCTGATGAATATTTACTGCTCAGATTATGGGGTCATTAAGGTTACATAGGTTCCTCCAACAGTAACTCTTATTTCGTCTTGTTTAAGTATTCGTCTGAACATTTTAGTGAACAATTTATTAATTTGTTAATGTATGATTCTATCACCTGTTCTATATGTTTGTATATGTCCCTGTAGCATCTGTTATATTGCCATGACGTGATCCAAGCCAGGGAAAATGGCTGGATTTGTTACACGTGAAAGAGTAGGATTAAGCACATCGAATAATATATATTCTTGTATTAACTGCCTGTTGATGAGTCTACTTGTTTTTTCTTTTTTAAAATCGACACAACAATGAACCCGTCGAACCTCATATCTCGCTTGGGGGGGCTGACGCAAACTTGTTTGCCGAGGATGCCCCAACTTCACAGCTAACAATGAAGACTTTGTTATACAATCCACCATCTATTATTCAGACCGTTAAGGCCAATGCACACAAAACGTGTGTGAAATATAGGTTTGGTTGTAGATGAATGCGGCGAACGTTTGCAACGAAAGTGACATACCTACTCCTTATATTCCAAGTGTTCTTAGACTACGGGAAAAGCTTCATATCTCGCGCGCTATGTAAATGCTTACCGCCCGATGTTTATATTTGTTAACTGTTGATTACTTTGTATAAAAAATTAACTTTCCTGTCAATAATTCTAGAGTTAATTGCTAGACATCTTACGGCGATAAATTCGCATCTACACGTAAATAAAATATTATGGGTAATCCACCAAATACGCAATTGCGCACCACGGATAATTATGACTACGCTAACTAATGCTCTATAAGTATGGTATGTTAACTATGCTTTACTAAATCCATTCCATTAAAGCGGGCCCAGCTCCGTGCCCGTATATAGGTGGACTCCGTGCCCGTATATGATACTTGCAGTGCGACGAGTTGATGTGGTGGTAGTGATGCCGCTTACCCTAAACGCCTAAACTTCACCCGTAATAAGTAAATATATAAAATCAGTCTGTTTGCAAGAAATTTATAAATGTAGATTACAGCACCTTTACGATCACAACACACTCCACGCTTCGCCACGTTACAAGATCGCGACAACAAAATGATTACCCGTGCACCGACACGTCCGCTGTGTGCAAGCGACCTATTTAATTTTATCTCCCCCAAACGTTTCTGAAACTTGAATAGTATACATTTGCATATACCTGTTTAGAGAGGACCAAAAGTAACTTAGCTTTTAGAACAATTTGTGGCAAATTGAGGCAATTTCGGATGCTTTTGTGGTTGAAGATGTTCTGCCTGTTACGTCGCTAATGATTTTCTTAACTATGTTACGGAGTTATCTGCTCACTGTGTGGGTTAAAGTGAAATGCGTATTACATTATTCTTTAATTATTAAATATTTTTGTTTCGATCTTCTTATATTTTCACAGATTTCGAAAAAACGAGAAAGCAAGACTTTATTTTTTGTGTATAAGGTATAGTGTATACCTTAGTTAATGTGGCTGTGAAATTCAGTTCTTTAGATTAATTTACTCGTATAGATATAGATATAAGTTTCGACCATCATCGAAATAACTCAATTGTACCGATTGTACCACACTATTGTTTTATCATGCGAAGTACAATCAGTTGTTAAATTTCGCGATAACTGAATAACTACAAGAGTGTACCTAAAAAAATATGTTACTATCGAGGAGTAAGTTGAAATAATTGTTTTTAACAATTACATCATTTGTTGAATCCTACTGAAAAACAATAGGGTTCTGCGAATAATGTTTGCAATCAATTAAAGAAAAGAATAATTTAAATTGCATGTGTGTACATAAGTACATACAGATCAACAAATTTAAGTCACGTATTAAAGTCATAATAAATAATATTATAATTGGAAATATTATTTGACGGAAAATGATCTCTTCTATAAAGTACAAAAAACTACAATTAAAGTTGATTTCTTAAGTACTTCGATACGATTATTTTTATCGTGATAGTCTATGGTTGTTCCATTCAGTGAAAGGGTGTTTAAACAAGAGAGAGGAAGTGTAATTAATAGGGCGATTGTTCCCTGTATAATAAATAGAGAGTCTTGTATTATTCAAGAAGATGATCTGATTTTTGAAAACCAAAAGCAAACCATATTCATAATTCTTAATTTGTTTTAAAATGCTTTATTTTATTATTGTTTTCAATAGCTTAGATTGGAACAGTGAAATGTAAATTAACATATTTATCTATCATTTAATGTGCCTAAATTGTAATTATTTACAGAAAACTATGACAGCATCATCCTGATGTTGTCATAGTTATGTGTACATAATGGAATAAGTACATGCGTAATAAATATAATTAAGTACATGAATACAATTGTGTATAAGGTTGTGAAATAATTTATTGTGCTCAACCTACGATTATACTCGTAAATTGAATATACTCGTACATTAACTGTGCGCATGAATTCATCAGTGTAAAATTTGCGATCATATTCATTTCCTAGGTTCTTGTAATAGCCGATTATTTGACCAACTTCCAAAGGTTAGGAGATTCTATGTTCGCCTTAGTATATATTTCTTTCATTTATGTATACTCATCGATATTTCAGAGACACCTATTCTAATAGTTTAATTTGTATTCTATTAAGGTCCATCCAAAGTTGTTCCCATATTAATTTCGCAAAAAATTTCTAAATATCCAAAGTTGTTACGTGTTAATTTCGTGAAAATTTAGTCACCAACAAACCCTTCCATTACCACATTTTTTTCATCTTTTTCTATGTTTTGATTTTAACTATTCGTTCGCGATTATATTACGGTGATGACTCATCATTTTATTTTAGTGAGGATTTGATGACAAATTCAAATAACAATTCAAATAAAACCAGTTGAGAATGCGCAAGCTTGCATTGCCAGAGGAATACTTGGCTCGTCTATTATATGAAAATTCATTTTTTTTTAATTTGTCGGCCATTTTGACCATGTTCCTTAAGAGATAGGAATGGTGTTGCTGAACATTCCTATTCTACATTTTTATGCTGAATCCGAATCTGAAGTCAAAATTCGAGTATTCGAAAAAAAAAAGCGACAGGCAAACGCACAGACAAACATATAGAATTCATATAGGAACGGTGTTCCTGAAAATGAATTAAGTTAAATCTACATAACTGAAGTATACTTCAATGCGTGGATATTACGATTTTCTATTAAATGCCAATTTCTATTTCTAGTTGTTTGTTGTTTTTCATTGCGACAATATCAAAGTTGATGATTGTAAATTGAATTAGAACAACTCACTAAGAACTAAGAACTCTGCGTCCTGCGTATGACTGAGTGTATAAGGTAGCTCTTGAGTAGGATTATATTTGGCTCTAATACCTCGTAATATCAAAAAAGACACTAAACTTCAAAAATGCGAATCATGGTTCTAATGAGTTCGGTGGCGCAGTGGTGAAACGCGCTGTTACGCTACTTTGACACCAACGCCCGTGGGTTCGATTCCCACACGGGACAAACGTTTGTGTGCATGAACATATCTGTTTGTCATGGTCTGGGTATAAAACAATTTAAAATATAAAAAGCTTATTCGAAGTGGTCTCCATTAGCTGCCATACAGTCCTTTAAACGTTGAGGCCAGTTATCAATAGAAGCACGCACTCTTTCCATGGGAAAATTCTTCACTGCCAATCGTACGGATTATTTTAGGGACTCCAAATTATTATGGCGTTTAGAGCAAGCCGTACTCTCTAAAACTGACCATAAATCATAATACAGCGGATTAAGATCACTGAAGTCGGATAGTGCCCACGTTGGACTCTGTCGACTAATTGGGAAGCTTCCTTAGAGCTTTGAGCATAAATACGGTCATTTCGTTTGTTAAAATGTTGCTCAATTGTAAAAAATTTCTCATCCGTAAACAAAATTTTTCTGTGACCTCCCTTTGCGTACCGCTTCAGTAGATGATTCGATTTTACCATCCTATTATTTTTTAAATTATCAGTTAAGAAATGACCAGTACGTCTCTTAAAGGTTGGAAGTCCTAAGTCATCTTTTAAAATACGCGACATAGTTCTAGGTGCTATCTTCATCTCCCGAAATAACTTTCTTTCCCGAAATTGCTTTCCCGAAATAGCTTTCGGACAGGATTTCTTCGAATTCTTTCCCTTACTGCTTTGACCACCTTTTTCGTACGAACACTACGTGGACGGCCAGGTCTTTTTCTATCACAAACAGAGGAGGTCTCATTGTACCTATTAATAGCCCGGTACACAAACATTTTACTAATACCAAGCGTATGGAGAGTTTTAAAAATTGCATTTGGCTCCATGCATACTTTGTGTAATGCAATCACAGCGATTCGGTTCTCTTTATCACCCCACTCCATTTTAATATCGCAAAATATTGGCGCCAAAATGAGAAAAATCAATGAACAATCATATAAAAATGACAGATTCCAAATTCAAATGAAATATTTTGTTTATTTTTCATTGTAACAGTATTTATGGCCAGACTAAGTATTTAATATTTAACTCTTGCTTTAGCAATAACGGTCTATTCGTGATCTATTATATTATACCAGTACTACTTATATTACAAGCGTTCATAGACTATAGTAATCCTTTCCATCAGGTGGGCCGTACACTTGAATGTCTCCCTACGTTGTATAAAAAAAATCATTTATTTAAAGCATACCTAATTCTACATTGTGACCATGAACCGTTCGTCCATACCAATTCATTATAATGCTTTCGTGGGATGTGTACCCATGTGGAGCCTAGCATGCAAGCTCCACGTGTGTGACCTTCAAATTAGCATGGCAGGCTCTTTTATACTGTACTGTAGAGTTATTTTCGTCACTTTTCATTTGAAATATAGTACGAGTACTATCAGTGTAATGGTGTATGAAATCGGTTTTTGTAATTTTGCATGTTAACGTTATATGTCGGTACGGGACTGTAAGGAACGCTGATGATGAAAGCTATGATTGCACTAGTTTCGTTTCTATTAAATTACTCGTATATAGGATGACAAATAATTTGCCTTTTATAACTTACTAGCTTTAACCCGCGGCTTCGCTCGCATTGATAATTTTTTTTTTTTTTTATAAAAATTATTCTATTTTACTTCTGATACCTCCAAGAATATGTGTACAAAGTTTCATGATGATCGGTTCAGTAGTTTTCGCGTGAAAGCGTAACAAACAAACGGACATTCACATTTATAATATTAGTAGGATGGCCGATTGCAACACTAGCAAATGCTCCCCGGTCAAATTGTTTCTTAACCTGTTTCGTCAAACCCTCATTTCGTAATCTGCAGGGTGCACCACATACTGCATATAGCCTAAAGATGAAGAAAAGCTATTCTCCCACATTTTCGACGAAAATATAATTAGTTAATAGATTCAGGCGTTATTTTGCGAAAGTCAAATTTACATGTAATTTGATCTAACCTGCTTTGTGTGCTTCCGCCACCAATTGGTGGCAGAAGCCACTGGCGGAAGCACACAAAGCAGTTTAGATCAAATTGCATGAAAATATAATTCACAATAATTCGGTTATTCTTCGATTGCTTCGCAAATTATTACATTAGGTTTTAGGCCAACACACCCATTGCTTCCAGAAGTTGTCGTTTAGTATGTACACGAAATAAAATGACCCCATAAAATGAATGCAAACATTAAAACAATTAGGTTAATAACGAACGAATCGGAACCGTGTTAATTGATTTCTATTAAGTATCAAGAAATATACTACCGTATCACGATAGTTTTGTCTTTCTTATTAGTAAATTAAATTTCGCCTCGGGGCGTTCGGTAAAATTGACAGATAGTATTATATGATATTAATCAGATTCCCTGATTAATATCATACTATCTGTATATTTCGAATTAGTATTAATAAAACCCAATCGACTAACTGAAGGAAGAGAATTACCCCTCGTCTAAATCAAAGCTTGATATAGGTACGATATCCTCCAATCTCTTTCGAAAATCGAAGTATGGTTTAAGACGTTAATATTGGCTATAAGCCTTGGCGGTAGACTTCTGGAGTTCGTAGAAGGTAACGGCCAAAAAGAGTCTAACACTTGCCCGCATACTTTTTTAGAGGTAGGGCGCATCAAAGCACGTACCTCCACCTCACAGAAACCGCAGCAAATATCAAGAGAGTGTTCTTGTGTGTGAGTGAGGTCGCCAGTAAGCTCCTACGAAGTTGCTGTGTTAGTAGCAGCGGTGGCATCACGTGAGTGATAATATATTACAATTTTTTATAGGCTACGGTAACCACTTTACATCAGGTGGGCCGTATGCTTGAATGCCTACCGGCGTAGTATAAAAAATTTAAAACTGTATATTTTAACAAAATTAGCACATTCGAACTTCAATTACAGTGTCATCGGCAAAGTCGATAAGTCATAATGTAGAATATCTATTATATACCATATAGTGTTTACCTTTGGTAAGGCATTACATTAAATACGAGCTATAATATACTTTGCTTTAAGTAATGTTGATACTGTTGAATGTTGGCGCTTGGTGGAATTTTGAAAACATCTTTTCAATGTTAACACTTACACTTGTATAGATTACACTTACCTTAAAAAACTTGATAATGCGAAACGTAAAAGCGAAACCGGTCGGTAAAAATACTCGTAATTAAGAAATAAAATTGTGAAGTGGAATCTGTACAAGTGTACGTATTAACATTAACAAAATTGCTTAAAATAATGTTCGCAATATATACCAATGGACCCAAATGAATAGCAGACGGAAGGTTCATCCTAACCGATGTGGGCCTTTTTAATTTAGAAATTTAATACGGGAGCGAGCAAATCAAGCTTCCACCTCATAAACGTGATTTTCGCGAGTAAAACCTTCCCGAAAGAGCATCGTTTCCATTGCTCGCTGACACTTTGCCGGCTACCAAGTCAGAATTTATAGACATTGTATATAATATCAGATTATAAAAATTGACGGTAACATATAATCTAATTAATGAATTGCGTATATACTCGTACTTAGTTTTACTAAAACCGAAATTCAGATCAGTATATTTCAGGGACAAATTACTGGTCATATTGTAGCCGTGAAAGTAGGCCGCCATTTGCAATTTACCAGGAGTACCAAATGACCACTAATAAAGTTCGCGTGACGTTTCCTATTTCTACTAATTAATTGACGGATTTCGTCGTTAAGCTGTGTTCTAGTTTCTATACTATTTTGCTTTAATTGCTCAAGATCACCCGAGGACGTAGAAAATGTTTCACATTACAGGGTTCTCGAATCACAGACGGGGACGTTCACCGGTAGTATGACGCCCCCTGGTGGTGGTAGCTAGGAATAACTACTGTGAGATGAAAGTAAGCAGATTTTATACCTTTCACAACTACATTTTTTTTTTGTTTTTCCTTACACCCCTGCCGTGGGCAAGGCACTTTTTACACAATATAAAATATTTATATACACATTTTCGTTTTTTAAATCGTCACAATACAATATAAATAAACACATTCATACATCACACTCTCTTTCATTCCACAAATCATTCTTACATTCATCATCTTTCAGTTTTATTTTCAAAAGTTCTGATTTGCCCATTTTAGAACGCCGAAATCTTCATATCACAACTACATTTTAGAAGTGCAGTCGAGTCAATGATTGATTATAAAGAACTACTTATTTATCAACATCATTCACCTCAGGTCCCATGCAGGGTAGGCAGAGAGAATTGAGCACCACAAGACGCGATCTTTACACTCCTCTTTCGCCTCT
The DNA here is from genome assembly GCA_947507595.1 of Pyralis farinalis. NCBI lineage: Eukaryota > Metazoa > Arthropoda > Insecta > Lepidoptera > Pyralidae > Pyralis > Pyralis farinalis. The sequence continues at coordinate 11,247,318 of OX382272.1, read as the reverse complement.
TCCTGTTATAGGCGGCATAGTCATGGACTATTCTGTGTACAGTTCTTTTCATTAACTACGTCGAGTGGGAAATAAGCAAACGGTCCGCCTGATGCGAATACTTGCAAAACAAGTATACACTGTAATACCGTTTGTAGTTTGTTACCGCCGCTATTAGCGCAGCAACTCCTCGCCCGCTTCTGACTTTGTATATTTACATATACTCGTCCATATTTCAGTAAACTATGAATAGTCTGTTCCTATTTTAACCTATATTTCGGAAATAAGTTTTTGAATTTAAAAATATTTTCACAAATTATATGAAGTTTAAATGAATTATGTATGTGATTAACGAATTACTCGTATATTTCTATCTATAACATTATGCCAAGTAGCGCCTCGCAGCGTAGACAGAGTGATTCGAGCGCGACATGAGGGGATATTCACACCTCACTCGCTTCTTTAACATTTCATAGCTATTTGCATGGTTAGGTATTCCCTAACCAAGCTATGGAAAAAGAGCGTGTACAGGAGTTACAAACTCGAATTATTAAACCTTTCCGCCTTCAGGTTCAGGCTTCCATATTTAATTTATATATTTCTCGTTTGTAATTACGACGTTACCGCCAATAATTCTTGATCAGTAAATATAATGATAAAAATAGTTAACTTTGTAGCAAATTACGCAAAAATAGTTGTTTCATATGGCTTTCATACAAAAAATCGAGAAATTCGAGTGCAAACAGAGCAGTACTAGTAGAACTCTCGAAATCTCGGCATGTGCCGCGAGACGTACGTTAGTTAATAAGTATTTGTACCCAATCAGGACGCTTGAGAATGGACGTAATTGTACACATTGTACAATTACGTCAATTCTTATCTGACTGACAAATATCTGCGGTGATATTCCTCCATTCATTATTATACTATGCTGTAATAATATACAGTTATATAAGGACAATATTGTTTATTACTAAATTTTAATATGTCATAATTCTGATTGATGTGACCTAATTATTATAAATAGTAGAATGAACTACAAATATATACATAAACATAGTCATTGAACACCGAACTAACTTGTTAACCAATATCAATGCGAAAAAAATACGAAATAATTTTTCAATACCAATTCGCATTTGATCAAAATGTGTATAGAAATAGAATATAAATGTGTACAAAAACATTTGTTGTGATAGATTCGAAGTGATGATGTTGAAACAGAGTTGGTCTGAAAGAGAGTGTCGGTGTTAAAATAAGAAGAGGCATGCTCCGTTGGTTCGGACATGTAGAATAAATGCAGGATAATAGAAGATTGGTCGTGTTTTATCAGAAGGTGAGGTCAGAAGCCTTAGAAACTGGCGAGCGTTCATGAGAAGAGTGATGAATGTTAAAGAAGCGAGTGAGATGTGTAAGGAGTAAAGTGTTACCCCGCAAGGGATTTGGCGTTAAGTTGTAGATAGAGTTGATTGAAGTCTAGAAGAAAAAGAAAGTACCTAATAGTAACCGATTTAACATGTAGGAACAGCTAAGAGCAAATTACGCTTAACGTTTGAAGTTTGATTGTTACCTTATTGAATACGACATAAGAACGGTGCAAAGACTAAAGTGTAATGCTTGACGCGACTTAACTGTACAATGTAACATTAGATTTGTTTACCATATCTTCACGTTAGCTTCTTTGCCGGGTAGGGAGACAGAATTGAGAGCCACAAAATGCCAATCTTACACAGTCTTTCTTTTTTATCTTTTTAACGTAAAAGACAAAGGAAGAGAATTGATTAGAAAGAGAGTGTCGGTGTTAAGATATGTATGGGCCGTATCTTGTGGCGCTGGGTTCTGTCTGCCTACCCAGTGATGGACCGAACGTGAATATATAGATAGATATTATTTTAATAATGATTGTTGCCTTTAGAGTTATAACGGCAGTCATAGAATTTTTAATTTTGATTTTAACTGTTCATCAATTGCCATTACCTACAGCGGTTCAAAATAATTACCATAGTCATTACGGTGATGATTGCTAGGGTGCGAAGCCCCCGCCGCGCTGTCACTCGGTGTTAATAGACTATCGGGTGCATCAGGGTGCAACCGAGGGTGTGGCCAGTCGTGTGTAATGCGCGACAAACTTGTCACGGATTTACTGTATAAATTAACACGTAAGCAAGACGAGAGTTAATTACACTGCTTGGAAATTAAGTTTTGTATTAAATGAATGGTCAGATAAGGTCGCCTGTTGTGTAGTGAAGTAGGTACTGCAGCCTATGGACAATTAACCGAAATGAAGTAATCCTTCATAGACCTCTTATTTGGCTGCGATTTTCAAGACGTTGCAAATGCTTTTCCAGTCGTAAATGTAAAACTTCACTCGGCTATTTTAATTGAAAATGCAGTTGCATATCGATGCACCCTGTTGACGTCAGCTGCCTGTGCACCCCTGCCGAATATGGATATAAATGATCAACGAATTAAAGGTTATGGATCAATATAGTCTTTAAAAGACTTTTAAAGATTGTATTGTGTATTACAGTATTAGAGTAATTTAAAAATTGACAGCTAATCAATTTACTATCACGTAACATACAATCAGCATCATAATTCGATTATGGATATTATTATTAAACCAATGAGTACTGGAGAGCTATATACTATAATTGCATACATATGAGCGAAGCAGCTCAACTAAGGAAGTGCCTTCTCTTACAGTGAGTGAGTTTACCAGCAGTCTTCTGAAGAGCTGAGAGAGAGACAAGGTTCTTCATACCATGTTAAGTCGATTATTTCACACGACCACGAAGAGTAATTCGTGTTGTTTGTATTCGCTGTGAAATATTATTTATAGCGTCGTTCATTGCGCCGATTCGGGTTTCTCAGAATAAGACTAAATATTATTAAATACGAAATTGGCGGGAAACGAGAGTAAGCCGGAGAGTATGGTAATTTCCGAACATTATCTCCTATCTAAAGTCGATATTATTATATTTTAATAAATAGAATAATCTGTCAAAAATATTTGACATACTGTGTACATTACTACGACATTTTTTTTTAATACCACGTCGGGAGGCTTACTAGGGCGGGTACCGTAGCCTATTAACGCTTGCGATATATTAAGTATCACTCGTACGATGCCGCCTCTGCTGCCTACACAGCAACTCCGTAGGAGCTTACTGGTGACCTGACACACACGCAGAAACACAACAACCCTCTAGGAAGTTGTTATTTGGCTGCCGTTTTCTGTGAGGTGAAGGTACTTCCTCAGACGGGCTGCTATGATGCGCCCTACCTCTCTTAAAACATCCAGACCAAGACAAACAGACATGTTCACGCACACAAATGTTTGCCTTGTGTGGGAATCAAACCTGCGTTGGTGTTAAAGTCGCGTCATTCACGACTGAGCCACCGATCTCGTCGAATCTTTTTATCCGAAGGTGATGTCGGGAGCCTTAGAAGGCGGTGAGCGTGCACGAGAAGAGCAATGAATGTTAAAGAAGCAAGTGAGATGTGTAAGGATCGAGTCATATGCCGCTCGATTCTCTCTGCCTACTCCGCAAGGGATTTGACGTGAAGTTCTATATAGATAGAAATTTAGGCTTTATAGTTAATCATAATATGAATAAAACGTTTAGAAAACGAAGAATATATAGTCGATACAAAATTAGCATTAGCCGCACGGCTCTGTGGGTTCATTATATCTACAGCATATTAAACTTCCCATAGGCAATAAATTTACAGTCTAGCTAACTAAGTATTCGGTATCCACATGTAACATTATTAACTATAGCCCTAGTTAATGACAGAGTTAATAGGTCAGGCAACATCATTTAACTGTGCTCTACATCTGTATGTATATTGGTAATATAGGTAATGAGTTGGATCATGTGTTTGGGACATGCACGAGTTACAGACGTGGCGAGACTAAAATTTCCTATTTGAATAAATAATTTCAAAGGTGATGACGTATAAGGAAATTTCAAATGGATAGTGGGACATCACTATAAATGAATTACAAGTGCACTGATTACGTTCACTGCAACTTCCCTCGTATTATACATATTTTCCTAGAATTGCGATTTACTCATATTTGTTTGTTAAATCAATAAATGTCAACAAGGACAAAATTATTTACGAATCATATAAACCTCCACAATTGAGAATTTCAAGTCATTCTCCTTGCGTACGGTAATGAGAAATATAAATAAACAGTTAAGAGGAGGTAATATTCGGAAAATCCTACGCACTAACATACAGTCATGTTAATCGGGGATGTTATGGAGCACCGTAACGGTAACCGAAACTATCGGATATATAAATTTATATAATAAATATAAAAATAAAATCTATCCGTAATCGTAACCGAATCCGATATAAAAGTTTCGAATAATTTCGGGGCGATAATTTTGTTTTTGCTTTTTTTCAAGATAGATAAACCATGGGATAAGTAGCTATAACAATTGTACTTAGTACCTAATGATGACCTAGAAATAAAGTCAAATCATTTACCTACTTGAGAGTTCGGTGGCGTCGTTGCGCGTGTCATTCTAACCAAACACGCAGGTTAAGCAACGTCGACCGCAGCCTGTCTATGGATGGGTTTATCTAACTCGAGTTTCTCCGTGCTTCAAAGGGCGTGTTAAGCCGTCGATCCCGGCTGTTGTCGATAGATGACACGCGTTAAGTCGGTGGCCCTCGGGCGGCTTGAAAATACTGGCCTCCGCCAATCCGCATTTGAGCAGCGTGGTGGAGTATGCTCTAAAACCCTTTCGGTTGAAGGAAGACCTGTATCCCTGAAGTGGGATGAGTAAGGGTGTGGTTGTGGATTTACCTACTTATATTTTGCATTTAAGAATCCTTAAAAATCTAAAATCCGAAACTATCCGAAATTTTATTATATCCGAATATATCCGAATTTCATTTCCGTAACCATATCGGAAACCGGTATACTGGTAATATTATTATTCCATATCCAGAACCGAAAATTAATATCAATAACATCCATGATAATAATAATAGTCAATTTATGGGTATATAGTAATAATACCAATTTTCAATCATTGAGTTGTTATGTGCTCTGCAATAAGACAATGTTCTTGATAGAAGACAATGTTACGGGATTGCCATTCTCCTGTCCAATTTCATGTCAGCCATCTTACTTTCATTTCCCGCCAATATCGTATATTTATTTGTATTCTGAGAACCCGTACCGGTACAATGAATGACACTATAAATAATACTTTAGAGCGGATACACAAAAGATAAATGAAACAGAGTTTATCGACAGTGGTTCTAGTGATATAATCAACTTGACGTGATGACTTGGCCATCTGATAGAGGTCAAAACCTGTTCAAGAAACTCACCGTGTGGGCTTCTTTCAACCCCTCTCGACTCCTGTGTAACTCGCGCCGCCAGTTAAATGAGAATCTAAGCGCGAATTCAGAAAAAAGTATCTTTTGGTGATTTAGAATTTTCATAACAACCTACTGATGAGTGTTTATTATTAACACAATTTATGAGAATTAGATAGTAACTCATAAATTATATATGCACACACGTCAAACCACGAATAACTCCTTTGGTGTTAAAAAATGATCAGCTATGCTAATCATTCTTTTTTTATATTATTAAATAATAATGACATATATCAACTGAATCTGTGCATAAAGTTAAGATGTACCTTAAGACCCGACGACTTCCCCACATCCATACTAATGTATATTGTATGACTATATGGGGAAGCCGTCGGGTCTTAACCACTGAAGTAATATTAGTGTTAACATTGCGAAAAACGTTTACATTTTTAAGTAGAATACGTCGCTAAAAACGAAATTTTGAAGAAAAGAAACGCAAATAAAAAAATACTTTTTTTGTGGGACAGAGTACGGTCATAACAGGTTGTGTAATGTAGAGGGACCCGATTAAGAAAATTGTTGAAAATTTATTCCCTAAGGCGATAAATAAGGGTACATGAAACTTTTTATGGTATGGAAGTCTATGCGGAAATGGAAGGATGCAGGAGTCGAGGAAGGCCAAGACCCACCTACCACGACCAAATTGGTCGACCTTTATCAGTACAGAAGATGATGGCAGTAGCAATAGGCATATGTATCGATTTATACATATCTTATCACAATACAAGAGAAATGTAAGATGATATGCATAGACCGATACAGATTAGAGATTAAAAGAACCAATATGCGATTATTTTCAGTTGTGTACAAAGTATCTAACTATCAATGAGAAAATTTGAATTTCAAGTCGCAGTATTTGAAACTGATCAGAATTACGTCGGCCATGGGGAATGACAATGTAAGCACATTATTTATTCTGTTGATGGTTACATGTAATGAGCATTGACGCATTGTAAATTTATTCATTGGAAATATGAAGCGATGCAGTTTTCCTGCTTTATTATTCCGAACCGTATTAGTGAATAAAATTTTTGTGTATGCAGTTATCGTATCTACATTGTCATATGCACCATTCAAAACATGTATCTTGATGGTATGTGGTTCTATCTAGATGCATAAAAAATCCGAAAGTTTCATCAGTTATTTAAAGATGAGGTCAAAAGTCCTTGAAACCGGCGAACATGCACGAAAAAGGCTCATTGTAGAAGAAGCAAGATGTGTCAGGAGCCAAACATTTTGTGCTCAGCTCTCTCTGCCTACATTGCAAGGGACTTGGCGTGAACATATAGTATCAAAATAATATACGAAGAATCAAAATATACGATAGAAGATATTGAGTTTAACCGCGAAGGTATACTTAATGATCAATATTATCTATTTGAACTTTTGAGATAGAAGATATCGAAACTTTACCTACGATAAGTATGATCTTATAGAATCCTTACGTAAATGATATCTATCTACCTTATACTGTTCTAAGCTTACTTACTAAACACATACCTACTAATTTTTACATCACTAATTGATACAAGGCAGGGACAATGATACTTAATAATTAACTAGTACCAGGAAAACATAATTTCTAAGGTATATAAAACTTATCAATTGTGACGTATTAATGGTAAAGATGAACGGACGATGGACGTAGCGATAGTCGAAGTAGGATCGCTATCGCGTTTCCAGTAACCAACGGGCCTGTGAATGACGTGCATTTTAAGTTGGTCGGTCCGAGACGGTGGCGCCTGCGGGTGCGGGAGCTTTGATTTCAATAAACTTAGCGCCTCAAAACACAATTGTGTAGTTAGGCGTAATTGGAAACATATGATTAAATATATGATTTAGTAAATGAAATTTCTAAGTGAGTGAGTGAGTGGAGGTTATGGTTATGTCCATAACCTCCAGAGGAGCTCTAGTGGTAGCAGTGGATTTGGATGTGTGCGCGATACGTATTATCACTCTAAGGTCATTGTAAATATCCTATAAGTTTTTGATTACTTGACATATAGCTAGACAGAACAGAGGAACAACAAAGTGATCGTATAGAGTTTCTCTTTTGGGGAATTGGGGTTCCTTTTGGGGTATGGAACCACTAAAAACAAAATACAAAGGTAGACGTAAAATATCAAATCCTGGCGGGGGCATGTACCAATAAATTCGGGTTTTAGAATTTATGTATATATTTATCCCTCGCTCGGCGGTGAAGGAAACATCGTGCCCACGCGTCCAAGAAATTATATTTCGAAAGACACGTGACCTAATCTAAGAAAAATCTGATTTTTCCTCTGAGTTGTGGAGGTCAGTCGCTCCATGTAAAAATCAGTGGCTTCGCCAAATCCTTAGGCTCAGGTAGCGGACCTCGCCAGTCCTAATGGATTAGGGAGACAGGATAACGCTAAAAAGAAGAAATAAATTGTGAAACCGATTTCACGAAGTTGATGGCTATTAACATCATCGTTTTTATTAGGATCAAATTTATGCGACGCTGATTTCACTTTCTTATTTATAAATTATTATTTAAAAGCATTTAAATATGGTAACCTTTAAAGTTGCAATGAAAACATCATTCAGTAATTTTTTGTGGGACTATCGTAACAAAAACAGTTTCAGCTATACAAACCATTTCCTAGATATACCTACGAACACAAAATAAGAAAGCTGTGATCGAAACAAAAGGAGAATCCAGCCTATGTAATGATATTGTATTTCTAATGACAATAAATCATTATTATTATTTATTACAAACAGAGATATCGGTGAACATATACAAATTAAGCATATACCCAACAAACATATAGCTACTTTTTTGAAGAGAGCAATTTTAATTTCCAATGTTGCCCTAATACAAAAGCTGCCAACAGACTATCATATATATACATCCCAACCCTACGCACCACGATTTCACGATTTCACAAAATAATTGATTTAATAAAGTTCCACAAATTCACATTCTATAATTTAATTTAACTATTAAAAATTCTGCAAAAAAAAAAAAACGAAATGTGGCTGTGTCGTAGACACGGCCGTGAGTTTTACGTGACTACGTCTTCGTAATGGATAAACGGAAATAAGTTAAAAGGATATTATATGATGCAATGAAATGATCTCAAAATGGTGGCGCTCCTCACCTCTATTTCTGAATTGCCTCCCACCATGGAAGCAAATTTGAAGACGTATTCACGTCAATAAAGGGTCTATTTATGATTTCTGTCAGCAGTGAAGGAACAGAGATGAAATCAGCCATGAACAGTGTTCTTTGATAATACGAACATAGTTATGAAATACTAATGATTGATCGCAAGTCGAACGTAATTGTATCAGTATGACCGAGTGTTCAGAGTTGTAATCATACTGATCTCTAAGTATTCCACTTGAATGCAGCTCTCGTCCGCATTATTACTGGCAGCGTGAGAAAACTTGCCGCATATAGAACACTACCCTGCGATTAAAAACTATCGTTAATAGCTGGTTTTGTTTTTCATTAGTTTATTGATATTGCGCTTGCATTTGTAATAATGAAGATAATCCTTTGTCTTAAATAAAAATCAGTCAAGGTAAAACGTTTTCGCGTGTGACTATAAGCATGTGATTTTTAAAAAAGGCATGACGTTTTTTATACGCGATGATTGTCCATAGGCTACACGGACTTACAATCAGGAAGGCCATAAGTTTCATTGTCAAGCAAGGCAAGCCTTAGGGATATAAAAAAAATAATGAGTCATTTTTAAAGTGAATCGAGAAGCAAACAAAAATGCTGCCTCCTAATGTGAGTTACTGAAGCATAAGAACATTGTGCAACAGTATCACTCGCGCGTTACCTGCTCCAAACATAGCAAATTCCCAGGATTTGCAGTGCTTATTAGACTAATGGAACCGCTATAATGTATCGGTTAAGAACCGTTAATTTTGCGGCAAATCCGTAGGTTTCTTAATCATTTTATTTCAGATCTTATCATCGTCTGAGGCATTAGTCATGGGAATAGTTTTAGCAGTTAGAATTCGTTTATAGATGGTACATTGAACATTGTAGTAGAGGCCCCTATACTTCAATGATCTAAAATAATCTAAATGATCAGCGTCACAGAATAGACAATTATAGGTACTCGACAGGTTATTGCAGATTTGAATACTAAGTCTGAACTTGTTATTTTTTGATAAACAACATCTTTTACAATGCAACCTATGCTGTAGGGAGATGTCTATGGAAACCCCTTGACAATACAAATAAAATTAATCCATATTGTATACATCTCAGTAAATATTTTTACAATATAATAGTTTGTCCATAGGAGAGCTTCTTGCCAGAAATTGGTATCCACAAACACTATATTCGAATCTAAAGTGATATCAGATAACTAATTTCAAATTAGTTATGTGATATCAATTTAGATTTGAATCATTCTCAATTGAAGAGTGCTGGTCGAGGCAGCCATGCGTCCCCAAATATAGGTACTCTAAAAATAGTGAACATGCTAGATTTAATGCTAGCCTGCCTTGTAATCATTTATATTATTCCATCACACCATTTGCCTTGCTGGGTACTCAGAGAGATCTGGGTATCTAAGTATTATCGTGCCTAACCTCGCGATGTGACGTGTTTCCAAAGTAATCGTCAGGTATCGCACAAATTTCGTACATAGTTATTTGAAATGTATAATTACAAAAAATAAATGTTTGAATTCGTATGGTAATGGTCGAAATTATCCATAAGCTTACTTGAAAATTTAATTATTGTTTATTGAAAATTTCAGAACAGTACTACATTATTTTGAAGTTTTCGAGAAAGATTGTAGACTTGTTTTTCAACCAAGTTCAATGTTCGTCAATAAATTGTTTCGTCTTTATACTATTTACTTACGGCAAGATCATCCAAAAAACTTCTACCTAGCGTTATTCCGCTTCCCAATCTCTTAGGATTGGCGACTGAAGATACTGAAAGCAAGTTTGACATAGATCGACTGCCGTCAGACCTCCAGAAGAAGCCAGAGGTAAAATCAGACCTTTCTTAGGTTAGGTCACAGGTCTTGCGAAATATATTTCATTGGACGTGTTGGGTTTCCTCACGATGTTTTCCTTCACAGGCGAACATATGCTAACTACATAAGTCCTGGAACACGAATTTAGTTGTATACATGCCCACACCAGTATTCTAATCCAGGACCAATACGCTAATTCTTTACCCACTAGGCTATAATTGCTCAATATAGCATTCAAGAAACTCATGAAATAATTATAGATTAGTGCAAAATGTCAGTAAAACTTCTTCATGCCAAAGATTCATCTTTTCATTTTGGCCATAATTTTTGGGACCTCCCTGTAGAGTAAATGTAAATCATGTGGACGAAACTTAGATATTCCGAGGTGAAAACGGTAAGCTGAGCTCAGAGTCCAAATAGCCCCAAGCGGCGCCCCGGTTATTGCCTGAAAGTAAATACTAATATCGGAACCCTATAAACTGCGATATTGCGACCATCACGAGATACTTTTTACGGTTTACCAAGGAACTTTTACTACTTCGCAAGTTATATTAAAGTTATGAATTTAATATAATCTCTTATATAACAAGAGATAAGTGTATAGCCTACTTGTGTGTGTGTCCGCATGTAGAGTACACTGGGGTCACTGTATATACTTCCAAAGACAATAATTTCTATAATTTATTTTTAATTATGGCAGTTATTGTCTCTGAAATTTTCCTGTGGGAGTAAGTTTGAGAATTGATGAAAAATATGGGATACTTATATAAACTATAATGCGAGGTGAATGCATTTTTTACGGGAAACCACATCTGTTTATTTTGTAGTCGGTCTCATAGGAAAAGTCATTCGCATTAATAAACGTGCCTAAAGTTTTATAACAATAATAATAAATCTTTATTCACAAATAATTTATATGGAGTTTCATATTAACTAAAACTTTCATGATACGCGAAGCTTGTCCTGTGGGAATTTTATAAACAGAACCTAGGACACCTAGGTAATCGTATGGCACTTGATAAGGGATATTAATGAAAAATAAAAATACTTATGAATTTTTTACATTCCATTATGTTTGTAAGATTTAGATCAGTAAGTCAAATGACAAAGTCTATATACGTGTATAACACAGAGAAAATAGACATTGACGAGACGAGTGGTCGAGCGGTTAGCAATGACTACTTTATCTTCAAGGGTTCGATTCCCGGTAAAGAGTTACTGTGTGCTGCTAAGCAGGGGCGGGAACGCTAGACTGATAATTCCTGTATTGCAAGCCTCTGCCTCTGCACGGTTTCGGTATATATTTACTTCAGATGGGCCGTATGTATATATATCTCCCAAAGTTGTATAAGAAAATATAAACTTTAAATTGACCTTTGTTCTTCTACGGTACGTAATAATAAGAGTGACAGTTGTACATATTTCATTTGGCATGATGACGGCAGCCGGAGACATAATAAGATAAATACTTTTTCACAACCTGGTGCGACGTGCGGTGGTGCGGTAATATCTCATTTCAAGTTAGATTAGCCGTGTGTTTTTGTTACCCGTTATATGTGCATGTGGGTATGTATGTCCTTTCCAATGTGACCTCCTGTAGCCTAAATGGCTTGACCGTTTTTAAGAGTGAGGTGTCATTAGATTTGTATTCTTCCCCCGACCGTCATAGGCTATGTGACATCACTAAAAAATCTATATGGCGGACGTAAACCCCTATCCCCGAAGTGTGCATAGCTAATATGACGTCAGCACAAAACCCATATTGTGGACCCTGGTACATCATTAAACTGTCAATAACTGGGGATGTACATCTTTTTAATTCTTTTTTACAATCAGACGAGATTTTGAATTTTAAATTAACTTGTATTTGTTCAAATTGAACAAAGGATTCAAAAAATTAAGTTATTTTCGATAATCCATCCCCCAATATAATTTTTCCGAAACATGTTAAAATCAAACCCTTTATCATTTTATTATATGTTTATAGAGATGATAAGTTACGGACTAATATTAAATATTATTATATTAGACAATGAGTAGATTGCATTATAAATTAATCTATTGTTTAATAATTATCACAGTAATGTAAAATGATGATTCATGGCCAGCTGCGTGCCATAGACTACTGCGACCGTTATGGCGAATCTGCATAGGCAGACCGTACAAAGATCAGTCGGAAATGTTTATTCTACTTCAAAAATGGTCAAGACTATACAGGATAATGCGTATAATTTGTAAAGGATATATATTTTTAACACAAGTGCGGAAACATCTTAGTATAGTAGCAGATGTAAATAGAAATAACACGTACGCGTTGAATATAAAGGATTTTTTTCCGACAGCAATCTCTGGGTATGTACGAGTTTGAGTGATTTTGTAAACCTTCGGAGCATCATAATGGCTGGATGCAATTTATTTAACGAAATGTCTAATTACGTGTAAACCATCGAAAAGTTATAAGATAGACTTTCTTTTTATAAAACAAAATGGTGACTGTTAAATACATAATGACGGCAAAGACGAAAAAAAAAATACTTAACATATTCAGGTGCATATGATTGATTTGTTAAAATAATTATATAATAGGAAATTTGTGTAGGAAAGATCTCATAATGTTTGCTATTATAGGTATGTGTATTTTATATAATTTCAATAAGTGTAAGAATTACACAATCTGGAATTTGCGTAGTGTAAGATTTCATACTCAATTTTTATTTATTTTTGCCATATGAATTGCTGTATTATCCGAGGACATGGCATATGAAATTGGCGTTTTGTCAACTTGGACACTTTGATCTCAAATATCTGGCGTATGATTATGAATTTCAAATTCAAATTTATTTTAAATTTAGGCTTTTGTATTTGTGTTTCGAATTTAGCGATTCATTTGTTTTTTAAGCCATTTAATTTTTCTTTACATCGGTCTGTTCACAATACGGAAAACTTAAAGCATCGCGTTATTTACGAATACGAGTCCCACCGGGGCACCAATGTTGCAGAAACAGCTCGAAAGTGTAATGATGTGTATGGGGAAGCTACAAGAAACAAATCCATCTTAAACCAAGTCAGGGCTAGCGGCAAGCTTTGGTGTGAGTAACAAAACAGTTTTAATTCATTTGAAAAAAAAATTGGGTAAATGAAAAGTTCGAGAAATGGATACCACACGAATTGAGTGAAGCACGCTAACAAACACGCATTGAGTGCTGCGTTACATTACACAACCGTCACAATAACGAGGGAATTTTGAATCGTATTATTACTTGTGATGAAAAATGGATCCTGTATCGGAAACGCTCATCACAGTGGTTGAACTCAGGAGAACCGGCTAAATGGTATCCCAAGCGAAAGTTGACTCAGAAAAAGGTAAGTGGTAAGTGCTCGGTGGATCAGTGCTGGTGTCACACACTACAGCTTCTTAAGATCTGGTCAGATGATTACGGCAGATCTGTATTGTCAACAATTGCAAACCATGATGGAAAAGCTCGCTATTCAACAACCGAGACTTGTCAATTGCTCTAGCGTACTGCTGCTTCAGGATAACGGACCTCACACTTCACGACAGACGGTCGCTAAATTAGAGCTGCGATTGGAATGTCTCCGACACCCGCCATGCTCACCAGACCTTGCACCAATACTTTTTACGCAATTTGGACAACTACTTGCAAGGAAAAAGTGTATAATTATATAATAATGATATATACTTCGATTGATAATAAATAATAAATATTGTCGGACAAATTACACAGCGCAATCTAGCCCCAAAGTAAGCGAAGTTTGTGTTATGGGTACCACTGATAACTGATAAACATACGTAAATACATTTTTTTTTGTTAATACATACTTATTATACACAGAGGATACCCAGACCAAGACAAACAGACATGTTCATGCACACAAATGTTTGTACTGTGTGGGAATTGAACCCACGAGCGTTAGTGTCAAAGTAGTGTAACAGCGCGTTTCACCACTGCGCCACCGAGCTCGTCGTTGATTCATCCTGCATTCGTTGTACATGTCCGAACCAACGGAGCATGCCTATTCTTATTTTAACACCGACGCACGACCGACGAAAAAAACTTGGTAAAGTCAGTTAATAACCGTTATCTATATATAGAATTCTAGATATAAGTACAACTCTCATTTTCATCATCTGTTACGTGGTTGATACCCAAATAGTCCATCACCTTTTAGACTTCAATGTTGGCGTACCTAACTGCACGTCGCGTCGTGGGAATGTTAAAGCGGTAAGAGTAAACGAGGCACGATGACTTGCACGTCCAAGTCACGAGCCCGGAATGGGGACACGACACCGGTATCCCCTTACTTTATCGGGAATATCCCAAATGGGGTGTTTGGAGGCCCTGGAGCGCGGGAAAGGACCTCCCATCGTAGCAGAAACACTTTTATGGGCTTACCGTATTTTAATCCTTAATTACGTACAATGATTATTGGTTATGAAATATACGAAGGTATAACAAAAGCTCATTAAGCTTTCTTATAGTCAATCAATTCGTCATTTTTACCGTTCATATTGGCATAGTAATGCAATAAGAGTTAACATCGTGCTGCAAGTCTCATATGATCATATGACTTCAACTACATGTGAAGACAAGCGTTGTTGGGGCGACCCTATATCTTCTATAGGATAACCGACGTAGTTTCGACAATCAGATAGTATTGTCATGATCCTTATAGGCACAGCGAGCTCCATCTTTATCTGACCTAAAATGGTATATCATCTATAGATAAAAATATTGTTAACGTCCAACTATATTTAAGTGGATGGGACTAGTGCAGCCATCTGCTAAGATAATGTTTATTTATAGACTATCCGCAGCCCGCGACTCCGCGCGCGTGGAATTCGGTTTCTCAAGTTTTACATAGGAACCCGAAATTTATGTGTTAAATCAGAACATACTCCATCCCTGTGCTATACGTGGCCTAAAGCCATTCAGCTGTTTTGAACAGAAACAGACTCTCTAGAAAGCTGTTATTTGGCTGGGATTTTCTGTGAGTTTACTAAGGGACTAAACATTATTTCAAAAGGATGACATTATACTCGTTGATCCGATGTTTTAAACTAGACTCATAGTGGAGGCACTTTATGCGGCACAAATTCCGATGATTGAGTCTTAAAATATGCTAAAATTTAACTTCAATTGCTAAACAAACTCAATTGTTGCAGTACCGCTATTTCATTGGCATTTAGTGTGCAAATAAATAATGAGCGGCCAGGCACCAACGGGGTCTCTTGTTTTGACAAGTTGACATTTATTACTCCGTATAACATATCATTTGTAAATTATTGGTGACATATTGCTCGTAATGTGGGATTAATCCATAATATACTCAGTTTAAGTGCAAACCGACGATATGTAAGATATGTGTGATGCGCAGTCATAAAACACGCCGCCACGAATATGATCAAAGCCATAGATGGCCTTGGCTCGCATGACTTTTGTGTGTTCTACTTATTGTACAATAGGTTGTACGTCGCTTGCCAACGGTGGGGAATTCATCCCTACAAACTGAAACCGCAATAATTGCGTACTTTGTGGTTTCACAGCAATTTTCTTCTCACTCTCAAGTAGTAGAGTGAGCTCCCAGCCGAGGTTTTCCAGGAAGACTACAACATAGGTTTCTTCAAGAAAAGTGTGAAGAAGATTTTACAGTGTCGGTAACGCATGACACCCTGTGGTAACTATCAGGTATGCCATATTCTTGTTTGCCATCTTCGTGGTATAAGAAAATATTTTTTTGGGCTAAATACTGTATTTGTGGTTGAAATGGTTTTGTGGTTGCTTATCGCACTAATTATAGTGTGCACATTCATCTAATCTAAATGAATGAAAACAAAATAAAATAATGCATATAAAAGTGACTTAAGTTAATTTTTATATCAACTTCACTGTGATTAATTTACTAAAAATCAGGCAACGTATAATTTAAATGCCTGGACTTAGTAACTTGAAAGGGATAATATACTTTATATATTTATATACGGATTTTTGAAAATAAAAACGGGAATGGTTTGAAGTCACTAAAATCTTTCTTTTCAAGTCTTCATTTCAATGAAGTTTAAGTACACGTTTGTCATATCTATGCAAACAACACTCAGGAGAAGAAGTCTGTAACATGTATTGTTTAACATTTACATATCGTTATATTATGCCTATCTATCAGAGCCTCAGTTACTATGCAGAAGGGTGCTCCACGTATATTTATGTCTAATTCACTTACTCAAATACAATTAAATAAAATCTAACACAAATTGATTGACAGAAAACCACAATTTTTAGAAGAGTGTAATTTTGCGTAACATATTCCATATAACGTAGAAAATTCATCTTACATCTTGTACATAATAAAACAGGGAATATTAACGCACAATTTACACAACGTTATATAATCTCATACTAAACAAAGTGCCGTACATACTAATAACACAAAAAAGGTCTGGCTTGGTCTGAGTACTTTCTATGTCAAAAAATCACTTAGATAAAAAACAATCGACATACTCATGCACCCAACTATTCTCCTGTGGAAATAGAATAACACTTAGTGTCAAATAGCCATTGCTGTTCACTGGGCTTGTGGTAGTCTATAGAAATAATTAAATGGGTCTCTAAATATTTGTCTGGAATGTGGGAAATCCTTTGTATGATAGGAAATGGGATGTTCCAAATAGAACAGTGAACATATCCAGGCTACCACTGCTCTGAACCAGCCTATTAACCGACTGATCCTTAGGTCAAATTCTGGTGTAAGCATGTTCCACTAAGTTCGTGTTTTCGGACGGCTGTCCTTATTTGTAATTATCGCTTGCTCGGCGGTAAAGGAAAATATCATGAGAAACGCCCAAAAAATCATATTTCGGAAGACCTGTGATCTAACCCACGAAAAGTCTAGTTTTCCGTTTGGATTAAGGAGGTCTGACGGCAGCCGCTCCATTTCAAAATTAGTATTTTTGCCAAGTCATTAGGGTTAGATAGCGGATGCAGCCAATCTAAATGGATCTGTATAAACCTGGGAAGACGATGGGAAATTCGATAGAATAGGCCCAATGGCCAGTGCTGATATAAAATATTATCTATTCCTATTTCTATTTGTTATTCTATTGTAAATCAGTCACAGGAAGGAACAGAAATAACTCTACTGTTACGTAGGCATATCAGCTTTAATGTAGATCTTATCGCAAAAATCGTAACTCACAACAATACTAAATACACGCAGTGGAAAGCGAACGTGATTGTGAACACTTTAGACGCCTTTATCGATGACCATACGTGTACTTCCTACTATAATCCTGCCACCTACTTACTGACAAAAAATTATGTAAATATTCCGGTGCTCTTATACAAAAATAACTTAATTCATGATGTTAACTTAATTCATAAATTGTATGTATTTTCCATTTTGATTTGTGAATAAAATAGACATTTTGTGTATTAGTGATTTCCGCCCATAAATATTTCTTTCTTATATTTTTATAGTTGAAGAATTTGTTTGTTTGTTTGAACGCGCTAATCTCTGGAATTTCAGGTGGAATAAAAAAAAATGCATTTGATAGCCCAATTCTTGAGGAAGGTTATAAGTTATTCAACATCACGATACGATCCTTAGAAAACGAGGAAAAGAAAGAAAGTAAGAAAAAGCGATTACAGCGGGATATGCGTAGACAAAGTCTCGGGTTGCAGCTAATTTCGTACAAAACTGTGGGATAGAGTTAAAAATGTAATATTGAAGAAAGCTCGTATACTTTCTTCAACTGTTAGAAACAACTTAAAACAGTTTGAAACAGATAACAGGTTTAACTCGTTGGTGTCTGGTATTGCACTATCATTGACTTTTTGCAATGTTTAGATATACATATATAAATTTCACATTGTAGCAACATTTGTTTTTGTAAATTTATTGACATTGACAATGGTCATTTTCGAAATGCTGGTAGATTAAAAAAGAGAGATTAAAAGTAAAAAAAACAAAGCTACGGAGAAATATTAAGATACAATATTAAAGAATGTAAGACGTGTCTAAGTAAGGGCCTATTGGCAAATAAATGATTTTTATCGTTTTTATCTATTTATTGCAAAATCGCTAGATTAAGTGTTATAATTTTTTTTATCTTTAAATAATATGAAATGTTATTACGCAGCCTAGTCATTTAGGAGAAGTGGCAAACATACGTACTGAACACATTTGTATATGTATAATCTCTCTAATATAATAATAGGGGTTAAAATATGAAATTGCCGTTTTACAGTTATAGATGCTTTGTATTAACATTAAACCTTCATGTGAGATTTTCGAGTGAAACTTTTTTCACATGATACCTATGTGGTTTTTCTTTTAAAAATTTGCAACATTTGATTTTCTCATTTCAACTGTTTTTTTTATTCAATTTAGACGGGAAAGAGAGATACTTCGAAAATCCAAGTAATTTTTGAATACAAGTTCTGACGTAACGCGGCAGAAACGGTTCGCAATATCAATGCTGCGTTTGGAGAGGCGACTGCTAAAGAACGCATCGTGCGTTTTTGGTTTAAACACTTTCGTAATGGAAACTTCGATTTGAAGAACGAATCACATGGAAGACGCTCACACAGGTGAACAACGCTGAATTGAAGGAGATGGTGGAAGCCGATCCGAGTCAAATTACCCAGAAATTAGAGGCATGGTTTACATTACCTTACCTAAAATATTGACTCATTTGCATCAAATGAATAAGATAAAAAAATATGAAAAATTGGTGCCTCATGATTTGATTAATCTGCAGAAAGAAACGCGTGTTGCAACTTGAGTTGCCTTGTTGAATCGTAACAGACATGTGACGAAAAGTGGATTCTTTACAATAACCGTAAGCGAAAAATGCAATGACTGACCCTAGGTCAAATGCCGCAACAGTGCCCTGAAGCAAAGCTTACCAATAAAAAGTTAATGGTAACTGTTTGGTGGTCTCGTCATGCCGTTATTCACTATACCGTTCTCAGGTCTGGTCAAGCAATAACTGCAGATGTTTACTGTGCCGAGCTTCGACGAATGATGGCAAAACTGGCAGTGAAACAGCCCCGACCCGTGAATCGATCTTCACCATTATTGCTCCATGATAACGTAAGACCTCACACTGCAGGAGAAACCGTTGTAACTCTTCAGGAGCTGCGGTTAGAAACCATACGTTATCCTCCGTACTCGCCAGACCTTACTCCAATTGACTACCATTTTGAATTAAAGAAGTTTTAACGGAAGTATCGCGTGTATTATTTATTTTATTGAACCTGACGTTTCGAATACTTTGCAGCATCCGTGATCGCAGGAAGACTAAGGTGACATTTGTCTTACATTGGTTATTCAATTATTACATCTACCGACATGCATGGATTAATTATATATGTTCTGAATCACACAAAAATCGCTCACGGTGTCCGAACGTATTTGAGTAGGTCTCTGGGTTTGTAACTTGATTGACTACCATTTTTTCTCGTGATTCGGACAATTTTCTACGAGGTAAAAAAATTTCTACCTAGGGCACAATACAAAATGTTTTCACACAGTTTGTCAAATCTAGAACCCAGAGTTCTATCGCAAAGGCATAAATAAACTTCCGATTCGATGAGGGTAAATATTTTGATTAAATAAATATGTTAGTAACATCTTAGAAAAAACTACTATAAAAGTATCAAAAAATAATAACACAGATATATCAAGTGAAATTCTACCCTAATATACATTAATTAATATAAAATAAACTTCAGAATTAATTTCAAATGTTGGAATTGCTAAACATTATTTCTGTTTAATCGAACGGACGGCCATGCGTCAGTCATTGAACCGAGTCGCAGCAATACGTTCTGTGAAATGAATGAAACATGATCGTACCCCCGCAATTAAATATTGTACAAACACTTTTAATTTAATGAGCATAAGGTTCACGATCCAATAACTTTTATTTTTCAATCAGCAGCTGGGTCACTGCCACGAGCTTAAAGTTCATTAGATGTTATCTAATTAATGGAAGGTATCGCGCGATGCTGTTATGATAATTACTGGTGCAGTTTCAAATCATTGAATGCTCGTATGTAAATTAAACATCCAGAAGCACATGAAACAGGTCTTCAGTCGACAGAATAGCAAAAAGAGTGTATTGACTAAATTTTATGAGACCGCACAAAAAGATATAGTAGGGTCGACATGATGGCGGCGGTGCTACGTTGTCAGGCCCATCTTAGACACTTATTTAATTATCAGTGTAGTCGATTCCGCAAGTCGAGTATTGCCAAATGGTATCCGCCTTTAGTTGTGTTCTTTATTTTGCAAGGATGACAGCGACTAGAGCGTTTAAGTCAAAAAGTGCTTTAGCAAGTTAAAAAATTCGCCGAAATTTACTGAACTTAACTGGTTAGGTAACTATTGAAAAACCATTTCACTTTATTATGTGAGGGCTAATGACGAATTTATTTGTCCACTCAAATACAATTAAGTAAGACACTCAAGACACTGAGACATTGTTTTCTGCCCCTGTGAAGAGAATACCAGACTCTATGGAATGTTGTACCAAGATGTAGCTAGATTTCATTAATCGTAGACTTTGGTCGTTCGTAGCACCCGATATCGTAGAACCCTGCGTACCCTCTACATAAATTAATATTCTTAGTGGATATGCTGTGTGAATTAGTCTCGATTCTAAAAAAAAAACAATAAACGTTTCTTTAATTCGAATCGAGAAATACAATATCAAAGAGCATGTTTAACCGCAATAGTATTATAAAAGGTGGTATATTTTAAGCGCTTTTACATGATACCTATTTAAAAGAAATCTAAAATCCCTTTTCAATGCCACTCCTAGGTTACAAAATATTTTTGGAAAATTAATCAGGACGTCTATATTAGGACGTCACTAAACTATGCCAAATTTAAAGATTGTATCTCTAATACTTTCTGAGATAAATGATGGTAGGACAAACACGAGAGTAATCATATAAGTTCCGTGTTTTAGTACACGGAACCTTACAAACCGAATAAATATTCCGACCAATTAGTTTCTGGAATTGGCGCGTACAGTTTGTCAAGCTAATGTGACAGTAGTGGGGTTAAATTTATGCATATAAAGAGTCATTCTTCAAAACCCTCTACAAGTAAATTTCCTATCTGACCTATCCTGACCGTATCTTTTGATTATTTAATAACAGAGTCTATTTAGTTCTCATAAGAAAAAATGGTTCCTATTTTTCACTTGAAATCATATGAACGGCTTTCTAACCATAAACAATGGCGCTACACAGTGCTAAATTTCGTTGTATTAGGAACCATTCGTAAAATTCACCAGTGAATTGGGTCGCCGACTGAGTCAACGACCGGCGACCGTGCAGCGATCATATGGCTCGAGGTCGCCAAATCGTCCACCAACGCCAAGGTCGTGAAACTAAAAAAAAAACGTAATGGTTTCGCCGGCAAATATTTTATTGAATAGTTGTCAAGAATGTACAATAAAAATGTTTAAATGTATTTGATACAATTTTGACACCAAAAATCTGTTGTAATGTATTTTTTGACAGAGTATGGTATACTCGTATACCGTACCGTGGCCCGAGCGCCTCTGATGTAAACAACAAAACACATAATTAAGTAAAAATAAGAATCAAACGATTATTTACGTAGTTGTTGTTGTGGAACCACAAATTTACGGTTATCGGATTTTTTACTATACTTGTGCTACATGACATTGCTTCGTACCAAATTTCACAATTCTAGGTCAACGGGAAGTATCCTTATCAAAATATGCGCATAAACGATGCATAAACAGCCGTATCAGTTGATTGCGTTGACTTAGAAGTTTAATTTTTTTACTGCTCGAAGGGATTACAGACCTGAGTCTTTGATATTAATTTCAGCTTGATAGCTCCACCCGTTCCTGAGAAAAAGTGCTTGACAGACAGACGGACGGACAACAAAGTGATCCTATAAAGGTTCCGTTTTTCATTTAAGGTACGGAACCCTAAATACGATGTTTTTTTATAACAATATTTAGTACAGACAATAAAGATATTACAATACTATCTATCTATCTATAACTTCACGCTAAATCATTTGCGGGGTAGGCAAAGAGAACCTTCATTTTTTTATTTTCATTAGAATACAACACAGAAATAATTTCCAAGGAAAGAAATATTTGAAATCAAATTAATATCCCCGGTGGTATGATTAAAAGTATATACAGCAAATTTACGTATAGCCAAAACTCAATTTGAACGCTATTTTTTAATTTAAGTAAATTCACGTATCGCAGAATACTAAATTGTACTAAATTATAGCTTATAGATTGCAATGCAATGCAGTCCTCGGTTAACAATTCTTGAGCAGTGACACACTTGCAAGTTTTGCTGCTTTCATAATGTAGAAATTCGTTTAAAGACTGATTATTAAAATTACGTATTGACTAGGAAACTATCAGGCTACAATTTTACGAATTTAGGAAATGGAGTAGGTTAAATATGGAGCGCATTAGTCACGAATTCGATTAATATGATTGCGTTAAATGTTTTCGCAATCCTGACCAACATTTCATAAACAACACAATACACTTTATGGCACTAAATCATAGACAAGGGAAATTTAAGTACAATCTGCAACAAAATCTTAATATTTCACACTAGAAAAGGCGTACTTATCATGCTATTAATTTTCCAGACATTATATATATATATATATATATATATATATATATATATATATATATATATATATATATATATATATATATATATATATATATATATATTGTGAACTAATCTTGCTGCTTATTTTGTATACGGTATATTATATAACGCTTAATTAGTTTTTTATTTTTCCGTATCTCAAAGGTAAAAATAGAGTACTTATTATACTCGTAACTCGCGCGTCTGTCTGTTTGGCTCTCATCTGTTACGACATCTCAGAAAGAGTTAAATTATACAAAACATAATTCAATATTAATTTCACATTTAAAATTATGGATGTTTATCTTTATTATAGCAAAACTATAAATTGTTGCAGTAATATATTTCAAAGAATGTCAGAAACAAAATAGAAACTTTGTTTAATACTTTGGAAAGATCAAAACGAATCAAATAACGTACGGAATTCTCGGGGTAGAAGTCCGACTCGTATTTGAGCGATGTTTTTTTTTCAATATTGCATGTATGTAACGTTAAAACCGTTGTCATACCTAATGCTTACAATAAAACACAAAGCACAAAGACAACAAATTCATTAAAACTAAAAGCATTCTTATGGAAAGAATGCTTTTAGTTTTAATGACTCTGTTTAATTAATTCGTATATGCAATCTCTTCTTCTATTCTAATTAATAATTCCTATTTTATTGTGTTCATGTTTATATCATTCGGGTGGTAATAAAGAATATGGCTCCAGATGGGAAATCGGTTACGGCAGCCATTAGAATGCATGCTCGCTGAATTTCTTACGGGTACAATAATCTTAATAAAATATTTAATGAAAAATAATGAAACTGATATTAACAATATTGATTTTAATAAATAAATACAATTATCTTTTACACATAAAACATCTACTAATGTCGTACTAATGACGTACTTTCAATGCCAGTTGAAAGATTTAACCAGTGCACACTCAACAATTACACCCTGCAAACTGTATATCTGTGCTTAACTAACGTTTCAATCAACAACTTACGTGAACGCACTCACTCGCAGGAACCTACCACATGTGAAATCCTGCTACAAATTATTATTTAGCTGCGCACTTTTTTATAGTGTAATTTTCATAGTATATACTCCTGACTTGTTGAGAAATTTCAGCAGCCGCCAACACCTTTATTTACTTCAATATGTTTATGAAACTATTTGTATAAATAGATATCTTGACACACCTATTTCAGTATGAACATGCGAGTCATGACAGCCGAACAATATAAGGGGGTTATATTAATTTAACAGACAAACTGCACTTTATCTAAACTATTAATCGCCCGGTGGACTTTGAGAGGGAATTGTAATAAATTGCAGTAGTCCTTGGACGCTAATGTCTTACCCGGGCGAAGCGTAGCATCGCTTCAAGATTACCACATACGATTATTTGTGCGTACGATAAAAAATATGTTTTAATCTTCTATAAAACTACTAGTGCGTTAAAAGTCTAATCAGATCTATGATACAATACACTATAAAGATCTGGTTAATCAATCATTTAAATTTTATAATTACCTACATAGCGATTCAATACTAAATATTATAAATAAATTTAGCTCAAATTGTATATAAACACAATGCCAAGATCAGGAGGCTATTAAACGTATACATATTTATTTACAAAATTTGATTTTTTTGTTTTTGTGGAAAGTTAATAAGACAACATTCCTACAACAAATTATCTTTCTTTTTCTTTCTCGCTGCGTTCGTTCGATTTTGATTCGATTTATTGGGCAAAGTGTTTCATTCGATGCATTACTAGGGTAGAAGAGAGGGGACCGGGCAAGTTTGGAACGAAAAAATATTAATGAGCAACATTAACACTAAGTATGAAGTTATCACATATTATCGCTGAGATAAAATTCTTAGCTCGTTGTTCAGCTGGGACAACGCCAAATGTCCCTTATATGGAGGGTGATTAATTGTGGTCACAACAGACAGACAGACAAGCCAATTCGGGTTAATGAAGTTCAGTGACACTGCATATTGACGCAAAGAAAATATAAAAAATGCATTTTATGACGCACTTATTGGTATTACCAGAGGTATTATTAACACAACAATAAAAAACAGGAAAATCAATAAAAGTAACTGGGTTACAATGAGCCGGCATATATCGATATTTAATACGAGTATATACATATATAATATTTATATAACGCCAGGGAGCAAGCAAGTATTCTGATATTATAGTCTTTACCATATCCTATGAACGTTAGCCACACAAAGTGCTCACTCGTTGCCACCGCCGCTGTTAACGCAGCAACTCCTTAGAGAGTTCTGGTGACCTCACTTACTCGCAGTAACACTCCAGAGAGTTGTTCTTTAGCAGTGTGTACCACGTGCAGGACGACTCGACTCCGATGATACAGAGTCAATTACACCACACTACTTTAAAAGAAATCCACAGTAATCATGAATAAATGCAATAGTAACTCTGTCAAGTCGTTTTTAAAGTTTTCATGGTTAAGCTTTTGAACGGATAATTAAATTGAATACAAACGCATACTAGGTCTTGGAGAATGATATAGGCTACTTACTCACCCACGTTGGCGAAGACGCAGGCTGATTATATACATATATAACGGTTATTAAAAAGTCTATTTTTATTATTTTACTGTTTGCATTCGAAACCAACCACCAATTTTCCAAACTTTTTGATTTTGCCTGTGTTAAGTATAATTTATAATATAACATAATATGTGTGTTCGAAAATAATAGGGGTTAAAGTATGAAATTGCCGTTTTATAGTAATAGATACTTTGAATTGACATTAAAGCTCCTGGTATGAGATTTTCGAGTGAAACGTTTTTCACGTGATACCTATGAGGTTTTTCTTTTTAAAAATGTGCAACCTTTGATTTTCTCGTTTCTATTGTTTTTTTTATTCAGCTTATACGGGAAAGAGGGATACTTCGTCTCTTCATGGCATTATTCACTATAGCTTTCTCAGATCTGGCGAAGCAATAACAGCAGATATTTACTGTGCCGAACTTCGAACAATGATGTTTAAAACTGGCAGTGAAACACTGCCAGTGTCGCTATCATTGTCGAAGTCCGTGACTCGTGAATTGCTCCATGATAACGCAAAACTCACACTAGACGAGAAACTGTTGTAACTCTACAGGAGCTGCAGTTAGAATCTAGATCCCAAGAGTTCTATCGCAAAGGCATAAATAAACTTCCGATTAGATGGCAGCAATGTATAGATAATGAGAGTAAATATTTTTATTGTAATAAATATGTTACATCTTAGAAAATAATGAGTTTTAAATTTCAGTACAAATCGCCAATATCATACTTTAACCCCTAATATACACGCCTAATATAAACTCCAGCTAAATAAGAGCTCATTAATGGATCGTTGCATACCTACCTGCGAGTGAGTTAGGTTACTGGTAAGGACCTAACGAATTGCTGTTGGCAACAGTAGTTGCATCGAGTGATACTTCAGGTGTAAGCGTTCATAGGATACGGTACTTATCTATTTTACGTGAGCCGTACGCTTGTATGCCTCCCGAGGTATACCTATAAAAAATACTCAGCGACGCCAACTGTGCCCGAACAGTGTTCCCCGAGTCTAAAATGTCTGTATTGCATTAATTAATATTTGAATAGGTCTTTATTATAAATAGATCTCAACTTGCACTCAGGGTTGCCAGGTCTTTTTCGAATAAATACCGAACAGTGAGCAAAAAAAAACAAGTTTCAATCATTTATTTATATTAATGACTTAAAATACAAAGTACCATTATTAGCTAACCTAAGTTATAAAAAATATATTTTTTCTCTCTAATGCACGCCTCCAGCAATGTCTGATTTGCTTTAACTGCCCCATGTATTTCGCAAGATGTCAGACTGAAATTACATCGTATACATAATTCAGCCTTCACCATGTCCAGTTGAAAAAAAATACCGGACCGCCCATACTTCGGTATTTTTGTTATACCGAACACCGAACACAGTGCTAAAATACCGAACGGTTCGGTAGAATACCGAACACCTGGCAACCCTGCTTGCACTTCTTAAGAATCCCAAGGAATATTCGAAGCGTCTAATTTTAATTATTACTTAAACGGCACACCCACATTGTACAACCAAATCCAATTAATTTAATTACGTTCACAATTAAAAGAACAAATTAATCGAATTGTAACTGTAGCAATAATTCACAATGTCTCAAGATTAGGGATGTGCTTCGACTTTATCATTTCATCGAATCTTTCCGCTTATTTTTATTTGTGGTATACAAAACAGCCATAACATTTGCAAAGCTATAATTTAACTGAGTTTTAGTAATTAATTATACAAACTGATGAAATTGTTTACTAAATATTTTATTCCTATCTTATTACTTTATAATAAATCAAATGTAGTTTCGTTTCTTTCTTATTGCGTCAAATAAGAATGAAATGAAACTACATTGCCTTAAACCATCCTAATGGGCAATATTCGATAGTACGGTATTTTAACTAGTTCATGTCTTTATTATTTGTGAACGAAATACTTTTGTTCACAGATCTTTTCGATTTGGTACATAGTTTATTTATATATCTATAAAGCAATATTTCCCTCACAAATAACAAAAATACCTAATATCAACAAATAAACAATGCCGATTACTCTTAATGTTACGCAAGTAATTATCCCACGGAAAAAATGTAAAAAAAATAAACTATTATTTTTTAGTTCTTATTACTGTATCTCGTTTTATTTGGAAGCATTAAATCGACTTTTATTAAACGAAGCTAGATTTTAAACCAACTTGAAAACGGAGGAGAATCTCGATTAGTCGTCTCAACAAACAAATTTTGAAAATTTGTTTCTTACGAGGAAGTCCGATTGGCTCCATATATGTATATTTGGTGAAGCCAATTATATTAATAAGAAAAATGTGTTTTTAATTAAGAGGCTCCTAGAGGTCAATTGGCTCCACACAAGAATGGAGAAGTAACGGCTTCATGAATTCATAACACTACTTTTAGAAACGCTGCCTTTCTGTAGAGTAATGGTTTTGGTTTTTAATACCCGATTGTAAGCAGTTGTCGCCTAGGGACATTTGTAAAATCAGGGCATCACTGAGGCACTGGAGACCCTGTAAAGCCTCTATTGCTCCTTTTGAAAATCCCATAATATAGTATCATATCTCACATTTCTGCTTCCCAGTTTAGGTATTGTTATATACTTGTATATACTTTAGATAAATGTGATGAAGGTTACGCCGAGCGAGGAAGTAATATGTACACGTCGCAGAAGACCGCGGCCAAATAACATTTCTCTGCAGGGTAATTGTATTCTTCCGAGTGAATAAGGTCATGAGGAAGCTGGCGAGCTTCGTTAGCAACGTGGATAATAATAATAATAACTCGTGACCGATAATCCATGTGTTGCAAGGTTTCACAGACTACGTTATCCGCTTCATTTCAGGCGGTCGGTATACTTGTTTGTCACACTATGTATACAAAAATAATAAAATTTGAAACTTCATCGCAAAAAAGATCAATCAAAACGCCAGCGATCTGCACTCTCGACCCATTTCTCAGGTTTCAAGTGGTTGTAACAATGTTATGTGTTAAAATTAACTAACCGTGTAAATTCTGATCGCAGCGAAGATAAACCACGTTATACTCAAAGCTGACTATTGAAAGATGATACTTAAAAAGATGGAGTAAGAGTGATATGGAGTGCAAATAGTGATTTGGTTAGGGTGTGTGCACGTGTGGTTCGCATGGGCCGATTTTGCCCGCCCGCGGCGCTGTCAAAACTGTTCGACCCGCACGATATAAATATTCTTCGACGAGTGTACTTTTTATAATACACATGTTAGTATTGTAACTTGTCAGTCTTTCTGGTTTCATTAATATTTTTGGTGATATGGGAATGTTCGCGGTATCGCCTGTTAAATACGTCTCCGTTACCTATTTATTTCAATCCTACACCAAAATATATAGACAAATCTTTTTGTTTTTTTTTTAATATGGTTTGGATTATCTTTAACTACGTTCTATTAAAGTTCTAATTCTTTAGGTTCTATTAATGATCACATTAGTTGAATTAACTTAAAAAAACTTTAACTTCATATTTTTTACATTTACATGATTTCCTATGATCCATCTATCTGTATATTCAGCTTCACGTTTTAATTGACATTGTTATTGAAATATTTTGACACCCATGTTGTTCTTACTTTTTTTTACGGAGGGTGTAAGGGTCATTTTTTTATCGGAGCATCAATTTTACAGCTGAATCTAATCAACATGCGATTGACTCTAGCGATAAGAAATTTGGCGTATAGCAAGATTAATGTTGGAAGGGCTGGGTAAGCTCTGCTCTACAGAAAATATTATTTCAGACCTCAGAATACAGAATTCTGTATTCTGAGGTCTGAACTAATATTTTCTGTAGAGCAGGTTCAGACAATTTTTATAGGGTTATCAATAGTAGTAGCAAGGCGGGAACGATACTCCCTAATTATGCTACAATAACCGCTATATATCTGGCAAACTATATGCTTATTTGACAATGTTATGAAAGAAAATCTCGGTCTAAGAACATTGTCGATCTCAGTAAAGTAAAATCATTAGTTTCATGAGTAATTTTTGGACTAAATGATCTTGAAGCAATTCCAAAGGAACGTATTAAAGATCCCAAACGTTATAATCGTGATAATAGAGACAACGCTGGTGCAGACGCTACGATCACATTAAGGCGGCCATAATGAGGGCGAGTGATTCACGGGCGTCTATCCGGCGCCTGCCATATTTGTGCCCAGCTTCTCGTACCCTCTACCTACGGATCCTAATTAGAAAAAAGTGAATTTAACCTAGGGCTAGGCTTGTAGTAAACTAATTGATAAGGTTCTGTAGCACAAAAGGTAAAATGAAACCCTTATGGTGGCACGGTATCTGTCCGTCCGTCTGTCTGACGAAGATAAATAAGTCTGATAAAGATATACGACTGGTTAAATACAATACACAATTATTAAAACGCGTGGGGCGGAGAGGGACAGAATAATAAGAGGAGCATTAGCAGAGAAGAGAGAAATAAGTGAAAAGTAAATTTGAATCCAGGAATTATGGCAGTATGGGTCTGATTGGTAACAAAATGTAGACGATAGAGAAGGTATATGCAATTACCATCTAAAATCTTAAGCAATCAAAACCAAAAAAGGAGGAAGGGATGGTATGTCATAGTTAAGGTGTATAATGTATGATGCAAAATTTTACTACAGCATTTGTCAAACTCCTTCGTAACTACCTATAAATTTAATAGCAAACGTGGCATCAAATTTAAGTAAAAAATTAATTTTCAGTACTCCAGTTTCAAAAGTAGAATTATAGCGTTAATTTCAGGATACAATCTCCCTGCAAGTAAACAAAGGGTGACAAAATCTCGCTGCAAATAGGACTTAATTAATTTAATATAACTTGGCAGTTATGACGCGTGTTGTCGCATTCATTATGGAGATTTTACTAAATTCCCGCGAAATGCTTCGACCCTGACTCGTTTCTGCTCATTTTGCTGACTTTTGTAATAATGCCAAACTAATTGCGTCAAAAACTAAATGTATATACTATGTATATATTTCACAGAATTTTTGGTATTTTTAAGTGGTAGGGCGCATCAAATCGTCGAATCTGAGGAAGTACCTCTACCTCACAGAACACCGCAGCCAAATAACAATTGCATAGAGGATTGTTGTGTTCTTGCGACTGAGTGAGGTCTCCAATAAGCTATTAACTCCCAAGGAGTTGCTGCGTTTGCAGCAGAGGTGGCATCGCGCGAGTAATACTTAAAGTATTGCAAGCGTTTATAGGCTACGGTAACCGCTTTACATCAGATGGGCCGTATGCTTGTACCCCTCCTGACGTTGTATAAAAAAATGTACCGGTTGAATTAATTCAATAATCGATTCATCGACATTACGTAATTAGCCCGGGTCTTCTGAATTGAAGCCTACCAAATGCCTTTTTATCGTAAAGAACGTTTATTTCCCTGTAGGAAAATCCTGATTCACATATGAAACCAACATTCAGGTGATTGCTGATGACCTTGGAGACTAAACTCAAAACTTACGTAATTAAAAGCACATCAGACTTCCTATTGATTCTGAGATCATTTACGGTTATTTAAATAGTTTTATCATCCCGATGAGGTAACTGTATGAAACAGGCAATATGTCTTTCTTTACACGTAAATGAGTAATAACCGCACTGAAAATATAATATGATAAAATTTATCCGAATCTTTTGTGTTTTAAGACAAAAACATGAATCATTGTAAACTCGTGAATCAGATTTGAGCTGATGATGTGAAGACTCCTGATTTACGATCGAGGTATACACTTCTAATTGAGTTATTATCGTTTATAAGCTGCCGATTATTCGAATATTGGGCATTATGCGGGATTTATAGCAACAGTTAAAAAGCAGTGAGTAAATCTCGCAGTAAATATCGCTTCACGTCAAAACCGCGCGCAAATCCCTCACAAAAATTCAGGCAAACGGTCACTTTAAAATTATTTACAGCTCGCATAATTCTTTTGAATTTTTTTATGTCGTCATTGTTGCATTCATGTCGCTCGGTCTCCAATGCAAATGAAAGCGCATGCAAAATACATCGCCGTGCTTTGAATTGGTTGGCACCATTTGTGATACCCCTTGTATAATTAACGTTGCGAAATGTGATTTGCAGGCGCGATAAATAGTTGATGATGATAGCTTGAACTTGGGTAAGCTTTTTCATCGACAATGTCTTCGCGTTGAATGGGTGCAGGATACTAGCCTGCGTCGAAAAGCGTAATAGTACACAATTTAAAAAATATAATTTTGTAAATGGCTTGCATTAAGCAAAAACTTTTAAAATAAAAATTGATTATATAGATGTTTAAATATAGTAAAACTCCTACTTTAAATAAGCTACGTAGATATTACGTTGATTACATATTATGAAACGAAATGACTTTAATTAATACAAAGTACATAATACCTTTTTCTGTATTCTTCGCGATTGCGTAGAATCTTTAATTAAGGCGATTTAATGGAGCTATAACAATATCTTGAAATTAATTAAGAACGATTGCATTTTTCTTGTATATATGCCAGGTCCATTGCGGGGTAGGCAGATGGAACCTAGAGTCGCAATACGAGGTCCTTATACATTTTTCTTCATTCACACAAAATTTCATAGGTATATTCTATCGGGATAATCAGACGCATTACTTTAGTAGTAGAGTTCGGGAGAATATATAGCGTAAAGGGTTGTTTGGATTTTAGGATAATTTCCGTAACTTCCTCTAAAAAGGGAAGCTATCCAACAAATATATTAATATTCCAGCTAAATTGCCAGGGAGTGTTTCCGTTCATCCATTGCTGTTTTCCCGGTAATCATATTTTATTAATTAATCCTTCCAACCTTCCACAGAAACAATGGTTGCCACGTCAGCCAAGCTGCAACGTCCGAGTCTAGACTGCATCCTCTAACATTATTAATCATCGTTTATCGTTTTAAAATACTTAATACCTGTATCTTATCGTAACGAAATATGGTTTAAAATGCAATACATATTCAGTTAGAACTTAAATGAAGTAATTTGATGTCTCCACATGCCTTTGATATTAAGATTGCAATATCCAAAGATATCAGTTTTGTTAACGAACTACCTTTACAAAGGAAATTTAATGCGATGTTCCTGAACAATTTGACTTTGATGAGCTCAGTGGCGCCGCGGTTAATAACGCGACTTTGACACTAACGGGGTTCGATTCCCACACAAGACAAATATTTGTGTGCATGAACATGTCTGTTTGTCTTGGCCTGGGTGTTTTTAAGAGAGGTAGGGCGCATCAAAGCCGCCCGACTGGGGAAGTACGTCCACCTCACAGAAAACCGCAGCAAAATAACAACTCTCTGGAGGGTTGTTGTGTTCCTGAGTGTGAGTGAGGTATCTATTAAGCTCCCATGAGTTGTTGTGTTTGTGGCATCCCGCGAGTGATACTTAATATATTACCAGCGTTCATAGTCTACGATAATCACTTTACATGATCGTTTGCTTGCCTCCCGACGTTGTATGTAAATAAATAAATAAATATTGTCGGACAAATTACACAGCGCCATCTAGCGCAAAGTAAGCGAAACTTGTGTTATGGGTACTAGACAACTGATAAACATACGTAAATACATTTTTTTTTGTAAATACATACTTATTATACATACAAAATACCCAGACCAAGACAAACAGACATGTTCATGCACACAAATGTTTGCCTTGTGTGGGAATCGAACCCACGAGCGTTGGTGTCAAAGTCGCGTCATTCACGACTGAGCCACCGAGCTCGTCATAAATATATATATGTCGCAGAGGTAGCAACACCATATTGAGAAGCCCGGAAGAAATCAATCCCCGCGATGCTAGTTTTAATACGAGTAATAACGGATCAAAATGTCAAGTTGGCGCTTGGGTGGAATCGACATCGTTGAATTGGCAACACCGGTTGTGTTTGTTATGGTTTGCTCGAAATGTCGGTTGTGGTCAGTTGTCAAAAACGTCAAGATGATATACCGTCATTGGAAGCGGCATTACGAATCGGGCAATGGAGCCAATCGCACGTGTCTCGTCCACCGCATTTTTAATCCGTTGTAATCTGCGATCTGAGCATAACTTTTGCTACAATTATTTTTGTAATTGGCTGATTAAATATTGAGAAGATTAACTACGCTGGTATTTCGCTTTATTCGCCATGAACAACGAGCCACCTGACGACAATTATATCCACGTTCCGACATATATAATCTCGTCGTCGCTCGTCGTAAATATATTTATATAAGTACCGAGGAAGGCCTACTCACCTACTACGACTAAATAGACGGGATGTTACGAGAAGGAGGTATCAGGAGCCCTATAAAAACGTGCATTAAAAGAGCTACAAATGTTAAAGAAACGGGTGGTACACACAAATGGTAAAGAAACGAATCTCTCTGGACTTCGCAAGGCACCTGGCGTGAAGTTATAAATTGATACATAGTTATAAATTGATATATAATGAATGATGGATGACATTATATAAATAATCTTACATCTAGTTTAGCTGTCCTAAGGCCTTAATCACGAGGCTATATACTTAAGTACTTAATCGATGTCTATAGAGCGTGAGTCATAATACAGTTTTCAACAATATTAAATTTTGAGGGAACGTTTAATCCACCCCACATGCGATCGTAAAACTTGCGAAGAAAATACAATGTCGAAAAGTATTTACATCACAGAAGCCATATACAAGATCTGCTCGGAAAATAGTGCTTTATTGAAATTGATTTCGAAGTAGAGATAGGTAGAATGAAAATAGATTTTTCGTTACACGTTATGTCTCGTAAATTGCCGATTATAAATACAGGCAATTTCGAAAGAGGTAGGGAAGCAGCAGAGGGTGGCGATGCACACGCAATACTTCCTGTATTGCAAGCATTCATAGCTTACGGTAAGTACGAGTATTTAACATGGGGGACGGGGCGTATACCTACCTTTATATATATGTATAAAAAGCACAGGTTTGTGTGAAGCTCACCCGGCTACAATGAAGCCAAAAAACGATTATGATTTTAGCAGGTTATAATTTAGCAGGCAGGATTTTTAGCAGAATTTTTGCATTTCTGGCTCTTCATACAGTTTGAACTAATCGTCATAATTTTAATGCGAGGAATGGCTTTAAATAGTTCGTCGATTTGCCCCAAGTATTCTGTAGCATAAACTTCCTTTAATAAGCTAATAATGGGTAATGTGTGGGTTATTAGTGTTATTGCGCATACATTAGCCATTTTAAAGGATTTTTTTTAGTATTAAGGGAATACAGCAACGTCATTTTGAACTAATCTCTAATAAATAACATTCATATGCAATTATTTCACTACTTAGTCCTACTTCGTCTTAGTGTTATCCTGTTTCCTAATTCATTAGGATTGGCAGGGTCCGATACCCAAGTCTAGGGACTTGACGAAGATACCGATTTTTACATGGAGCTACTGCCGTAAGACCTCTACAACCCAGAGGGAAAACCAGACCTTTCTTAGGTTAGGTCACACGTCTTTCAAAATATAATTACTTAATCATGTGGGTTTCTTCACGATGTTTTCCTTTACCGCGGAACAAGTGACAATTACAAATATGTACGTAAATCCGAGAACATGACTTTAGTGGTATATGCTACGATTCGAACCGGGGACCAGTTGGTCAATAGGTTACTTCTTTATCCACTAGACTATCACTGTACTGTTTCGCTACGTAGTCCATTCCTAATAAAATACTATAAATGATTACACTTTTTTTCCCAATTTCCTCATAATTGTTACGATAAAAGAAATTTAAATCCATATGATCGTGAAATTCATATTTTACTTGGTTGTGGTCGGTACATCACAGAACAATGTTAAATAGCAGCGGCGATATATCATAAACTAGAATTTGTTTCTAACTTAGACGTAGACAACAATATCTGAGTGTCAAAGCACTGTAATTATTAAGTCAAACTCCGCGGCTTTGCCATCTCATATTCCACTGCACACTTTATTAAAGCACGTCGTAAATGAAGCTATCTGTGAAAAGATGTTATGAATATCGTCTCACAAATGGAAATCAGCCCACACAATGACGATTGCATTGTACTGATAGTTGGGACCGAAAAGTTCATGAAAATAGAAACGCATCGCTCTAACTCCTCATTCGTAACTAAAAGGTGTATACACTACTATGACTCCGGTAAATAAATAGTAAGATTATCGGACTATAGTTATCAGTTCTACCTTTCTTGAAATAAAAATAAATTAGCCCCTTGGTGGTTATCTTTCTCATTGTATAGCTGGCAGGTATCCTTTGAATGTATACCTCGAATGTTTTTCAAATGCTCGAAGGTACATTGACGCGTACCTTTTGCAGATAAGACAAGTTGTAGGTTAATTTTACAAATAGAAATAGTTTTCTTCTGTTTCAAAGTTCATTCTCTGTATACGCTTACTTACTTTATTATTTTCGTGATTAATACAATTTTATCTTTCCCCACTATCTTCGTCCTTTCCATTGCTTTAGAGTCATGGCGATATATGCTTTTAATCCATCGTAATGACTGCTTATCTATTTGAGTATGCATTCTTATCTATTTGAATATAGTAAGTACGGTAGGTCTAGAAATAAAATCCAACCCCCCAAAGTATTAAGTGACGTCTTCCAAACTATAACGACCTGTTTTTTTTAAGAGATTATAAATAGGGATGTCATTTAGAAATTAAATTGAAATGCACTGTCTAGCCAATAATTAGATGTTTATGTTTAATTGTACATACATATACATTAACTAGCTTCACCGCGCGACTTCATCCGCGTTTATGCTAGGTATCCTGTAGGAACTCTTTTTAGCTTTTTCTTCTTTCTTTCTTTTTTTTTCGACTTCTAACAGGCGTATAGTGATGTTGAATTATCTATATCCTTTCTCAAGTATTGGGCTATCAAATGCAAAAGAATGTTTCAAATCCGACTGGTAGTTTCAGAGATAAGTGCGTTCAAACGAATAAATAAACTCGTCCGTCCGTATATTATCAACCGTATACTTCCCTTATATATATTGATACGACACTCAGCTCTCCTCAAATTCCATGTGCCAGTTTCCATGTGCATGTAAAGTTGCTGTGTAGCAGCAGAAGTGGCATTACTATACTTTAGTATTGCAAGGGTTCATAAGATACGCCAACTACCTTACATTAGGTGCATCGTATGCTTGCCTTTCGACGTTGTGTAATAAAAACATATTTTGTATATTAACCCGGTAGAAAAGCTTTTTACACATTAGAAATAATGCAGTGTATTCAGAACTCTGTAACAATACAAAACACTAGAAATATAACTTGAAACTACAAGGGTAATTTGAGAGGTTATTGACAACCCTGCACTGTATAACAGCGTAAGAACACTGAACTACCCGCAAACGTGCGCTTTACATTGTCGTTAAAACTAAAATACACCGTTTGATGGATTGATGGAGACAATAAAAAGTTCCTTCAACTTAAAAACTAATCACATGTCTGTGCGTTTGCATGCCGCATTGTATTGTAATGTCCCAACTAAACGATGCAAACGAAATGCATATTTTAAGAATATATAAAAATATATATATACATAAAATATGCCGTTATTATTGGACATAATGATACATTATTTCACATGAAAAAATGTTATTTACTTATAGAAGAACAGGTATTTTAATAGGTATAAATATTTATAAAAAATTAAATCCCAAACAAAGTCGATAGTGTAATATGTTTTAGTACCATCGATAAGCATTTTTCTAAGTAGTTAATACTCGTAGATTCAGGCGTTATTTAGCGAAAGTCAAATTTACACAATTTGAAGCATTTTTCTTTTAATTTTTACATCTCAAGAGTCTACAGGGCATTAACTTCTTCAAGGGACTTCAACTAAAAGTTACGCTCAATAGGCTTTTAATCTCTTTCATATTTGCTATGGACTTAAATTTTATAGTCACTATGACCATTTTTCATGCATGGAGCTCGGAGCAGACACCGCTAACTATACACGAGTTCGTCGCGTTCTAATTCTCGCTGTTAACTTCATAGTGGAACGGCAATGGAAGACATTTTCTCCCATTTTGGCATTCGCCAAAATAATCCACAGGCTTCTGGAAAACCCGACCAATATTCGCCAGAAAACCGATGTATCTCCGCGTACACAAGAGGCAGTGGTACACATTCTGAAATAAAAATTGATACTGGCCAAAGAGAAATTTAATAAAGGAGTAGGTAACGGCCAAAAACTCATTTTAGAGCTTACCTGTCAAAATATGAAGAAAATTGGATTGGAAAAATAGAAAAGACAAATATAGAATGGGTTTCACAGAGCAATGGCAATACAGAAGACTCATTTCTTGTTGTTGCCATTTACTGCAATAATATATATTAAAGCAGCATTTATTACCTCGTCCACCGAGTTACATCAAAACGATTCGGATCTTTCAAAAGATATTTCTTATTTTTCTTCAAATTAAATAAAATTACTAACTTGATTTATATAACATAATAAGAGTTTAACAGTAGACTGATCGATTTCCCCCCATACGTCAGGAGTGTTCATCGGTGCAGGTAAATTAATGTGTCTAACCGTCTGACCGTCTAAAGGGGGAAAAATTAAGGGAAGATTTTATTATCGCACGAGTTCAATTCGCTTCAGTACATTTTCGCATTAGCTCCGTAGTAACAAAAAGATTTTTGAAGAAAATTAAATTTTGAATCATAATTTAGTTCTTCTATTTAAATCACAAACTAATAAACCACTTGACTGCTACTGACTAATGGGATAATATTTTAACCAATAAGTCAATAAGTACCATTACGTTGATCCGCGAATTAGTCAACAGGAGCTACGCGTTCTGCTTTACCCCCCGATCCATAGCGGTGAACTGAATTACTGCGTAATATCGATTTCATCTGTTCTCCATAGGTTATTATTTTCTTCATGGTTTATTATAGAAACTAAGACAAGTGAAATTTGGGCTTTGTTCTATTAGTCTAAAAGGCTGTTTGACTTAATTCTTTACGCTTTAACCGCCAATATCAGACGCATTACATTTCCGATTGGTTTTTTAGTGTGAATCTCTGTATTGAACTTTAATTCGCAGTTAATGATGGGGCAATGTTTATAATATACAAAAAATCAAAGGTATATCGACTGTAAGCTACTAACTAGTTGAGTTTAATTTCGTACGATTGGCTAAGGGGACACGTTCAAAGAAAATATTTTTGGCAGTCAAAAGAAAATAATAAAAAAAAAATGTTTGGTCGTGGCTTATAAACTACGTTAAGTCAGCGTTTTTAGTATCTATCTATACCGCAAACCAATAAATCACTTGACAACGCATAAAGGCACCCCTCACTCACAAAAACGTAGCGTTTTAGCGCTTAAATATCTCAACGATTCAAGCCTACTAACCAAAGCGAGGAAATTTAAACTAATAAGCCGATAAGTGACGCGATGTAGATCCGTGAACTAAGAATAAGAAGAAGAAAAGAGCCAATAAGAGCTGCTCATTCTATTTTACACCCCGCTCCATAACAGCAAACTGTTTTACTATGCAAAACAGTCCAATTGGTTTTCCATACGTTATTTTCTTCATGATCTATAACCCTATACAAGTTCCTTGAGTCTAATAGGAAGTCAATTCCTCAGGAGCTTACTGATAACCTCACTCACTGTCAACACAACGTCCCTACATAAAGTCATTTGGCTGACGGTAGCTTTTGCAAGGAGGTACTTCCACAGTCTGGCTGCTTTAGTGACCCTTACTTCGCTTATGCCATCTTCTTAGTCGGGCTCTCTTGGCAGAGTGGTAATGGTTGATAAGATGCTTGTGGTATACCGGTGGTCTTCAACGTCCTTAGTTCTCTCTGCGGCGAGAACAGCTCTAGCAATGCTTCTACAGTTGGAACGGTTCATTGCATTGCGATTCGACCACATTCTGTCACTGAAATCTTGGTAGCTGTCTTAATCACATCAGTCCAGCACGTGGGAAATCTGCCTCGACCTCCCTTTCCTACCCCTGAACTACCAGTATTTCCATTGAGTCATCGTTTCTGGATATGCGCCCAAAGTACTCAACCATTCGTAATTGCACAATCAACGATAGCCTATTCTCGATTCTTAGCTCTTTCAGTATAGGAGCATTGGTGCGGAATGCGGTCCATGGGATTTTGAGGAGGCGCCTCCAACACCACATCTCCAGGGCGTCAATTTTGCGGCGGTCCAGCAGTCGTAAGGACCATGTTTCAGCTCCATAGAGAAAGATTATAAGAGATTTCATGAGTCGAACCTGTGTGGGTTTTTTTTATCCTTCTGTCTTTCCATATCTTCCCCAGCCTCATTTAATAATTAACGGGGCGCAAATGGATTGACTCTAGAGATATTAAACTTTGCCGAGATACTAGTAGGGTTCACTGACACTTAGGTATGACAGGCAAATACTATTTCTGGTGAGTTAAATACACATCACTCTATCTGACCCTTTGACAGATATTTCTGTCCATACTCCCTTGATTACTGAATTGTGAGTTCCAAGCGATTGTAATACCCTCGAACGTGGTCGGGCATTTTTACCCGTATTATTTTTGGGTTGTATGAATCGTTAATCAATATTAAATTTATATCCCCACGGTTTAGGATACATAATTCATGTGTTATTACTCTGTCGAGGGATGAACAGTTTCTCGGTGACTATAATTTATGGGTCTCGATAAAAAGGATGTTTCTCTTGTGACTAAACGCTTCTCTAAAACCATAGGTATTAACTCCTGTCATTTGATATGTGCGATTTGGATTCAACACATAGTTATTTCAGGGAAGATCAACATATTGTAACACACTCGCAAACAGGTATCGGCAGGTATCAAATGTATCGGAAATTAATGGGCTACTGATAAGAGAACATTGGCACTTATTGGATTGTTGGTACATGGTTATTAGAAAAGACAAATGGACACCATAACTAGCATAAATCCTCGCTAATTTCGGCAGGCGGTGTTCATTCAATTCCAAGTTTAATGATGATACTGCCAATAGAAAATTATTAGCAATTTCATCTAATAAAAACATGTCAAACAGCGATGATTCATGAAAATATTGAAATGTCATTTGTTATTAATACATAAATTAGAAAATATTAATAAACAAGAGTATGTGGCAATATTGTATTTGTTACAATATCTCGTACACATTTTTTTTTGTTTAATTGGCATTATTCGTCTTCATTTTTTTAGCGTATAAAGTGATTATGATGCCCGATAAATATGTGCAATATAAGGAGTATGGCTCGTCCGTTGTTAAATAAAAAATCTAACTAGGTATCCTTAATTACTGTACATTGGCAAGTTTCTATCGGTAATTATTTTTGATTCCAAAATAGTGATGAATTAAATAAAACCTAAGAACATAAAAATATAAGAAAATAATAACAATATTGAAGGTGCATAATATAAGTATGAGTAAGAATGTAAGTAACATTTCCCACAAACACATAAAGTCAGACAATATAAATATGCGAAAGAAGGCACAGCGATAGTTAATACAGATCACACAGAGAGGGGAATATCTTCCACCTTACAGAAGACTACACCCAAGTTATTATTGCCTGGAAAGAAAACGGAAAGTCCTACTACAAA
This sequence comes from Pyralis farinalis, assembly GCA_947507595.1. Taxonomy (NCBI): domain Eukaryota; kingdom Metazoa; phylum Arthropoda; class Insecta; order Lepidoptera; family Pyralidae; genus Pyralis; species Pyralis farinalis. Next base: position 11,206,044 of record OX382272.1, on the reverse strand, counting down.
CATATATCTTTACGGTGTATTGGAAATGGTAACCACATCGCATCAGGCAGCATGTAAGCTGTATTACCACCCAACGTGCTATTACGCAGGCGCAGTGGCGAAACGCGCCGTTACGTTCTTTTCGTATCTCGTATTCGTATTTTAAAAGCCGTATGCTTGCATTCCTCCCGACGTTATAAAAAAAAAAAATATAAAAATGTACAATTTCTTACATAAATGTGTGCGGTGTCAGAATTAAATCATCGATTTAAATACATAATCAAGCATAAGATTTTAGGCAGTGGAGTTTCTGATACCATGTTTTATGGAGCATCTGTCATCAGTTGAAGTGTGTTTTTTATAGGGGCCATAATGATAGCGCATTTACAGCTCGTCGTTCGGTATGCTTAGGCCAAATTTTATGCTTATTGCTTTTACATAAGCACACGCTTTATAATGAACCCCCTTTACATAAACAAATTAAAAAGAAACTCTTTTTCATGTTCTTGCTTCTGAATCTTTTTTATACATGGGGCACACTAAAAGTTTTGCACTTCTAGCTAATCGGAACTATTTGAATTTCGAATGTTATATTTTTTGAAACGTTGCAACCTACTTAGTAATAAAAAAAAACAATTGGCGGGAAATCATTTGTCAATTGTTTTTTATCACACATCAAAGTTTTACGTACGCAACGAAAATGGAATTGAGTCGAAAAGATTTTAGAGCGATGATTTTTTATGATTTTAAAAGTTCTCTCTCTCCGCAAGACTGTGCTGCTCGTCTTCAAAATGCTTTTGGGAGAGAAGCACCTTCTTTGAGCACCGTGAGGCGATGGTTTGCTGAATTTGAAAGAGGTCGAGTTTCTTTACATAACGAATTTCGTGAAGGGCGGCCTTCAACTGCCGTCAACGTAAATAATGTGGCTACTGTTAAGCGGCTAATTGAAGAAAACCCGCGGATTACCTATGAGATAATTTGAGAACTAAAATTTTACACGAAGAATTGAAAGTTCGGAAACTTTGTTGTCGTTGGATCCCTCATGAACTGACAGCGGAGCAGAAGCGGGTTCGCGTGGAATGGTGCTCACAGATGCTACTGAAGTACGACCACGGACATTCTAATGCTGTTTATGACATTGTCACAGGAGACGAAACGAGGATTTATTGTTTTGAACCCGAAAAAAACAGCAATCTTGTGAATGGGTGTTTGAAAATGAGAACAGGCCAACAAATGTGAGGCAGGCGTGAAACGTTGGTAAAAAAATGATCGTGTTTTTTTTCTCAGCTACGGGTCCCATCTGCACAATTCCACTTGAAGATCAAAAGAGTGTTAATGCCGAGTGGTATTCTACCATTTGTTTACCCAGGGTGTTAGAAAAAGTTCGCGAAAGACGACCAATAAACCGCGTTCTCGTACATTATGACAACGCTTCTTCACACACGGCCAACAAAACAAAGTCATTTTTAACTTCCGAAAAAGTACAACTCGTTACCCATCCTGCGCATAGCCCGACCTAGCACCCTGTGATTTCTGTATTTTCCCCAAAATCAAAGATTTGATGAGAGGTTTCACTTTTATCAACTCCGAAGAGGCAGTGATAGCGTTCAATCACTATATAATCTATACATACTATATAATCAAAGCACGTAGAAAACATGCCTTCAGATCTGTGGTCCTCCTGTTTAAAAAAATGGTTCGATCGCATGAAAAAATGCTTAAAATGTAAAGGAGAGTATTTTGAAAAGCAATAAACAGAATATTTTGGTTATAACATGTTGTTTTTTTAAGTTACGCAAAACTTATAGTATGACCTACGTACAACGTACAAGAACAAGTATAGACAGCATACATTCCACCTTATATAGAGAGGTTGCCACAACTTATGAGTAGTTGCAATACAGGAAGTATTGTTCGCGTGTTGCCACCCTAACTGCGACACAGCAATTTCTCAGGAGCTTACTCGTGACCTCACACACTCGCAGGAACAGAATATCCATCCAGTGAGTTGTTATTTGCCTACGGTACTTCTGTCATACTTTCTAAATTCTATTATTCTTATTTCTACGGGAGGCTTTGTTGCAAAAAGTCAGGGCAACACACTTCTTTTTCTCTTTATTTTTTAAGGCTTAGGTTTTTATAACATGGCAGCCTTATCGTAACCTAATTTTAATTTACAAAATCAAAAGAAAGTTAATGTTGTGCAGCCGCTGCGAGGAGGTTTAAGCAGCGATTTAAACTTTGCGGATTAACCTTCGTGTTTGGGCTTATATAAACATTTATATTTTATTACCTACGTTAAGGTCTTGTTCTTAACACCCTCATACAATGCTAACATTAGTGAAAATTCATCATATAAGTGCCAACAAATTAAAATTTTATTACTACTGTATTCAAGGGAAACCAAAGAGGCCCTATTATTAAGACTACCTACCGTCCTGTGGGCCGATTCTACTAAAAACTGCAACTGCACTGCAGCGCGGCGTGTGTCAAAATGCGTACATTTTGACGTTTCGGTATTCTGTTAAACGATCTGACAGCAGCGACGTTGCAGGAATGTTGCAGTAAATGAATCGCTATTCTGTTAAAAAACCTGCACTGCAACTGCACGTTTCCTGCAATATAATCGTATTCTGATAAATTGTTTTTACATTTGTATACCGGTGACAGCAGTTTTGAAGTAGTTTACTTGCAGTTTTGTTAACGTTACTCTTGAGCAACTTTTGCGAAGTGAAATTAATATTCTTAGGCGGTGAATTATATTTGCTTTGTTTTGGGAGATGTTTGTGGATAAATATAATTAAGTAAAGCTTCTTTTCGGTTAGAAATACCTCCACTCCGGCAACCAAGGTCAATAGTGAAACTATAGGAGTCAACATTAAATAAAAATTCAGTTTTATTAGATTGAAATATGGCAACATTTTAGGTTTTAAGTAGTTTACTTGCAGGATACGCACAGTTGCAGGGTAGTTGCAGTACCGTTGCAGTGCAGCATACGCGCAGTTCCAGCGCAGTTGCAGTGCAGGAAATTTTAGTAGAATACACCTATCGGCACTGCACTATTCCTGCATGACTCAAGTGACAGGCGTAAACGTGCAGTTGCAGTTATTTAGCAGAATTGGCCCACTGTTCAACCTTCTGTCTGTTCTACCTTCAAAGCGGTATATAATAGAGCTATGAAGCTAAAATTAATATTAAATACTCAGGTCTGTAATCGCTTCGAGCAATGAGGCAGCATCGATTTAAATCAAATTTCTAAATCAACGCAATCAAAAGACACAGCTATTTATGCCCCATTTAGGCGCATATTTTGACACTCGCAAGGAAATCAATACCTATATGAAATGAAATGAAATTTGGTAAGAAGCAATGCCATGTAGCACAAGTAAAGGAACTAATCCGAAAACCGTACATTCGTAGTTCCATCACTAAAAAATGGGTTGCACTCCGGGAGTGCCGGCAGAAGTGAAAACTTCAACATTAACGTTGTGGCATTTTTGAATATTTTGGAATGGCTAGGGAATAATTTCGCACGAATTGCTTTATTTTTCAGTATAAAAGTACTATCATGTATGTGGTAAAATACAATATTCATTTATTGCGCTACCATACACAAACACGACAATTTATATTACATTAAAAATTTAACACTTCAGAACTATTACAATTATTTTACGAGTACATTAAAAAGTTTATCTCTCAGAGAAATCAACTTTCATCCATAATTTCAACGACTCTTTCACCATCATTACCAGTATCATCATCGCCAATCTCTAAAACTCAAACACATAATGTTCATATACCTTTAACAAATAATTACTTAGCTACAATTACGCACTATAAAGAAATGCGTAGGTACTACCTAATTTACTATTGCACAATGATATCGTTTAAGGCACATTATTATATACATTTTAGTTAGTGCTGTTATAATCACACACAAAAATTGTTTGCACAAACAGCTTTCGGTTTTCAGTCTGTCAATTCAATCTAATAATGACTAAGGTCAATGCTACTCAACCCACTAAGGAAGTCATTTAAAATTGAATTCTAACAAGAGGCCACAAAAGTTCAGTTTGCTATGCTCGCGATTGCACATTAAGTCCAGAAAAGCTTCTCAATGGATGTGATGGGATACATCCTGTGGTTTCAATTACAATGGAAGTGTAATTTATGGTTGATTGAAATTGCGAAACTGTATGAGAAATATTTGAATTAAATATATAGGACACTTAGTTAACTTATTATTGATGAAGGGAGGATTAATTCATATATTTCTCCACTTCATATTGCTTGGATTTATTATGTACTAGCTGAGCCCGCGACTTCGTCCGCGCGAAATAGTTATTTTTTTTTTATTATTTATATATATTAATAAAAATAAATAAAATTTCTATAATAAAAGTAACCTAAGTTACTCCTTATTACATCAGCTATCTGCCTGTAAAAGTCCCGTCAAAATCGGTTCAGCCTTTTCAGAGATTACCCGAACAAACAGACAGACAAAAATTGTAAAAAAAATATTTTGGTATATGTACCGTGTATATACATCCATATGCATTTAATAAAAAGCGGTTATTTTGATATTACAAACAGACACTCCAATTTTATTAACCTGTATAGATAATAAATACTTAAGCGTATCCCGTTCTCCGATATTTACCCTTTTTAGTGCATTTTTACGTTTTTAAGTATCAAACTTAAATGTATTATTAGTTTTCGCCCAAGGTTCCGATTGACTGGAGTTAGTGCTTGGTGGTGATTTCAGACTATCCTATTTTTCATAACCGTTTACATAGTCGAGAGAGACGCACAAACCGATACAATTTCGCATTTAGATATATTATTAACAAAGTTGAATTATTGATTGTTATTGTAGATTTTATGTACTAATGATATTGCAATTGATTCTATTTATCTATCATGGTCCTACATTTAGATATAACACTGGTTACGGTACGACATATGTACTTGCATATGATGAAAATCTTAAGTCTAAGGTGAGACTGTCTCTTTTTGTATGTACTACCAACGATACAATGGATTGTAGCATACGAATATGATACCCACTGCGGTGGCGTACTATGTTCTAGGGGGAGTGTGCGTATTCGCGAATCCTTACTCTGTGGAAGGAACTGCCTGACGAGGTTTTTACATGAGACTGTACAGCAAAAGAATCTTCTCACTCACTTTTTGAGGCATTTTCTACCACGTACGGTGGCATTGTGGAATAAATTACCCTCAGCGGTGTTCTAGAACAAATACGATATGGGTGCCTTCAAGAAAAGAAGTCTATGTTTTCCTAAAAAGGCTGGCAACGGATCAGTTACCCTTTGGTGTACATACAACATCATACATCTGTCACGTGTCAACATTGCGAAAGATGCTTTAAGTGAGGTAGGGCGAATCAAAGCAGCTCGTGTGATTAAGTACCTCCACCTCACAGAAAACTGCAGCTAAATATCAAGTCCCTAGAGGGTTATTGTATTCCTGCGTGTGAGTGAGATCACCAGGTAAGCTCCCAAGGACCTGCTATCTTAGCAGTAGAGGTGGTATCGCGCGAGTGATACTTAATGTATTGCAAGCGTTCATAGGCTACGGTAACCGCTTGACATCAGGTGGGCCGTATGCCCCACGTTGTATAATAAAAAAGAAGTAATTACAGATTATATCGCAATAAACTTTCTAAATATTAAATTAGTTACAATAAACAATTCTGAATAAACAATAATGAACTGTATCAAGCAGGGAGAGTGAATGGAGATATAGGTAGGGGCCGCCCTAGACGCACACATATAAGTAGATCAATTTGGTGATGTGTAAAAAAAAGGCCAAGTCAAAAGAACCAAAAGCCAAAGAGCATGGCATTAAGAGTTTGATAAGAGTGGAAGAAGCGAGAGGGATATGTTTGGATTAGTGCACCTGATGTTCCATAGTCTCTGCCTACCCCAATTGGAGACAGGCGTCATGATATGTATGTATGTGTGTATAATAAAATCTGTTATAAGAATATTTTTATTATGCAGCCTAATTATGTTATTTACATATTAGGATGCATAATAAAATGATTTTTATGTATTCATCGTCATTTGTATTCAAATAAACTTTGATATGTGTTCTAATTTAGATGGAAATCAGTTTCGCATTACAATCAAGGGTAACTAAATAACGGCATTAAATATTAGTATGCGATAACTTGGCAGGTGTGTATTCCATCAAAGGCTAACTACAAGCGCCAGCCGTGGCGGTAACCTACACATGTTGCGAGTTAGGACTGCCATTGTTCGTAGTAAAATAATAGGTTGTCTCTTTTCCACATAAGGACTGCGACGACAGCTAGAGAGAAATGGTGGTAATTATCAGTCTGTTTATGTCTATAGTTTACTCTTTTATCGCTGTTCAAGGCAGGCGCATTATGGTCCCATGTGTTTGTAAGTTGTCTGAAACAATGAATACGATTTTTCGAGCTATATACTACGATGTCTAGACAAAATTAACTTGAACCTGAGAAAAGTGACCGGTGAGTGAAATTGAAAGGGGCTGGGTGGGTATTTCGCGCTGAGGCGGTGGCAACATTTTATATTAGCCAGGCTCTGAACGTATGACTAAAATTTTATGATGACATTTATGTTCCTATTTCAATAAAATACGAGTAATATATAACTATTAGTATGCTACATGTTTATGAAGAATACTTGCCCTAAAATTATATATTAATAACTAATAATATACATGTATATTTATCTGCCACGGAATACCTTCTAAACTATTTTTATATCTAATATTATTATCATTGGAAGCATTTTCCTGTTTCGCTGATTATAGGTTATATGACGTCATAGAAAATCCAATATGGCGGCCATAAAGTATAATATACAATGTTCGGTATATAATGAAAAGTCTGAACATTTTGAAAATGTATGTAAACTATGACAATACAGTTCCCACTTAAAAGGTATAACACAAGATTTCAATGTAGTAATATTTTTATTATAAAAACATATTCAAGCCTGTTTTTAAGAACCCCAAGCTGCTTAGGTAACTTTGGCAGGTTGTACACTCGATAGCTTAAGGGTTTAGATCTTAGTGGGAGAAATCAATGTTACTCAGTGCAGCCGGCAAAAACATTCAAGTTAACAAGTTTATTGTCATAGACGTAATCGAATGGCGGCGAATTTACTTCCCATTTATATCACGATCAGGTTTTCACACCGCCATATAAAGCTTTGTTTACATAATTAATAGGTACTAATATTTCAATCAGCTTGCAAATGAGGAATAAAGGTGTGTACAGACATAAATCGCCGCCACCTCTGTCTGTGCATGGCGCCAGAGATGATTAAGAACGCAGTGCGCACGTGCCCACGGCGCCTAATAAAATTGTCGTAAAGCCGCTTACACATCGTTGATCAAATTATATACACAAAACTGTGCTTACATCGCTCAATAAATTATTTACGGAATATTGACTCTTACGCAAAAGTACTAGTACGAGAGTGAAATGGTACTTAAATCTTTTAGTATGTTGAATGGTGAGTACTTAGAATATTCAGCGATTAAATGCTTACGCACTAAATTGATTTTTGAGAGATAAAGGAGGTTTTTATGTCCTTTTTATATCGTTATTTTATATTCGGTCGGGAGGCAAATAAACAGATGGGTATTTATTGGTATTTATGGTCTATTAATTTTTGAATTTATACTGAAATTTTAAGGTTGACAGACTAATTCAAAAGTAAGTACGTTGACTAAAGTATTCAACTGGGGGCGAGTGAACTCGGTCCAACTCAACCCTACGACGACACAAATCCTAACCTTGTGATTCCGTTCAACGACGAGCTATAAGAATCGACGATCCTCAACTTATGCGCAGTATTGAGCCCTTAAGTTTAAGGAGAGACATTGCCTCCCTTTGTGTGTTCTACTGATTACATCAGTACAATGGTTTGCACTCCGAGAAATTGTTAGCATCAACCCTACGGGGATTTGTTTCTCTCTTTTTTCTTCTCTCTTTTCTTTAAGTTTCTTAATCAGGTGGGTGGACCACTTGTCGTGCAGGTGAGAAAATTCCAAACATGACAAATAATTCAGCAAAAGCATGTGAAATAGTTAGGTTGAGTGTTATTTCCTACAAAAAATATTGTATGCAATTTGATCTAACCTGCTTTGTGTGCTTCCGCCACCAACTAACACAAAGCAGGTTAGATCAAATTGCATGTAAATTTGACTTTCGCAAAATAACGCCTGAATCCATTAACTAAAAAATATTGTGTTATGCTTTTGCATAACACAATGAATTTTTTGTCATGTTCGTCATTCTTATCATCGCACCACCGCAAAATATATATATCATTTTTTGATTGTTTGTAGGCCATCCTCCACAGGATCATCAGCATCAGACAGGCAGAATTTTTCTTTTCCAGTAGCTAACCGCTTCAATCCACGAGGAAAACTTCACTGATCCTTGTATTTTTAGTTCAATTAATAGAATAAACAGATATTTGTCCATGGTCATCTAAGGCCATTTCATTGTCGTAAGGCCACGCCGGGTACAATAGAGGTTTTAGAACATAATGCCCAGGAGAGCATTATGTACATATTTGTACATAATGCATCACTGTATCACTTGCTCGGCGGTAAAGTTAAACATCGTAAGGAAACCGCAAGTCCAAGAAATTATATTACCAAAACCTAAGTATATACTGGTTTTTGTTTGCCCTCTAAGTTGCGGAGCTGACGCTTCATTTAAAATCAGTATATTCGCCAAATCCTCAGGCTTAGGTAGCGGACCTTTCCATACCGTATCCTTTCCAGTCCAGTGGCTTGAGAACATCTTTTAACGCAACTAGTTTGTTATAAATTTAGACAAACAATATTAAAAAATAAGCACTAAATAACGCCAATAATAGGTACTAGTGCAAATTTATTAAATAAACCATAAATGCCGTACCAATAAACAAGTCGTTCACCTACCCCAATGAAAGCGGTGGCCCAATGCCCCGGCGCGGCCGCACTGATTTGTCGGACCGAGCGACGTCAATCAGTTCGTGATTGATGACTGTTTGAAAAATAACCCAGTGTTCCTGTGTGAACGTGGCCGATAACCCACTGATAGTGCATCGTTTATTATGCAATTGTAAATAATACTGCCGTTGATAAGAATAGCTTCATAAAAATGTGTATTTTCTAATTACTTATACGAGACGTGCATTTTACTAATTACGAGTATATACAGTCGTGTTAGACAAAACTGCATAACCGCATATTGTTGGTATTGTATTTATATTACTCGTATCAATGTAATTTGTGTAATTGTTTACGATCTTTTGCTTTAAGTCAATATGCGCCACCTACCTTTATTTGTGTCTCGTTTTCCTTTATGTTAAGGTTGCCTGGAAGAAATTGCATTAGCGATAAGGCCGCCTATTGTACTTTCTTCTATAGAGTATATATATTTTGTATATTTTATTGGTGCAATAAAGAGTTTGTATTGTATTGTACAGAGCAATTAAATTATATTAGAGTTCCTGACATCTGTACATTTATGAGATAGACAATTATTATTTATACACAGATTACAGCTGAGGTTACTTAACTTGACGTTTTTGAAGTGAAAACTTTTTTAGGCGTGTTAGGCAATTTTGGGATGAGGAAAAGCACTGAACTTGTGTGACCGTCACACTCTTTCTCAACAACCTTGAAGTGAAAACTTCTTTAGACATGTTGTGCACTTCTGGGATAGGGTAAAAAGCACTGAACTCGAGTGAATGTGTGAACCACTTCTGCTACTAACACAGCAACTTCTTAGTAATAAGTAATAATTATGATTACAAGTGTTTTTTTTATTGCACTAAATTAGCAAAGAAGCATACGGTTCGCCTGATGATAAGAGTTATTCGTGCATTACCAACTCAAGATTCGAACATCTTATTTACATAATAAAAATCTATACACATTTTTATACGGGCAGTTCGTTCCATAGACGATTCTTACAGTAAAATAATGTATTTTGGTGAAAGTTATTCTGAAATTTGGATTATACAATATTTAATGTGGTGTAAGAGACTCACTACCATCTTTAAAGTCAAAGCCTGATCTGCAGTCAGGAAGACTCACCTATCACGACCAAATTGGTTATGTGTTGTAAACAAGTATCATAAAGATAAAGATAGAAAACAAACAAATAGACAAAAATGCCGAATTGAATTTATACTGGGGACTGATTTGACATTAGGAAATCATTACAATGACAATTTTATTTAGTGTTGTTCGACCATCAAAAGTATGTTTACCGAATGAGATAACGAAGATAGTGGGCAGGCCGTATGCATGGTAGCAAAACATTTAGTTGTAAATATCAATAGGCTACACAAAGGACTGCCTTTTCAAAAGGAAACTCGGACTATTGATATTTGTACTGCAACAAATAGACGCACCGCAGCCTTTTGTTGGGTTCTTTATATTACTCATTTTCAGAAATTTTAGGGTTCCGTTCCGCAAAACAAAAAACGGAACCCTTATACGACCAGGTCAGATCGCTTAACAGAATAACGAAACGTCATAATGTGCACATCTTGACACACGCCGCGTAACAGTGCAGTTACAGTTTTTTAGTAGAATTAGCCTACTGCTATGGTGCTAGTATCCTTTACACCTATGATCTGAAACAGTTAAGTGCCTACGGTTTATCTATCTATCTATAACTTCACGCCAAATCCCTACCTACGCTTTGATTGCGTAAAACATGGTTATTCATTGAATAGGTATATCCGTACCGCCATATTGATCGGAAATACATCAGTATAATTCATTTTCATGTGAGTCAATAACAACGCGAGCAATTCGCTTTCAGTTCTCCGATTCTCGGAGCATTTAAAAACACGGAGGTTTAATACTCAAGTTACCTGTTTTGACGAACTCGGTGGCGCAGTGGTTAAACACGCTGTTACGCTACTTTACTGCTAAAAGCAGCCCATCTGGGGAAGTACCCCCTCATAGAAAACCGCAGCCAAATAACAACTACCTAGAGGGTTGTAGTGTTCCCGCGTGTGAGTGAGGTCAACAGTAAGCTTCTAAGGAGATGATGTGTTAGCAGCAGAAGTAGCATCGCGCGAATAATAATATATTGCAAGCGTTCATAGGCAATGGTAACCGCTTCACAGCAGCTTGGCCCTATGCTTGTAATCCTACCAAGCACATCGATTTTGTAAAAAAAAAAAACAGTACCATTCACTAATCTGGCTGCTACACCGGTCAATGAGTACATACTTTTACAGCTTGTTTGGCATACAATTAAAACATGTGATGAGCTTTTTGGTGGCATTAATATCTAAACTATACCTACATGTATTTAGTATTACCAAATATTTGGTTGCATAATATCTTTGTTCGAGCTTTTGTGTGATCACAAATACACATTTTATTGAACTATCTCTCATATTAAGGTGGCATAGTCGAAATATGTGAGAACACCTAACGTTGATTCAAGATTTTTATGCTTATCTCACTGAGGTAATATTGCTAGTACATAATAACTCAAATATCTTGATTTTTTTCCTAAGATATTCGTTTCCTCTCGTTGTATTTGCCGAATTGCTTGAGCAATGCCTGGGATCAACCATAATATTTTTCTTTCGACGACACTTTAATAAACATAATGTATAATTTCATGTAGTATTTTATATATTTTCAATTCCGTCGATATGTATCTATATTTCAAATTATATACCTCTCGGGCGGATTAGAACGAATATTAAGGATTAGATTTTAAATAACGTAACAAAGCTATTCTATTCGTCAGGCCATTTTATTTGTATCAAAGTCGAGTGGGTTGTGTATGAAAAAGTAACCAATACTGAATCTTGCGTCATATTAAATATCCTATATAGCATTGTCTTCAGCACCGAAAATGTATGTAAAATTTCAGCCTGATCGGATGACGGGAAGCGGTCGAATAATTGATTGCAAAATTTCTCCTAAACGACAGATGAACATACAAACAGATAAACAGTAAACCAAGTTAAATGAAAGCTTGTAATAAATAGAGATGATTCATTCTCTAGCGTTTCTTAGCCGCAAAGTACAAAAAGGAATAAAAACACAATGTAATTGTGACCTTTTACTTATGTACTACATATATTACTACACATGAATCATGTTTGGCCGTGCCTCTGTGGCATAAAGGTGTACTTTAAATAAAACATTTTTATTGAAAACAGTAAACTTTCCTTTATGATTATGAGACTAAATTCAGTAAAAAGAGGAACTGTTCTCAGTAGCATTGTGTTATGTTTTAAGCAAATCAAACGCAATATAGGGGTATTACCATAAAACATTTTGATTCTAAAGATCCTGCCACTATAATTGATATGATGAACGTAGCATCGAGTTTGATCAATATATGATCCAAACTAAGAATATTTGATCCGTTAATAAGCATATATGTACATATATATACCCTATTAGTATAAAAGAGTGCGTTGTAACGGCATCACAAAGAATATTCTCTCCAAATGACACGTTTCCTAGGTCCAGCAGCAAGCTGTACATTGTCTATGTCGGTCAGAATTCGGCGTTTCTGTTTTATATAAGACTTAGCAGTGTATGTCTTTAAATAACGACCTAATGCAAAAACTATTTATTGCACCAGAAAAGGATATACATAAACACAATAGACGGTCTTATCGCTATACGCAATCTCTTTCGAAGAAACTTAGGGTAAAGGACAAATACTGAATTCGAAAATAAACAGGTAACGGAAAGGTATGATTTTAACGTCATATTATTAGAATAACAATTTTAGCATGTTAATAGCACTGACACAAAATTTAATAACTTTTTGTAACATACAACTTAATTTTTATAACATGGAATACAAAAATCTGCATGACGAGATAATTAATATGTTAGTTGTTGAAGTTGATGATGATACTACATAAAATCAATTAAGAAAACACTTACATTTATTAACACTCATCGTATAGCATTTATGTATAAATTTGTGTGAGATGAACGCGAAGATTGAAGTAAAAGCAAACGATGTATGAAATAGGTAGTTCCAATGGATTGTCAACAAGGAATCGATTATAGTTCACGAGTTAGTAGTTAATAACGCTAGCTAACCTAATAAAACGACACGCTAGTATACCGATCTGGGCAATAAACCGATCTATTGCACACAACATTCTTGTATCACATGGTTTAATTTAACTCGATCAAAATGGCAATAATGTGCTCGGATGTCTTAACGAAGCAATAAACTATCAGAAGAAGGTCAACTTAATTCCTTTATGAGACTAATAACTGGAGTTGTAAGTAATTAATTGAACAGCACTAAGGTTCACGACATTAATTCTGAAAATTTTCAACTATGAGATCTTTAGCATCCTTGTTAATCTGAATCGCTGTGAACATTTAAACAATCGATAGGAACGATAAGTATGTATATAACAGCTAGATGCTACAAAAAAAGAACGAAAAAGCATGAGTCTGAATGAATTCGGTAAGCGTAAGGAGTACTGGCGAAAGTTTGTCAACAGTTTGGATTGAAAATCATCGTAAAATTCGTAATGTTGACAATTAGGCGTCACATGCATTAATATCCAGCCGAATAGTATATGTTAAAAAGACCTAAAAGCTATGCAATTAGTCTGAACTTAGAGAAAACCTGCAAGTTCAGATTAATTGGATTGGGACTTCCATACAGAAGGTGGCAAAATGACGATTCCATTTTGTTGTACTAATAATCGGAAATTTTATAAATAGTCCTAGTAATAGTAGTAATTATATATATTTTATAGCTTCTCTTTTCAGTAGTAATTTAATCGAATGTTATTTAGAGCATTATAATGCACACTACATTTCCTGTCCGCTAAATGGATTACGGTGTACACATACGTGCGTTAAGCAACAAATTAGTAAACGCATGGAGTTTCTCCGGCCTACATTTTTTACAACGGCGGTGTTCCGAGATGAATCATGGACAGAACCTTTTATCGAATCCATAAATTATAATATGCAATACATTATAACAGTGATCATTTTATGTGTGAATCATAACCTTTATATTTTTTTTCCTAAACCGCGTGTGTAAAAAAATATAAATACGAACTGATGAGTTCCATGATGAGAAACCGTTCCCTAAATTCCAGCCTTTTTATAATGTTTTTCAAATCTGTGATTGAGCTAATTTAAGTGGTTATGTAAGTATGTAGGTAGGTAGGTTTATTAAATTATTGTATGTATGTATTTTATGGATCAAATATTTATTTATTTATTATAATAATATCAGTTCTTAGATAATACTTAACAGTTATGCTAATCATGACTTGTCATAAATATTCTATTTCCTGTCCAACATTTAAAAGTTGGTTGGTCGAAATCTCTTCCAGAGATAACTCGTCTTTGTGCAAATTATTCTTTAAGTTTTTTATGACTTTCTGTTATTTACCTATTTTAGTATAAATATATTACAACAACAATAACAAAGATTAAATGTCATTTAATAGAATTTACTTGCACCTTTGGGAAGGAATAGTTACTACCGCGATTTAAACGAGCAGAGTCGCAGATGAAATCAAATATTTATGTTACATGTAAAAGTTGGAAGAACAAATATTCCGGTCTTTCAAAATATTTCAAATTGATTCAAGAACATATTTGACACAAAAATAGCAATAGCGTAGTCTTTATTGTAAAACATTGTAAATAACTTGGACTAGTTTTATCGAAATAAAATGAATGCCCACGCAACATAAAATCTACGTTTTATGAATGAGTTTTATTGCATTCATTACCATAAACGTCTGTTGTGGCAATGAAAAGCGTTCAAAGTTTTGTAAAAAAATTCCTCTGACATAACCACGTTACTTTGTTGTATTGTAATATTATTAAACAATTCGGTCAGAATAAGCAAACTTAATGTCGTCACATTGGGGAGCGAAGTCACCAAGATCGCAACAAAAAGCCATTTAATAGCTTATTTTACGCTTTATTGGCTAGCAGCCAATGCACTCCATTCTCCGAGCTTCCCTTCGTAGCTCTGTCTGAGTGACTGCGTTTACAATCTTGCCAGCCTCGAACATTTTATTATGAATACAGTAAACAAAGCTTCATTCTTCACTTCAATTTTTCAAACACTTGCATAAATGATGATAATTCTCTATATTTTCCACTATAATCAATCTCATCTAAATTTAATAATGCTACTTTGTATGCTTCTGATCGCAATACAGATTTACACGAAATTCGATTTGATTTGTATTCACTTTGGGCGGTAGACTTCCTAATCTTCTTTAAAGTCGGTTTAATAAATCCACATGAATCTTAAATAAGAAGAATTTTGGTTTAATCACATTTGTTGGTTGAAATAAGATATACGCTTTGAACTGTCAAATAATATGTATTAAAACTATGATATTCGAGCCTTAGCATATTTTGACAATGAATGCAAATAACATAAATAATGTTCGATCAGCTGAGTGGTTCAAAGGTCAGTTCCCGTGTCGTCGACCCCGGCAATCGATTGTGCTTCCCGCCATCTGACTGCCGCCATGGTATATTATGCCCTCCATTCAACAAAACTCACAAGGATCCATGACCGTTATACTCCTTTCTTATCTTACTACATACGAGTAAAATAGGCAGCAGATAACAAAAGGGGACGAAAAGGGATGCTAACCATTTGGCAATCATTTTGTTCGTTCGTGTAGGTACAGAATAAATATTTGAAATTACAGATTCAATTCTGAAAATTCGAAGACTAATAAAAAGTTATATTATGAGTGCTATAGACTATTTCTTGTGTAACACTTCAAAACCGATCTGTAGACGCGCAGAGCCGCGAGCAATAGCTAATGAGAAATAAAACTGTATATTTGTAGTTTTAGAAAGCGTGGATTCGAACAATAAAAAAGAACATTGACTAGATTGAATTTAATTTTAAAGCTAGTATTATTAAAACTACTGAATGCATTTTTAATTTTATAATTATTTTAAATAAACTCTTCACGCCAGGTCCCTTGCGGGGTAGGCAGAGAGAACCGAGCGCCATCAAACGCGGTCCTTACACACTTCACTCGGCTTCTCTAACTGAGAAGTAAACATAAGATATTTTATTACAATACATCTGCCTATAAATAGAAATAACATACATGCGTAATATCTATGGCTACTATACAGTAATGTTTGAAGACACGATACATACTGATATGAAAAAGAAATCGTAGGTAGCTTGTAAACAGCGGCATTAAAGTAAATTATAAGTACCCTATAGAGTCCGTCAAGTAGGCAGTACAGTTTGTAGTTTTAAAATTTGAAACGACCGCTCCTTCAATAGCGTGCTGTTAAACAATAACATTTTAAATTTGAATAAGTTACTTAAAAATACGCCATGCTGTATTTCAAGATGACTTAAGACCATAAATAGCTCAATTTACTACTGTCACGAGCTATGATTTAAATTTTTATTGTCGGCGCTAGTGTCCTGTATAGAACACTTTTCTGTAGAGAATTAGGCATGCATGTTGTATAAATTTAAAAAAAAATTACGAACTGCGGCTGACTCATTTGCGTGCAAGTTCCTTTCTATAAAGTAATGATTTTATATACTTTTCTTAATTTCCTTCGATGCTTCCTTTTAGGATTTTAGCCAAGGCACCTTATATTATCTTTTTATTATCTTTTTAGACCTTATAAAATAGATATCAGTGCGTTATATTTTTTCATAAGGTGTTGTGCATTTATTTTAGTATCTATATGATTTTGTGTGTGTATTTAGTTTTATTTCTTGCCATAGGAATTCATATATATCATCACATATATTTTCTTAACTTTATAATTACAGGTGTTCGCCTAATGATTAAAATTCGACCATAATCATAATTGAAATTTCGAATAAAACATTTACGAATTTACATGTTTCCATTTTGAATTCATAACACTAAAGCTCATCAATTACTACTAAACAAAAATAAAATCTTCACGCCAGGTCCCTTGCGGGGTAGGCAGAGAGTACCAAGCGCCACAAGACGCGGTTCTTACTCATGTAATCTTTGTAATCATTAATAATCGTTTTCTTTATATTTTTATACGCATACAAATATGTATTCTTTATTTTACAAATTTTCAATTTTAATAAAGATACTATAAAGCTAGACGTTAACGTTATTTCCTTAGAGAACTATCACCACGTACATTTTTCTATTTGTAACCGACTTAGAGGAGGAGGTTCTCAATTCGGATATATTTTTTTTTTCATGTTTTTTACTATGGAACTCCATCATTTATAAATTGAAAAAAATTATAATTTCAGATCGGTCTCATAGAAATATTATCAAAATCTTAGTTTGGTTTTTAAATAAAAATATCAGGACAAAATTTGTCATGACGAATATGGCATGAATTAAAATGTAATACAATTGGGAGACAATTACGATTCACTGTAACAATTTTTCTATTCGAATAAGAGAATTTACCGTGTCAAAGAAAAGACTAATAACAATGTGTTTTATGATGATAGTAGATTTTTTTTTATACTACGTCGGGAGGCATACAAGCATACGGCCCAACTGATGTAAAGCGGGTACCGTAGCCTATTAACGCTTGCGATATATTAAGTATCACTTGCGCGATGCCTCCTGTGCTGCTTACACAGCAACTCCTTGGGAGCTTACTGGTGACCTCACTCACACGCAGGAACACAACAACCCTCTAGGGAGTTGTTATTTGGCTACGGTTTTCTGTGAGGTGGAGGTTCTTCCCCAGACGGGCTGATATGAGGCGCCCTACCTCTCTTAAAACATCCAGACCAATACAAACAGACATGTTCATGCACACAAATATTTGCCTTGTGTGGGAATCGAACCCACGAGCGTTGGTGTCAAAGTCGCGTCATTCACAACTGAGCCACCAAGCTCGTCATGGGATAATACATACTTATAGATGTTACTTTGTATTCTTTTTTCATTACCATGGAACTCCATCATTTATAAATAAGAAAAATAAGGTCAGATCGGTCCCATAGAAATACGATTCGTATTATTAAATCTTAGTTTGGGCTTTAAATAAAAATACCTGGAAAATACGATTATTATTATTATTGTTTTGCACAATGTATGAATGTATGAAGTACGAATATGAATCAAAATACAAGACTTCAATTTATGAAGATAGTACGACGAAGGAAAACCATCCGCAAATACAAAAAGAAATAGTGAACATTAGATATCGGAGGCGCAGGCAGGAATCCGATATCTTGATATATTAGTAGTGGGCCGTCTCTGGTGCGTTTTTACAACCCTCGGGGGTGCCTATCTATTTATAAGGACAGGGGTTCCGCCGACCTTTACAAATACAGCTAACCGATATGCTCTACAAACTGCTGCCGTAAAATCTCTTCTTTACGACGAATTTTCAATGGCTGCCAGTAATACCATGGGACAGAAAACGTTACATTCAGAAAGCTATTTAAAAATTCAATGTACTTTTTAGGTGAATCAGTGCAAAAAGAACTTTATTACAAGTGGATATTTTAAAAATACTCAATATTTGGGTATGCCGACTAAAATGTGTATACGAAATTGCTATAAATTTAGCGGAATCTTTTATATGCTATTCAATAACGTAATGATAAAAAAAATACATTTTATGTGCATTGACATGTCTGTTTGTCTTGGTCTCGGTAGTTTTAAGAGAGTTAGGGCGCATCAGAACAGCTCGACTGGCAAGTTACCTCCACCTTATAGGAAAGCGGAGTCAAATAACCACTTCCTAGAGGGTGTTTATGTTCCTGCAAGTGAGTTAGGTTACCTACCAGTAAGCTCCTAAGGAGTTGCTTTGTTAACAGTAGGGATAGCAACGCCCGAGCGATACTTTATACTCGTATATTGCAAGCGTTCAGGGGTACACAGTAAGTTAGGTTACCTACCAGTAAGCTCCTAAGGAGTTGCTTTGTTAACAGTAGGGGTAGCAACGCCCGAGCGATACTTTATATATTGCAAGCGTTCAAGGGTACACAGTAACCGCTTTACATCAGTTGGACTGTTTGCCTCCCGTTGCATAAAAAATGTTAGATATATTTTATCTCTCTAACACGATTCACAGAAATCTAAATACATCTTTTTAAATCAAATTCATCCTATTTTCCGGTTTTGATTACATAACAATGAGCATGGCGGTCCATTAGCTTGAGGTTTGAATCCCGTACTTACAAGACAAACAATTTGTTAGAATGAATAAGTCATTTATGAGTTTGAGGACGTGTCGTATAGTGGACATTGGAGGTAAATTCTCCTGCAAAAATATTTGTACTTGGAAAAAACAATTTCCAAATGAATTCAAAACTCAAAGCCCAGTATAGTATGAATATGTACTTAATGAATGAAATGATGGTTTGGTATTCAGTAACTATCACAAATTGTCGTAAACAATAAACAACAGAATGTTAAACAAGTTAATGCCAACTTGTGGCACACCTACAACCTCAGGTTAGTAACCAGATAGGATATTAGACTTCGCAAGAACATTGTTGCAGAAGTGTTTAGTAAGATCAGCCGCTTATAATCTAGTTTTGAAGTGTGACTCGCAGGGACATTCTGCGCGAGAATGCGACAGACTGAGCAGCAGAAATAATTTAATTTTGGTATAGCTATGTAGAGTCAACACATACCACTGTGCAGAAGAATAATGCTATAATATTAATTTTATCACAATTGGTTAGAGTTAATGATGATTGCAGAGTCTATGTAAACGGTCTTGGCACTAAATCTTTCGGGAAGATTGATGGATTTGTGGCAGTTGGCCTGTCCTCAGTGAGCACAAAACTGGCGATTATTGTGCTCAAAAACTGCATCACACGCCCTCCTTCCACTAGGATTCATAGTCTAGCTTCACGTTTGGATCCTTGGTTAATTTTATGTCCTCTTAAATCCACCATTGAGGGGATCACAGAGGTAAACTGCCGACGTTCTGGACACAAAGCAGGACATGTTTTTCATGCAAGTTATTATTGTTGCTCTTCTTTTAGCAGATGTTTATGTAATTTGTTTTGTATGTTCAATTTAATTACATCCATTGTTTTTAATTTAAGAAAAATTGTTTTTAGTTTTGTTGTGAAAACTATTCTAAGTATATCTTAGTTTAACATCCTTCATATGAGTTGCAATACGGCAAAATGACTGCTGTATTTTCAACTTATATCCCAAGTAATGTATCTTGTTTTGTAGCAGCTATAAGCAGTCGAGATAACTGTATTCCTCCCATTCAGCAGTCAATATTTTATCAGCCATCATGCTGTTTATTGCTAATCCTCGATCTCCGTTCCCATTTGCAACACATCAGCTGATGGACGCAGGTCACGCCCTCACAGTGAAAGTAGCCCCTATTTATAGTTCGGCGTAAGCAACCACCCCGTCCTCCCCCCACGCCCCTCTGTCTAAACATAGACTAGATTGGACTGCCGCGCCGACGCACTGCTGCGCTTGCGCCGCCTTCGTGCCTCCGAAGTCTGCTTGCATTAATATTTGTGTTTCAACTGCATTATTGAGTCGCATTACCGGTTTATTTATGGATGGACTGTTGTCTGTTAAAATCGAACTTGTATGCGCCGTGACGGCTATGTGGCTAATCCGTAAACTTTGCGACGGCTATACAAAGAGGATGCTATTCTTTAGGCTTTGACTTTCTATGCGGTACAACGGCATTAAAGTGTAAATAGACATTACACGGTCAGTTCACACACACCCATACTTAATACATTATTCAAGTTTTCTGCATGTAAACACCCAAGTCACGTCGTTTACCTACTCGTTGATTGGATTGCAAAATTGTAGTTTCGTGAACGAACTAAGTTAACCTTGTATACTTAAAAAAAACATCTAAAACTGTTAGACATAAAAAAGTACGATCGCATTTTGATTTTATTTACCGCGATATATTTAGTCTTAGCTGCATTTACTTAATTTATCTACACTAAAAATATATTGTAAGTGAATCTCTTTGTAGGAAACATTGTAATGACAGTACAAACGATTATTTATATTATTATCAGTTTATAAAGCGTACTAACAGCGCAGTTAACGAGTCCAAGAAATAAACTTGACCATATAAAAAGGGCAACCAAAGAGAATGCAGTATGCACTTTTAAGGATGCATGGCCGCAGCTATAACCGGAGTACGAATAGGGTAATAGTTAAATGAATATGATATTTATCTCTATACGCATAAAGCGGATTATAGTTTAATTGTTAGTCGTCTGGACAATGGTTATGCGTGTAGGGAAGAAACCTGATGAACGCTAGAATTTATGACATAAACATTTATTACCTATTCCATAATACAAAGACGATATAACCCACTACCATAACAATCAAATACTATGTATATTAAATTATCATAATATTATCACCACCATTTAAGTGCATAAGTGGCTTTAAAACCTCTACCTAAGACCTCTACTGTCAAGTTATAGGGTATAACGGAGCATTGTCGTATTCGGCAGTATCAGCTCCTTGTGACTGGCCTTTCTTTGTGGGTTCTGCCAATTAAGCAATAGTTTATGTTCGAAGGAGTGTTTAATAGTAGTTAGACACACGGTCGTGTATCAGCCAAGTTCGCTATAAGTCAGGGACGCACAGCCGCACGTGTATATTTACACGAACTATTTAATGTTATTTTCGATATAACGGCGGACTCGGGAGTTTTTGGGGTCGCTGATTACGATCATCGTAATCAGCGACCCCAAAAACTCCCGAGTCCACCGACCAAAAACCTCCAATTCTGATGGAATTTTCCAAAAAATGCGGGATAAACAGCATGGGGGGTTAATTAGAGGAAGAAGTGGGATATTTTTGGAATTCTGAAGTCGTGATCGTAATCAGCGACCCCAAAAACCTCCGAGTCCACCGTTTCATCCAATTCTGATGGATATTTTCAAAAAATGCTGGATGAACACATGGGGGGTTAATAAGAGAAGGGGGAAGAGGAATTTGGGAAATCTGACCTATTCGGCAGTATTGTTCAATTATTTTCCAATTTTTATTTATTTAGGATAAGCAGGATAATTCATCGTAATATCGGTCTATTTACTATTAATGTTAAGTTAATTTATATTTGAAATTATTAAAGTGTATACATCTATACAGATAAATAAAATTGGAGTGTCTGATTGTAATATTAAAATAACCGCTTTTTACTAAATGCATATGGATATATACACAGTACATATACCAAAATTAATATTTTTACAATTTTTGTTTGTCTGTCTGTCTGTCCGTCTGTCTGTTTGTTCCGGCTAATCTCTGAAACGGCTGGAACGATTTTGACTGGGACTTTCACTGGCCGATAGCTGATGTAATAAGGAGTAACTTGGCTACTTTTATTTTAGAAATTTTATTTATTTTTATTATTATACATAAATAATAAAAAAAAAACTATTCCGCGCGGACGAAGTCGCGGGCACAGCTAGTTATAGTATACGTATATATTGTTACACATGTTTGGACAAATAAAAAAATTAATGAAAAAATATTTTATAGTTCTTGGGTTATTATGGGTTGAAAAGTGCTGATTTTTACACTTACCGACTGACTCACTCACCAAAATTCTAAACCATCTCGGTGACTTTAAAACTTAAAATTTAGTTTTAAGATATATACTCGTAATGACGGGAAGACGACGCTGTAGTTTTCCTGCAGCTATCGCTCTCGGTGGATGTGGATGTGTAAAGTGTGTGAGCTAAGCCAGGTAACCTATCCGTATCTCTTAAACCTAATTCAGATACATCCGAATTAAACCATGACCGCTAGAAAGGTTTAACATATTCGCAAAATTGCGACTGTAATTAAGATATTTTACTTAATGTTTTCAACATAATTTATGTTGTACAAATATAAAACGATTTAACGTACGAATTGTATTTATTAAGTATACATGGAAAACACGATAGCATCGTTGCGCGTGTCATTGTAACCTAATACGCAGGTTAAGCAACATCGACCGCAGTTTTTGTATTGGATATGTATCTCAAGCTTTTTCCCGGCTGTTGTCGACAGACGACAGTCGTTGAGTTAAGTCAGTGGCCTTCGAGCGGCTTGCAAACACTGGGCCTGCGCCAATCCGCAGTGGAGCAGTGTCGTGGAGTATGCTTTAAACCCCTTCGGTTGATGGGAGACCCGAATCCCTGCAGTGGGATGAATTAGTTAGTTGATATAGTAGTAAAGCATATATGCGGTTATATTTAGCATTTAAGTAAGTATATTTATTTTGGGAAAACAGAACTACTTTATGCAATTTGATAATATTAGATAATAAGATAATATTGTGATGATGATCAGTTACCCACGAGTACGTCAAAAATATTCCCTCGTTAATTCCACCTACCTTCTCCTTGAAATCTGACACGAACAGTTCCTACTGTTTACACTTCAAGTGACGTTAATTTCGAAATAAGTACTGTTCATCTATCTATCTCCATTTACATTTACATACCAAGTCCCTGGGGGGTAGACAGAGAACCGAGAGCCACATCACTTGTTCCTTGAGCACCCACTAGCTTCTTCTACATTCATAGAAATAAGTACTAAAGAACCAATATGTGTAGGTAATTAATTACAATACGTATACGTAATCGTATCTTAGTACTGCGTCTAGAAGAACAACTTATTAACTCTTCCTATAATAAACTAGGTGTAAGAGAACGGGACACTATTAGTAGTTTTGTATCAATATAAACACCGTTTATACTTTAAGAATTAACAGTTGACTTAAAACTTAATATTTAGAATATATGTCCCAGGCATACACTCATGTGGTCTTTAAATAATCACTTTTGAATGAGGAAGTCACAACATTTTCAGAGGTACAAACGACTAAGAGAACTTCCCTGACGGATTTACTCCGATTCGCTAATTAATGTTAAGAAAATGATCCGTGAAAAATCAATCATTGCCTTGGTTATGGCAACCATACCATAACCAAGTTCGATCTTAGCGATTATTCAAAATATAAGAAAATTTTCTAGTTAACCAAGAGAAACAAAGTTATTTGACAAACAGAGGAGAAAAATGTACTGAACTATTTTATCTTAACCTATTTATATATAGATACGGTGCACACACAAAAGGGTCATTTACACACTGTGTAGACATAAGCAGTCACATAATTTCCACTAGACATAGCTCATTAACTCATTACCAGTTGTGCTTTATTAGAATTGTTTGATCTTTCTCTAAATATTATTGTAGAACTGTTGACGGAAAAATGGGTCAACGATTTAGCCTACGTCACAGACAAAGATAAACTAAAAACTACATATATAACGCTAAACACGTATACAGAATAACAATAGACAAGCGGCTTTAATATGGCACTATTTCTTTTTAATAAAACGTGAACTTTAATTCATAGGTATTACGATCTATTATCGTATATTGTAAATTTATGAACGGATACAATGTGTTAGTCACCGGAACATTGCGCCGAATATTGTCCGGAGCTCACCTGGGCTGGGAGTGCTGTGAACCAGTAATGAATACTAATTTAGTTGTATATATTGTATGTAATGTATTGTGGTAACAGATTGACGACATACAGTTTAATTTAGGAAGTAATTTGACGGCATAAATGCATAAATTAACACAAACAGACAGGTGTTAAGACTTAACAACAATCGAAAGCGTAATCAATAATCATGTACCCATGTCGTTTAATTGTTTAATTAAAATAGAAATGACATACTTTAATGCATAAAAATGTAAATCAGTGCAATCCAGGTAATTAAATTATTACATTTTAACAGAAATTGTTAATAAAACATTGTTAATTAATCAATCAACAGCAAAATTAAAAACTCAAAATACACGACTACAAAGCTTAAGCTGTACCCAATATCCATACGCGTATATACTTATAAGATGAAAAACCTATAATATATATACAGTATATATGTGTAATGTCCCCCTTTAATATGAAGTGCGGACACTAAAACCTTTCAATTTCTATCTCGCCTAAAATTAATATAATATATAATCTTGTTAAAATTAAAAGAAGTTCATATTTCTTATTATGGTAAATAAATAGCATTGCCTTTCATTTTAAATGAAATTATAAGGCATTTGTTATCATAAATCTAGATTTGTCACCACAAACGAAATATTCCGATGATACCTTTCTGCCAGGCCTTATAATAATACTGAACTAATTAGAATTTCCTCTAGAAACGTTATCATATCATTGAAATGCACAATTATCATTAATTCTCGTGTAAATAGTACACACAATACACTATGGTTGAACAACGAAAATGTATCTGTCCCGCTTTAGCCCAGCTGTTACATTATGTTTTTCATATGTCTGTCTTTGTCGTCGCGTATCTATATTTATCTCGGAGATGCAGCTTCCGGCCAAACATCGTTTGGTGAAGGCTGGCGGACCAGTTGCGATGCATCGCGACGCTTCAAATAAAAATTTGCCGGAATCAAGATGGACTTCTTCGTTGCTAATATAGGTTAAAATTACACGTTATGTTTTACACAAATCCTCTCTCATATCTATTACCTACACATAAAGAAGCATTTGAGCAGCATGGTGGATAAGGACTCTAAACTCCTTCCGTTTATGAGACTGGCGGCAGATGAACAGTATGGGTTGGTCTGGATATGCCATACGACCATATTATTGACTGTGATATCATTGTGTTGCATTTTTTTCTACATAATAGTTCGTAATTTACACATAGTATCTATATACTCAGCTTCAGTCGGCGTTTCTTTTTTATAAACCGCGGTTTTTCTTATTTACCTACAAAATTCGATCCATATCGTAATTTAAAGTACCTAATATAATTGTATTGAATATTCAATTATATTACTCTAGTTAGTCTAACTTTACCTGATTTAACTTTCGCAATTGGGTGCGTTTATTAACATGTTAAATGTAAGTAAACCATTTACAAATTTGCAATAGTTTCCGAACATCAATAGTTTCGAACCTTACATCTGAATAAAGTAAAAGCGTCAATAAAATTATTATATCATTATTCTCAGAGTTGATGAATATATGCCGGATGATAATTTAGGTTAGCGATAAATTAAAAATTTAAATCTGCAGCATTTCGCAGAAATCTCATTAGAGCATATTGTATATTCGATATTAACATATAGTATTACTACAACTGTTTTAAAACAACTGGCATAACTATCTTGTCATAGATGAACTTGTAGTTCTTCTATTATAGCACTGACAACTTCTAGACTACTGAGGAAGACTCCTAGAAAATCTCAGGGAAAAATTATCATGCAATTACGAGGAAGATGTTTCCTGATATTCAGGAAAAGAAGATATCTACGAATTTGTTAAGAGAGTAGTAGAATTTGTTAAGTAAGTAGTGCGCATCGAAGCAGCCCGTCTGGGGAAGTACCTCCACCTCACAGAAAACCGCAGTCAAATAACAACTCCCTAGAGGGTCGTTGTGTTCGTAAGTGTTAGTGAGGTCACCAGTCAGCTCCTATGGAGTTGCTGTGTTAGCAGCAGAGGTGGTATCGCGCGAAAGACACTTAGATATATAGACACTAGAATCTAGAGATCAAATTTGCTAGATATTTGGAAGGTATCATTTTTTTCCTGGATATCCAGGAAAAAAAGGATCCATTGGGAAACTGTATCGACCGTCAGAATTATTTACAAAATCATAAACAGTACGCGTATTGTACAAACAACGAGTTGTTTACTTCACGACACATTTATGTTTGCAGATGGCATACGACGATAAATGCAGGTTTCGGAGAATTTTTCATTATTTCGGTTATGCACGGTTCCTTTCAGCGTTCCATTTATCCTGTAGGTACTCCTAATGGAACACTGGAACGCTGTGAAGTTGAAGATGCATACTGTAAATTTGCGAAAGAGGAACTGAAAAAGGAAATTATTGCAAAGTTCTACATCTGGAGATATCTCAACAAAGGAACGTATATCGCCGGCCTTTCCATCACACAGATGGCATTTGCCAAACCGTGAATGATAGTGGAATGTACCATCATGTTGTGTTCATTTAATATTAGCTAGTAGTATCTTTGAAGTATCTATATATGTATAGTATTATATATAGTATTTTTGAAGAATAAAGTGTGTAATGCGTGTTATCCCCACTAGATGTATAAAGTAAAATTACGAAACTTTTAATGTTATATTGCAAAATGGTCCAAAAAAAACTGAAAAAATGAGGCAGGGCCAGATTTAAAAAGTCAAAATAAACATACTGATTATTAAATTCTTCTTTGTACTGCTTATAATTATAATCATTAAATAATCAAAATACGTGCTATTTTTAGACTTTTCATTGTTTCCTGTTGAATTAACATAACCTGTGCTTTTCAAAAGTACTACCTATATATTGTTGCGTTATGTTATGTTTATTACAACAAAAATATTGGAAATGATAAATATAGAAACTATAGAAATGACGAGTATTTTAAATTACAAATTTTGCAAGGTCAATGGATTTGCTCCCTTGTTATTGAATATTGTTATATAATAATTCACATGCGTTTCTTGAAGGAATTGGCCTCTTACCTGCACAGAATTTCTTTTGTTCAAATTGCAAAGTACAAAATGGCGGCAGAACTTGAACTTTATTGACTCAATTTATGTTACATATCGATCCATACGTCATAAATGACAGAGAATTCTCTCAGTAATTTTGTTTATTTTACATGAATTACCGGTAAGTATCCAGAACAACAAAGCGGCACTATAATAGTACTTCGTCGTATTATTATGCAAATGGGAGGTCCCAAAGGCGTGAATTTAATCACGATCGAGTTTAATTACTTTCGATGAAGCTTCAGGTCTGTGCTGATTAGCGCTGCCGAGCCGTGGACCAATTTTGAAATGCTAATTCTAATTACATAGTTAACGGTCAACTAGACGAATAAGGTAAAATGTGCACATAATTAACGGTAAAACATTTGTACACTTTGCCGGTATATCTACTATTTGGAGAATATTTTTATTTATCTGGAGGATATTTTTCTACTGTTCCGTACTCATAAGGTACCAACGTCACTCTATTACTAAGGCTACTCTATTTATCTGTCTGTCCATCCATCCGACTATCACAGAGTTGTATCTTGTGAACTGTAATATGTAGACACTGGTAGACACCTAAAATGTTTACAGATTATGTGACTAAGGTCGCTATAACAACAAATAATAAATATAAAATAAAGGGTCTTTATACGAGAAAGGTATTAGGCGTTTTTTCAAAAATATTAAAAAAATAACGTAGGATTAAATACCCAATTATATGATGGTACGGAACCGTTCAAGTGCGAGTGCAACTCGCGCTCGATCGGTTTTTTATAGATATATATAGTCAAATGGGTTTAGGGTCAATGTTGAATATTCTTGCAAGCTTTTAATTAACTTGTTGGATAATGTGTCATATGCGCGTGTAAAATTTTACAAACCAATTTTGGAGTGCTTATTGTACTGAAACCTGGCTCATTCATATAACTTCGAAGTATCTTCTTCTTATCTTAGAAGCACGATTCTAAGATAAGTTCGCAGCGATAGACGCGACTGTTAGTCATTTAAAAAAGTATCGACCCCAACGGCTTAATATGACTATTGATAATGATATGAAAACCTACTGCTTATATTTATCTACTGTGATTGGTCTGTATGTGTACTCTCGACTAAATCTTATGTTAATGTTTAAAAAAGTATTCAATTGCTTTTATCCATCACCGAAAAGTCCTATTATCAACAAATGCGTTGTTACAACAGTGTTAATATTATGCGGTGTGAAGTTGTAGGTAATTATAGGTTATAGGATAACAATAAAACTATACGCACATGTGGCGAATAGCGCTGATAGTCATAACCGGCCAGAACTAGGCCAACTTGATGACCTCCAACGAGGATTTAATTTTGGTGTAAAGTTAATAAATTTGAAGCAATATTTTTAGTTTTATACAATATTTCAAATATGATTTAATTCCTACCACTACTAAGAACACGTGTAAACAATTAGCACGTGATCTCAGATTACAGAAGCATATGATATTGTCTATGGTCAGTGAAAATGTCGAGTATTGCATTTTTTAATGAGTATAGACGTACACGTTATTACTGAATATGTGTACTTAACCGTAACTGAAATTACGTGTTTATCAATATTTTATCATTTTTATTACATTAAAATAAAAATAGGACAAGCAGGAAGTATTCATTAATTTGAATAGTGTAGGATGTGCCCGGCTAGCTCAGTCGGTAGAGCATGAGACTCTTAATCTCAGGGTCGTGGGTTCGAGCCCCACGTTGGGCGTAAGTTTTTTTTTTCACACTTGTCTTTTTATTATTCTGATGAATTACTTTTTATTTCTATTTTTTAATTTTCGCAAAATTTTAAACAGGTACATTTTTATTTTAGTTTATCTTCTTAGTAATATTGGATACTGAATTACTTTATGGTAATCATTTTCAGTCCAATATTTCAGTGCAAGGTTCCGTACCCGAATGGTAATGCCACTCTGACGTATACTTACGTGCTGTGGAATGGCACGGGTCTCAAACCCGCGAACAGAATGCGTTACAAAGTTTAATAATCCTACTAAATTATGTAAGGATCGAGTCACGTGGCGCTCGGTTCTCTTTGCCTTACAGGGTAAGCAGAGAGAAGGGATTTGGCGGGACGTTATGGATAGAATTATAAATTATAATTACAAATTAAAATACCTATTTTTCATTACCGGTGTAATAACACGTTTTTGGCAGCTTATGTTTTTATTCTATCGTATTTACTTACTTTTGAGTGAGTTACTGAGGACGTTTACTATATCAATTTTTACTTTACTATAGTATAAGTTAGTTTAAGCAAAGGACAATCAAGTTCCAACTGTAGTTAAGCTGTTCATAAATACACACATTCAGATCAACATTGTGAGTTATCTCTTCTTTAAACTTCCTAGAAGTGCATCTGTCATACTCACTAAGTGGGTTAATTGTCTCGGTTAGTACCTAGTCGCTAGTCGGTTGTTCATAACATTGACCGACCGACGCATGAAAAGGTGTTAATGTAAATGACATAATGAATCATGGCTACAGCTGTGTCCCATTGTAACCAAAATAATGTATGTACATACATTGCCACTCAATGTGAGTTTCAATTTAAAGCCCCGCCAGAAAGCAGTGAGTTAGGTATTACTTCCATAATATCCCACGAAAAATATCCACAGTGAGGTAATTAGCGAAATCAAAAAAAAAATTATGTTTAAAGTTATTCATATATAAATATTTAGACAGTTTAGTAATTTTTTCTCCTCTGTTTGTTAAACGATTTACTTTTTTTTATTTGTTTAGTAGCTATTGACCAGCTTTAGTGAGTTTTGCGTACAAACATTTGGGAACAATAGAAAAAAATTATTACGGCATTTTTTATATACTTTTACCGTCTGATATGGCGGGGACGTGGCGTTTAAGTTTTAAATGGTAGGTTTGATTTCCGAATTTACTAGGAGTATAGATTCGGAATCAGATTTTGTTTGAACAATAATTTTACTTAGCATTTTTTTTTTAAATGATTAAACGGAAAGGCTAATGATTCATGTCAAATTTTGTATTTAGATAAGTTTTACTTTTTAAATTTATCTACACAGGTTACTTTCCGATTATCTTTTCCTTTCGATATTACATACAAATATAAAAGTCAGTCAGACATAACGTCTATGGCGATAGTTGCAAGGATCAAAGTGGTAAGCCTGATGTACTTAACTGCAAGTTATTGAAGTCCTGTGCAGTCAACAAATCACACAAACTCTTGGACGACAAATTTTTGGAATATAGGTATATTCCAAAAATTTGTCACGAAAAGTGCGTTATGCATGAAACGACTAATAAGTTTTCTGAAGCTTGGCAAAATGCCAGCAATTTACCAATGTCCGTTTCGTTGTTTTACACTGACTCACTCCGAAAAAACACACTACTTTCATTGAAGATTTCAATATTTATCACACCTTCGTAATGTTTTGTATTTTTTGTACTTTGCCAAAAATACCACTGAACTGAGTAACGATTTACCGGTGTAAAGACATTTTGAATTTGGGACTTGACAATAGGGCATTATTTTATTAAATGAAAAATTTGACGCTGAGTATACAGTGTGGTATGGTAACTACACACTATACACTCAATATGCAAATTTTGTGATGATATAACAGTTACCTACCTTGTTACATAATTATATGATTTTTATAACATATAAACAGAATAAGATACAGATATACAAACCGAAAGTAGAAGGACGTAGGAGCCAAGAAGGCTAAGACTTACTTACCATGACCAAATTGATCGTGTTTTATCAGAATGTAATGTCAGGAGCCCTAAAAGCAAGCGTGCATGAGAAAAACTATAAATTTAATGTTCAGAGGCGAGGAGCGAGGGACCGAGTCGTGTATAGCGCTCGGTGCTCTCTGTCTACCCGGCAAGAAATTTGGCGTGAAGTTATAGATAAATGTATTTTATACTACATACACTAAGGTGGCGTATTTTATGGGCATTTGCGATATCAGGCGCTTTTTTTTTGCGTTGCCGACCCTACATTCTAAATTTGCCTTGCCTTGTGGGGAGAATATAGAATATATATAGTAATTAAAATAGGAATTTGATCCCCAGATTTTATCATTACAGTTACATGTTAAAGAAGTCAATCTAATAAACCTGTTTTGACATATTTACCCTTTGTTACCTCATGGCTGGTAGAAAGCAATACTTATAATTATTATATAGTATATGTTATACAGCGTCGCTCAACGTTCCAGACTGTTTCCTACCAAATCTCCTTGAACCACTCAAACTACGTAATGTTATGCAAAGCTGCATCTAAGCCCGGGCTATCACGAAGCAGGACAATGGATATCTCTTGCAGTTTGCAGTGCATGTGCTGTGAGCTTAGCATCAGATGCGTTATATCTTAGAATATATCTATTCCACATGTTCTTATGTATACTTTTTACAAAAGGACAGGTGGGGTCTGTGTGGGGCTTCGCAAGATCTTTCCCTGGCCGACGAGGCGGGAACAGCAACC
Source organism: Pyralis farinalis (assembly GCA_947507595.1). Classification (NCBI taxonomy): domain Eukaryota; kingdom Metazoa; phylum Arthropoda; class Insecta; order Lepidoptera; family Pyralidae; genus Pyralis; species Pyralis farinalis. The sequence goes on along the minus strand of OX382272.1, from coordinate 11,173,988 downwards.
TGGGTCTATGTAAAATATGCCGATCACGTTCTGCGTACCTACATGCCGTAAATATTATTAAAACTCACATCAAGCAACGTATATAAATCACTAGCTACAGCCCGCAATTTCGTCCGCGTGTATCCCGGTATCCCTGAGAACCGCTTTTACTTTCTTTTTCCTCGGCTTCTAAGTATCGTATCGTGATGCCTATACCCTTCCTCGAGAATTGGGCTATTAAATGCAAGAAGGCTTTTTTTTAATCCGACGGCAGTTCTAGAGATTAGCGCCATCAAACAAACAATCAAAGAAATAAATTCTTCCACTTTATATAATTTTATAGATAAATAATCAAACAAATATGTTATTTTTCGAGTCACTATAATATAGACATTTTATTACGGAAGGCCGACCAGTTTCGATCTCATAAGGCTCCCACATACATTATACCCTAATACAGGATGGAAACATATTTTGTTGAAAAATTTGCGTCACTTAAATGTAGTATATTAAACATTGACAAATATCTATCTATATCTTCGTGCCAAGTTCTGAGGGGTTAGCAGAGAGAAGCGAGTGCTTTGTGACTCGGTCCTTACACACTTCACTTGCTTCTATTACATTCATAGCTCTTTTCATGCACTCTCGCATGCACCTGGGGCTCTTAACGCCACCTTGTGATAAAACACGACAAGCAATTTGATCTGACCTGCTTTGTGTGCTTCCGCCACCAGTTATTAATTTGATCTAACCTGCTTTGTGTGCTTCCGCCACCACACACGGTTGGTGGCGGAAGCACACAAAACAGGTTAGATCAAATTCCATGTAAATTTGACTTTCGCAAAATAACGCCTGATTCTATTAAAACACGACAATTCTGATCACGATTGGTGAGCCTTGGCCTTCATTGGTTCCTAAAGCCTAAAGCGTTCCACTTTCGCATTGTATATGCAATTCTTTCCTCTTGCATTCTTAATTAAAGAATTATAATGATACAAATTCACAATTTGCACTTTGTGGTTATATACATTAAATATGTTTCATTAACTAGTTGTATAAATATGATTATCTTGAATAATTCTTTACTGAATCGACATTTTAAAATATCTGTGTCCGTATTGAATATTCTATTTATCGATATTTATACTCTTGTTGCAAGTAGAACCTAATTTGAGCGAAATGTAATAAAAGCCACGTATTAGCCACTCAATATATTTATTTACCCTATGTTTTGAACTTTTACTTATTTCCGAATAACAAACGTATATTCCATTTTGCAATTCCTCTATAAAAATCTGCTAGAACTATTCCACGCGTGTTTGATAGCTACTTTCCTGCAAACATTTTGCATGAATACTACACACGCCGCGTATATAGCAGCATCTACGCCAGGATTAGCAGGAAACGGGACAATGCATATCTCTTGCAGTTTGCAGTGTGTTTACCGTGCTACCTAGCCGCCCAGACGTGCTTTGTTTCCGATGATATGTCGTCGCCAGACCGACGCACTGTTTTTGCCATATAGTATCCTACTACGTCAGTACTAATATCTATTGCAAACGCATATAATGCACTGTAAAATATGACACGGATCAATCGAATTGAAACAATTTTGTTAAAGGAAGTTGAATTGAAAGACAATCTACTACGATGGGTAATATAGAAATGAACGACTTCGGAAAAAAGCTTTTTTTAGCTTTTTTAAAATCGAGTACAGCAGTGAAGTATTTCGATTCGAATAAGAAAGTACGAGGTAGTCGAGTATGAATGTTCATTGTGTTGTAAATGATGACGTCATCGGTCTCAGCGGGCAGCAGCTCTCGTTCTGAGTAAGCTTTTAGAAAACTTGTCATACCTTTGTTATTTCCATTTGCCTAATAAACTACTAACGTACCTGACAGACGTTATCCTGCCCGAAAAAAAACAATTTCCTAGATCCAGAATGCAGCAACACCTACCGGGTTAGATTGTAAATCTAAACCAGCCAGGGGCCCACTCAAACACACACAAAAGATTTCATCAGAATCGGTTCCACCATTTAGGAGGAGATTCTTCTTTGTTAGCGTTATCCCGTTTTCATTAGAATTGGGGGAGTCAGATACCTAAAAGTCTGGCGAAGATACTGATTATTACATAGAACGACTGGCGTTACACCCAGAGGGAAACCAGATATCTTAGGGAAGGCTACGCGTTTAACGAAAAATAAAATTTCTTGGACGTGCAGGTTTTCCGACATTTCTCTTTACCGCCGAGCAAGTGATAATTACAAATATGTACATAAATTCTAAAACTTGCATTTAGTCACGCCAGGGCGAATACTCTATCAACTGGGCTATCACTGTTCCAAATAAAACTAGGGGAGCTGGGCCTGCGGCGCATTGGCAGAGCTACTTTTGCACAATAAGTAAATAACAGCAAGCTGCGTAAGCAGAGCTGCTAACCCTAACCCTTGTGTCAATAAATATTTTGACAATTAATTTGACCCGGAATATAAATTTGCAAATCTTGAAATGAGCTCGCCATACGCGCTCCAATAGACTTTGTATTGGAACGGTTTTTCGGGCGATAACATCACTTATCGATATCCTTTATTGAGCAAATCGAAATTTAATCTATTTTAGGGGAATCTACAATACTTAAGGTACATTCACGTCGAACAATCAGCTCTCTAGCTTCTAAACTGAAGGAGTACTACGTGTAACAGTCGAAAACCTCAAAACTGCAAAAAAGACAATTTTCTCGGTTATAAAGTTTCGCTGGCTAACGCAGCTCTGCAATTAATTAAAATTAGGTATAAATATACAAAAAATAGATTAAGAGCAGTGATAGGCCAGTGGATAAAGAATACGGCCTAGTGAACAATAGGTCCCTGGTTCGAATCCTGGCATGTACCACTAAATTCGTGTTTTCGGATTTAGATACATATTTGCAATTATCACTTGCTCGGCGGTGAAGGAACACATCGTAAGGAAACTCACACGTCCAAGAAAATATATTTCGAAAGACGTGTGACCTTATCTAAGAATGATCTGGTTTTCCCTCTGGGTTGCGGAGTTCTGACGGCAGTCGCTCCATGTAAAAACAGTATCTTCGCCAAATCCTTAGGCTTAGGTAGCGGAACCCGCCATTCCTAGTGGATTAGGAAACGGGATAACTCTAAGAAGAAGGAAAGAAGACAAAAGTAGATCATCCAGGCTGATATTCTTTCGTTCCGTTCACAGTTACGACAGACTGGAATTTGTGCAGTTACTCGCGCCACCTACACTGAAGGTAATATACCTACTTTACGTACAGGTACAGTAAACAGCGATGCACTTTGTTGCATCTCGCAACTGCAGACTAATGAACAGACGTGGCGTAAAACACTTTTAAACGAGCACCTACACTTTTTGTTTACTACAAACTCTAGACACCTTAGCACAAGAAAATGCGCTTTGATGTAGCTCTATTTAAAAAAGTCTACCGAAACAGACGTAGGTATATGTGCGTATGGACATGGGATATTTCTTTATATAAATTCGTGCCGCATCAAGTATACAGCCCTCTTTATGTAAAGTGTACCGTAGCGTTCATAGGCTTGTAATATAGAATAGAAAAAAGGTCAATCATTTGTTTATATAGGAAGTATCACTTGCGCATTGCAACACCTGCTACTAACACAGTAACTCCTTAGAGGCTTAATTGTAACATCATTCACTCATAAAACACAACAACCCTCCAGGGAGTTGTTATTTGGCTGAGGTTTTCTGGAGGAGGCACTTTCCCAGACCGGCCACTTTAATGTACGCTATCTATCTATAACTTCACGCCACATCCCTCGCGGGGTAGGCAGAGAGAGTCGAGCGCCACGTGACTCGGTCCTTACGTACCTCACTCGCTTTTTTAGCATTAATTGCTCTTCTCATGCACACTCGCTGGTTTCTAAGGATAGAACACGACCAGTTTGGTAGGTAAGTCTTGGCCTTCCTCGGCCCCAACTTCCACTTCCACTTCTTCCACTTTTGCGTTGTTTCTTCAAGTCTGAATCAAAGGAGCATGCCTCTTCTTATTTTAACACCGACGCTCTCTTTCAGACCAACTGGATTTCTAACATCATCATTGCGAATACGGCCTAGAAGCGGTGCGCCACAAATTTTGCGCATCGCTCGCATTTCGACCGCGTTCATCCTATGAAACTAGGATAAACGCGTTTAAAAAGATGCATTGTTTCCACTGACAACCTTCAAATGATGGGAATATCAAATTTCCCTATTTTAAACTCGCTATTTTAAACTTTAAAATAGCGATTTATTATAAAATAGTCTGAACATGCTTTGTGCGGTCGACACGCGCCGTACAAACCATCTTGTCATATCTTTTAATCTGCTGATAACTTGAGTTGGGTTTGCCTTGTCTGAGATAGCTATGAGATTGTTTGAAAATACACATCAGTATATATTAACTAGAATCAGTGTACGTAAATTATATACTGAATTTGAAACTGCAATCCATCTACAACAGACAAACAATCATTTAACCCTTTACGATATGAGCTGAGACATAGATTAGTGTGCCTAGATTCTAATTACAAAATTTTTTTTATTCCTATCAAACTAATTTGCATATGCAGTCGGGCTTGCACACGTAGTGTTCAGTGCCAACGTGTAAATAAAAAAACAGACGAACATACTACAGCGGAGCCTTAATAACAAGGTCCCGCTGGTACCAGAAAAAGGAGATTAGAAAGTAGTACTTGTTGGGAAAAAGCGCTGTAAATATCTTATTAACTTTAACAAACAATTATTGTACGAGTTCTACCTTCACAAATATATTTTGTGTATCTCGGAAACGGCTCTAACGATTTGGATCAAAAGGGTTTGCTTATTCATTTTATCTATATAGGCCACCACCACAGATTTTACTTAAAAAACACTTGATGATAGTAAAATTAGTATCGTCGCTTGCCTGCCTATAAAAATATAACCGTAACTTTTTAGCTCTACCTGATATCTAAACTGAATCGACCAGTATAAATAGCGTATTTATAACTTCTACGGTTGTTAAAAAATAACGCCATAGACTTGTTCACAATAGTTAACAGGAATATCCTGCAAAAAATGTTTATTTATTTTTCATGAATGTCAACAATACCTATAATTTATAACAGCGAGTACATATTCGCTAGTATACAAACAGTTGGTTTATATTTCAAATAGTGTAGAAGCAGCGCATAATAAAGTAAGACGGTCCATCGCAAGCAAAATGCGGTGTTATGAGAAAAGCTTGAAAGCTCAAAGAGATCTTGGCAACAAACGTGAGGCACAGACAATCTGCTAAAAGCACGTGGATGTATTTTCCATTTATTCTAGAATTCAGACTATTACAGCAAATCTTTCGATGTAAATCAGCAGAATGCATTTAAATGTTTTACATTGCAATGTTTATTGAATAAAAATATATTAAATCTACATCTGATACAGTTCCGCTTTGAAAGATTGTTATCTCTTCGAAAAAAAAACAAACCAAGCAGCGAATAGAACTAAAAAACAAAACCAAAAGAATCAACATTTGATTAAACGGAACAGCTTTCTTTACTCGTATAAATTATACTCCCCAATCGTATTTGTCGACGAATTGTCACTGTTTACAGAGACATTTCAAATTATCTGTCGTTAATGGCATACATTTTACGAATGTAAAATGTATTTTGCATTCTATAACTTATTTATAGAATGCAAAATGGCTTTCCAACATCAAATTTGACGTTAAGCAACGTTGAAAATTCAGTGTGTTTAAAGAATAGCGCAACTACGAGTAAATTAAAGAAATGAGAACACAAGTTAAAGCTTTTGGCCAAATTTTGATATTAGTGGTTCGCCCATCACTTTAGCGGAGGTCCTCGCCTGAACGCTCCCTAATCTTGAATAATCTGGCAAAATAGAGGAAATAATAGCGATATTTAACGAACAGAAACCTTACAAAAGATCGTAGTTAGATTTACTAAAATAATCAATTTAAAAAACTTTGTGGAGGGTTATTATATTTTTAAGTGTTTTTAGCAGTAAGCTCCAGGGGAGTTGCTCCGAAATCGACAGAGTGGCAACGCACGGCCGGTCCTAAACTTTAAGCGAGTTGAAAAAAGTAGGCGGTTATAGGATCGTCGCAATTTTTATATTGTATTTTTGTTCATCTTCGATCACAGCTTTCTTTGATTTAATATTTCAGGATCAATTTTACTGATTTCGGTAAAGCAAACTGTAATCTAATAATATCTATAGAGCCAAATTTGGTATAAATTTTATGAAGAATTCATGATTATATGATTAGATAAAATGTTATTAAAAAGCTTATCATAACAGACTTTCTTTACGTCTTCCTCATGTTAATGATTCGATTTTTTTGATGGCGTCAATAGTTCTACCAATAACAAAAGACCGGTCTCAGCAGTAAGATAATTGCTTGCCAGCAGGCAGACTGCACGCATCAGTGGTATTAAAAAATATATGTACTATTAGGATCTGCACTGCTATAAAAATGATTTTCCTTATTCTTAGTCATAAAGTTAATTTTCATCAAACTTTTGCAACACCAGTTTTACTTGGCCTTCGGAGGCAAATTAGTGAAAGTTCCGCAAGATCCCAATATCTAATATATATGCTGTGTCCCTATTGCAATGAACCAGTTACCACTTACATAAGTTTAACAAACACGCTAGTTGCGCCGGCGCAGGAAACCGCTAAATGCCGCAGTTACGCCGTGTTTATACTGTAATTAAATCGAGCCCCGATTTATACCTACTCGATTTTATCTCATAATCATCATAATCAGTATCACTTTGGCTCCTGTAATGTGCAATCAGCATATCAGATGATGTGATGGGAGGTCGGATAACATGAAAACACTTTTGTTTAATCTTTGGTTAAATTTACTCGTGTACACAGGATGGCAATTATGTTAAATAATAATTGGCTTAATAAAAAACATTTTGGTTGGAAACTCCTAGTGCCTGATTGGCCCCGCATTAATTTGGTAAAGTATCAACTACGCTGAATACTTCTAAAAAAATGTACACGTAAAATTGAAATGTGTTCAAATAAATAATGTGCTGAAAAAGGGCCAAATCAAAAGCATCAGAAACCGAGAAGCATGCAATGTAGAAAAAGCGAAAGAGGTATGTTTGAATACATGGCGTTCCATAGATTCTGCCTACCCCAACGGAAGACAGACGTGATGGTATGTAGGTTGAAATGTTGAAATGCGAGTTTTTTGAAGCAACGATGTAGTTGAAGTTGTGAAGGTGGTTTTCACAGTTTAGGAACATTTGTAATTTAACCGTATTTGTAAATTTATCAATAGAAATATAAATTATATGATCCACAGTTACGGCAAAATTCTTTCATGGCGGCATGTCAGCCCCAATGAAAATTTGTCGGATTTTTCACAATTTGTAACAGTCCAGGAAATAAACGAGCGGGCCGTCTTCTCGGCTCGCGGATTCGCATAGTCGCTAAAAGAGCATCCCACTCGTCACTTAGCCCATTAATCTCCTCCCAAACCGTCCGTCCGTCTGTCACTGCCAGTAATCTAATACGACACGCCAGCTTTTTGTCCCCATATTACGGGTAGTTGGAGGAAATACGGTTTAAAATTGCCTTTAATCCGTCAAAGGATAATAGCACCATTGATTGTGGGGGAATCAAAAATCTTAAGGATTTCGTCTTTCGAGAAAGTGAGAAGTTAATCATAAATCAATGAGCGCATGAACGTATTCCATATTAAATACCCAAATGTATTTTGATAAAGTGAATCTAATATAACATTTTTCAATTCACCTGCTATTCATACATTTTTAAAGTTGCATACATATAGAAATCCTGTTAGGTTTATTGATAGGTGAATGACACTTCATTGAAATGACGCCTTTTCACAGCATTTTTAATCTTTACTGGCGGCGTCTTTAATGAAACCTCATTTATTTTGTCGCCATATATGACTTAATCTGTATAATCGCAAGAATGCGTTTCCACATACGCGATGACTTCACAACCAAATCACAGTACAAACACAAACCTGTACGTTGTAGATTCAACCAATGGCTCACATAACTTACTAGTCTCATACGACGGGTCCTTGGTCGAGATAGTCGAATCCTGGTGTGAGCAATCTACTGAATTCTTATTTTCGGATTTATGAATACGAAACCATCGTGAGGAAACCCGCATGTCAAGAAAATATTTCGAAAGACGTGTCCACAACCCATAAAGAAAACCAGACCTTTCTTAGGTTAGGTCACACCTAAGAAAGGTCTGGTTTTTCCTATTGGTTGTGAAAGTCTGACGGTAGTCGCACCAATATAAAAATTAGTAACTTATTATAATTTTACCTACGTATAGGAACCCGCAAATCATAATAGATTAGGGAGAAGAAGAATAGAATAATGATTCTGACTTTATTTAGTTACCCAAGAAATAAACACACGACCAACTTGTTACGAGCACGAACCAATAAACCACTCGATAATGAACGTACATGAACGTACCCCGCGCTAATAAAAACGTTGTGTTTTAGCACTTAAATATCTCAGTGTTTCGAGCCTACTGACCAATGGGAAATTTTTAACCAATAAGCCAATATATAATATATATAATAAATGCAGCCCGTTTGGACAAGTACCTACCTCCACCTCACAGAAAACCGCAGCCAAATTACAACTCGCTAGAGGGTTGTTGTGCTCCTGCGTGTGAGTGAGGTCATCAGTAAGCTTCTAAGGAGTTGCTGTGTTAGCAGCAGAGGTGGCTTCACGCGAGTGATACATAATGTATTACAAGCGTTCATAGGCTACGGTAACCGCTTTACATCAGGTGGGCCCTATGCTTGTATGTCTTCCGACGTTGTATAAAAAAAAAATAAGTGCCGCGATGTTGATCCTCGAACTAGCCAATAAGCTAGCTGTGTGTTGAATTGAGTTACTACGTAATATCGTTCACATTGGTTCTACACAGGTTATGTCGTTCATGGTTACGAGGGATAAGATTTTAAGAGTCAAAATTACAAAGAATTAAACAGTTACACGCTGTTATTGGCAAAAAATATTATTAAGGCAAGTTCAAACTAGGTTTCCTTATTGAATCTTTGAGTAGGTTATGCCCACGTCCGACCACTATCATCATATCCGGATTTTTTATACAACACTTCGAAATAAGCACGCGGCTCACCTTATGTTAAGTGGTTATTTACACAGCAATTCTTAAGGAGGTAAACCCACTCATACGCAGGAACACAACAAACAACCCTTCATCGAGTTATTTGGCACTTGTTCAACTTTTTTTAAAAAAAACCGTTTTTTGGGGCGAAGGTACTTCTCAATTAGGCTATTTTAATACGTAGCAACTACGCGAAACACCTATAACTCTAAAAAAAATTTGACTCGGCATATGAGCTATCATTGAAACGATTTTTATTTAACACCATCCATTAGTTTTGAGGTGATATGTCAGATAAGATTCCTAAAGTAAGTGGTTTTGGTATATATACCTACTTAAGATACACGCAATTATTTTATCCATAATTATTTCATGTACAGACAACACCTGAAATATTTTTGGCTATTACAAGCACTTTCTGCTCAACCGACAGTTTCAATTTAGTTTTGGGGCTCACAACCCACACGGACGTACACCGAGGTGTGTCGATTTTTAATTTTAGTACAGAATCCTAAAAATGAAGTATGTACCAGTATGTGTGATGCCAGCTTACACCGCTTTTGTTTTCGATGAAAAGACTCCACACAAAAAATGCAAGAGGTCTTGTAAAGAGGGGATATAGAAAGACATTGTCTGGTAAATCAGACAGGGATTCAGATAACGCAGACAATGCTAGTATAATAAGCAGTCTGTTTCCGGCGAGATTCAGATGAGGCGAAAGCTCACAAGTCGTCAGAATGCCTCTTAGACTATTTAGTATGCATGAGACGCCGCGAGGACTCCGCTACATGTAAATATTTCTACATTTATTTCCGAAACGATTTCTTTGAAGAAAACAAAGTAATTTTTGTATTAACGCCACTCTTGTCAGCCGCAGGTAAAATATATGGATGACTTACCGCATTAATTTCGTGATGTGAACTTCGGATGGATCGCGACTTCGCCGGCGCCGCATCACTTGTCGCCAGCATCGTCAGCAACAATCCTATGACGGCGATCGCCCGCACGCGTACGGCCATTGTCCTTCCTACCGCTGCCATCCACTCCCGTATATCCCGGATGAATTTAAATTTCAAATTAGCGGCTCGCCTTGAACCACCATATACGTCAACCTCCACCCTCTTTTTATTAATCGATTCTTTTCCGTATATGTCATGCTTATGCAATTCCAATCGTTCGATTTCTCTGACTCTGCACGAGTTTCGCCTTTCGAGTTTATTTTCATTTTCGTATTTATCCATAAGAGGTATCCTACTTCTATCTAATTTAGTCGTTTCGTTAATTTCGTCTATATTATCATTGGAATGGTTAATATACATAATTGTTTGCCGATGAGAATTAGAAGGGGGGTTACAGGTAATATTTCTATCTTTATTAGTTACTTGGCGTACTAGTTTTTGCATCTTCATATCTACTAACTCGTCTTCAATGTTGGCAGTGATGATGGATTCCATCCCTCTCCGGAACTCCATAGTAGTTAAGCAATGTAGATTATGGTTATTATATGCGTCGCATTTGTTTTTATCTATTGAAGTGGTCACTGACATTATTGAAGTTTTTTGGTTCGGAGTCATGCCCTTGTGTCAGCTAAGCATATTATTGGCAAAGGTGAAGAAGTATCTCGTCATCTAGTCTGTTCCTGTAGCGTATAACACTATCATTATATTTCCTGTTGCCGTGTGCCAGATTAAGTTCTGTGGACGGGATGCTGCGTTATCTCGCTACGTGGGCGGCGTGCCTGTTTGTTCTATACTTATAATATTCTTGCATGAACAAGATATCGAAGCGATTTCTGCAACAAAGTAGATAATGATGTTTAATTTCACATTTACCTTATTAGAAAGAATAAAAGCTAGGTTATCTATATATCTATATTAATTTTTTACCTTTTTAGAAAAGATCTTAACAAAACTCAAAGTTCTTTTTATACCACTAAGGTTGTAATGAAGAGTACGTGCTTCTGGTACTCAGCTACTCTATTGATATTTGCAAAATCAGAGACATCGGTCGTGCCAGATCCCGTAAAAACTTTTCCTTTTTGAAAAACCTTATAATTTCTTAGGAAACTTCGACAAGGAGTTCATTAGCCCTAACGGGTTGTAACTTCTCTGGAACCGGACAGTTTTTTCAATTTGCAAGGGTAAAATTCCTTTTAGCACAATTCTAAATCTGTGGTAGGAGATGAGAGCTTTGGGTATCGTATCGAACACCTCCTCGGAACACCACCGATTATACAACAGTACTTTCTCAAATTATTTTTTACAGTAGGTGTCACTTATAAACAAAAAGATGAGTATTCATCGGTAAAATAACATTGAAAACAGGAAATCCATTGATAAGAAACCTCTTCAGATGATAACACATACAACACTAATATATTTCTTGACATGCAACTGACTGATAGTGGTTAGTCGTGCATTAAATTATGTGCGAGAGATAACTTGAGACGTTCGTCAATATTTAATTACTATATTGTTTACTACGTTGGATAAAATTACTTTTGTGTCTTTTCTCGTATTAAAAATCATAACAGAAACGCATATTCGTGATAAACGGCTAGGACCAGGTTTTACTGGTATCGGACGGATCACAGTTATCAGACTAGGTTAAAACATACAAAGTGAATCCCCACGAAAATAGGTTTAAAAACTACTTTTAGTAGTATAAAATATCCGGTACGTTTCGTAAAAAATGGAAATGTTTTTAAAAATGTTAATAGAGACGAATGTAAGTACTTGTTGTGAGTTTCATATACATTGTCTCTAGAATGTTTATTTTTCATTTCTCTAATTTGAATTCAAAGATTCTCATAATCTGAATTGAATTGTAAATCAATTGAATCATACGTGAAATTTAAAATTCGCCTTTTATAATATAAAGTATTTTAGGATATGTAGTCAACTATGATTTATTCTATTCGCCCGACTTTCGAGAGATTGTATCCGAACTAAATAATTATCATACCGATTGACGTTATATAAAATATGAAATGAAATACGAAATATTGTTTACTTATGAAATAAATTACAATTTTAATTATTCGCTCGGATTACATAGGTATACATTACATTACATAGATAATAGTAACAGGTATCCGCGACATCGCCCGTTCCGTATCGTGATGTTAAATTGGGCTCTAAAATCCAAAAATATTTTTTTAAATCCGATTAATAAATCCAGAGACTAGCGCATTCAAACAAACAAACTCTTCCGGTTTATATTAGTATAGATTAAGCATTTACTATGATTGTATCCTTAACCACGCTGATTGTCACCACAAATACCGGGTCTCGTTTCTTTAAATGTTCGAACATACTCGAGCATACTTTATTTAATTGCAATAGAACTCGAAGGTAAAGACAAAATATATGATAATGAACATAAATGTTAAAAATATATTAATCACCTATCTATTATCATTATCTAGTATTATTTACATAGTAATCTATGTACCTAGATAAAAATAAACTTTTTGTATTATTCTAACTTTAAATTAGAAATAATGCAAGAGGAAAGAATGACGAAACTGATATACACCGCAAAAATGGACGGATGTAGGCGCCGAGGATAGCCTAGGCTCACCTTCCACGACAAATAGATCTGGTTATCAGAAGGTAGGTAGTGTCACGAGCCCTGGGAACTGGCGGCGTTCGGACATGCTGTGAATTTATAGAAGCAGGTGAGGCTACCTAACCCGCAAGGGACTTGGCGTGAACTCGATTATAAAAGTAAAGTATGTAGTAAGGGAGGTGGGCTTTCGTTTAAGGATATATATTCTTAGAACTTGGCAATGTCTCGTACTGTTTGTGTAATGCCATGATGTTATGTATAATATACCTACACACTGCCTACCCGTTGTGAAGTAGTGACATAACCTATGAGCGCTCGTAATACAAGAAGTATCACTCGCGTATTGCTACCCACTGCTAACACAACAACTATTCGAGAGCTTACTCCTACTGTCACACGCCTTTGACACGCCCTACCTCTGACCCCAGAATAAAGGTGCTTTAACTCTAAAGATAGAAGAAATAGTCACATGCCACCCAATAAAAGGTACTGTGTGTCAAAAAAAATGTTAGTTCTATTGATACTTTTAGGATTCCGTACCACTAAAGGAAGAATGGAACGCTTATACTTATAGGATCACTTTGTTGCGCGACCGTATGTCTGTCCGTCTGTCAAGACTTTTTCCCAGGAACGGATGGAACTATCAAGCTGAAATAAATATCAAATACTTAGGTCTGAAATCCCTTCGAGCAGTAAAAAAATCAAACTTCTAAGTCAACGCTTATGTATGTCTCGTTTATGCGCATATTTTGACACTCGCTAGGGAATCAAAAACTATATTGACCTACCATCTTTAATTTTAGCCTTTAATTAAACCTAAAACCTGAAATTTGGTAAAGAGCAATGTTATGTAGTCCAAGTAAAATTAAAAATCCGAAAATTGAAAATTTGTAGTTAGGAACATCACAAAAAAAAATTTTTTTGAGAAAATATATTGCTATAATATTTTTACGGAACCCTCGGTGCGCGAGTCGGACTCGCACTTGACGGCTTTTTATTTATTTATTAGAATTTTGTCGCCATGCACAAGGACTACAAGACTATATTATACGTAAATAAAGCCAATAGGAATATTGAATGATGTGCAAATACCGTTTCATTCGGAAATACCTTCTCTTACAGATAGCATATAAAAAAATAATCTTGATAATTACAATGAAAAATATCACCGAATTTTTAGTGATTATGAAACATGTCGTTATTTGTAATGTTTCGTTGAAACGGCCTTACTGTTTTTAACACTTGAACCCAGAACGGTGCTCCGCGTCCATCTCCCTTCATTTCGATCAACCTTCGAATGGGTTAATCATAACGATTGACACTTTCGATTTGAGAGTGTCAATAGGTTGACTTTAAGCGGTACGATTCTCTCGCGATTTACACATATTCGTTAAGTTTATTTCTGATGGCAAGAATATATTTTCTGCAGTTAGATTATGAGATAGGTACTATACAGGTTGGCGTACTATAATCAAGTAAATAAGATACAATTCAAAAGACTTTAATAGTCCTCTCTTTTTATTGATCGCTTGTGTAATTGAGTCCCTTAATATTCCAGTGCATGGTGGCTAAGTATTGCAGCGGTTGCACCCCATCTATAAGCAGCCCCAATATTGTAATCATTTTGTTCAACTGCGCATGTACGTAAAAACAAATAGCTGGAATTCCGACAATTAGTAGGTATATTATATTAAACCACCATAAACAAGGAAACATGAATAGGTAGATGAATGCCAATTTTCTGAACCTGTAGTTGGAAACAGGATAATTACACGTAAACAACTAATACCTCGATGGACATCATATTCGACCGTTTGTCACCGTCGAAAGTTACTCGCATAATAATCACAATATTGGTGAAACGGTATAAGTATAGAACTCTAAACTTTTTTACGTTCCTGAGGTGTCTGCCTAATATGAAGATGACTCAGGTCGATTTATTTTTATTGATACTTCGATTAAGATTAGTGATCTTCTGATCTGATCAGGTGGCAGAGCTCCAGGGTTCCCGTCGCCTAAGCTGAAGACGATCGGCACTAAACTATAGCGAAGATAGATATCCGCCATCAAAATTACGATCTGAATCGGCTATACCTTAGGCGAAAGGTACCTACACTCCCTCATTAAAAAAAATTAATGAAGTCAATGTCCTTATCGGTTATAGTAATATAATAATTACATTTTCATAATTGGCGTTGTAAATAAGTACTACCCGTCGCCCGTCTCGAGCATATGATTTTTTTTAACAGTGTCGGGTTGCAAATAAGAATACGTCTGTATAGTTTGACTTTACCTTAGCTATGAACGATTGCCACAAGAAATATGTTGCGGATGTTGCACCTTAACCGCGCTCACTACTGTGAGGTACCTACTCACCTAGTTAGGCTCCCTATTAAATACCGCTCCTTTACCCTACCAGTTTTACCAACCCTTCATATGCTAGTTAATCGAGACAATGTGAATATTCCACTGATCAGGGTGCTAGCTAGGTAGCAGTCTCGGAACAGTATATTTGAATCAGATTCTAAAAGCTGTCTATGAAAATGTATGAAATCAATGAAAACTTCGATTTCGATTCGAATATGGCTTTCCGAGGCAATGTGGTATCCCCACAGATTTGGCTCTAAAGATGACGGTGAACTATTTACCACCGTGCATTAGCTATCGTTATAATATTTATAGTAAAAGTACCCAGTAACAATAGTGGACATTCCAATGGGAGTATTCATATTGCCTCGCAAAGCCATATTTGAAACAGATTCGAAAAGGTTTGATTCAGATTCCATACACTTTGACAGATAACTTTTCGATTCCGAAATTTCGATTCGAATATAGTATTTCGAGGCAATGTGAATATACCTACAGATTTTGGCTGATGAAACGAAGAATCATAACAATGTTCATAAGACTTAACACAGCTTAGACGCAAGCGCAAGTATGGACTACAGAGGACTATTTATAAATGAACGTTGCTTCAATTACAGACGTCGACGTTACCTAGAGCATACTACAAATAAATGAACTTAATATAAATAGCTCAATATGGCTACATTTCTACTTATCAAATTCGCAAATTGACATAATATTTAAAAACTGAAAATGAATGAAATATATGAATTTATAAACGAAAATAATTTTATCAAAATATAACTTTATCTTCTTAATTTTAAATTTTATGCCAACGTATTAAGTCAATCTCATGCAAACAACAACGTTTAATTAACAATACTTACATTCAGTTCGCTCTACTTTACAGCAAAGAAAATGAGACAAAACTAAAGGCTGAATGCATATATCTTTTTCTTCAGAACTAAATAGAGAAGGATGACAAACGAGCTTACACAGCTGACACTGAAAGCACTAAGAACTTTTCAGAATTCACACAGCGACGGAATATCGGAACAACTTACTCGAAAATGTTAACTAATTCGCTTAGGGACTACGAATAGATCGATAAGGATAACATGAGAATAGCCCCGACAACGCGTCGTCGTAGAAAATCCGGTAGTTATGTGAGTAAAACCACTATTATTTTGTGAGTTCATTGAAATACGAGCGTAAATAAAAATAAACAATGCAAAGAAACGCAACACCGGGCGCACGTTCGCCGCCACCGCACGCGCGACTACACTAAAATGAAACTTTGGTTCGGTAGGTCGGTGGAAAGAGCAGCCTAAGGCACCGTCCATACCAAACGTATTGTCCGCCGTCAACTGCGAGTAGGCTCAACTCCAGTGTGGACGTGGGCTTGTCCGCGGTTTTCTTTTTTTTATATATACAAAGTCGAGAGGCTTACAAGCATACGGCCCACCTGATGTAAAGCGATTACCGTAGTCTATGAATGCTTGCACAACGCAATACACAAAAAACACATTACACAACACAATAACCCTCCAGGGAGTTGTTATTTGGGTGCGGTTTTCTGTGAGGTGGAGGTACTTCCCCAGATGGGGTGCTTTAATGTGCACTGCCTCTCTTAATAACTTTTCGTTCGCACTATGTTGACAATACGCTGTGATGAAATGTGAACAAAAGAGTAGATATGTATACGTTTACACGGAGTGTGCGCGCTGAGCGGTCGACTTTTCTACATATAAATAGTACTCAATGTTTTAAGTTGCTCGTAATATGCTTACACTAAGTTCGGATGTGGTTATCACGTTTGGATTTATACGGATTACTGAGCTTCTAATGCTTAATAATATAATGCTTATTAAAATAGTTGCTATTTTCGAAATTCTAGAAGACGAAAAATGAAAAAGAAGAGGATTATGGGATCCTATAAATTTAATTTAAATCCAATACGCTGTTACGTTCTCCTTCGTAGACAAAATACCTTGTTGTGTAGAGGCTTATTACAATTAACAGGCCACCGAGAGTCAAATCGACAAGGCCCAGCATAAAAGTGTATTGTCAGTTTGATGTGAACGAGAAGATGAATATATGTATGGAAAAGCTGTAAAGTGCGTAAGGCGCGCTCACAGTCGGCGGCGGACAATGCGTTTAGTGTGTACAACGCCTAAGCCGCAAGCTTCTGTCAGTTCATTTGTACACTCGGCGGCTCATGTTAGACACTTGCAACATCATTTTTACTCTTATTGCATGCGCCATAAGGACGGTATAAAGGTCTAACTTGAGGTGTCGCTGTGTGTACATGCGCGTGTTGTAGGTAGCGAATCGTAACATTGCTTGTTTCGGTGTGCGTTCATGTATTGCTTTGTTTTATATTGTCGACGCACAATGAGTGAGTATAATCAAGAAACAGTTTGTTTAATGATCATTAAAATTTCTTTGGGTTTTGCGTGTTTGCCTTTGTTTTGAGTAAGAAGCTCTGCACGGTCTTTGTACGCAATGAATTAGGGTAGTTTGGTACATTCGATGCCCCAATGAATACTTTAAATAAACAGTATTGAAATAAAAACAATAGGTAGGTTGAGAGCCACTTAGAATTTTAAGTTCTTCTGTGTGGCAACAACGGTTAGAAAATAAATTAGTATGGACTACTTTATCAAATTGAATTTTGGTAAGACCTTTCTCATTTTAGCACCATAGGATGCATTCCTGTGCTCCCGTTAGTTACTGTCTAGACTCCATTCCGCTGCCTTAGATACAAATAATTCAACACAAGATTTAGTATCATACAGCTTAGCATGGTTTAGCACGTAATGTACATATAATGGTACCCAAAAACCGTAAAAGAAATGACAGGATATGATTTCACGAATATATAATTACTTAAGCAAGTAGGCAACTAGATATAAAATTGCCTTATCTATTTCCTTGTAATGAACACTCAATACAAACATCATGATCCTTTGCAATATCATAACATGATTAACGACAGTCATACATTTCCCGATTTTGCTGACATATCCGCTTATATTGATTCATATACATTCTGTGTACTAAGTATCGGGAATTTGTCAATAAAACAAAAAATACAAATTATTCATCTAAATTTATTTTATCGCCTTCAAAGTAGGCCCCATCGCTTGCAATACAACATCTCCACCGCTTCACCCAGTCTTCCATACATTTTTCATAGGCTATTTGCGGTATGGCCTTTAGCTCATTCAGCGAATTTTCTTTTATGGCTTCTATCGACTCAAAACGTTTTCCTCGAAGTGGTAATTTTAACTTGGGAAATAAAAAAAAGTCAGACGGAGCCATATCAGGTGAATACGGTGCTTGGTCGAGAACTTTTGTTGAATTTTTCGCTAAAAACTCTTTCACTATAATGGCTGTGTGTGATGGTGCATTATCATGGTGCAGCATCCATGAGTTGTGTTGCCACAAATCTGGACGTTTTCGGCGGATACTCTCACGCAAACGCTTCATGACGCCTAAATAATATTCTTTATTCACTGTTTCTCCCTCTGGAAGGAATTCGGAGTGAACCACACCACGGTAGTCAAAAAAAACTGTCAGCATCACCTTGATTTTGGAGCGACTTTGCCGCGGTTTTTTGGGTTTCGGCTCGTTTTCGAGACGCCATTCTGAAGACTGTTGGCTTGTTTGCATGTCGTACTCATAAACCCATGTCTCGTCGCCAGTTATTATACGTTTCATAAAGGTCGGATCCGTAGAAGCTCGGGAAACCATGTCTTCAGCGACATGCTTTCGCTGCGCTTTTTGAACAAAATTGAGCTCTTTTGGAACTAGTCGAGCGGCGACGCGTTTCATGCCTAAAATGTCAATGAGAATGTTGTGGACGGACTTAAAAGATATGTTCACCTCACTAGCCAACTCTCTCAGACTCATACGTCGATTTTCGAGCACTAGCTTCTTGATTCTGTCGATGTTTTCTCTGGTCGTAGCGGTTGAAGGTCTACCAGAACGAGGCAAGTCTACTACTACTTCTCGGCCTTCTTTAAAAGCCTTATACCATTCATAAGCCCTTGTTTTCGATATACACGATTCGCCGTAGGTATTTCGCAACATTTTTAGTGATTCACCACATGAAATATCATTTGAAACACAAAATTTAAGGCACACTCTTTGTTCAACAATATTTTCCATTGTAAAAATCGCCGAGGACTCAAAACTATGACCAACAAAAAGTGTAGTTTAAAACAAATTAAATGACAGATCCCGCTCAAATTTTGCGCGCTAAATCAGTACAGTGCTACCAACATGCAGTAAAAAAATTAGAACGACCTCTTTTACGCGGGTCTTTTTATTGACATATTTCCGATACTTTTTACACAGAGTAGTAAGTAGGTATTATAGTAAATGGTTCCGATTTTGTAAGTAAAACGTATTCATGATTTATTTATTTGTGCTATACACAATGTAAAGTATCAGAAAGGATTTAAATGATGCAAGCAATGTGCAATTCTATTCTTACAAATTAAAATCAAACATTTGTTTGAGTGCATGATCCGGATACATTAATCTGATGATACATTCACAAAACGATATTATAAACAGAGAGTACGAAATGAGGGTTGCTATAAAATCCATTTAAGACCAGGAAATAATATGAGAAACCAAAAATTTTTGACCTCCCTGTAATGTTCGCTTCGAAAACGAAGCTTCAGCGTCATTTCCGTGACTAATACTATATAATAATGTAGGTGTACTTTGTATGGATCAGACTAAGAATTATATAAGTTATGAAAAGATTCACTTGGATGTTCATTGGACGTTCAATTGATTTTATCTAAGTTATTATCATAGTTACTGTCACAACATATGTGTTATCCATAAACATCTTCACGCCTTGCGGTCCTTGGTTCAAGCTTGCGGCCCGCATTAGATGGCAAGCGGTCACCGCAGCCTATTGACGTTAACGTTCCCAACATCACGGGATGTTACTCGCGCGCTGCCTATCTTGTGACCTAAGGCTGTTTCGTCACAGTACCCAGTAATTTATTTGCCATATCTCACCCTTCAAACCGGAACACAGTTATATAAATATAGCTGCTTGGCGGTAGAAATAGGTGAGACAGAGGTACCCACGCAGACGACTTTTGTACAAAGTCTTCCTCTGCTAACATACTCGTATCTCGCGCGCTTCTTTAACATTCATGGCTCTTTTCATACACGCACACCGACGCAGACTCCTGACACTACCTTCTGATAAAACAGGACCAATTTGGTAGTGACTGATGAGTCTTGTTAATAATTGTTAAAATTTGAATTTTGTTTACTTTTAGTATTTTATGAACGACTTAAATTGTCCTATTAGATAGGTAGTTCGGCTGAACATAATTATTTTCTGGTATATTTAAGGATCTTAACGATAGTAGAAGTTTCTCAACTGCAGGCTGTTCGGTAGCTCAGCACAGTCTGAGTAGAGGGCCAGTTTGGCAGCCTGCTTATATTTTGAATTTTATATATCTTGTCATAAGTGAACTAATATTAAGTTTACGTTAAATTCTTGCCTTAAGTTAAGTTGAATATTGTAGTCCTGCTAAATAAATCAATTATTTCTTCTTTCATTCTTTTTTGACGAGCTCTGTGGCTCAGTCGTGAATAACGCAACTTTGACACAAAGCCTCGTGAGTTCGATTCCCACACATAACAAACATTTATGTGCATGAATATGTCTTTTAGTTTTGGTCTGGATATCTTTACGAGAGGTAGGGCGCATCAAGATAGCCCATCTGGGTCAGTACCGCCACCTCAGAGAAAACCGCAGCCAAATAACAACTCCCTAGAGGGTTGTTGTGCTCCTGCGTCTGAGTGAGGGTACTAGTAAGCTCCTAAGGAGTGGCTGTGTAAGCAGCAGAGGAAACATCGCGCGAGCGATACTTAACATATTACAAGCGTTAATACGCTTCGGTAACTGCTAGACATCAGGTGGGCCGTATGCTTGTATGCCTCCCGGCGTTGTATAAAATAAAAATCATCCCATCATACAGTGTAAGAGCTAAAGCTAAACCCGCTCGTGGTAAAACCAGGATCTGGTCTTCACAAGAGTACATTAATATTTACTAACAACTAGGAAAGTACCTCCAGCTAACAAGAGACTGCAAGCAAATAGCAATTTTCTAGAGAGCTATTGTGTTCCTACGAGTGAAAAAGGTTACCAGGAATCTTGGAAGAAGTCTGCAGTTTCGGCAACAATCCGTAGATACGTTTTTTGATGCAACTCCCAGTCTACTTCATAATTAGGCGGGAAAAATATTTGTCAAGGAAAATATGAGCAACGGTGATTTAAGTGACTTTTTTATTTTAAATATGTAAAACTTTTTTTTGTATTTTGTTCAAAATCATATCAAATAACGACTAAAGTAAGGCTTGATTTTGTCTATATTTTCAAGCATAAAGCACTCAGCGGTTCGAAAGGTACGGTGCGTTGCTACAAAACAAGTTTTAATGTAGTGACAGGCATATTGCGTATATGGTAGTCGTATCTAATATGGTTTCGTACGTGACGATCCTCCGCAGGCGCCGGTAGCACTACTGCAAACGTGACTTTGACCCACGACCCGTTCCTTGCAACGTGCGCAAATTATCACGAAATGCATTGTAACATTATACCTTTTTATATACTTAATCATTAAAGTTGTCAAAATCGACTAAGACAACAATTTTACTTAGTTTAATAACTCTTTCTAAAACTCTTCTATCTTATCTACAACTTCACGCCAAATCCCTTGCGGAGTAGGCACATCTCTGGCCACATAACTCGGTCCTTACACATCTCACTCGTTTCTTTAACGTTCATAGCACTTCTAATGCACGCTGGCTGGTTTCTATGGTTTCTGACATCACTTTCTAATAAAACAATAAAACTCTTAAGTCTTAAAAATGTTTCTGGCAGTCGACAGTTTTATAAAATTGCGGTGCTAGTGCTACTGCTACTATTAGTATAAACGATAAGGTTTTCATACAAAACTAGTGGACTTCTTCCCGCGCTTTTGACGAGTGACATTGTTGTTTTACTTGAAATTTTTACAATTTAGTATAAAATTAGTTTTGTGTGACAATTTCGATAGTATATTGTAACATAAGTGCTAGTGAAATTATACAGTAATGAAAAAACTCAAATATGACACGTTTATGCACTTTTTGGAAGACGTGAATAAGTTCATCAAGAAAACCTTGTAAAAATCACTATCGTTTTACGGGTGGTATTTAAATTGGGTTGATTGGGTCTAGGTACCCTTCCCAAGTATTTTTTCAGCACAGTTCCTGAAGCTGGGACATAGAATTAAGATTTTCAAATGGTTCTAAACTGATGACTTGGCTGTATGGGCTAGATCCCTTTGCCTTACCCCTCGGGGATAAAAAGAACCAAAAAAAAAAACCAAAACTAGTTAAGGTACTGTATGGACTCTCAGGCCGTGGCTCTGTATTAACGCTTGTTATACAGGAATTCTAATGGTACTACTACTGCTAACACAGCAACAACTTACGAGCATACTGGCAACCTCACTCACTCGTAGGAACATAACAACCTTCCAGGGAGTTATTTGGCTGCGTTCTTTCCGCGATGGAGATACTTCTCCCACTCCAGATGAAATGCTTTGAAGTAACCTCTCTTAAAAGCACCCAGGCTAGGTCAAACACATATGTTCATACACCTAAATGTCTCAAAGCAGCAATGCGTACTACTCCGCCAACGAGCTCGTCAAAATGACAATCGATAAAGGGTTAAGAAAATTAGATTGGCATTTCTAATTAGTATATTTTTTTACTCACCAGAAATTCTTCACAAACATTTTCGGTACTTACGCGGGACTTACAGCTCCCACATAAAGAAAGAAAGAAAAGCAGCGTTTTATTTGAGCTTTTATATTTTTATATTTGATGGAAAATTTAATTGTTTCATATTATACATTCTTACAGAAACATTGGTACTCGTATGTTACCGATAAAGAAAAAACAATGTTTAGTAATTAACCAGTTTACTCAGATACTGTTAACTAAGATATAGATATACAAAAAAGTTGATTATATAAACCAAAGGCCCCGACTGACTGTAAAAAGAACTAAAAAGATTTAAACAAGACACATTAATAAGTGAATCTGTAAATTGGTACTATTGAAATTGTACTTGTAACGTTCTACTTGTATGATGATTTTTGCTGGTAGTGAATACTAAAGGAATATTATATTGCTTATATAAATACTGACATCTAGGCATCTAACTGGTCTAATAATTTAGTAAATAACGCCCAAAAAACAGGTCTATGGATGGATTCTCTTGAATTATCAATTTTACTTTATTTTTATGAACCCCTACCCTAAAATACTCATAATAATATCAGTAACTTTACTTTTAGCAGAAAATGAAATTAATAATTTTATTTTCCGAAAGATAACATATGAAACTACCACTACAACATCAACCCTAACTCACCACTCACTCACTGCAGGGATACGGGTCTCCCTTCAACCGAAGGGGTTTGGAGCATACTCCACCACACTGCTCCACTGCGGTTTAGTGGAGGCCAGTGTTATCAAGCCTCCCGAAGGCCACTGACTAAACTTAACGACTGTCATACATTGATAACAGCCGGGACAGACGGTTTAACGTGCCCTTCCAAGCAAGGAAAATCTCAAGTTATAGCCATCCATAGATTGTCTGCGGTCAACGTTGCTCTTTCCTAAAATACGCATAATAATATAACTAACTTTACCTTAAGCACATAATTGAAACACAAATAATAAGTCACAAATGATTTTCATAAAACATTGGTTTACGTCTGCGCCTGATCTGCCCTAAATAAATTTGTATACAACCATAAGTGATGACACAGTTCACTCTGATGACGATGAGTAACTGGTTTCGGCTCCGCTGCGACTCTGAGGTCGGAACCACTAATTTCCTAGTACTTGACCCAGATGGATTCTTGTATTAACCGTTACGATATCGAGCAATGACTAATATGACCCACACGTATGAAAACATAACCTTTGTTTTTCTAAAATGGAAGTTGTCTACTATTATAGAACATTTAGTACATTTCTATTATACTATATTATTAATCTACAGTTCTACAGTATAATGAACAGATTCTTTGTTACCTACAGTGCATAAAATTGCGTAGTACGCACCACCTTCCTTTCATCGGCTTGATGACTAAGGTACGCACTAGCTCTAGTAGCTCAGTCGTTTGCGTCGAGCGTAAAAAGAAAAACGGAGAGTTCCGTCATTGTTTAGGTTTTAATAACGTTTGTAAGTAATTTTGTCAGTTTGAGAAATAAAGCAAAATTACCTAAGTCATATCATTATCTGTCTGCCTACGCCGCCGCAAGAGATTTGGCGTGAAGTTATATTAATATTTCTTACCAGTCACGGGTATTAATCCCGGTCATTTGATAGGCGTGCGCGGGGATAAGGATCCAACGCGTAGAGAAGACTTTATGTAATTTTGTACACTCGCCGTGACCCGCTTCAGGGTATATCAATGGGACAATATACCAATGAACAAGTCACGGCAGGTATTGGAACTATTGGAAATGTCGGAAAAAAGTGGGCTATTAAAATGAGATTTGAAGGGATTATTAGGCTATTGCAGAAGAGGGACGGACGCCTGCCATAACTATAAAATTTGATGTTACTCCTGGCAGGGGGTGGCTCGCCACTCACTGGATGGACCCCCGAAATGCCAGAGAAACTCGGCCGGGGGCAACACCGGTGTGAGTAACTCAGGGGTGTCGAGAGGTGTGCTGAGCTTTCTCCGAATTTACTTGCGTCGTTATGCCCTTCAACGCTTCCACCCCTGGAGCATATCGCGCGATAAAGCAATATGCTCTATCGACTCCTCTCTGGACGGCCAATGAAGACAACCCAGAGCTGAAAGTCTTGCGGGCCTACTTGACCTTCCACTCCGACCGACGAAGACACGCCGGACACGTAGGCCCTGATCGACTCTCTGGAGCACACGGGTACCCGTGGTGTCGTTACGCACCAACAGCTCGCCACATGCTGTCCTGCGGGGTATATATTAATATTATTTTTACCAAAGTCAAACTTCGGTGACGAATATGTCCAGTAAACATCAGGCAAAGTGTACCACACACATTGGCGCCAAAATGAGAAACCCAATGAACAATCATATAAAAATGACAGATTACAAATTCAAATGTAATATTTTGTTTATTTTTAATTGTAACAGTATTTACGGCCAGACTAAGTATATGAATAAGAAAAATATCGATAACGTATGTACAAGGAAAGAAACAATTTACTAGTGACTACAGCGCTGTACGAACGCCGATACTTACCTATATATATAAAAGTGAATGTTTGTCTGTATGCCCTTTATGGACTCAAAAACGGCTGGGCAGATTTTGATGAAATTTTCAGTGAATCTTCAGGTTAGCCCAGCAGGTGATCCTGTGAAGTTTAGTAACGTAAGTTTTGTTTATAAATTATTATAATTGTTGACGGTTCTCATGAAGAACATTATTAATTAAAATTTATGTTGCATCAATTATAATGTAGCTGGATGCGAAACTCTTCATTATATTTACAACAAGTGTCCCGAATGATGATAAGAATATACAGGGTAACCTATCCAATTATCGGCACTTTAAGAAGCAATCTTGAAATAATTCGAAATGTTCAATGTTAAATGAAATCTAATAGGATTTAAATTGCCTATACTATGAATATGGATGAAGCTCGTAAACTTTTTATCATTACATTATTTTCATAGTTAATAGATTCAGGCGTTACTTTGCGAAAGTCAAATCCACATGCAATTTGATCTAACCTGCTTTGCGTGCTTCCGCCACCAATTAGTTCATGCGGCCTAGCGCCGGCCGGCACCCACCCACTACTGTTAGTACTTGGTACATGCCGACGCTGCCATGGCTGCTCCGGTAGTCTCTGCTTCGGCTGCTGCGGTCGTCCGTCATCTGGAACAGAATCCGCATGCCCCCACCACCACCGTCGCTGCCACGACTGGCCTGGTCGTCGCTGCGACACGTGTTTCGCCTCTCCACGAGGCATCATCAGGCGTTGTAGACGTTAATCGTAAGAATAACATGCTACAAGTGACAAATCCATCGCAGTGCCGTCCCTTATATTGAATTGAGGGTGGGGGTGGATGGTGTGAGCGAAAAGATATTTAATAGTGGGGAATGGTTTACGTCAGTCTGTTTGTTCATGAGAGTAATTTTAGAATTTTTATGTTTATTAATTTCTAATTGTTCCCTAATATTTAGTTTTAAACCTTTGTCTATGGTGTGTAAAATTTGATATGTATTAGTGGGGGATAAGTTATGTCCTTTGTCTATAAGATGCTCGGCGAAGTGTGACCTTTCTGGGCGATTGTTTTTATACGCCGATACGTGTTCGTGAAATCGTGTTATAAAGTTACGACCAGTTTGCCCGATATAAACGTGTTCACATTCATCGCAGAACAGCTTATAGACGC
Organism: Pyralis farinalis; assembly: GCA_947507595.1. Lineage (NCBI taxonomy): Eukaryota > Metazoa > Arthropoda > Insecta > Lepidoptera > Pyralidae > Pyralis > Pyralis farinalis. The sequence goes on along the minus strand of OX382272.1, from coordinate 11,147,416 downwards.
CGGATTTTTTATTGGGCGAGATTTTATCTTTAGTGTTACAAAGTGACCCGAGTGAATTATGGGATTTGAGAGCAACATGTATGTTATTTTTTCTAAATATGTGAACTATTTTGTCAGTGATTTTACCCAGGTATGACAAACTCGCAGTGTATTTATTTGTCGAAATATATGGAAAAAACGAGTAGTATCGTTAACAGACTATTGTACGCGGTTCCATATATTTCGACAAATAAATACACTGCGAGTTTGTCATACCTGGGTAAAATCACTGACAAAATAGTTCACATATTTAGAAAAAATAACATACATGTTGCTCTCAAATCCCATAATTCACTCGGGTCACTTTGTAACACTAAAGATAAAATCTCGCCCAATAAAAAATCCGGCGTCTATAAGCTGTTCTGCGATGAATGTGAACACGTTTATATCGGGCAAACTGGTCGTAACTTTATAACACGATTTCACGAACACGTATCGGCGTATAAAAACAATCGCCCAGAAAGGTCACACTTCGCCGAGCATCTTATAGACAAAGGACATAACTTATCCCCCACTAATACATATCAAATTTTACACACCATAGACAAAGGTTTAAAACTAAATATTAGGGAACAATTAGAAATTAATAAACATAAAAATTCTAAAATTACTCTCATGAACAAACAGACTGACGTAAACCATTCCCCACTATTAAATATCTTTTCGCTCACACCATCCACCCCCACCCTCAATTCAATATAAGGGACGGCACTGCGATGGATTTGTCACTTGTAGCATGTTATTCTTACGATTAACGTCTACAACGCCTGATGATGCCTCGTGGAGAGGCGAAACACGTGTCGCAGCGACGACCAGGCCAGTCGTGGCAGCGACGGTGGTGGTGGGGGCATGCGGATTCTGTTCCAGATGACGGACGACCGCAGCAGCCGAAGCAGAGACTACCGGAGCAGCCATGGCAGCGTCGGCATGTACCAAGTACTAACAGTAGTGGGTGGGTGCCGGCCGGCGCTAGGCCGCATGAACTAATTGGTGGCGGAAGCACGCAAAGCAGGTTAGATCAAATTGCACATTATTTTCAGTCTTAACACTTAGTTAGTATAAAATAAAAAAGGTTTAAATTATACACATAGTAAAACCCATTTAAATGTATTTATTATTTGTCTATAAATGTAAGGATGGCAATAATTGGGTGGGCGCCAAGGTTTGGACGGCTTACGGTTGCTGCTTTAATGCTTAATACGTGTTCGGTACAAGAAACAAAACATTTATTTTGGTGTAATTAAATGAACAGTAATAGCTCTTTTGGCTGATACTTCAGATTTTTATTTTAGAAAAAAATATTTTGTATATGTGAACTTCACAGGGAAGTAGTGGATTCACCTGTGAAGTTCACATTTCTAAATATTACATTGTTGACATCACGTTAGTGATTTTTAACCGGCTTTAAAAATAGGAGGTGATTACTATTGCTGTGTATGTATGTTTTAATACCATTTTGACACAGGCTCAGTCTAGGTCTAGCCGCGCCGCGCCTGTCGCCGACCTTGTGCTCACTATCATGGATGTAGGCCGGCTGCGTCGCGCCGGTTTACATTTCACTAGTTTGGTTTTGGATCCAAACAGTGTGAAGCGTGGATAACGTCTTATTGTTCCAATTAGCAATAAGCATAAAAATAAAAATAATAATTATAAAAAGAGTATCAGACGTTTTCTTTATTTTACGGAATAAGAAATATCTCACACAATTTTACACAGTTTGTAAACAAAGTATGTTTGAAATCTTTCTCGAACATACTCTTCGCGAAGTATAATCAAATTCGTAAAGACGGTAAAAAGATTTTTTTTTTCTGTATCAAATGCGTAATTTTGTTAAAAAATCACAAATTTCGTACAGAAAAAAGTACTTTTAATGCCTATCATTTAAGGCTACTGTAAAAATATAAAATTTCCGAATATAAAGATTATAATTTTGATAAGTGTAGTAAATGAAAAAGTAAAACATAGTATAGTGTAAAAAAAAAAATGGGTGCGAAAAAATGGTGCAATTCCCTGGAGTGGAGGGATGATGACCTCACAGATGAGTGAGGTAGTAACGTCACTCACTCGCATGAACACAACAACCCTCCAGGGAATTGTTATATGGCTGCAGTTTTCCGTGAGGTAATAACGTCACTCACTCGCATGAACACAATAACCCTCCAGGGAATTGTTATTTGGCTGCAGTTTTGAGCATATTTTTCGTGGCTCAATGAGCGGTTTAGCGGGCCGCTTCAACCTGTTACTTTTGTGTTACAGTACAGTATCTTAAAATTTCACTCATCATTTTTTCATAACGCGCCTGAAGAAGTATAACTTCAATACAATTTCATATAAGTTTATTTGAATAAATACATGATTCAGTAAAGCCACGTTTGAATTGATCCTATTTCGACCGTAATTTTTCAAATCTAAACAGGTAACATTACGTAGGTAATGAAAAAATTGTAGTCAGTTCCTGGTCTATGTACAAAAAATAATTAAGAAAAACTTTGTATTATAGATCCCTGATGATTCCCCTACAGGGGAAAATTTTTTTGTATATAGATAGAATATGCATTTTTGACGATTGTATAAACTATAAGCGACATCCCTACGTGTTTAGGCTGTTATCGTTCGCTCGGGGCTCGAGTCGGCCTACTTATTTGATTTTACTATGGTGAGAGCTTCTTGTCTGCCGATTCTGATGTTCATCCTGTCTGTTTGTATTGGTCTGGGTATTTTCTATGTATAATATGTATGTATTTACAAAAAAAAAATGTATTTACGTATGTTTATCAGTTGTCTAGTACCCATAACACAAGCTTAGCTTACTTTGGGGCTAGGTGGCGCTGTGTAATTTGTCCGAAAATATTTAATTTATTTTTTTAATTTTAGGAGACATGGAGTGGCAAGTGAGCGCAGGGCCAGGCTAAATCAGAAGCTCGCTGTATACAACGCGTTGGTATGTATGTTGGAAGTGACAGATGGAAATGACATGGAGAGCATGAAAGTAGAATAAATACTACGCTTGTTGAATGCATTCGCAACGATGATATAAGAAAAATAGAGTTTATTTGTTAGAGAGTGTGGATGTTAAAACAAGTAAAAGGCATACTCCACTGATTACATCATTTAGAAAGAATGTGGGATGAAAGAATTACGAAACAGTTATACGCCGCGTACGATAATGTAGGACCCAAAATTTACTTCCCACGTCATGATCACTTCCTTTATCAGAAGGTAGTGAAGCCCTATGACCTCGGTTTGTAGCGCTCGGTCATCTCTACCTACCCCGCATGGGATCTATTATGAAGATATAGCTATATTTATATAATGGATAACCTAACATTTTTAATTTTAGGGTATTAATTTAGCTGCGCGCCGTCTCCACATGTTGACTGAATTTCGCGGAATGTATGTCTGGCTTCAATCGCAGTTCGGTGATCGAGGATGACTTGTCACTTTATTTGGGTGAACATATTCTACTTACCGAGCACACCGTTATTATAACTAAAGAGAGCTACACCTTTTACTTTATGAATTGACAGCATTAGTCATAACGATCTAACCGCAAAATATACTCGTATACCGTAAAGGTACCTTAGCAATATTATTAGTCATTTACCGCAACCAAAGTTTAGAGTTGACGGATGTTTTTTCGTAAAACACCATTTCTGTATTGACGGCAAGAAATTGATAGATTTTCGAAATATTTTTTAAACGGGAAAGTTCAAATCCTTCAAAGTTCAGCGTTTGACAATAGAGAGTGCGGAGCTGGAAGAGCACCCTAGCACGAGCCCGAGCACAACTAGCAATCGGGTATTGGGTTCAAAGCCTACATAGTCGTGGTAGGTGAAATTTTCCAATTTTAAAAATATATAGAATGTTTTTGGCAAGTTGTACCAACAACAACTATAAATCTAATATGGAAGTGGAGGGATGTTGGTTCCGAGGAAAATCAAAATTCATTCAAATTGGTCGTATTTTATCAGAAGGTGAAGTTAGCAACGATAGAAATCGGCGAGCATGCATGAAAAACAATCAAGAAAATCAACTACGAATCCTGGGACGTTGTTCGCGGTGTTCTCTTGGTGGTTTTTGTGTTATCGCAGCATCACAAAAACCCTCAAGAGAGTTGTTATTTGGCTGTGGCTTTCTATTAAGTGAAGTGACTATACAAACTCGATGCGTTCTTTCTATAATATCACATTCCAGTGAGGATAGCTTTGAGCCCAAGGATAAAAGGAGCGACTTACACCCTAACGTATAATCTATGGAAACGGTATTTAATTAGTACTCGATACGATCCTATTTCTTCCAACTTACAATACAATATAGAATGTCTGATAAAGCATAATTTGTCACAATTAGTTTTGATCTGAACGGAACGTCGACCCAGCCGGCATCCTGCGACCGATAGCACCCGCCCATAACTAGAACACTAAATGTAGACATAATAACTGTTTATTAAAGTTAAATAAGTGGACTAGCTCGGTGGTCGAATGGTTATTTTAACATTAAAGCTCGTGGGTTCGATTCCCAGTCTATTTTTTTTATACAACGTTGGTTTTACACAAGCACACGGTCTATCTGTTGAAAAACGGTTACCGTAGCCTATGCACGATTGCAATATATTAAGTATCACTCGCGCGGTACCTCGTCTGCTGCTAACATACTGGTGATGTCACTCATATGCAGGAACACAACAACTCTTCAAGGAGATGTTATTTGGCTGCGATGTATTTCTACTTTTCTATGAAGTACCTACTTCCCCATAACTTACCATCCCCATACATACCATCCTTTGATGCACCCTACCGCTCTTTAGAACACTCAGCCCAAGATAAACAGTCATGTTCATGCACAAAAATGTTGGTCCTGTGTGGTAATCGAACTTACGATCGTCAGTGTCCAAGTAGCGGCACTACTGCGTTACTAACCACTGTTCGTCATAGTTGTTTGTCATAGTTGTTTGTACAGTATGTTTTAAGAGTGGTAGGGTGTATCAAAGCAACCCGACTTGGGAAGTACCTTCACCCTAATAGAAAATCATATAAATAACAACACCTTGAAGGGTTGTTGTGTTCCTGCGTGTGAATGAGATTACCAGTAAACTCTTGAGAAGAACAAATCGATAATAAAAGTAGTTTCGATCAAATTGAAGTAGCTGTAAATTACTAGTCCCTGAAGAGTTGTTGTGTTCCTGGAAGTGAGCCCCAGCTTTTCAGCCCCCTAAAAGTGGAAATACGAAAAACGCTAAAATTACTTTTTTGACGTCTTGATTGAGAGTATATTTACAAAGTCTAAAGCAGCTCACTTTAAGAAAAAAAAAATTCTTATCCATTCAACTTTTAGCTCAAGAAATACTTTTGACCCCCATTACGCCCCTTAAGGGGTGGAATTTTTGAAAACGCTAAAATAAATTTTTTTTTAGATTTTAATAGAGAGTATCTGTACAAAGTTTCAAATCACTTATTTTAAATGATATTTCTGCTCCATGCAAACTGTCAATCCCCTTTTCGGGTTGAATTTCAAAAAATACTGACTTATCTCTCGTGAGAATTACAAAAATAACGTCTGTGCAAAATTTCAGCTTTCTAGGTCCAAGGGTTTGGCCTGGGTGTTGGTGAGTCAGTGAATTAGTCAGGAACTCCATTTATGTATATATTATCTGACCCGGCAAACGTTGCCATATAAATTATTCCTAGGATTATTTTAGTAGAAAAAAATTACTAACTTATTGTCAGTGTGTGACGATGTGGTATATATGAGTGGAAGAGGCATGGAGCGCTGTGAACGATGATGGAATATAAAATTAACACAATACCAAACATTTATGTTTTTAATTCATTGTAATTTCTTTTTTAAAATTATATATATTGCTAATTATAATAATTTTAGTAAAAAACAATATCAATCCCTTAACGCAATAAAGTGTACAATATTTTTTGTTATCCCATCTTTAGTTAACACAAACAAACTGGATGGTTTGCCCACTCGGGGGCATGCCACATATTGGAATTGACTTGAAGATTTTTCATAAATAAATTTCATTTCTACCATCTATATTATATTTAGTGTTATTCAGTGTATACCGTGTATATATTTTTTAATATTTTACCTATCTTTCACAATATTTCTCTTTTGAAATTATTTCACAAACTTTTACACACACTGACAATTAGAATAATTGATGCGTGTAACACAATAAAAATCATTGGTGTGAGCTCGTGACACATGTCGAGTACTTTTGAGGTTATATGAAATGACTGAATTAACTTAACGTGAGAACTACATTCAAAATTAATAACTTTATATATAGGAATAAATAATTACAGCCCTGCAAATTAATGATAAATTTATTTGAAAATAATACTGAAATAGTAAAATGATAATTGTAAACGTCACTATTACGATTGACGCACAAACAATAATAATAATGGCCGAAAACTGTAGGGAGTGAGAAAGGGCTTATTGTGTGAGAGAGATCTCATCCCTACTCCGTGCTGTTTACTGGCTCAGAAGTGACACCGATAGAAGCCTGGCGGGGATAACTGATCAAGTGATAATTGATCATCAGTTATCGACAGGGTTGAAAATTATTAAATTACTAATATCGCTATTAAAAAATAGGGGTTGATGGTAGTTGGGTGAAAAATTAGGGTTGTATGTATTTTTAATGCCACATAATAAAAAAATAATAATAATAAATTTAGTCCAAAAAATAAAAAAATAATTTGGGGTGGATCACCCTTATCACTTAGGGGTATGAAAAATAGATAGTAGCCGATTCTCAGACCTACTGAATATGCATATAAAATTTCATCAAAATCGGTCAAGCCGTTTCGGAGGAGTATGGTAACTAACATTGTGACACGAGAATTTTATATATCTATACTATCTATACTATTATTATAAAGAGGACAGATTTGTATGTATGTAGTGAATAAACTCAAAAACTACTGGGCCGATTTCAAAAATTCTTTCGCCATTAGATTGCTACATTATAAATGATTAACATAGGCTATAAAATATTTTGAAAATAGTTAGGGATCCGTATGATACCAAAAAATCCTTATACCGCGTACGCTGCTGAAACTATTGACAATAGAGCAAAGTAATGTACTACAGTTTTATAGATGACATCAATATCTACAAAAAAAGTCTGGGATACCATATGTGTAACTATTACAGTTACGTCACAATAACTACTTTTTCATGTTAAAATATGTTATAGTAACGCCGGTACAAACTAGGCCACATTATTCGTACCTTGGTATTAATCCTTATCCAAATAAATCATTTCGTATTCAAGACTGTTTCAATGCCTGTAGATTACTCTTTGAAGATTGCGAAATGTAAGGCCACTGCTCATTACGATACCCAAGTCAAGTTATTGACGATACTCGTTTCACACATGATAGTCAGCTATGTGAGGACTTGGTGACATACTGAATGAAACAATGAAGCATTTGTCTATATTAAAATGCAGGTCTTAGCGAGATCCAGTGTTATACCATTGCTAATGGGAATCCTATTTGCCTGATTCAAATTACACATCGATAGTACACATTCAAATCGAGCATTTATCGCAGCTACATATAGAAAGTATTTATTTTTTATGTACCTGCTAATACATACTTACTAGTTACTTATATACTGATGTTTACCGTCTATACTCGATCCAATTCACTGTGATGATTGAACTCCAACCAATTTCGATCCTTACTCGAACAAAGTGATTATGGGCAACAATCTTGACGAAGCAGCTGCTGACGTTGATCAAATCAGCGCTGGCCAATCGAGATTGGTTGGCGATCCTTAGATTTATGCTTTTGAACAATATATAACCGATACTGGTAGGTCACTTAAAGTTATTGCACAGAACATAAGAAGTATAAATAAGAATGTTAATGATTTTGAAGTGCTTCTAGCCAGGAGTGAAATAGAGTATGATATTGTTGTTTTAACTGAATGTTGGCTGCAAAATACTAATTATATACCTAGTGAATTATAACAGTTTTAATACTACCAGGCATATAAATCAGAATAGTGGAGTCGTTATATATACTGGACAGTTTAAAGAATGTCTACGGGACGGGATGTCATCTGCTTCTCTAAGAACATACGTCGATTACTTGGCTATACCAATAATGCGTATATGCAACCTTAGCATTACAACCGGATTGTTTCCGAAGTTGCTAAAGGAATCAATTGTTGTACCGATATTTAAACACGAATGAAATTTCTAATTATCGACCGATATCACTACTCCCTGCACTCTTTAAGGTTTTGGAGAAAGTAATTAATAGAAGATTAATAAATTATTGAGTAAATTATTAATTCCATTATTATCCAGAAATCAGTTTGGGTTTAAACGAAAATTGTCTACAGCGGAACCAATAAATGATTTGGTTTCTCACGTGGGAAGGAGATTGGACAGTAAACAAAAGTGCCTGGGATTTTTTTAGATTTGACGAAGGCCTTTGAGACCGTTTCGATTCCGCTACTGTTTTGCAAACTCGAAGAAGAAGATGTTCGTGACCGTCTTTTAAAATTACGCAGTCTGTTAGAATTAATAACTCATACGGCGATAAGAAAACATTAAATTACGGTATATGACAAGGCTCTGTGCTTGGTCTAACACTTTTTCTAATATATAACATATGCAATTTAAATATTAATAATTGAGTTTAAGTGTAAATATAGAGATTTTTGTTAATTGTATTATATAATTTGGCCGCTTGACTGTTAAATTGTCTCTGCGCGTACTTTGTTTTGACAGGGGGAACTGGCGCTACTTTATATTTCCTCCGTTTAAGTAGGATACTGGAATCATAGGGCAAGGATTTATGCATTTTTAGGATGGCGTGTAAAATATATAATTTCCGTACTGTTAATACGTCGCACTCAGCGTAGAGACTTTCAGTAGAAAAACAGAATGGCTTGAATCGCATTATTTTCAACAGAAATCTTTGCGCTCTTTCGGGTTCCAAGAATTTAATTTTAGTAGCCCCTCCCCAGACCGGAATACAATATATAAGAACTGATTGTGCTAAAGTGATGTAAACTTGGTTCATTAACATTTTCCCTGCAACATTTCTCAGTGTTTTAAATATCCAGATGAGCTTTCGAATTCTGGTAGTAATTAGTTCCAAATGAGCATGCCAGGATAATCGCTGGTCGACCATGATTCCTAGATATTTTGTTTTTTCTATTCGGCTGATTAATGTACAAGAGCAGTTTGAGTTTCCAGGCGTATTGCAACTGTGTATTTTAATTTGCAGGTTAGTATTGGGTTGTTTTCTATTGTAGTTACTAAAGCATATGTAGTTCGTTTTCGCAGTGTTTAGTGTCAGCAAACTTTCATTTAACCAGCAGGCTACCCTGGCAAGCCCTGTCTCTGTTGAATTTCGAACTGAATCCCACGTTGAACCACTGAAAACAATGGCTGTGTCATCAGCGTAGGAAACAATATTACCTTGATTGAGTTGCATGTTGCAGAGATTGTTAACATAGATCAGAAACAGGGTCGGGCCAAGCACACTTCCTTGAGGGACTCCGTAAGTTACATCAGCCTGACTGCTGGTGAGATCTCCAATCCTGACTTGTTGTCTTCGATCCCCTAGGTAATCTTTTAATAATTCCAGCGGTGTTCCTCTTATCCCAATACTTTCAAGCCTGTCCACAAGGATGGGGACAGAAACGGTATCGAAAGCTTTTTTCATGTCTAAGAAGACTGTTAAGCATTTTTCACCTCTATCTATTTTGTTAATAATCAGAGTAGTAAGAGTTGTAATAGCATCTTCTATACAGAGATCATGCCTGAACCCATACTGAGATTTGGAAAGAATGTTAAATTTATCTAAGTAATTTGTAATGCGTACGTTAATGAGTTTTTCTAAAATCTTTGAAATTGCAGGTAGCACGGATATAGGCCTATAATTAGAGACTACATTCCTATCACCATCCTTGAAGACAGGCGTGATTAGGGCTTGTTTCAGTACTCTTGGGAAGATACCACGGTCGAAGCAGAGATTGGCCAGATGAACTACAACAGGGACAACCAAATTATGAGCCAATTTAAGAAATTGTGCTGGTATCCCATCCCAGCCTGAGGCGCTTTTGGATTTTAGATCAAATAAAATAACTAACACCTCTTCCGAGTCAGTGTCCGTAAGCACGAAAGATGACATTTGGGTACTTTGTTTAAGTTTATATTGTGTGGGTTGTCGTGATAAAATATCTTCAGCTAGTGTTTTTCCAACTTTCGCGAAATAATTGTTAATATAATTTACAGAATCAAGAGGAGTAGATTTTACTTCAAGCAATTCGAGATTTTTAGATTTAGCAGAATTACGTTGAGTTATATTATTTATAGATTTCCATAGCATTTTTGGATTTTTTTCATTTTTAGTTAATTGATCTCTGTTGTACCTGTTTTTGAATTTTTTAATTATGTTATTACAGTAATTTCTGTATCTTCTGTAAGTAATTTTTAATGTATGATTGTCAGGGTCATATTTTAACTTTTTTTGCATGTTGTTTCGATTATTAATACATCTAAGAATACCTAAAGTAACCCAGGGTTTTATTATTAGGTTTTTGCACGGAATTGTAGTTACCGACGTATTTTTTACTAAACATTGTCTTAATTTATTTATTAAAAGATTTGCTACAGTATCGGGGTCATCATAAGTCAGCAACTCTAGTAAGTTATCGTTTTGTAAAGTTAATAGAGCTTTTTCAAAGTTGACTGTAGATTTAATTTTAATGCATTTGTGTCTGCTGATAACATTTGATAGTATTAGAAAGATCATAGAATGATCTGTGATACTAGTGTTTAGCACTGATATGGATGCAACACTTTTAATTCTATCAATTTTTAAAAGAAAATGATCTAGGCAATACGCTTCTCTTGTAGGCAATAAGTGACCTGGCAGCATACCATGCATTGACGTCATATTTAAATAGTTTGATCTGTTAGTCCGCTCGCTGCTTGAAGAGTTATTCCTGTCAATGATGTTAATGTTGATGTCACCTGTAAGTATTATAGTTTTATATCTTTTAATTGTTTCTAAATGACTAGTGATTTTATAAAATTATCCGCATTAGATATTGACGGCGAACGGTAAACACCAAGAATAGTTAGGTCTCTGAAATTGATTTGCAAACATGAAGTATGTGTTAGTTTAATTTCTTTAACACTAGCTCGATGATTTTCTTTAATATAGACCACGACCCCATCACACTGGTTTATGTGATTGGTTGTTGCGAATGAGACGTAATTATTTAGGTGGGGCAAGGGTTTATTAAGGTGTAGTCTACACTCAGTTAAGACTATTACATCCACCGCAAAATCAAATTGGCAGATAGTAGTGTAAAAGTCGTCCATATTACTGTATATACTCCGAATATTTTGGGAAATTATTGTTATATCTGTGCTCAATGTTTTTTTCGTTTGGTTGCAAAGATCTGCAACGTCGCATAAATTCGATTTTGCGATTTCTAGGTGTTGTTCTTATTTATCTCCAATGAATATTCTGTGATTAAGACCAATGTAAGTAATTATATAAGCATACAATCCACCCGATGTTAAATAGTTACCATAGCCTGCCAATGCTTACAACCAAGTAATGTAAGTTGCACGTTGCCACCCTGACTGCCAATATAGGTGCTATATGGTTACCACACTCACCCGAGTGAACAACAATTCTTCAAATAATCTTTTGCTGCGTTCTTCCCCATTCAAGCTATTGTTCCATCAGTATCGTGGGGTGCACAACGTCCAGGTAAGGTTTGTTTCAGTCAAAAGTGATGTTAAAGGTGATGTTGAGCTACTTCAACCCAATTGCAATGTATAATACATATATATGAACATAACAAGTTGAAGTTAAATATCTACTACTTATCCTGTGGTTTAATTATTTGAAGATGCATTAAACGTAGGTGTTCAGTGCGCTTGATCTATGCACATGGCATCGTATTTACAAATCCATATAATCTTTACTAAAATATAACATCCCCTCTGTACCTTGTAGTTTTAACATCGATGAGTTTTACACTCGCAAAACATAACCTCAAAATGCCTAATTTGATTTAAAAATACTCGATAACCCCTATTCGTATTGAAATAATATTTCTTTTGAGTCATCTACAATATATTTCCTTTGTTTTGCCGATGGTTTGGTCAAGACGCATGGCTGACGCAAGTGGGCCGAACTCGCATACATATTTGGTCATTTTCCTTTAAATGGTTTTCGGAGACCGTGACATCAAACTACAAAGACGTGATTCGTGGTCTGCCATTAATGAATCGCTCAAAAGCTCAATCATAAAGGTCATTCATGCATGTTTGCTTATATGTGCAAAGTTGGATTGGCTCCAGGGATTTCTCGTTTTCAAAGATATCGAGTATTTCGAGTACAGTCTCCCAGTTATTCGTGTGTAGTAAATAATTCGTTATACATGCATGGGTTTCTGTCGGGAAGGTAGTACGCTTGTCTTGCTCACGACTTAGTATAAATAGTTAATATAGAAATTATTAAACATAAAAATTCTAAAATTACACTCATGAACAAACAGCCAGACGTAAACAATTCCCCGCTATTAAATTTCTTTTCACTCATACCATCCACCCCCACCCTCAGTTCAATATAAAGGGCGGCACTGCGATGGATTTGTCACTTGTAGCATGTTATTCTTACAATTAACATCTACAGCGCCTGATGATGCCTCGTAGAGAGGCGAGACCCGTGTCGCAGCGACGACCAGGCCAGTCATGGCAGCGACGGTGGTGGTGGGGGCATGCGAATTCTGTTCCAGATGGCGGACGACCGCAGCAGCCGAGACAGAGACTACCGGAGCAGCCATGGCAGCTTCGGCATGTTGCATTTACTAACAGTAGTGGGTGGGTGCCGGACGGCGCTAGGCAGCATGAACAAAGCAGGTTAGATCAAATTGCATTAGTGTAAATATTTTTTCTGTCTATGAAAAAATAAGAATATAATAAAAACGAAGAAGAAATGTTCATATCAGATTTGACATAAAGTTACCCTAAATTACAAGATTTATAAAGAGAAAATTATATTTTTATAATAAATGTGTTTTTATTCGAGGTAAAAACCCAATGAATACAATTGAATAAAAAAAATATGTACCTATTCCGGCCATAAGTTATGTTACAAATAAAAACATTTTTTTTTGTGAATTAAAGAAATCTTATTAAAACTTGTATGTACATATTTATAGACGTCTCAGCAATAAATAAAATGATTCTATTCGAAATGGCCAACTTTGGCTTTGATACTAACTTTGGCCTTTAATCTGTCTGGCTACGAATCTATGGATTTACGCACTGTTTTCATGGGAAATTTAGCCACTACTTTCTCCAGAGATTTATTAAGAGATACAATGTGGGCGTGTCGTGAATCGTCGCGAAGGCCATGTCCTCTAAACCTGACCATATTTGTAGTCTAAGGGGTTCAGATCTGGGCTAGACGAGGACCAGTCTTCAGCGCAAATCTTCATTTCTCGTGATAAGATTTTTTGTTTCCTAATGGGATTTCGGCGAATTCTGGCTTTAACAGCATTAACAGCATTTGTAGTTCTAACAGCACGCGGTCGCCCTGATCTTTTGTGGTCTTCAACAGAGGAAGTGTTGGTATATCTGTCGATAGTATGATATACGGCTTATACCAAGCTTTTGAAGTTTCTTGAATATGATCGAGACGGCTCTATACCCACTTTGTGCAAGGAAATCACTGCAATCCTATTTCTTTAACACACCATTCCATATTGTAATTTAATAATAAACACGAAAAAAATATGTAAAACAGCGGGAAATAGAAAGAAGTTTTAACATAATAAACGCGTTCCAAATTCAAAATAATTAAAGACATAAAAAAAGAAAAGTTTCTAAGTATTTATGGCCAGATTTGTTATAATTTGAAAATAAGTTTAAAGAATAGCATATCCGTTACAATGCGCCCACAATGTGCGAATTGTGTTATGGTTGTAAGTTTGTGCCGGCCCTACCTACTCGTAGCTTAGTAGAGTTTAGTATTAGTGATCAAAGAGCATAAGTAGGTAGTTATTTCGAGATGTATTCCTATATTATACTTTGACCGTACTGTATACGAATAAAAATATAACAAGGTTGTACACAATATAATTTAAATACCTAGTGATTAGCCTGGAGTCTAACCTTATATTGTGTAGGACAAATTACACAACTTTCAAGTATCATCGTGAATCTTGCGCAGCAGTTTTAATTATATAAAAATAGACACGTACTCAAGAAAGTTAAAATATGTCTGACTTTTAGAATTAAACATTCACAAATATTTTCGAAGCACAAAGAATTCGAAACGACTAAAATAAGATTCACTTCATCTATACTTTTGTCGTGCCGTTCCGAAATGGTTTCAGTTCTTGAGCACTGAAAAAGTCTTTAACAAAAAATATTTAATCCTCACCATGATTGATGACTTTGGGAGCTCGGTCAGACGAACACACAATTTGATGGATACCGGCGTAAGAACATAAATATTCTTTTCCTCGATACGAAACACAAAAAAATGGTCAAGTATTTACTCATACCTAGGTTCTAGTAACTACCAGCATTGGAGGTTTTTAGGACTCCGTAACTCAAAGAAAAAACGAAACCCTTATTATAGGAGGAGGATCACTTTGTATGTCAAGGATACAACAGTAAACAGGTCTTCTTCTTCTAAGCGTTATCCCGTTTCCTAATCCATTAGGATTGGCGGGAACCGCTCCTAAACTAAGCATTTGGCGAAGATACTGATTTTTTAGATGCAGCGACTAAGGCAGACCTCCGCAACCCAGCGGGAAAACCATTCATCTCATTCTTAGGTAAGGTCACACGTCTTTCGAAATATAATTTCTCATCCATGCGGGTTTTCTCACGATGTTTTCCTTCACCGCCGAGCAAGTGATAATTACGATACGAATGTATATAAATCCGAAGACACTTTAGTGGAGCCAGGATTCGAACTGGGCACATGTTTGTCACAAGGCTCTATCTGTAATAATAGGTGATATAAATGTTCTTTTATTGTGTATCTTTTAAGAAAATCTATGTTGTTATGGCCAACAAGCATAAATCACAGAGTCCTCCTGGTATAAAGCCAGTGCCTGTAAACTCTTGCAATACAAGTAATATCACAATACTTGTCTACCGCACTGCTAACAAAGCAACTCTTTAAGCTTGTTGGTAACTTTACGCAGGAGATTATAAGGCTTCAGGCAGTTGTGTCATCATGAATCTTGCCATTTTGAGAGTTCATGTGACAGGAAAACAATACGGTGGTACCACATGACCGACTGACACTGATCTGATGATGGAAGTTAGAGGCGTCACATGTGTAAAATCCAGGGTACCAATTTTCAACCGCTTTCCACAAAAGACAAACATTTGTCCGCATAAACATGTCACTTGCCTTAGTCCGGGTGTTTTTAGGAGAGGCAGAGCGCATTGAGGAGCCCGACTGGGGAAGAACCTTCATTTTACAGAAAACTGCAGCCAAATAACACCTTCTTGAAGGGTTGTGTTTCTGTGAGTAAGGTTGAACTGGTTACCCTCCTGAGGAGTTATGTATATTTATTTGTGAAAAGAAAATGTGTGCGAACTGTTCTTGTAAAACTTAGAAATCAGGAATTACTCACTCAACTTCGCTCAAGTGTATGATAAGTTATGTAAATTATCATTTTTGAAATACCTGTTTTATATGTTAAATTGTTGCAAAAATTTAAATTACATGACGTTACTCATAGTGAAACATATTTTTCCAGGTAAAAATTGAAAGGCGCCGAGGTTAGAGATCGTGCGCCAAAGAAAAAAACAAAAAACGGACAAGTGCGAATGGAAATTACGTGGGGACGGTTCCGTGAGATGAATATCCCTCCCGGCGTTGTATATAAATGCATGTTTTGTGATAATGAATGTATAGTCAAGGTGCCCGATTTGGTTACTCCAAATTGTCTTTTATAAGTAACCTTCGAAATTCGTATTGGACTATCTTGATGTCTTCCCTTGATTATGTTTCTGTGAGATGTTTTTTTTTTGTATACAACACCGGAAATCAAACAGGCATACGGCCCTGTTGTAAAATGATTACCATAGCCTATTTACGCTCGCAAAACATTAAATATAACTAGACCACAAACCATTAAACCACTTGATTACGCATGAATGTATCCCGCGCTTACAAAAACGTAGTGATTAGTGCCTACATATTTTAGTGATTCAAGCCTATGATCAATGGGAGAACATTATAATATAACCAATAAGAATATTTTAATTCATAAGATTGATACCGCGATATTGATCCGCGAACTAGCCACTAAGAGAATATCTGCGCGTTCTGATTTACCCACCTACCCGCAGCGCTGAGTTGAGTTACTACTCATCTGTTCTCACTAGGTTATTTATTCCCCCATGTTTGCTGCTAATACAATCACTCATCAGGAGATTACTATACATTTGATTATAAATAAAAAGATAAAAAAAGCTAATCGAGCCGGTTAAAACAATGATGTGAACATATGTGGTTCCCGTGTTATCCTGTGTTCCGTAGGTTACTCTACGTACACCCATATAAAGCAAATCAAACTATTTAGGTCGTGAATCACAACGGAACGACCGTAATTATATTCGTACAAAAACAAGGAAAACATCATCACCTTGTATTTACGTCAAACCTTTATGGGTTATAACGAAATTCCCATGTGCAGATCAAAATATACACCGCTTTCGACAAATGACTAATGTCCTCAATGACTTTCAGAATAATCATACTTAATAGCAATTTGTGTAACTGTTTGTTGAAGTATGATTATATGAGTAAAGGATGTTTGTTGTAATTGATTCACTTCCATAACAATGAATGGTGAATTCCTGCGATCGTTTTGATTTTTTTTTATTATTTTATCATGGCAGAGCAAACCTTCTTAAAATTTAAATATGTTTTCGGAAATTTACAAACAATGTTCTTAGTCATACAAAATAAATTTTTGATATACAAAGACACAGATAGAGAAAGGTGTTCCCTTAATTTATATTTTTTTTAATGCCCAAATCAAATTGTACCAAATTTTATGTTCTCTCATTTACAATGAAATGTCGACGCCTATATTCATGCAGTTGCTTTATCTTTACTGACGACTGCTGCTACAAAGTCTGTTTCGCTATTTTATTTAACAGATTACATTATTTTTAGTTCATCAATCTTCACCAATATTACTAAGGTTCTTCTAAAGTCTACACTCAAATTACAAAAACTAAACTGCATAATAAACTAAACAAAGTATTTAATAAAAAAGTCGATTATTAAATAAATAAAATAAGTAAATATTGTCGGACACAGCGCTATCTATAGCCCCAAAGTAAGCGAAGCTTGTGTTATGGGTAGGTACTAGACAACTGATAAACATAAGTAAATACATTTTTTTTTGTAAATACATATTATACATAGAAAATACCCAGACCAAGACAAACAGACATGTTCATGCACACAAATGTTTGTACTGTGTGGGAATCGAACCCACGAGCGTTGGTGACAAAGTAGAGTAACAACGCGTTTCACCACTGCGCCACCGAGCTCGTCAAAGCTTTTTTGTCTAACCAAAACAAACAAATTTAGTATAACTACGTATTGAAGACAGCTTGCCTTATTATACTTATTCAGCCATGCAATTCTGTAAGAGCAAACATCCTTACATCCTCGGAAACATCGGCTATTATAGCCTTGAACACAAAATTGCAATTCTTTGGTGTCGCTTTTCATGGTTGTGCGACACTAGCGCCGCAAGGCTGCGTTTGGAATTAGAATTCTACAAGGCAAACAGCCTCGCGTACGCTTACAGCCTTATAGAATACCAAATAATTTAGCCGTGATCGCCGTAGACTATGTCAAAGCTGTGACATCTGTGATCACAGCGACGCACACAGCCATTACAAGTCACTTAGAGAATTGCATGGCTGTAGACAATGTTAACTAGCTTTACACCAAATTGTTGTACAGGAAGTACCAAAACTTATTAAAAGGAAAAACATTATTACAAATAAATTTAAGTTTGATGATTGGCCAATTACAAGTATATCTAAACTAATATTATTGAGAGCAAATATTTGATGTTCTGTATATCTGGAAACTGGATAAACTTACAAAAATTCTTAATCAATTCTTACAGTACCCATTATTACTTACAAAAATAAATTTGAAAAGAATGCGGTTAAAAATGGGCAGAATCAAATGTTGGTGACATTATGGTATTTCATAATCAAGGACGATTGCATCTAAATTTCTCTTTAAATGATTAAAATCTGACTTTTTGTTTAGGTTGATGGTTATAAAAATGCTGAGAAGCAAAAAGTACTGTATTTGTAAAATTTATTGAATGTGAATATAAAGTACAGGTGAATTTCGTGTGCGTCCGTACAAATCTATAATTCAAAGCTCCGAAATCCTGAAAAACGGCCTTAATAAAGTCGTGACATTACAAAATTTATGTGAGCCCAATCGGACGATAGGTCTTTCCCAATAAAAATAATCCGACAAAAAGAATTTCCTAAATCTATTTAAAATTGGCCCGACAAAAAAATTCGATATTAAAACCGTTTTAAAATTAAGCATAGTGCGTATTTTGATAAGAAAATCAATATCATCGTTTATTGTTCCGTAGCCTACATTGTTTTATACAACGTTGGGAGGCATACAATCAAGCACCTGATGATAAGTGGCTACCGTTAGCTATGAACGCTTGGAACATTGTGTATTTTGTATACTATTACCGTTAATACTTTGCCGTAATTTGATGTAAGTATTATCATAAAGGTACGTATGAGGCGCGGCAGGTGGTATTATCACAGTGTAATATTTTTTTATACAACGTCAGGAGACATACAAGCATACGGCCTACCTAATGTAAAGCGTAGTCTATGAACGCTTATAACACAATAAGTATCACCCGCGCGTTGCCACCTCTGATGTTTGACACAACAACTCCTTAGGAGCTCACTAGTAACCTCACTCACTCGCTGGAACAAAACAACCCTCCAAGGAGTTGTTATTTGGCTCTGGTTTTCTGTGAAGTGGATTTACTTCACTAAACACGCTACACGCATCAAAACAATGAGACAAGTTCATGTGGACATATGTCTGTCTCGCATGGGTATTGAACCTACGATCCTTGATGTCAAAGTAACATTGCTAACCTCCCCACCACGTAGCTCGAAGTCGGCTTGTGCTGCACAATTAAATACGCATATAAATACTGGCAATATCGGTAAGTTAACATAAGGGTAAATATAATCAGCATGTCGGTATACATTATCATGACTCACTTGACACATTGCATTCGTGTGTACCATAAACGCATATCTGCAAACATACTTTTTATATGCAGGCATACACACCCACTTGCAAATAACGGGCACTATTAATTTCCTCCGCACACTTTAATACAAATTTTGGATCACACATATCTTTATTTTCCTTGCAAGTCACTGATAAGTTAGATAATTTTACGTCTTGTAAGAGTTGTAGATACTGTCATCTTGAACTTCGATTACTTAGATTTATAAAGAGTAAGCTGCACAACGCGCCTGCGCGTTTGCCCGATATCCCGTAGGTACCGCTTTCTACTTTCTTTCTTTGTTCTCGGCTTCTAATAGCCTAAAACCTTTCTCAAGAATTGAGCTATCATATGCAAAAATATTTTTCATATCGGACTGGTAGTTCCAAAGTTTAGCGTGTTCAAACAAACAAACAAAAACCCTTTCGTTTATATGTATACTTAGTCTTGCCATAAATACAGAAACAAAGAAAAAAAATTCTATTGCAAATAACATTTATTACTTTTACAGTGTGTTAGTTTAATACATAAATATAAAACAATTTAAAATATAAAAAGCTTATTCGAATTGGTCTCCATTGGCTGCCATACAGTCCTTTAAACGTTGAGGCCAGTTATCAATAGAAGCACGCACTCTTTCCATGGGAAAATTCTTCACTGCCAATCGTACAGTATGTTTTAGGGACTCCAAATTATCATGGTGTTTAGAGCAAGCCGTACTCTCTAAAACTGACCATAAATCATAATCCAGCGGATTAACATCGGGACTAGATGACGGCCAGTCTTCAGATCTGATGAAGTCAGAAACATTGGTTTCCAACCAAGACTGCGTGGACCGAGCTTTATGACCCGGCGCCGAGACTTGCTGGAAGGACCATTCTTGGTTATTGAACATGATGTTGTTAAGGGGCTTCACTACCTTCTCAAGAATGGTATCTTGATACACTTGTGCCGATGCTTTGATACCTTTTTCACAGAAGTATGGCTCAGTCACTCCTTCATAGCTAATACCATCACCAAACCATCACTGAAGTGCCCACGTTGCACTCTGTCGACTAATTGGGAAGCTTCCTTAGAGCTTTGAGCATAAATAAGGCCATTTTGTTTGTTAAAATGTTGCTCAATTTCATTAACAATCAAAACAAAAAAATTCTGTGACCTCCCTTTGC
Source organism: Pyralis farinalis (assembly GCA_947507595.1). Taxonomy (NCBI): domain Eukaryota; kingdom Metazoa; phylum Arthropoda; class Insecta; order Lepidoptera; family Pyralidae; genus Pyralis; species Pyralis farinalis. The sequence goes on along the minus strand of OX382272.1, from coordinate 11,126,849 downwards.
GTACCACTTCAGTAGTTGTTTCGATTTTACCATCCTATTCTTTTTTAAATCATCAGTTAAGAAATGATCAGTACGTCTCTTATAGGCTGCAAGTCCTAAGTCATCTTTTAAAATACGCGACATGGTTCTAGGTGCTATCTTCATCTCCCGAGATAAAATCTTTTGCTTTCGGACAGGATTTCTTCGAATTCTTTCCCTTACTGCTTTGACCACCTTTTTCGTACGAACACTACGTGGACGGCCAGATCTTTTACTGTCACAAATAGAGGAGGTCTCATTGTACCTATTAATAGCCCGGTACACAAATATTTTACTAATACCAAGCGTATGGAGAGTTTTCAAAATTGCATTTGGCTCCATACCTACTTTGTGTAATGCAATCACAGCGATTCGGTTCTCTTTATCACCCCACTCCATTTTAATATCGCAAAATATTGTACAATGTATTGGCGCCAAAATGAGAAAACTCAATGAACAATCATATAAAAATGACAGATTCCAAATTCAAATGAATGTAATATTTTGTTTATTTTTAATTGTAACAGTATTTATGGCCAGACTAAGAATAGTATAGTAAAGATGTAGCCAGAAACGGCAAGGTTATTCAAAATGAGAATTTTGATTATGATAGATTCAATGTCTGAAGGAGAGATAATAATAACTAGACTACGCGGGACTCAAGCGAGAACGAAGATGTTCCCGGTGGCATGATGGCCGTGTGGTCCGGAGTGAACCAGGGCTGTCATGCCAGCGGTGGCGTAGGTGACGTGCTCTCGTATCGTTTAGCAACTGGTGGGAAAGATTACAGTTTAGTACATTCATGATTATTCTGGGTTAGAATGTAACTGGGGTTTATGAAAGTTTTTTTTGTTTGTTCATACGCTTCCGTCAACCAATCCCTAGGAGCTCGAAATGTTTTAAGAGATCGTAAGGGATTCTGGATTTGGCTGTAGGGAATGAACGGATAATTGGAGTGTGTAAACGGATGTGTGGAGATCTGGAAGCGCTTTTAACAGGTATGGAGTACACCGCTGATGATGTGGAGAGACGAGTGAGTGACCCGAAATCTAAGACAGAAGGCACAACTCGCTGTACACAACGCGATGTTAATCACAAAGCTAACTTATGGGAGTGAAAGTTGACAGCAGTAAAATAAATGCCGTCGAGATGCGAGCATTGCGCAAAATTTGTGGAGTAACGCTTTCTTACCGCGTTCGTAATGATGATGTAAGAAAGAGAATTGGTCTGAAAGAGGGTGTCGGTGATAAGGTAAAAAAGAATGCTTCGTTGGTTCGGACACGTAGAAAGAATGCAGAATGAAAATAGGATGAAACAGATATACAATGCAAAACTAAAAGGATGTAAGAGCTGAGGAAAGTCAAGACTAACCATGCGCAATTTGATCTAGCCTGCGTTGTGTGCTTCCGTTACCACACAAAGCAGGTTAGGTCAAATTGCTTGTAAATTTGACTTTCGCTAAATAACGCCTGAATCTATTAATCACCTACTATAACCGAATTGATCGCGTCTTACCAGAAGGTGATGTCAGGAGCCCTAGAAATGTTAAAGAAGCGAGTGAGGTGTATAAAACCCACGTGTTTTGGCGCTTGTTCTCTCTGCCTACCCCGCAAGGGATCCGGCGTAAAGATATGCATACAATCATACATACATTGTTTTGAAGATGAGACGAAAATAAATAAAATGTAATGATAGTATGCGACTATATAAATTAAAAGTAAAATTCAATGCATCAGTAACTTCTCGGTAGGGATCGGTCCCATTATTTCAGCATGGTTTATTTCCTTTTTTTCCATCTTTCAAACGTGTGAATCAAATCTTTAAGAATGATAAAAAAGTTGATTTTAGTCAACTTTTTTATTATTCTTAAAGATTTCTTCTGAAGAGAGAGAAGTTCTGTAAAGGATCAGACAAATTTTATTTATGTTGGGTTCCGTATAGTTAACGTGAGTCTAGACTTCAGCGGTGAACCACCCCTTAGCCAGCCTAAAGCCAGATGCGGCTTTGACTGTTACCTATAGAATTCTTTTTAAAAACCGATACAATAAAAACTGAGACACGGTTCATAGAAGAGGGACCAATTTCGTTTATAATTTGTTTTTAGTACGGTAACAACCTTTTCAATCATTATTTCAATTGGAAAACTGTAATCGATTACGTTGGCGCAATTTTTTTTTTTTACAATCCGCTACGATTGAAGATGACCTTCCATTTACTTGAACTTGTATGATGAGTTCAAGTTCGCGATCATTGTTGCAATTTTTATTTTTTCAATGTCGGCATCATAAATAACTCTTTCAATTTCAATAGTTTCTGTTTCGATTTATCTAATCATTACATTTGGAATTACTATTTAATTGTATTGATCTTTACGCATTTGTTTATATTAGGTTACATCCGGCTCCGCCGAGTTCTAAAGCTGGATACACCCATAGATTGACCGCCTGCAGGTTGGCTTTGGGTCTAAAGATTAGCGAGTCACCTACCGTCGATCCCTGACTCACGCCACGAAAATGCCCGAAAACCCGGACTCGGATATAAATTTATCATTAAAACACCGCAGCGTATTAACGACTCATTGAAGGGTTTTGTGTTCTTGCGGGAAAATGAGGTTAGCAGTTACAATCTCCTGAAGAGTTGCTGTTAGTACTCGTAGCAGGGGTGACAACTCACGAGCGACACTTCCTGTATTGCAAGCATACGCTAACGTAACCAATTTACAGCAGGTGGGCCGTATGCTTGTATGCATCACGACGTTGGTATATCTATATATACCATTATAAAAAAATTAACAGTCTCACATAATATCGGTCGTAAATTGCTGAAATGACGGTTAGACAAATAAAAGCAATCCATAGCATTCAAATTGAAGTACTCCTTTTTGGACCAAGTAAATAATTGGTAACGAAGGTATTCGTACACAGAAATTACATACTACAATACTTACTTAGGCCTTGCTACAGCTAGGGTTGAACCTGTAGGGTAACAATATGACTAATACGTCCTAAACTATTTCCATTGAAAAGTGTACTTTTGCTTTTGATATAACAGGGTGGATATAAGTACGGGTATTTAATCGAACGAATGTTTTCTGTACGAATGGAGACCGGGTACAAAAGTAACGGTGGGTCGAAAGTAACAAATACTTTGTAGGTTTATCTAATAGTCAAAACACCGCTTCGCTACCGTCCAGTGACAGCCGGTGGCGCCTCCCTCCCTTGCATACAGCCGCCGCGCGTCACGGCTGTCAGATCATGTGAGAGGACGCTATTATACGTGATTTCACAAATCAACAGTAAGTTTTTTGACGTTTACTTATTTATTATTTACTTAGCATTGAAAGGATGATATTAATCTGAATATTTGCGTATTAATTCTTCATTAAATTGATTGCACAGTATTGTAATTCGTTTTTGTCTAACTCGTTCCGTTTCGAGGTCATCTTTCATGTTTTAATAAAATTGTCGTAGGGTACAAAAGTAACATAGCCCTATGAGTACACAAGTAACATGTTACTTTTGTTTCCGTATTGATTTACTTACATAATCTTTCGTTTTATGTGTTGTTGCTTATTTCAACAGAATGCCGCGAGGTCTACTGAACAGTGGCTGAAGAGCATTTCTAATATAATAATGTTTGCCATGTAACATTATACAGATTATATAACAAAATTAAAAGCAAGAAATACTAGCGCAATTGTTGGCTACCGTTGCGTCAACCATGTACTATTGATGAACTAGTGTTTGTACTATTAATGAGGTAAAAATCTGCAGGACTATTTGATCGAGTGTTTTGGGGTTTAATTTGGGTTATCTCCATCTGAAGCACGTAAACTGGCATACGAATTGGCAATTAAAAATTGAAAAACATTTCCTCAAATGGCGGATATGGAATGGTTGACGGGTTTTTTAAAACGACACCCGAGCCTCTCTTTGCGGTGTCCTCAAGCAATGAGTCTATTGCGAACCTCGAGTTTTAACAAACATAATGTGAGTTAGTTTTTTAATAACATTGCTAATGTACTAGACCGGTATAAATGTGAGCCAAAAGATATCTGGAATATGGATAAAACGGTTCAAAAACCTTTAGATATTTGTTAAAAAATGGAATAGTATTGCTGTAGTTTTGACCCCATTGCACACATAAACTACAGCCTTTAGATAGAGCAGTATTTGGACCATTCAAGAAAATGATAAACACAGCTACAGACAAATGGATGCGAAATCATCCCGGCTAAACGATGGCCATCCATTACATTCCTGGGATTATTAGAGAAACATTTCCTCTTACTGTCACTGATAGAAATGCAATTGTCGGGTTTACCTGTACCGGTGTAAGTCCATTTAATGGGAATATATTTATTGCTGTTGCCTATGCACCATCATATGTGACTGGCCATCCTTTACAAGTTATCAGTGAAATTCCACCAAACAATTTGTTGACCAGTTTTGATGCAACGTCCTCCATCCAAGTTGGTCCGGATACTCTAGTTGATGATATTCCAACATCGAGTGACCAGCTTACAGATAGTAATGATATGTTAGAGAAATCATACAATAATAACAAATCATTATATATGGAACATTTACCGGATCCGTTCTCCGCTGACGCTAATTCTGTGTTAACAAACTCAATTTCTCATCAAATGTAACTCGTCATTACCAAAACCTTGCGATCTACAACGAGCAAATTCTTCTCATTTGTTTAATTTCACATTAAAAGATCTTAGACCTTTACTACATGCAGGTTCGAAGACTAAGTACGTAAAAACGTAAGACGGCAATATGGACAGACACGCCCGAAATAAATGCAGTTGCGAAGAATACTAATAAAAAAATTAAGTCTAGAAAACGGTTTCACAATCCGATACTGAAAAAGAGGAAGTTGATCTCCACGAAAGGAAAGAGAAAAGGAAAAAAGTTAAAGAAAGCAGCTAGAGGCAAGGAAAATAAATATGACGACGAAGATTGCTTCTGTCTCGTTTGTTTAGAAACTTTTAGCAATAGTCGGCCAAATGAGCAATGGTACGATGTATCGATTGTAAAATGTAGTCACATACTGAATGCGTCAATGATGATGCAAATTATGTGTGCCATAATAGCGAGTCTGATTAGAAAAAATATTATCCTATAAATTGATCTCATTACTTAAACTATGAATAATTTCTAATAAGGAGTTAATAATAGTCATTTGTTTTTAAAAAATACTTAATTTTTAAGCATTTAAAATGCATTTTTTTTATACTATGTCGGGGGGCATACAAGCATACGGCCCACTTGATGCAAAGCGGGCACCGTGGCCTATTAACGTTTTCAGGTATGATTTAAACATTATTACATGCAAATATGTATATATTTTTTAATTGAATAAAAGAACAGATAGTCATAGGTTCAAATTCAAACAATGTTGCGTTATAATATATTAAACCTGATTACAAATCGCTAAGTAGGTATATTTCTTTTTTTTTTCTATACTAATTCGACAATGTTTAGAAATAATATACTCATAACATGAAACAAGAAGTATTATTTAACGTATTGTATTTTTTATTCCTATTATTTTGATGTAACTATTGTAGTCGCACTTTTTTAAAGCAGCCTATAAAACCGGGCGCTCAATCAGTTTTTATTTCCTCTGTGACGCCGTTCTATAGGTAAATATATTTTTATTAAATCTTTTCAAAGTAATCTCCACCAGCCTCTATTCAAAGATTGATGCGTCTGAACCAGTTTTCGAAACACTTTTTCCAGTCCGTCGCAGACATCTCATTTACAGCCAGCTCGAACGCTGACAGCGCATCTTCCGGCGACGAAAATTATATCCCTTTGAGCTGACTTTTTATTTTCGGGAATAAAAAGAAGTCACACGGTGCTAGGTCAGTGCTGTAAGGAGGACCCAGGAGTTTGGCCGGCGTGCTGTCCATGAGGTCCCTCGTTTTAAGCGCGGTGTGCGCGTATGCGCGGAGAGCTCGATGGCGTCATTGCGCGTGTCATACTAACCGAAAACGCAGGTTAAGCAACGTCGACCGCAGCCGTCTATGGATGGGTTTATCTATCTCGAGTTTCTTCGTGCTTCAGAGGGCACGTTAAGCCGTCAGTCCCGGCTGTTGTCGACAGATGGTAGTCGTTAAGTTATGTCAGTGGCCTTCGGGCGGCTTGAAAACACTGGCCTCCGCCAATCCGCATTTGAGTAGCGTGGTGGAGTATATTCTAAAAACCTTCGGTTGAAGATAGACCCGGTTCTGAAAGGAATTGATACCAGATAGCCAGTCAAATTGAAAAAGCTCGCGATCAAAATCTTCCCCCCGTTTCTAGATCACTTTGGTAGGCTTCGATTCGTTTTGAAGCATCCAAACCGTCGACTGGCGCTTTGTTTCTGGATCGTGTCGGTAATTGTATATTTATTCTAATTGTATATTTATTATAAATCCAGGACTCATCACCTGTAATGATGTCGTAAACACGTCGAGACGAGCCTACTTCAAATTTGTTTACCATATCACGGCACCGTTTCATCCGGGCCTGCTTCTGAGCACTGGTGAGGTTGTAAGGCACCCGGCGTGAAACTATCCTCCTCATGCGAAGGTGCAAGTATAGAATCTCGTGAAGGCTTCCCGTATCCCGAATCTGCTGTGAATCTCCTGATACGTAACTCGCTTATTGTCTTGGATTAAATTTTTCACTGCTAGCACGTTTTCTTCCGTAACAGCCGTCAAAATCACGACCACTTCTTTCTTCATCCCCCAACGTAAGTCGACCGCGCTTGAATTTGTTATACCAACGATATACGGAACGTACGTATTTTACTTATAAATAATCATATTTTCAAAATAGATTATAACTGACCAGTCTCTCATACATAAAAACTTTTTTCGCAATACTTTCTGAGTGGCCTGGTATTTGCGATTGCTGAAGTTTCCAGTGGCGTTAAATAGCATGCACGCTCTTAATAAATAATTTATGCAAAATATTGAATAGATGCTTCCATGTAGGTACGCGGACTAAAATTTTTTACATTATATGTTTTTATACATTACGTGGGACTATATACATATAATGAATCACGAAACAGATATACAACATGAAAGTGCGCGGATGACCCATCCTGCTTCTGCGAGCCCGGCGTGGACCAGACAGTGCAGCACATAATGTTTCGGTGTCCCGCATTCTCCAAACAGAGGTACGATTTGGAGCAGGAGTTGGGAATGCGGGTCACCGAAACCACAGTCTCCGAAATAGTTTTGGGGGGAAATAGATCTAAATTTATAAAATACTGCGTCAGTCTAGCTACGGTCGTCATTGATCGCAACAAGCAGAGCAGCTCCACCTAGGACTAATGCTGTATACCTCGGCTATACTCCGTATAGCCGATGGGATCGCGGTGGCTAGGTGCAGCTGTGAAGCCCGCTGTCGCCCGTGGATGGACTGACGTAGTATGGGGAGGGAAGTTCGAAAACAGATAAAATAATTTCACCGGCGTTCAAAACGGGCAAATATTAGAATTTTAGAGATTAACACTGAAAGATGATGAATGAAAGAAGGAATTGTGGAAAGGAAGAAAGTATGATGTATGAATGTGATAATTTATATTTAATGTAATAAGTTTTAAAAATGTCTAAATAGCCTTGCCCATGGCAGGGGTGCACGAATTTAAAAAAAAAAAAAAAAAAAAACATGAAAGTGGAAGGAGCCGAGGAAGGTCAAGAATTATCTACCATGACCAAATTGATCGTGTGTCACCAGAAGGTGATGTCATGAGTAGAGCTATGAATGTTAAAAAAGCGAATGAGGTATGTAAGAGTTAAGTCATGTGGCGTTCGGTCCCCTGCCTATCCCGCAAGGGATTTGACGTGAAGTTATACGTAGATAAGAAAACTAACTTAAGAAAAGTCTAATTTCTCCTCTGTATTGGGGAGGTCTGACGCTCCATGCTATCAGTATTTTCAGCAAATCTCTAGGCTTAGGCAGTGGACTCCGCCAATCTAATGAATATTTTAGAGCTCGGTGGCGCAGTTGTGAATGACGCGACTGACACCAACGCTCGTGGGTTCGATCCACGTGACAAACATTTGTGTGCATGAACATGTCTGATTGTTTTGATCTGGAAAGGGCGCATCAAGCAGCCCGTCTGGGAAATTATCTCCACCTCACAGAAAACCGCATTCAAATACAACTCCCTAGAGAGATGTTGTGTTCCTGCGTGTGAGTGAGGTCACTAGTAAGCTCCTAAGTAGTTGCTGTGCTCCTAAGTAGTAGCAGCAGAAGAGGCATAATGGGTGGGTAATCGTTTTACATCAGGTGGGCTGTATACTTGTATGCCTCCTGACGTAGTTTTAAAAAAAATAGAATACAGGAAACGGGATAATGCTAAGAAGAAGAATGGGATTCATACAGGGTATCGTGAAGTGTTATTTTATGGTACAGAGAGTTCTTATGTTATTTCAATGTTTTAGGGTTTTAGTGTCAGTCAAATACTGTAATCCTATCGAATGTGTCTTTCAAATTGTGAAGTTTGTTCTTTAAATATATATTTTTATGTATAAAATATTTATCTACTTCATGTTTTGAGGAATTCAATTGCATGGTTACGCCCTAATCTAACGCGCAGTTTAAATAACATCGACTGCAACCTGTTCTTGGATGTATTTGTCTGTCTAAGCTCCTCCATGCTTCGAAGAACACGTTAAGCCATTGATCCCAGTTGCTGTCGTTAAATGACAGTCATTAAGGTATGTTGGTGGCCTCCGGGCGGCGTGGAGAAATATGCTCTAAACCAATTCCGTTGAAGTTGCAGTGGGATGGGACGGTGTGTGTACAAAAGTTTTGGTTTGAGGGATTCCGCTGACCATATAGAGAATTTGAGGAAACAAATCCACCAAAAGTACGGTTAAAACTTCGTTCATTCATGATCGATATTACACGATGACACTAACTGCAGTCTAGACGTTTTTGGGCTATCAATCTCATTATTCTCGGGGGAACATCCGGTGGCCAATGCACTTATTTGTCCCCCGACCGTTGCGATAGCCTCCTAGACTAGTTTTTATACTCAACTATAATATTAAATTCTTATATTACAATAGACGTTTAATATACTACAATATTTTTTTAAAGAAAATTCAATATTTACACATTGTATATTAACTTTTGCTCATTTAATACGAATTCATTGATGCATGTGCTATAGAAATTCTGACGGCAGCAATCGTTGACATCAGTACCGGCTTCACTCTCCGCCCCATTGGGTTTGTATTTTTTCACCCTGTAACAAGTAAGGTATGGACAGACAACGACAGATCAAGCTATACACCCTTGCATCTTATCTCGTATCAGTAAGGGTAAAATTTGCATGGTTTTGAACAGCTCAAGGTGTCGAGAGTACGTATACTCTCTGAAAAAAATGAGAAATTAAATTATACAATTTTTTCATGAGCAAAGAAAGTGATATGTGGGGGTTTCTAATCATAATCTCTGCAGATCTGGGATGAACCGTTGTGCGGTTTGAATGCCATACAGGACACACTTTTCATCACAAGTGACAATCTGGTTCAAAGCTGGCTGTAAGCCGTTTCAACAAGACGGGCAAGTTTCGACTTTTAATTTGTAATTATTGTTCAAAGAGTTCATTCGCTACCCGCATTATGAGCTTTTTATCTGTTCAATTTGACGTAAATGAGTCAGTGTGTTTTATCACTTACACTGAAGGCTGCTGCAAATTGAGAAGTGATTTGGAACTAACTAGTTTTTTCGCTTTTATAAATTGAACATTTATGTACAAATTGTTCCTAATTTGTTCATTACGACCGTTGTTACTTTGCCAACGTCAACTAAAACAAATTGTTTGAACCCGTGATCATGATGTATGGTGATGTCCCAGACATTTTTTTATGATGTTCATGACAGCTAGTTAACGACATAATTTGCATCCCTTAGGGGATGCAAATTATATATTTCAATTAAATTCAAAAAACTGTTAGGGTCAAATTATAATGTTCTACTATGAAAGGATCTAATGGAACGTGTACAGAAAATGAATGTAGTCTGTTTATATGATCATATACATAAATAAATCAATCGTATATCTGTAAAGTACGTGTATGTTACGGTTAAAGTTATTAATTTGCAAATGATTTATAATTACCGGTAAGTATTAATGGGTCATTCTCTTTTTTAACCTACAATTTGATATAGTATTAGCTCAAATTTGTAAAAAAAAATATAAGGCTTCCTCGTCAGCACTTACATTTTTTATGATAGCTGAGTTTCTATTCAATCGGAAAAAGATGTCGGCCGCGAAGTTTGTATATTTTTGTAAGATTTTCAGGACCTGAAAGGGGATTCGACCCTTGATTTGACCGAAAATTGTACACCTCTGTCACAAAATATTTTATTCTATTTTATCTTCGTCAAATAATCGTAGTTTTCTGTTACGATAATAAATAAACGATACTTTTAGAAAACACATTTAAAGCAATACATTTGTATTACATAAATTATATTTATTCACGACCTTGTACCACTCTGTCACATTTCCAGCTAATATAAAATATATTTTTGCTATAAATCAATTTTCACTATTCCTTAGAGACCAATAATAACATCATAGACGGCAATATCATTAACTATTATTAATATGATTATTCCAAAGTTGCACTATTCATAACAAAATATATAAACGACTAAAACTATTTTACTACCTGGAGACAACATCGTGACAGAGTAGTAAAGTATGTTACAGAGTTGTTATTCTATAGAATATAAGGTTGCGTTTGAGTATAAAACAAGTTTATTTATTTAGAATAATTTATTAACTTATAAATCTTTGACAGTATAGATCTTTATCTAATTAAATCACATTTGGAAACCTTTGGAATAAAACATCTCTACTTTAGGAAATTAAAAGATTACTACGAGTAACATGTGTCAACTAAATATTAAAACTTGACAACAAATAAAAGATTTAAAACATAAAAACTTAAAATTAAACAATCAATATCAACAATTATTAATAATTATTATTTAATAGTCTACTAAGTCTTCAGTCAGTCTAAGTTTTCGAATACTACCAACGGCTCTTTTAACTCGAAAAATTGTCTTGTTCCTTTTTTAAGAAGCCTAGGAGCTGGTAGGACTTTGATCAATTTATCGAAAGAAACATCGGGTAAGTCATTCTCCACCAACTTAAACAGTCTTCTACTATCATCGACTGTTTTTATGAACTTACCAGGACATTACCTTCTTCGTCGACGGCGCTTTTTGCTACTCCAGCGTAAGTATATTGGACATTTCTTTTGCTCCGTACTTTAATCAAAACGTGTACTCCGCTTTTCTATTTTCGTATTTGATAAGAAGTACCGGAGACGGCAGTTGGATTAGTATAATCTTTATAGTTAAGCACGGCCAATGGCTGATCTTCATCTGATGATTCATTCGGGCTATACACAGTATTGTAGAATCTTTTTAGAGGGATCCAAATTTTGTTCGTAATATGTGCAAGTAAGAAATTGTCTACTTCACGAACTTTATCGTCTTCTTTATCGTTGGCTGAAAACAACAATATGTTCAAAGTTGGGTTGAGTATCAGGCAGAGGTCTATAAATTTTAGGGACGTGATTATAACTTTATTTTTATGTAAAATATTAACAACATAGGTTACATTTCCATGTAACTAACATAAGCAAGTATCCCTTCCATCTACAGTAGGTGGTTTCACATAAAATGGTCTGTTTGGCGAAGTAGCTGTAGTGGCATTTGATGCCACTATTTTCTACTACAAAGGCTTTGTAAAGGTTTGTCATAGATTCCAATAAAAATCTTTTTGTACTTTGTTTTTTTTTGTTTATCACAGTCTCCTTCTTCAAAGCTGTAGCTCTCGTTACAGCATCTCGCAAAAAAATCTGTCGAATATTCCGTATAAGATCAGTTTGTTTTGGTAAAACATTCTTGTATTTTAAAGAAGACTTAAAGTGTCTCTTACCAATTGGGTCTGCATTCTAGACTGTTTTATAATGCGAGTTTGAAGTAACGATTGAATGAGACGCTTTTCTTCACGACTTTTGACAGTTTTGTATCGTTCCTAATGACATTAGAAAGGATTCTATATTTATTTTTATTCTGACTATTACTTTCAATTTTGATACTGCTGTTTTTTCTTTGCAATATTTTTTTGTATTTTCGAACTTTCTTTTCCAACTGGTCTACTTTTCCTTGAAACTTAATATTATCTCTGTATAACTTTGATCTATCTCTTTTCACTTTCTTCCCCTTGAACTAGATACTTCCGAGGGAGTTAGTGTTACAGAAGAACGATTAATTCGTGGGTTTTCTGGTATAGGTGATGGAGCCATCGTATTTACAAGTACGCTTTCAAGCATTTCTTCTTCCTTCTTTTTTTATTTCCTAGTTGCCAGTTCATGATTCTATGTTCTCTTACTTGTGTGTCACATGTGTGTTTACTTCAGCTACCTTCTCATGGTCATTTTTTCGTTTCTCCCGTCAACGCCGGTGTCTTTCTTTTATGATAATACCTGGCAATAGAAAATAAGTAAGTACCTAAACATTCAAGAAGAAAGACAAATATTTTTGTACAAATACTTTCCGTAGAAATAATCATAATTCAACATTTCTCGCCGTTGAATAATAACACCGGCAAAATCGAAACAGACTACATGCAGCATAAATAGTGCACAATATAGTTTATTTTACCCCTCCGTCACATACTTTACCACTCGGTAACAAAAAATATGTGACGAAGTTGTTACGTGACGGAGGGGAAAAAAATTGTTGCAAAGTAGATAATATTTAAACATTAACATAAAATATAGGATCAATATGCTGGCATGGAAGTATTTCTTATTACGTAAGAGTAGATAATAAAAAGTAACTATAATTAATATTTTTTTAATCAATTACTTACGTGACGAAGCTGTCGCCCATTAAACACACGCAGCTATTATCACAGCTTACGGTCGACTGACGCGCAGTCTTGGATCTCAGGGGGTAAATCGTGTCAAGGAAGGAAAGGAGCCTAAATCTCCAATCGACAGCGACATAGACGAGCAGCGTTAAACGTGTATTTCGAAGGACAACCCACGTGACAGAATTTACGTACTAAAACATCAATAGTAGGAGACAAGTTTTTAGGTTTTTTTTTACATTCTATTAAAAATGACAAATAATAATGGCCACTATTACATGATAGGTTATATATTTTGCAATTAAAAAATAGTTTTGTATTTTATGTCGTCATATATTTTTTTCGTAACATTATGGAATATAAGCAAGCCGAGGTAGTGGGAGACAACTGTGATTTGTATGAATTACACTTCTGTCACGCAAATTTACGACTCTGTAACACAATTTTTACTACAAAAATTTAACTACATATTTTTTAAAACGTGTACAGCCTTTAGGTCTTTAGTACAGTACATGTTTAAATATAAATAAAGAAATAATATTGATAATATCCTCGAATTTTTCTTCAATACCTGAGGAGACACCTTTATGTAGGTAAAAAAGAAGAACAACCCTAATAACAATGTAACAAAAGGGTAATGTAGACGTAATCAGCTTTGACCCTTTAACATTAACCATTGTTACAGTTATTTGCCGCTTATTGTTAGTAATTTGTTAAAGTATGAGATAAAGGTAAACACAATAAAACTATGTTATATCACAATTAGTGAGTCATTAAAAATTAAACTCTATGTGTAGCAAATAGTCTTCCTTTACTAGTCAGCTAAATCTAAAATACTTGTTTAATTTTAAATTTGACGAGCTTGTAATTATTATTAAAAATTGTAATTAATATTAATTCATTATTAATAAAAATAATTGTAATGATTATTTTTTATTTTTATTCACGGGTATTATCGCGGTCATTTGATAGGCGTGCGCGGGGATATGGATCTAACGCGTAGAGGCCCTTTTGAGAAGATTCATGTTATGTTGTACACCCACCGAGACCAGACCATGAGCAGGTCACGGCAGGTATAAGGACTATTGCGAATGTATTGGAAATTATTAGTCTATTGTAATGAGGTCTGGAGGGATTGTTGGTTGGTGGCTGGTTTATTGCAGAAGAGGGACTGACACCTGCCATAACTATCATATCTGACTGTTATTTTTGAAAGGCGGTGGCTCGCTACTCACTGGGTGAATCCCCGAAATGCCAGGGTAGTCGGCCGGGGGTAACACCGGTGTGAGTGACTCAGGGGTGTCGAGAGGTGTGCTGCGCTTTCTCCGAAGTTACTCGCGGCGTTATGCCCTTTAACACTTCCACCCCTGGAGCATATTACCAGATACAGCAATATGCTCTATCGTCTCCTATCTGGACGGCCAATGAAGGCAAGCTAGAGCTGAGTGTCCTTGAGTTTACACTCCGACCGACGAAGACACGCCGGAGACGAAGACACTGATCGACTCTCTGGAGCACTTGGGTACTCGTGATCCGTTACGCACCAAGCTCGCCACAAGCTGCCCTGCGATAATAATTGTAATTATCAATAATAATAAATAATGAAGTAACCGGTCACTGTGATAAATTAGTTTAAGCAAGCTTTTATTTGGTAGTTATCGATAGTACTTAATTTAAAATATTGCCCGCGACATGTGTACGAAGCAAAAAATGTTCAAGTAACGAAGTGAAATCGGAGCGCGTCGTGCTTGCGCGCGCGCCTACTAAATTAATTACATTACAATAAACATATTCACATTACTGCCGCCATAAACCAGTCTGTGCGCTCGTAAAATGGGGTGAATGCATCGATAAGTTCGCATATTGCCATCGTACTGAGAATCAACGTGATAAGGACCAAATTAACCTTTGTTAATATTCATCTTTCGAATTGAACATAACTTGTGACTTGGGTGTACATTAAATTTGGGTAATATGTATGCCTAATTGTGTTTTCATCATATAAATCCTTTGCATGAAAACGAGTTTATTTAGTCTATTCTCAGAATATTGCAATAAGTCTTGGAAGGCTAGGAAGACAGCTTCTATTCTAACTATTATTCTGTTTTTCAAAATTAGAACAAACGCACTCAGAGATGTAAACACATGTGTTTACGTGCACTTAATCTAGAATGCGTTTGACATCATAATAAATCCGTCTTTTGTACCTTTATATACGATCAAGTGAACTATGGTTAAGTTTAAATAAACGATTAAGGACGGTAGAGAAAGATGCTAGTTTCCGGTGACTAATCGCCTTCTCACATAATACTCACATTTCACACTTAGTATGTAATAATTCTATGAAACTTTTTATATTCATTAGCTAAGCTAAAGGAGGTCATTTAGCTTAGGCAATGAATATGAAAGTTTGTACAAGTCAAAGTGTAATAAGTGTAATTTACATATTACACTTATTACACTTTGACTTGTACAAACTTTCATATTCATTTAGCTTATGAATATAAAAAGTTTATATTCATAAGCTAAAGGAGGTCATTTAGCTTAGGCAATGAATATGAAAGTTTGTACAAGTCAAAGTGTAATAAGTGTAATACGTAATGTACGTTTCTTGAATAGAAACCATTTATGATTGTTATCTTCATTTTACATTTATTATTTTCTTTAGAATTAAAAATACATCTTTATTGCTTACTATGTGTTTGAAAAATATAATTAAATATAGGTTAACAGCACACCTTGCCGGACATGCAACATATTTGTTGTTATACGGGCCATAAAAATTACAATACATTAGTAATTACATACTGCTTTCAATATAATACAGTCGTTAAGCAAAGACAGGTAAATCACAGCTCGATTGGGGAGTGCCTCCACCTCACAGTAGCCCAACAACCCTCCAAGACGTTGTTATTTAACTGCGGTTTTCTATGAGATGGAGTTACTTTCCCAGTTTGGCTGCTAAAATGCACCCTACCTCTCTTGAAAACCTGTTTACCTCTTTCTGTCTTCTCCGTGTGCTTGTTTGGCTACAAATTTTGCTTATAAATTTTAAAAATTGCATCAAAGCAGCCTGCCTGGGTAACCACAGAACGTATTGCGTTCATGGGCAACGGTAATCGCTTTACACCAGGTGGGCCGTATGCTTGTATGCCTCCGTACGTTGTAAAAAAAAATGTTATAGATAAACTTACAGGCACAACAGTATCTAAGCACAAAAATTTATCTCATGCCGTTTCCAAGTTATATATATTTCAATTGCAGGTTTAAAGGAAAAATGCGTAAATAGAGATTCTTGGTAGTGGTCTTCGAGACGGGTCCCTTTGTGATTTTATAAGATAGACGACATGGTGCGACCAAATCTTCTTAGTGTTTTCCCGTTTCCTAATCAATAAGGATTGGCGAGGTCCGCTACTTAAGCCTGTGGATTTAGCGAAGACACTGAGTTTTACATGGAGCGACTGCCATCAAACCTTCACAATCCAGAAGGAAGACCAGATCTATCTTAGGTCAGGTCCCACCATTCAAAATATAATTTCTTGGACGCGTATAGATTCCTCAAGATGTTTTCCTTCACCGCCAAGCAAGTGATAAATATGTACATAAATCCTAAAACACGAATTTAGTGGTACTTTCGAACCGGCTACCAGTTGATCAATAATAGGGCGGTTCCTCATCCACGGGGCGATCTCTGCTCTACGGTAGCACCAAAATACTTAATATTAACCCTTTGAAACCCGGGTGGTCGTATACGACCGCGAAATGTATGGGAAAACGTATATAACGGGTTCTGACTGCACTGTCGAATTGCTGGTATTATTGTTCCACGCTATTTGATACCTTAGTGTGAGTAAATGGTGCCCGGTAGTCGAGCTTCACTTGACTACCCATCTCTTTGAGGTTTTTTAATGCCTTATTTGTCATATTGCTGTCTCTCACTTTGACACCAAGAGGGGAAGTCAATTCGAAAACTTCCGACTCTTACAAATTTCTTCTGATTAAATTCGTTGTGAGTTCCAAGGCAGCTGTAGTTTAACCCCGGGACAGCAATAGACTTCACTGTTCATTGCCTTTTTGGTGGTCGCCGCTGTTAATTCTGGCTACACAGGTGACACAGTGGTGGGAATGAGTGGTGGGCCGGTCCCATTAAAAAAAAAAGTGTGTGTAAATACACATTTATGAAATTTAGAAACCATAACCCAATCTAAATACAAAATTTGATCCAAATCGTTAGAGCCGTTTCCGAGATACACGAAAAATATTTGTATGTTTAATATTATTAATATATTTGTATATTTGTTGTACGTTTAAAATAAGAGCGTGTATACATGAATTGCTAACCCAGTGATAGCCCAGAGGATGAAGAACATTTAACGAGCTCGGTGGCCCAGTGGTGAAACGCGTTGTTATGCTACTTTGACACCAAAGCTCGAGGGTTCGATTCCCACACCGAACAAACATTCATGTGAAAGAAAGAAAGAAAGAATAACATTTATTCGTACACAACACAACACTGAACAACAATATATACACAGCAAAACATATATATAAAACTAAGCAATAAACACAGCGAACAATGTTGTGCGATGTAACAAAATGGTCTGGACTCAGTACATTGTCGAAGCCTGTGTAGTAGACCCGACACTAATTTTCAGTCCAGACCAGTCTGGACGCGCATGTGTGCATGAACCAGTCTGTTTGTCTTGGTCTGGCAGTCTTTAAAAGAGGTATGGCGCATCAAAGCAGCCTTTCTGGAGAAGTACCTCCACCTCACAGAAAACCAAATAACAAATACATGCCAGCCAAATAACAACTCCGAGGGTTGTTGTGTTCCTTTGTGTGAGTGAGGTCTCGAGTACCTAAGCTCCTTAGGAGTTGTTGTTATAGCAGCAGAGGTGCCATTGCGTTATATTTAATGTATTGCAAGTTTTTATAGGCTACGATAACCGCTTTACATCAGGTGGACCGTATGCTTGTATGCCTCCCGAAAAAATAAAAAACCCGTCTACTGATCTATTGATCCCCGATTTGAATCCAGGCTTGTACCACAAATTTCGTATTTTCGGATTTATATATATGATATATATATATAGCCCTTCGTCTTAAAACGCCTTCACACTCATCCCAATATTACGCGAAATCATTTTAGGTGCAGGCTGTGCGACTTTGGAATGCTCTGCCGTTAACAATCCATAATGCACAAACTGTGGTCAGTTTTAAAAATCGGGTTAAGGCTCATTATCTTTCTCTTACCTAGAATTACTTAATCTATTCGGTTCTTCAGATTGGCTGTCACTGCACTCTTTGCTTTGTATGTACATGTATATCTGTATGTGTACGTATATATATAGTTTTATGTAGGTATTTGTATGTATGGGTATGTATATTATGTGTGTGTAAGTTTATTTGAACTAAATATTTAACTTAAGTATGTTTATTATTTGTGCTGCGCCACCTAGCTATTTTGTTTTTAGGGTTCCGTACCCAAGGGGTAAAACGGAACCCTATTACTGAGGCTCCGCTGTCCGTCCGTCCGTCCGTCTGTCACCAGGCTGTATCTCATGAACCGTGATAGTTAGACAGTTGAAATTTTCACAGATGATGTATTTCTGTTGCCGCTATAACAACAAATACTAAAAAATAGAATAAAATAAATATTTAAGGGGGCTCCCATACAACAAACGTGATTTTTTTGCCGTTTTTATAGATAATGGTACGGAACCCTTCGTGCGCGAGTCCGACTCGCACTTGGCCGATTTTTTTATTTTTTCCTCTACCCTAATGTCTGGAAGAGATCGCTATGCGATAAGACCGCCTTTTGTTCTTTAATTTCAAGTTGTCATTTTAATATGTATACTGTTCTATGTGGTGCAATAAAGAGTATTGTATTGTATATACATATATATATATATTTGTAATTATCACTTGCACGGCGGGCGGTGAAGGAAAACATCGTGAGGAAACCCGCTAGTCCAAGAAATTATATTTCGAAAAACGTGTGACCTAACTTAAGTAAGGTCTGCTCTTCCCTTTGATTCTTCCTTTTGATCTGATGGCAGTCATTGTATGGAAAAATTACTAATTAATTAATCGCCAAATCCTTAAGCTCAGGTAGCTGGCCCCGCCAATCCTAATGAATTAGGAAACGGAGGATCATTAGAAGACAAAGATATACAATATTATCTCGTTTGAAGCAATGGGATATTTATTATATTCCCAAATTTACCTACATAATAACTTTTAGACACGACACTGTCCTCCTTAAATTATATTCCAAGCAGTTGTACTCGTAGTACAAGTATGTATCAACATATATAAAGGTGAAACACACTTGTGTCAAATCTTAAAACTTAGTTTTCACGTTCATTATTTCTAATTTCATTGATGTACCAGTGACTCACGGGGAAGTACGTCTACACGTGACACAGCCACCGCAAAAACGTAAGTAGGAACGTTTCCGTTTCCGATCAATTAACACGTGTCGCCGTGATTCAAGATGAATTTCCGGATCTATATTTTTAAAGGTGTAGGTAACTTTATTATTGAATACTGGAAAACCCTATAGAGATGTTTTTTTTTTATACAACGTCGGGAGGTATACGCGCATACGTCCCACCTGATTTAAAGCGGTTATCGTGGCCTATAAACGCTTGCAGTACATTAAATATCACCTCTGCTGCTAACACAGCACTCTATAGGAGCTTATTGGTGACCTCGCTCACACGCATCAACACAATAACCGTATATAACTGTATGAAGTTGTTATTTGGCTGCAGTTTTCTGTGAGATGGAGGTACTTCCCAGACAGGCTGCTTTGATGCGCCCTGTATCTCTTGTAATAGACGACGACGATGGGTAAGCTTAAGTGTGATATAGCTCATACGCGTTTATCGCAAGACTTCCATTTGTCTCTCATGGCCTTGCAACATGCTTTACTAGGTACCTGTTTATCATTGTTACATGATACTTTTATACTCCACGTGTTTAATCATTAGATTAATACCCGTGATGACGGATATTAATCACGGTGACCTAAACTAAGAAACATCTGTTTGTTCTGACATGAATTTTCCCTGTGGGTTGTGGACATGAGGAAATAACCAACGGACAACCGATGACACCGTTATCACGTAGTAACTTAATTCACCGCTACTGGTCGGGGGGTAAAATTGACGAGCTTGACGAGCTTGGTGACATTCGTGAATGACGCGACTTTGACACCAACGCATGTGGGTTCGATTCCCACACAAGGCAAACATTTGTGTGCATGAACATGTCTGTTTGTCTTGGTCTGGATATTTTAAGAGAGGTAGGGAGCATCAAAACAGCTCGTCTGGGGAAGTACCTCCACCTCACAGAAAACTGCAGCCAAATTATAATTCGCTAGAGGGTTGTTGTGTTCCTGCGCGTGAGTGAGGTCACCAGTATGCTCCCAAGCAGTTGCTGTGTAAGCAGCAGAGGAGGCATCGCGCGAGTGGTACTTAATATATTAGGCGTTAATAGGCTACGGTAACCGCTTTATATCAGGTGGGCCGTATGCTTGTATGTTTCCCGACGTAGTATATATAAAAACAAAGTAGAACCTGCAGCTCTTATTGGTTAGTTTGAGAATTAACATCGCGGCACTTATCGGCTTCTTGGTTAAAGTATTCTCCCATTTTTTTCTATACAACGTCGGAACGTGCGCCGAACCTCTATTACAACATCCAGACCAAGACATAGAGACATACAGACAGACATGTTCATGCACACAAATGTTGGTCGTGTGTGAGAATCGAACCCACAAGCGTCGTTGTCAAAGTCGCGTCATTCACGACTGAGCCACCGAGCTCGCCTATTCATCCGAAGGCTCGCTATTATCAGTAGACTCGAATCGCTGAAACACCACATTTTTGTAAGCGAAAGGTCATGCGCAGTCAAATGGTTTATGGTTGTGGAGATCTCATCAGATCGCAGTTGCTCAATGTCAAAATCGGAAATCTTAGCTAAATCTTTATGCTACAGTAACGGTCTCTGTCAGTCCTATTGAATTAGAAAACGGGATAACGCATTGAAGAAGACTTGATTTGATTAGAAGGCGTACACGGGATATGGATGCAACGCGTAGAGGTCCCTTCGAGAAGATCAAAATAATGTAGAAGAAGATTGAACACTATACTCGGTGGTCTTAGCAGGTATTGGGACTATTGCGAATGTATCAGAAATTAATGGGCTGTTACTAAGATATCTGGATTATCTGATGCCGGGCTATTGCGGAAGATTGAATTATAGTAACTTATTTATTATTAATAATGTTCTTTGTTCTCTTTCTGTTATCCATTTGTATTTGAAATCGTAGCTATATTTATGATAGCTGATATTGATGAACTACATGTTGAGTTAATATGTATGTACAAATAAGGCTTTGGAAATAGACTTGTCATCTCAGGACCTATGAATTGAACAGGGTAAAAATAGAAATATTTAATAGCAAAACTATGGGTGGTTTAACCACTGACGGAGCCGGACCTCGTATTTGAAACTTCACTATTCAAATTCAAGATCCGGCTTTAAGCACAATAACATTAAAACTGAAACAACTTTTTAAAATGGTACCAAGGGTGGTAACTCGTATCACGATGTATAGAGTCGAAGACACCCCACCAGCATTTGTCGTACTCTCTTTCTCTGTGTTTCATTAGCAAATAAGACTCTGTCGAGAAAGAGGTAAGATGCAGAGATATTCAATAAGCGCTCTGAATGGGAAAGTATACCCTATATTTACAGTAAACCGCAACCAAATAAAATCTCCTTAGAGGGGTGATCAATTCCTGAATAGTAATTGGTTACCAATAAGCGAAAATTGCTACGCGCTTCCTTGCAGTATCGAAATCACCCGGAGGAGAAGGTCAAGCTGGCGTCCAAAAAACTTGGTGTGCTCAACAGAGCAAAGCAGTACTTCATTGCGGGGTAAAGACTTATGTTATATAAGTCTCAAGTCAGACCGCACTTGGAGTACTGCAGTCACCTTTAGGCGGGGGCACCTGAATACCAGCTTGGACCATGTGATTCGATTTAGATACGAGCTGTGAGAACTGTCGACAATCCTAAGCTTACACACGGTATTGAACCCTTAAGTTTAAGGAGAGGTTTTGCTTCCCTTTGTGTGTTCTACCGATTGTACGGATTCTGTTCTTAAGAATTGTTCGAAATGATGCCGACAGTTACTTTTTATAACCGCACGTTGGGACACGCGGAGTTCACCCTCAAACGCTGGAACCGCAATGGTCATGTACTGTGCGGTTTCAGAGAAGTTTTCTTCCGAGAACTCTCAACCTGTGGAATGAGCTCCCGAGCGAGGAGAGGCGAGGTTTTTCCAAGGGACTACGCATTCCAACGCATGAGTGACACCCTGTTGTAAATGGCCATAGGCGACGGTGACTGTTTATTATCAGGCAGGCCGTATGCTTGATTGTCACCTTAGTGGTATAAAATGCAAAAAATAATTGCATATGATGCCAATGCGAAAGCAAGTTGCTGCTCATTTCCATTTATTGTACTCGTCATAGGCCTGCATCAAAGCAGCGCGTCTGGGGAAGTACCTCCACCTCACAAAACACCGCAGTCAAATATCAACTCCCTGGATATTGTGTTCATGCGTGTGAATGAGGTCACCAGTTAAGTTTTAAAGAGTCACGGTGCTAGCGCCAGAAGTGGTATCGCGCGAGTGATACTTATATTGCAAGAATTCATAGGGTACGGTAACTGCTTTTCATCAGGTGGGCCGTATGCTTGTATACCTCTGACGGTGTATAAAAAAAGGTACATGACACTCGTTGTGCGATTTTAACTCTTATAAAAACGGCTGTGAATGTATATTTTTATAATGACGTTTGTGGTTTTCTATAGAACTGTGACTCGACGTAATACAAGGTGTGTTAAGTGGGGATGTCTCATCTTTAGTGGTTTAGTGGTTAGATGGTCTACTCATAATTTTTTTGAAACACTTCAATTTAGTAATTGCTGCAATGCAAAACTACTCGTAATTATTATGTTATTCAGTTAGGTATAAAATCTAAGAGCTCTGAAATAGCCTACCGTCTAAAAAAGCTAGGTTGAAAAGACAAGGAAACGTTTGTTTGTTTGTTTGTTTGTAATATCTTTAATGTACAATAAGAAATACAATAAGTAACAATAACAATAAGTACAAAAAGTGACAATGGTACATAGGCGGACTTATCCCATAAGGGATCTCTACCAGCCAACCTTAGAGAGATTGATAGGAAATTTTACTGTGTCGTAAAAGCACATGTACATTATAGACTGTACCTACCTCAATAATTGAGGAGAATACATAATTAACTACATCTATACATAAACTATGCAATAAAAAGAAAATAGTGATAACACAAATAATAAAACAATATTACACAAGAATATTGGAAAATAAATTTAATTTAATAACAATAAACTAATTGATCGATAAAAATTGAGCTCAATTGTCGCCAGTGTAAAACTTCACAAGACGGGATTTAAAAGAGAAGATTGAAGTTGCCGTTTTGATCTCATGGAGAAGAGGATTCCAGAGCCTTACGGCTTTTGCAGTAAATGAACAGCTATAGGTGTTTGTGCATTGAGACGGGATATCTAGTAACAGGTTTCCACAAGAACGAAGCCGACTGTCTACGTCGCGGAACTGGACTCTATCTTTTAGGTATTGAGGGGAAGATGGATTGAAGAGGACATTGTATAATAAGCCTAATATGTGAATATTCCTACGATCTCTTATTGGAAGCCAATTTAACTTAACGTATGCCAGTAGAGAATTCTACAAGTTTTTTTTATGTACAACTAGATTGGCAAACAAGCATGCGGACCGCATCTGATGGTAAGCGGTCACTGCAGCCTAGGTTTGAAAATTACGACCATTTTGACCGATATAATTTTCAAACACGAACACGTATCGGCGTATAAAAACAATCGTCCAGAAAGTTCACACTTCCCAGAGCATCTCATAGACAAAGGATATAATTTATCCCCCACTAATACATATCAAATTTTACACACAATTGACAAAGGTTTAAAACTAAATATTAGGGAACAATTAGAAATTAATGAACATTAAAATTCTAAAATTACTCTCATGAACAAACAGACTGACGTAAACAATTCGCCACTACTAAATATCTTTTCGCTCACACCATCCACCCCCACCCTCAATTCAATATAAGGGACGGCACTGCGATGGATTTGTTTTTGCGTCACCCCGTTCCCCTGGGGTGATTGTTTCAGATGAAGCCTTTATAGCCTTCCTGGCTAAAGGCAGTCCCAGGGGATGTTTTAGTCAGTGGAAATCTGACATAACCAGTTCGTTCGCACGAAATGGTATATTTGAAAGATTTCACCTCCTGCCTCCCGTTTTCCAGAGGGTGCCCCTCACGGAAGAATGACTAATGCACACCCGGGTATGGGTTAGTCCTTCTTGTGTGGGTCTTCAAATTTCTTGCGCGAAAACCAAAAAAAAAATAAAAAGGTGGATTTGTCACTTGAAGCATGTTATTCTTACTCTTAAAGGGGAACCAGACAAGATAATGAATCGTGATTACACATCCAGACGATCTGATTGCTGCGTGTTCAGGTTTCCTTACGGTGTTTTCCCTCACCGGGAGCAAGTGGTAGCCGAACGTAAGTAAATTGTACCTACTCGTAAAGTCGGGGCACCCGCCGGGGTTCGAACGTGGAACCTCACGTTTGTTAAGCGTGCGGTTATACCGAGGGTCCATCAACGCTCCATCACAGACAATAACTATTCACTAAAAAGTAGTTTCTGCGAATAAATCACCAGGAAACTACGTACGTAGGAGATACTGTGATGCGAACGTAAACGTATGCATTTTAGTCAGTTCCGAAACATTGAGGGATTGTAATATACATTATAAACTTTTCCTATGTGGCAACGTTTAGAGACGAATAACTTGGGTTTCCCATAGTAGCTTCATTTGGTCAGCCGATTTAGTTTTGAACGTAAAAATCCAATTTATTTATCAATTTCAATATTGATTCCATAGAATTAGTTTAATGGCTATCACACATTAAAGCTTGAACATTGATTAAGAAATATTTTATACTCGTAGATTGCGACAACCACTTAACGTCCGTACATTTCCCTGTCAATCGGTGTTTTATAAAAAAACGGTTATAGAAATCCCCAGCGGCGTGTGGTCTAAGCTAGAAGCTAGGTCGCCGCTAGGCACGGCGTAACTGTCACTTCCTCTGCCAGTCACGACTCGAATACTGATGACATTGATGTAGCCTTCCCCGTGTTCTGCTGCGGCGCTTACATTTCCATACTATAGGTCCCAAAATGAGAGACAAACATGGGATATGAGTCAACTTCCTTCCATGTGGCACATGTTGTGTTTTTATAGTGACCTAAATCTATTTTAAGTACTAAGCATGAACTCATAAACTTTTTTAGAGATCATTATCGTCGCATACATATTGTTACATCAACGGCTTACGAGTATACGGGTCGCCTGATGTTAAGCACCTATCGTAATAACAGTAATGATTGCAATTCGCTGCCAGCATCAACATCTCATTATGAGCTTCAAATTTATCGATGGATGAGGTGTGAAAGGGCCGAATCATCTGGTGCTCGCATCTCACTATTTACCCCGTAAGGGACTTGGCGTATATACCTACATAGATAGAAATTATTTATAGAAATTATTATTTATCAACGTGCATTAAAAACGTAATATATCTTAATATATCGCAAGCGTTAATAGGCTACGGTACCCGCTTTACATCAATTGGGCCTCCTGACGTAGTATAACCAGTGGTGAATTGAGTCACTACGTAATATTAAGAGAGGTAGGGCGCATCAAAGCAGCCCGTCTGGAGAAGTACCCTCCACCTCACAGAAAACCGCATCCAAATAACAACTCCCTAGAGGGTTGTTGTGTTCCTGCGTCTGAGTGAGGTCACCAGTGAGCTCCCAAGGAGTTGCTGTGTAAGCAGCAGAGGACGCATCGCGCGAGTGATACTCAGTATATCGCAAGCGTTAATGGGCTACGGTACCCGTTTTACATCAGGTGGGCCGTATGCTTGTATGCCTCCCGACGTAGAATAAAAAATTAGACTGCGAATGTGGTTTATCATACATAGGGCAGACATAGAGAAGCGTAGGTACTCGTGTGAAAGAACCATCGAATGGAAAGAACACATTGCTGACATGAAGAACAGGCGCGATAAAAACTCTGCAGTATGTGAACATACACTGGACCAACCGAACCATTACATCCGGTTCGATAAACCACAAACCCTCGCCAAGGAGAATCGCTACATGCCGAGAATGTTGCGCGAGGCTATTGAAATAAGAAAACACCCCAATTTCAATAGAGAAGATGGTTGGCAAGTACCACCTGCTTGGGATCGGTCCTAAAAATAATCAAGTCACAAACCCAAAGATCTACTAAAAATGTTCGGACACTGTTAGCGATTTTTGTGTGAATCGGAACATATATAATGAATCCAATGTCGGTAGATGTAATAATTGAATAACTAATGTAAGACAAATATCACCTTAGTCTTCCTGCGACCACGGACGCTGCAAAGCGTTCGAAACGTCAGGTTCAACAAAATAAATAAAACACGCGATACTTCCATTAAAAATTGTTTAATTCAATAGAATAAAAAAAAACGGTTCTCCATAGGTAATTTCTTTCATGCTTGCAGAAACACCGTGCTAAGCGCTTATTACCTTTGCTTTGCTTTGCCACTACCTTGTGATAAAACATGACCAATTTGGTCGTGATAGACAAGCCTTGAATGCCTATATGCTTCCACATTCGCCTTGTAAAACTATTTCGTCGTTCTTTTCTCTTTCATTCTTTCCTTCATACCATAGACATTATAGTCAAAGATCTTTGTTTTCACAAAAATCTATACCTGAATAACGTCTCTAATCTTATTGAAATGAGTGAGACCATGTATAGCAGATTAAATAGCTCAATTTTGAATAATATTACATAACAATAATTATATAATAAATTTGCATATTATTACTTACTACCCATAAAGTAACTAGTCTGCAAATTATTATGAACGGGATGTGCCCATATAAGTATTTTTTTGTAGCAATCAATAAATTGTTGGTTCATGTGTCATTTTATTGAGTCACTACCGGCACTGTCCGTCTGATTGTTTATCAATGTCAGTACAACGATAGTAGAAATTACATTGAACTTGAATTACACATCGTAGAGTAACCATTGTCTTGCTGTGGTAAGACAGCATCAGAGTGCCTGCCATCTACTACCTGCGCGTTGACAGAGACAAGTATGGAATCCTGAGATTTCCCAATGATCGCGAAGCAAATATTTTTTTTATTTTCTATATTCAATATTTCACACTAGGACCTCGGTTTACACAATAATACATTACTTTTATACCACTAGGGTGGCAAACAGGCATAGGCAGGCCTGCTTGATCGTAAACTGTCACCGTAGCCTATGGACATGTGCAATACCAGGAGTGTCACTCACGCGTAGCCGCCCTTGTAAAAACTCATCGTCTCACGTCTTTCTTGAAGAACCTAAGTCCTTTGGGAAATCTTCAGAGTTCATTCCGCAACTTGACAGTCGGAAGAAAATTTCTCTTGGACCGCACGGCACGCGACCATATCGATTCCCGCGTGTGTGTGGTTGTAAAAAGACGCTGAACACGTGCACATGAACATATCTGTTTGATTTGATCTATGTGCTTTATGAGAGGTAATGTGCATCAAAGCAGTCCGTCTTGAGAAGTACTTTCAATTGCTTATATGCCTTCGAGATTGTACAAAAAAGGCTGTTATTTGACTGTAGTTTTCTGTGAAGTGGAGGTACTTTCCTACTCTAGTCAAACTGCTTTAATATGCCTTACCCCTCTTTAAAATTGTGAATAGAAATTCTTCGTCTAGCCAAGACCTCTATGCGTACACAGTAATAGCCTCAGGGGCCTCATTCACGAATCATTTCTATTTTCTTCTTCTTTCAGTCTTCCTGCGACCACGGATGCTGCAAAGCATTCGAAACGTCAGGTTCACAAAATAAATAAAACACGCGATACTTCCGTTAAAAATTGTCTTCTATATGTTTGTCTGTGTGTGCGTTTTTTTTTTCGAATATTCGAATTTTGACTTCAGATTCGGATTCAGCATAAAAAAGTAGAACAGGAATGTTCAGGAACACCGTGCCTATCTCTTCCCTTCGAAACCCGTGTGGTCATATATGACCGCGAAATGTATGGGAAAAGGTATATAACGGGTTCTGACAGTGAAAATGACCGACAAATAAAAAAAAAATTGAATTGTTATATAATTGACGAGCCAGGTGTACCTTTGGCAATGCAAGCTTGCGCATTCTCAACTAGTTTTTTTTTGCTTTATTGTGTTGCTTCATCAAAGTCATGGTTGTCTATCAAAATTAAATGGATATTCAAAATTTCGGGTCTGTCTAATGTCTGCCCGGAGAATCCTCTCAAAGAAACTACCTGTTCATACTACAATTTATATTTAGATATCGAAATTAATCTTCGGGGCAGACATTTTTTGACGATTCGACAATTTTAGTCGTCCGCAAACCACTCAGCAACTCAACAAATAATCCTCCTCATAAAATGTCTTCGGGGCAGACATTTTTTGACGATTCGACAATTTTAGTCGTCCGCAAACCAATGTCTCTCGTCTACGCAATGCAAATATTCGATGTAACCGATACATGTCATAACCATCCTTTTTAGCTTCAGCGCAGGCGAGTAAATCATAGGTTTCTCAAAAAGTTTCAATCTATGTTTTGTTTCGCGACACAACAATTGGCGCGACAAACGAAAAGCAAGAAAACGGTCGAAAGCTGATATAGCGAAGCGAATATTATTTTACAAGTTCTATTATTTATGTTAAATTAAATAATAAATACCTATATAAACATAATACAATATTTTTCGCCAAGCAACTATGCAATTATTAACCATTTTCAAACTAAAATCTAACAGTTTATCATGAAATAACTGTGTCGGGTCCTACATCAGTTGATTGTATAAAAGCGTTGACCGGCACTTGTAGGATTATTACTTATTAGGCCTTCTCGAACTCACTCAATTTCAGGATCCCAAGACTAGTACATACATACTAAGATAATAATAGATTTGGTAGTACCTATCAAAACTTGATTTAAAACATGGAAATAAATTATCTTCATTTTGTCATTAATATGTTTATTCGAATTTGCGGTTTCAGTAGGTACTTATATAATATGTAGGTAAGTGGTGATAAAAAATTCGCAGTAGTATTTTTTGGCGCCAAGATTGAATGAATTCAATTGCCGGTAAATTTTGGATAGGGGCGAGACTGTTCCGACTAGGGATGCTCCGATACCACCAAAATATCGATACCTACTCATATGAGTAATACTCAAATCTTCCGATACTACTCATTTGAAAACTCCAAAAGTATCGATACTTTTTCATTTAGTACGAAGTATAAAATTTGTGTAGTATTTTATATTATTACAATAGCACATTAAAATTTTACACGAAAATATCAGCTTTATAAAGGTTTTCTAAAAACAGTAATTGCTCCAGATATTTAAGAGACAACTTGTTTTTATTTTGTGCCATAGTTGCACCAGCTTTGGAAATAAACATTCTCTAGGGACAGATGTAGCTTTTACTGTAAGGTACTGTTGAGCATAGTTGTATAAACCAGGAAAAAATACTTTCATGTCTTCCCACTCCGCAAATGGGTTACTTTTTAAAGATATTACAGGGTTTGACAAATATTAGACATTATTGTGCTTTTTCCTTTTGTATTTGTGGCCGGGCGCGAGATTGGTGTTTCCAAAAGTCGTAATTCTGGATTACACTGGGCGACGTGGACGAAATCGCATCTTTTTCCGATTCACCTGGGCTACTACTTAATTGCTCATGAACCATATTATTTAGTTTTTGTATGATTCGGCTACATGCTACGGGATTTTGGAAATGCAGGTTTTTAAATGTCGGGTCCCAAATAGTGGCAATAACTGCATGGTCATTTAATTCTATCGAACGATACCTTTTTTTCTTTACACAATGAACGCGAAATATAAAATCTCACGTCATTGTCCTTCGGAAATCCGACCGGTGGGTGGCACTTGGATCGGCGGCGCAAGGATTTGTTCACAATTACTGCGCGTTTCGATTCGATACAAGTACTGAGTATGAATCGAAAGAATTCATTCGATACTAAAATTATTTGGTATCGAAACAAAAGTATCGAGTACTTACTTGTATCGAATCGTCCCTATATAGTTCTGACAATGCGTTAGAGAAGCGCGCAACACAAGTTGTAATTTGTATAATTGATTCCTGCGTTCTGTTTGTTTGTGATGACTTGATGACTTCGCGCATGCGTGTTTAAAACAAGAGAAAGAAGAGAGTGCGTGGGCGACGTTTGGTATAGGTATAATACCACGTAATCAGCACGTGGCTCGTAGCTATGAATTGGCATCCGCCTCCAGCGACACCTGTCTTTTTTGTTTATATGAAGTTTTGGCACATCGCGTGCGCGCAACGAAAGAATGATCGATATTAGAAAAACATCTATGGAATCGATGTAAAAATCGATGTTGACATCTTTGTCGACATTAATTGAAATATAACGCTGTACGATAAAGGTAAAAATACCGATGTTCAAATAATCGATGCTTTAGGTAACAAAATAAACAAACTATTTAATAAATGTATTTATTATTTATGAAAACTAGAAAAAAGTTAGCAATCCCAATATGTTTTGGGTACACTCAGCAAATTATCTAACTTATGTAGATTTACAAGGACTGATATCGAAATTAAGTTCATGAGTTTGAGTTTCGAAGCGCCATGTCCGTATTAGTCCCCACAGAGTATTTTCTGCTTTTGCACTTGATTTTTTTATAGAACGTCGGGTCACATACAAGCATCCGACCTAGTGATTACCGTTACCTAAGAACGCACGCAATACATAAATAAATGAGTTTGTTGAAATTAATTTTATTTTTCATATTCCGCACAGAATTATAAATACTTAAGTGGTATGTATTGTGCCTATCTACATAACTTTTTGGCATAAATATATTTTTTGTTGTAATATAATAATACTGCGCCCCCGACGTGAAAAAATCGTTAATTTCAATTTGATAATGAAATAATTACTTCTTTGCTCACAAACACATAGCTATTTTTAACATCAAAAATATGCCTACACTAGAATTCCTCTGAAAATATGTTTCGATTTCAGCCGAAATTGCAACAGAAACGGAAATTCGTTTTCAGTTTCGGTGGTCGGGCACTACCAACATCTATTTATGTAGAACACCTAATTCACGTTAAATGGCCTAGTGTATCGATATTATTCATATAACATCGATGTGTCGATTGTGATTTTGATGTCAAAATATCGATCTTTTCCGATAAACATATATCTATATCGAGCATCCCTATTATCATCACGCCCGAACGTCGTTAGTTATGATACAAAGCGAAATCAGTTCATTACGCTTTGTGTTATTAATATTATTATCTAGCTAAACTATTTAATGCTATAGACTAAAATTGTAGTGTACTTTTTTGTAGTTAGTGTCAGTGGATGCGATAGTGGCTTGTGAGTGACGAGTACTTAACTTATGGAAGATCGATTGTTTTGTACACCTCTGTTTATACTGGTAACTAATTTAAAGTTTTTAATTGTACCGTAAATTGCTCGCGTAGACACTAATTTCTACCACCGTTGTCCGACGAATCACATAGTAATTTTAAATCCCTTTAATCGCGTAGCAATAACCCAGCGTGCCTCTTGCAGCTTAGGGTAACCAAAACAGAGTTTTGCCCAGACACAGTGACGTATCAAAGGTAGACACGTTATACACCAACATTATTGTATTTTAAAATGGCGCAAGTACAACTATATCTACGTACAGTTATTTATTATCACAATGTGTACTAAAAAGAGATAAATGATAGGGAATACCATTCGTTAGAAAGAGACGAATATGCATCTTTAGTTACGTATTGATTGCTGCTGAGCGCTCATTGGCGCGAGCACTGATTTACCGATACGGAGGAGACTGGGGAAAAAGCTCTGGATTTAATTAGTGTTCAAAATAATAAAAGCAATTATGTACAAAACATCTATTTTCGTAATATAAATTGTGAACAATGAAATTATAAAATAATATCGAGTCAGTCTGAGTGAATAAAAAAAATACGTATTATTTTCCCTGAAATAAACTTAACTTATTCCTTTTTTGTCTTTTTTAATCAGTTTTCAAATCTAGATTATTTTTATGCGCGAAATATATCCGTACATGCGGTGAAGGCTGTGAGTATAAGTCGGATATTGCTCTAGGGAATGACAATTTAAAGAGGAAAATACATCATTGCGATATAGGAAAGACTTTAAATGACGACTCGAAATATGACGAGCTCGGTGGCTCAGTCGTGAATGACGCAACTTTGACACCAATGCTCGTGGGTTCGA
The DNA here is from genome assembly GCA_947507595.1 of Pyralis farinalis. Lineage (NCBI taxonomy): Eukaryota > Metazoa > Arthropoda > Insecta > Lepidoptera > Pyralidae > Pyralis > Pyralis farinalis. The sequence continues at coordinate 11,094,397 of OX382272.1, read as the reverse complement.
TTCCTACACAAGGCAAACATTTGTGTGCATGAACATGTCTATTTGTCTTGATCTGGAGGTTTTAAGAGAGGTAGGGCGCATCAAAGCAGCCCGTCTGGGGAAGTACCTCCACCTCACAGAAAACCGCAGCCAAATAACAACTACTTAGAGGGTTGTTGTGTTCCTACGTGTGAGTTTGGTTACCAGTAAGCTCCCAAGGAGTTGCTGTGTAAGCAGCAGAGGAGGCATCGCGCGAGTGATAATAAATATATCGCAAGCGTTAATAAGCTACGGTACCCGCTTTACATTAGGTAGGCCGTATGCTTGTATGCCTCCCGACGTAGTATAAAAAAAAATTTAACCATTTTTTTTTCATCAAACAATCTAGGTAATCTAAAATGGAAAGAAAGAAATAATAAGTAATATTCTATTTGCTTCATTCTTTTCTAGAACGTGTAGTATTACTAGTATCTAATAATTGAAAATAAGGTAGGTTAGGTAGGCATATTACTTAATATAAAACAAAGTTAGGAATAAATTTAATTCACAATTGTGTGTTCATAACGTGACAGTCAAATTTTCCTCAACTTCCCCTAGCAACGGCTGCCACTAGATCCGCTCTAATATTGCTAAAAACTAAATACAACTATGTTTTTAATAAAGAAAACTGTACTTTCAAATGAAATGACACGTTTTCCTTGTCTTTAACAGTTGCCGCGTAATTTGTGGACCATCTAAATCATAGGAAGGCATTTTTGCCAGAAATAACTTATTTACGCTTTGTGGCGAAGTACGTATAGACGTGACGCGAGAGCGTGCCCAACTGAATGCGAGGTGGGCAATTACCTTACTTTCGTATTGCCATTCTAGAGCGTGTACGACGTATCTATGACTATTAAAACATCTTAGCCCAGACACTGTCCATCTTACGAAAACTATTTCTTACGGTTTATAGAGAAAGGTTGTCTTACTAACACGATTATCCTTATTAATTCGCAACACTATGTGGAACAGGCAGAATGAACACGTCTATCCAGGTCTATGCTTATGAGAATCCATTTGAGTGTCGCCAATCTCACCAATACCGTTGGACGGTTAATGTTCAGGCAATAAATGCAGAGATTCACAGATGTACAATACAAATAATGGACCGTGTTCCTGCCGACAGCATTAAATAGAGAAGGCTACATAAGGCTGAATACCGGTCGATGTCCCACTTCGTTTCAGAAAAATTGTACAGAGACTCCGTGGTTAAAGTCCGACCTGCTGAATGAACTTGGTGACCAATAAATGGGCAGATATGGACCAGTCGTGAGCCGTATACCACGTGGTTGATGGATCATTTGAACATTCGAATGTAAAGCAAGTTAAAACTTGGTTTAAATAGTATTTCATGAAATAGTTAATAGATTCTGGCGTTATTCTGCGAAAGTCAAATTTACTTACGATTTCATCTATCCTGCTTTGTGTGCTTCCGCCACCAATTACCACTACTGTTAGTAGATGCAACATGCCGTCGTTACCATGCCTGTTCCGGTAGTCTCGGCTTCGGCTACTGCGGTCGTCCGCCATCTGGAACAGAAACCGCATTCATCCGCCACCGTCGCTGCCACGACTGCCCTGGTCGTCGCTGCGACACGTGTTTTGCCTCTCAACGCGGCATCCTGGCGCTGCTGTAGATGCTAGTCTAGTCTAGCTAGTTAGAATCTTGTAGCATGTTATTCTATTCTAAATTTCATTTCATAGATTTCAAGTAGGTAGTTTTTTTTAGTACAACGTCGGTAGGCCTACAAGCTACGGCCCACCTGATGTTAAGCGGTTACCGTGGACTATGAGCACTTGCAACACATTAAGAACTGCGCGGTGCAATCTCTGCTGCTAACACAGCAACTCCTTAGGAGCTTACTGGTGACCTCACTCACACCCAGGAACACAAAACGCTCTAGGGAGTTGTTATTTTGGCTGCGGTTTTCTGTGAGGTGGAGGTGCTTCCTCAGCCGGGCTGTTTAAATGCGCTCTATCTCTCTTAAAAACATCCAGACCAATACAAACAGACTTATTCATGCACACAAATGCGTGTCCTCTGTGGGAAACGAACCCACGAGCGTTGGTGTCAAAGTAATGTAACAGCTCATTTCACCACTGCGCCACCAAGCTCTTCAAAATGCACTTTTTTAATACCTATTTCCACGTCTAATTAAATGTGATAACTACAGCATAAGACCTTCAAAAAGGGCATGATTTTTTTAATAGGGTCAACAACGCACGTGTCAGAAGCTTCCTTGTGTTTGTAGTGTCAATAGGCACGGTAAATGCTAACAATCAGGAAGGCCATACGCTCATTTACCACCATAGTGTTACTTATAAAAAGTACCCGGCTGATGGTACCTACAGAAATCACAAGCTTTTTGTTGTTTTTGAAAGAGCGAATATGTTTATGATATTTTGACGCTGGAGATTTGTTTACGTCGTTAACGTTTTCTGAGTATTGTGTAAGACAAGCCTATTTTTAACTAATTGGTTAACGTCATTGATTTGATGTCTAATAAAAAAAACTGAATAAACACTCGCTAACGAAATGTAGGTACACAAAAATTGTACGCGTGCTGTTCATCGAAGGGAGCACTGAAAGTTTCGCGCGCCTAACTATATTTATTATTTTTCACAACACTACATTTCATTTGAAACAATTTTTCATTCAGTCGAATCAATTCGACGAGCTCGGTGGCGCCGCGGTTATTAACGTAATTCGACACCAACGCCCGTGGGTTCGATTCCCACACAGGGCAAACATTTGTGTGCATGAGTATGTTTATTTGTCTCGGTCTGGGTGTTTTTAAGAGAGGGTGCCACGTCAATCATCGCGCATCAAATCAGCCAGACTGAGGAAGTACCTTAACCTCAGAAAACCGCAGCCAAATAACAAACTCCCTGGAGGGTTGTGGTGTTTCTGCATGTGAGTGAGGTGACCAGTAAGCTCCTAAGGAGTTGCTGTGTTAGCAGCATAAGTGGCATCGCGCGAGTGATAATTAATGTATTTACATGCTGTTGCATGTGGGCCGTATGCTTGTATGACTCCCGACGTTGTATATAAACAAAAAATCAAAGCATCACATCGGCTTTTCTGAATCCTGAATTTTTTGATTTTCGGGAAAATGTAGAACACAAAGGTTGTGTGATGTGGACTATGCCAGGATAGGTTATGAGCTTCACTTTTACGGAGTTTTTCCATTATGCAAGTACTTGCATGCAGATATGACGTCACACTTGCGTGCAAGTTGGAAACGCGCTTTGTGGAACTTGCTCCTCGCATGAAAGGATTTACTTTATTTGCTTGCAAGTGTCAATCTCAATATCAGTGGTCATAATGGGGGCAGGACGTGGTATGATTGATGTTGGTTGCAGTCATTTCTGAGATTTTATTATATACTAGCTGAAGCCCGCGGCTTCGCATGCGTGAGATTTGGGCTTTTAGTAGCCTTTGTTACTCTCAAGTCTTCAAATTATTTCTGTTAAAAAAAAGTCAAAGTTCAGGGCCTTTATTTGTAAGTAATTACCCTAGACTTCATCGCGTGGCATACATATTAACAAACATATATAAAATATTTAGCGATTCAATTTTAGTACAGCGCCATCTTGACCTTTACGGGAGGGAGGCAACGTATATTTATTTTATTTTTATTACATTAAAAATGTGTAGTTATTTTATGTCCCAAAAAATACGTATTCTGTGAAAATAATAAAAATAAAATTGCAAAGTTACCGACATTTCCCCCATTTAACAGTTTTTAATTTTTTACGCAGGAGCCCTAAATTCTGCTTTGAACAGTCCTCTACCTACCAGTGAAAGTCTCGTCAAAATCGGTTCAGCCATTTCGATGATTGGACCAGACAGACAGACAGACAAAAAGACAGACAAAACTATATGAGCTTAAGATAAAGTCTTTATTTTGACATCACAGACAGACACTTCAATGTTATTTATATGTATACATTGATTAAAAAAAAGAACAGTGTCGACGCTTTACAATGTTTTAATATTTAACTTTTAATCATTATTTATTACCCCTTCATAATGCTAAACGTACGACTACGCACTCATATAACTCTTGCACTCAAGTGACAGGCGCGTAACCAAATTCAAAACTACCTACAGTCAACTTGCAGTTTGCATGCATGTTTACGTACCCGTACCCGTAGTAGTAAAGTTTCATTCAATTTGTACCAGGCAGGCAGCTTAATTGCATAATGGAAACGCAGCTTTAACGGAGATTTTGTTTTGTTCGCCGTGTACGTGTGATAAATACAAAGCAATAAAAAAACGCAATCACTTTTCTCGTCTGCTTTGATTTTATTGGGCATTTGTGCACCCGCTCACAGGACTGCTGTTTCTTCTTTGGCTGAGAACTATAAATTAACTTTTCATATCTCGTAGAAACTTGTAAACAATTCTGAAATGTGCGTACTACAGTAATTACAACAAGTAAGTCCATCAATTGAAACAAGCCCGTTTCTCTTTTGGTGTAAATTTGTAAGGATACCAACGACGACGTAGGTTTTTTTTAAATTTTTAAATGTTCACGTAAATCTTTTTTAATTTGGATCACGACGATCCTCAAAAGTTGTAATGAATTTGTTAAGGCGATGTTGCAGTCGAAGACCAACATTTCCTAACGCCGTCATTCAGAGGAACCACGTCAAATTTCACATACTAACGTCTCACGGTATTCCCATCCTAAATCATTTCATAACTGACTGCAGCAATCCCTACATATCGGATTTATCTATTACCTACATCACAATACGCAGAGTAACCAAGATATAGTCTCATCCAATTAATCGTTATGTTCTGACACCTATTCACGTGTCCAGTCTTTTCTTGAGACACCGACCACCTGCCTTGTCCCATCAACCAAGTTTTTTGTCATACTCTTTACCTCTTGTGCATTATGCCAAGTAAAGCCAGGTAGCCTACATAGCTATCACCTTATTTAGGCCATTCAATTCTACTCCTCCGTCAACTGGCATTTATCTAATTCGATTCAAGATTTTTGATCCTTTTCTCAACCTCGTCTCGCTGGTATTCGCAGAAACCTTCACTATCGATGAAGAGTTTTCTGGAAATCCCGCGTAATCGGAGGACTAATTATTGATTCCCTATCCATACTACCACATGGTTTAGCGAAGTCTACAAAGAGACAGATACTCTATGCAAGGATGACTAAAGTTTTCTTCTAATACAAGTAATGAAAAAAAGTAGGAGTACGTTTCACTTTTTCTTTTTTCTCTCATAAACTGGTAGTCCTAGTATTGATTCCGCCAACCGTTATAAACGGCCTAGAAGAATGTACGACAGTAGTTAGTTGCAAGGATTATACCTTTATAGTTTTCACCCTCCTTCCTCATCGATTTTTATGTACACAGTGTATTAACCCTTTATTTCACTCTGCTTGTAGTTTTTATATTTTTCATTTTTTAATCACTATGCCATAGAAGAGGATTGAATGCGATGAAGGGCTTACTAAAACTTCATCAAAGCTCGGTTTTTATCTCTTCTTCGTGAAGCTACACTCGCTCTGTATTCCTATTGAATCACACTACAAAATTTGGCTGAATCCAGTCGCCACTCATGTTTTACTTTCTGCGTCTGTTATGATTTCCCATTACATTTTCCAGGAACTGGGATGTAGGTTGCTGTCTCATTTTTATTAAATGTACATATCTGAAGTTGCGATGTTTTTACAAAGGACTTACCAAGACAAATGAATGAAGCCGTTTATAATTAGTCCAAATAATCTGTACTCAATACTAGATTTTGATTAGTTACTGTCATCATCTCCCTTTCCATGCCAGTTCGATGTTGTTTTTTTTTTTTACAACGTTGTGAGGCATATAACCATACGGTCTACCTGATGAAAAGCGGTTACCGTAGCCTATGACGGACGTTTGCAACACATTAAGTATCACTTGCGCGATGCCATCTCTGTTGCCAACACAGCTACCTCTTAGAAGCTCACTGGCGACCTAACTCACATTCAGACATGTTCATGCACCCAAATGTTTGTCCTGTGTGGGAATCGAACGCTCGTGCGTTGGTGTCAAAGTAGCGTCACTAACCTCTACGTACTGAGCTCGTCGGAGCATTACCAGAATTGCATAAGCTTGCTAATTAGCAAGCTTTCTGTATTTCTAATTCTGGTAATATTTAATTATAATTAATACTAAATTAAAAAATATTTTATTTAATACTACACTTAAAAAGTATCTGAAATGTAAATTATAACAGTTACCTACTGTTTTTAAGTTACAAGCGAAGCGTATGCCGGAAAGCTAAGTGGAACTTGTATAAAATTATTTATAGACACATGTCGATATGTGCTTATTTAATAAGCAAGTACGTATCCACATGGTGCTTGATTATACAAGTTTCTACAACTCCTAAGTTTAAAAAATGGATTCGCTGTAAAATGGGATAAGAAAGAGAAATGCTATCATAGCCTACTTAACATATCAGGTCATCGATTTTTTTGTGTCACATCGGACGTAAATGATGCGCTACAAAAGAAGGACTATTACACTAAAATCGTCATTAGTCATTCTTCTGAGGTGCCCCCTTCAGACTGTTGGAGGGATGGAGGTGGCAAACACTCATGAGTACTCTTTCGGCTGGCCGAACGGGTTATATCAACCTCTTATTGACAAAACACCGCCTAGGGACTGCCTAGCTTTTAATTGCTTCATCAGAGGCGATCGCCCAAGGGGAAGCGTGGCGACGACGCAATCATAGAACTCAACTCAGAGCTAGCAGAGGGAAACATAGAGTAAAATAACTTTACCTCCATACAATGCGCGCGGTATCCAAATAAAGGTTGTGTGTCCCCGATTAAAACGAAATGTGAGGTCGTATTCATAAACGAGTGTTTATTTTATACCATGACTTGTTATTATCCGTTATTTTTTTTCATAAAAAGTACCGACAATCCCCTTTGTTACGAGACGCCAGTGTCCAATTATACCAGTAATCCACACCCACGAGGATTTGCCCTCTAATTTTTGCAGCTCCGAAATCCGATTTGTACAACGCTAACCATTCAGTCGCATGAAGTCAGCTTTGTTTTAATCGCAATGCAAAAGTAGATATTAGTGGTATATACGGTTCGTCGATATATACCACTATATAAATGTTTATTTTTGGATTGGGATTAAAATAATAATTACAACATATTATTATTTTGTACGGCACGAATTTCAATATTAATAATAATAATATTTTATTTCTTCTCACACAATTTATAATAATTTTACAAAAAATAATCCATATTGAAAAATATTTAAAATATACCTAACCAAAATAAGCAACAACAATATTCTCTGAATTATGTGTGAGAAGCTGGCGCCTGTAAATAATATTACAACCATAGAGTAATGGCCATGCCAAGTCTGCGGCTTTAGCTCGAACGCGCTCGAACCAAACTCAGTTTCATCTTAATAAAAAAATTAATTTGATGTGTAAGCGGAATATTTTGTGAGCTAAAAACCACCACGCCTGCCCGTGACGCACCCGTTCTTGCATAGTTTAATTGGTAAGTAGCAGAGAAGGCTCTGAAGAAAGTGAGGTATTGCGTAGCTATATTTATAAGTATTTTAATAAGCAGCCGGATTGAGAATGTTTTTCCAATAAATACTGCAGCGAAATAACTACTCCCCGGAGGATTGTTATATTCATGCGAACGAGTAAGTTCATGGAGTTGCTGCGATAGCAGCTGCGTGGAAAACTGCGCTTGACAAGGAGTATGGGAAGTATTTATGAGAACTGTGAAACTTCCTATAAATTTCTGATATCAACTACTTACTTCAGAATAAACATTCACTTACTACTAAGTCTATTCGAAAATGGATCGGAGAAGATAATTGGAGTTGGTGGTGTACCACCGCCGAGATCGACGTAAAAGCACAAGAATATGGATCAGTCCCATAATTTCATTACGAAATAGTAAAGGGTAGTTTTTAGGGTTCCGTACCCAGAGGGTAAAACGGAACCCTATTACTGAGACTCCGCTAGCCATCCGTCCGTCTGTCACCAGGCTGTATCTCATAAACCGTGACGGTTAGATAGTTGAAATTTTCACAGATGATGTGTTTCTGTTGCCACTATGACAACAAATATTAAAAAACAGAATAAAATAAATATTTAAGGGGGCTCCCATACAACAAACGTGATTTTTTTTGCGCGTTTTTGCTCGATGTTGATAACGGCAAGAGGTAGACGCTTGAAATGTTCACAGAACATTTAGTTATATATTCACTTTAAAAATAAATAATAAAATAAAAGAAATATTTAAGGGGGCTCCCATACAACAAACGTGATTTTTGCCGTTTTTATAGATAATGGTACGGAACCCTTCTCTTAGAATATCAGGATATTAGACGAAAATATGTTTCATAATTTCCTAAGGATCAGCATAGACGTAATAAAAAAAAATATTTTTATTACGTCTATGAGGATCAGCTGAATGTTTATCGAAGTCCTTAGAACCATGCGTACGGAAACCTCTACTAATACGAGGAATCCACTGGAACCAATAGAAATGCTGGGAATCGCGCCTAGGTTAGTAAAACAAAAATAGTGTTTTTTAATCGGTGCAATTTTCATAACAATCAACAATTTTTATAATAATCTGTAATTTTCTGTAATAATCAGCGTCTTTATTGCCTACATATTTTCAAAGTCGTATTCGGTTTTTACACTTAGGTACTTGATTTAGAGATGAGAGTCGTAAGTACTTTGGTAATTTCTCGTTTGATATTTTAGGATTTAGACGTTGTTGGGCCATACTCAAACGCTGATGATTGTTAAGACGTTCGTCCATACCCGTTTCGGTAATAATTTGCAACACATTACTTTGAATTTTGTATTGATAGCAAAACACCTCTGAAAAAAGACATGTCGACTATCCGGCTCCTCGAGAACTTTTAATGCTTCACTTTCGATGTCGTGCTTGATTTAATGGTTGATTAAATCAAATAGACGACTTGATATAATCTATCCATTTATGCCAACGTTATCCAATATAAACAGTGGAAATACTGATTGATGAGCAAGCGTTATGCGACAAAGCACAAAATTTGTCGCATAACGCTTGCTTACCGCGTTCGAAATGGCGGTGTTAAAATAAGAAAACGTTTGCTGCGTTGGTTGGGATATGTAGAAAGAATGCAGGATGAAAAAATGCCGAAACAACAATGCGAAAGTGAAATGATATAGGAGCCGAGAAAGACCAATACTTTGTTGTTAAGAGTGTCTTTTGTATTATATAATTGTGGATTGAAATTACATTTTCATTAATGGCGACTTCGTTGCGGTGTGATTCAACTGTTTCAACATTTGTATATACGAGTTACTCATTAACAATACAGTAAAATCTCCTTATTCGCGGGGCATACGTTGCAAAGTTATGCCGCGAATACAGTATGGAAATATAGAGGTTAGGTTCCATGGTACGAAAATGAAATAAAAATAAATAAATAATATCTGTTTAATCACAATAACAGACAGATACATATTTAAAACATAAAATAACTATGAAAAATATTATTATTAGTTAGTATTGCTTGAATTATTCGTTTTAAAATATTTTGTATATTTTTCCTGCTTTGCCGCTTTTAAAAGGCCTTTTAATTCCGCCTGATATTCAGTTGAGGCATCATCAATTTTCCTTTTAAAAATAAGGCTTCGCCCTAAAAACGGGTTAATTTTAATGTTCAACACAGTTCACTTGCCATTCGTAAAACGACGGTCAGATTTTTTACGGCGGCAGGGAATATTAGAAACTATTGCGACATTTCTAAAATGTGGTGCTGGTGAAGTCGCCTTTCATCAAAGAACTTTAGCCTTAACACATTTTTTTTTATAGTTTGACGCCTACTTGTTCGTTTTGATATGTAAGTGGGGAAAGCGTCGAATATTGAACAATGAACAATATCTCTTTTTAAATTATATCTGTAATCGAAAATGACTGATTAGCGATTTGCCAGAAACGCATAATGCCAGGTGACGCAAAATGATAAACTTTGGTAATGACAGATTTGCAATTTGAATGCCATATTCTGATGATTTTTTTCAAAAAATGCTGGATGAACAGCATGGGGGGTTAATTAGAGGAGGGGGTGGGGTATTTTTGGAATTCTGAAGTCGGGATCGTAATCAGCGACCCCAAAAACCCCCAAGTCCACCATTTCATACAATTCTGATGGATATTTTCGAAAAATGCTGGATGAACACATGAGGGTTTAATTAGAGAAGGGGGAAGAGGAATTTCGCAAATCTGACGACGGGATCGTGATCATCGACCCTGAAAATCCCCGAGTTGACATTTTCAGGCCTATTCGGTAGTATTATTCAATTACTTTTTCTCAATTTTTTTTCAATGGGGCCTAAATTGTGGACAAAAATAATTTGGGGTCCTTTTGTGTACATATTTTTCCCCATCGAATGCAACCCGTCTCAGCCTGATCAGTTATTCAAAAAATTTTAAAGATCGACCTATTTTTATACCATATTGACTACACTATTTGCGAAGCGGTCATTTTGCTGTCTTTATTTGTTTTTACTATGCTTTATATGAATTTGTCTTGTTACGATTCTGACCATTTGTGACAAAATACTAACATCTGACATCCCGTTAATCATGCCATATTGCGTTTCTGACGTTCATCGCCCAAATCAAGGACGGGATTTCGTGTACTTACTTATCGCTTGATTTGTAACGAAATTCACTAAATGGCGGAGTGTTTACCATATTTATCTCGTCTCGTTGAACGCCCTTTACGTGTGACTTATCCCACATATAATTTCTCTTTAAAGAATTAATGAAATGAAGTTGTCTATCTCAACATTTTTGTTCGTACCCAATTTCAGACCTGTAAATAAAACTGAACAAAAAAATTTCGTAAACAATGATAATAACGATTTAACGTGTTCACTTCCACTCAATGAACAACCAACAACTGAGCTGAGCTGAGCGCCCAGAGCGGTATCGCTTGCTCCGAGACAACACATTGAGTACAACCCGCCCGCTTCGTCTTAAGAGGCATAGCTAAGTGGCGCCCTCATTTTGTTTTTTTTTAATAACTCTGAATTTAGGACCAATTCCAAAAAAACACTCAATAAGCACTGTAGAATCATATTTACGTTTTTTTTTGAGAAATATTCTGTATTTATTAGTTATGTAATACTTAGTCATAATTTTGATTATTGCTATAAGTGGCCACTATAAGTAAATTGTGAGTACAAATTTCATTCTACGAAGTGTCGCTGTTAGGTGCAATGTAGAATGAGGTAATACATAACTTTAAATAATTACGGAGATAAAGCTGTGCAAGCCAGAGCCGCGGTACTCCACACAAATAACAACTAATAGTAACGAAGTTGTCGCTGCTGCTAAAATTATAACTGAAATGTTTGAACGCTCCTTACATGCTTTAAAATATGACATGTTTAGAATTTCTCTTATGTCGATGAGGAAGCTGTAGGCGCACACACTCTGTAGAATGAACGCATTGCTCTGAAATTGTTTTAGGCTGTTATAACGTCAGCATTTCCTAAAGATCAAAGGAGTGAAACTTTTGTACGTTAGTATTATCTATTCTGCGAAGTAGTATTATTCTTGTACATTGTCTACGATTAACACTAAAAATATATTAATAACACAAATATATATTTCGGCCACCCCGCCCACATTTATTGTACACATTTAACTTTAATACTTAATTTAGATCCCAGATACAGAGAACTTACTTTCTTAGTCTACGGCATAGACGTAATAAAAAGTTTTTGATTAAGTAAAAAACTTTTATAATGTCCTATGGTCTATCTACGGCGAATAGGGCAATGTACACAATAGTGTACATTGTGCCATCTAGTGGCCATTAACTGAACGAATTATAAATATAGCGCCCTCTATGAGCAAATAGTAGACATAGAAAAGCGTACTTTAGATTGTGTTGCGTTGCGATTATATTCTCGTGCATCTGCTATTTCATAGAATAAAATAATTGAAAGATATAGTTATAATTGAATTAATATTATCATATATTTTCATTCGCATAGAAGTCAAATGACTCAGGGAAGATTAATCAACGTGGAATGAATTATATATAAATTATCATTTATTTGCTATGAAAATACTGAATATCTACTACTTGGTGGTCGGAATCAGACAAATTTCGTCGTCATATCGACCATTAAATATAATCATTAATCGTCGTTCATTAAATCATTAATAATCTTTGATGTATATGGCGATATTTTTATTTTACGTCTTACTGTGGCATGTCGCAGTAGCAATATATAGATCTGAATAATGGAAATATTATTGTGTCAAAGATTTATATTGTGACGAATGGTACGTTGGTCCTCATTAAAATATTTTTACTATCATATTGATTTGATTAAGCTTAGTGCTACAAAATAATAGTAGTAGTTTATTAATTTCAAATACATGTATATCGCCGAAATAGCTCAGTTGGGAGAGCGTTAGACTGAAGATCTAAAGGTCCCCGGTTCAATCCCGGGTTTCGGCAAAACTAAACTTTTTTATTACTATAGGTACACCGTAATCATATTTACACAAAAATTGTTACGTTTCGTGTGTCTTTGTACTTTGTTTCTTTATACTTGTGTCGTAATGCACGTATAGCTTTGGAGATTTTCATTCAAATGAAATCTACAATATTCTGGCAATTCTTTATAGATTACCTAGTAATTATAATTGAACATATAAATCAAAACACTGTCAACCTACTAGCGATGCGTGGTGACAGCGGACCAAGAGAGGGCGCCAACTTTTGTTCGTGTACCTTAATCGGGCAGAATAATTTGGCCGAAAATTCGGCTCTTGGCTACTCTCTTGTGTTTTGACTGGATATTCGGTATGCGGCCTAAGACTCAACTCTAATTCTATATGCACTTCATACATTTCCTCAACAATACAACCGCTGATCGCTACTTATTTTCATACGCAATGAGTTTCAGTAAGTTTCGCTTCACTACTGTTGGTGGGTTTTTTTTTAGTAATGTGTAGCTTTTTTTTAGTAATGTGTAGCATTTTTTTAAATAATATATATATATGTTCAAACTATAATAATCCGGAACGGAAGAACAAGGTTAGTGTATACACGGCACGCCCACAATTTCTCATAGAGACAGATTCTACTTTTATTTAAAAAAGAAACTCGAGTTAAAGACCTCAAAAGATTGCATCGGCCGGGAATCGAACCCGGGCCGCCCGCGTGGCAGGCGAGCATTCTACCACTGAACCACCGATGCTGTTGTTTGTAATTGCGAAAAACACGGATACATAACACTTACTGTTCTGTAATTGATTGTGAAACTAACTAGATATCATACAATTTCAATATTCAAATATGGTTATTTTGCAAATTAATCATAACACGATACATTTTACTATAATGACATAACGTAAAGCAGAGGTAACCTAAATAAACCACATACGTATGAAATACAATAATGGTGACTTTAAAGACACTTTAGACATCGTCGCGCTTTCTTATACAGAAACGCTTAGTTATTTGATTGTAAGTGACGGTCGCAGTTAAATTAGGAGTGGGTGCTAACACAAGCTACTTTGTATTGTGCCGTATTGTGTTTACATGTGATATCAGTAGTCGAAAGGTACCTTGACTTTGCCATTATGCCAATAATATCGTGGAACAGTTTATGGTTTTCAGTAAGCAAGTCAAAATCTACCTATTGAGTTAACAAGAAAAAAATGGTGTAAGTAACTTTAATTGTATCTGTTTTGCATCATTGTTCAAAATACCCTGTTGTTTGACTGTGATGAAGGCAAAAGGATTTAAGGATATTTTAAAGCACATCTTAAGGCTAAATATTAATTAAAATCTTGAAAAATAAGTAAACACATGTGAAATGCAGAACAAATAAGATTTAAGGCATCTGCGAATGAGAAATTCAGAATAAATAAGAAAACTGTGCTCTAGTGACACCCTTGGTGTTGCAAATATCCATTGCCTGCGGTAACTGCATAAAATCTGGCAGGTCGTAAGCTTGCCAACTTGAAGTGTTTAAAAAATATAGTGAAATAAAAACTGCCTGAAATAAAAACGATGATTCAGTTGCTATGGAAACAATAAAAGCGACTGCCTTTGCTACAATATAGAAAGAACAATTTTCTTAATTTCTTTGATCTAGATTATGTTACAGATTAAGCAAAAAGGATTTAACGCCAGTTACAATCAAATCAGATTAAGGAGCGATTACTAACCAAAATAAGAAACTAATAGACCGCTTGGTCTGAGTAGTATTTTTTTAGTATAAAATCTTTTACACATTAGATAAAGGATTAAAACGAAATATTAGGAAACAATTAGAAATTATTAAACATAAAAATACTGGAATTAATCTTATGGACAAACATACAGACGTAAGCAACTCCCCTCTATTAAATATCTTATCATTTACTCCATCCACCCCCACCTTTTTAATTCAATATAAGGGACGTCAACAGTCAACTAACGTCTACAGCGTCTGAGGATGCCTCTTGGAGACCCGAAACACGTGTCGCAGAGGCGACCGGAGCATCCATGGCAGCAATGGCGTGCTAACGGTAGTGGTTGGGTACCGGCCGGTGCTAATTCTCATAAATAACTGCGTGTAAATTCGAACTATAACTAATGACAACAATTCCATGAGAACTTAAACATTCAAAAGAAATAAATAAAAGCACCCGTGTAGTGTATGTAATTACTTTCCAATAAGTACATTTTATTTGAAAATGCATTTTTTTGTAGATTTCTTACGTTTTTAAAAACGTTATTTTTGTTTTGGCGGCAACAAGTTTTCTATTGCGGCTTTTGCCGTCTCTTGAATATCAGGTTACGTCAAAAACTTTCGACGTATATTTTTCATAGGTGAAGTTTCCAGGAGACTTAAATATCTATAGGTGTTAACTAAGTAGTATTTATAAATATTTATAATTATAAATATTAATAATATATTTATAAATATTCAAAACCTAAACGGTTTCATATGTATGGTTACAGATTGTTTTCATCTCGTGATTTATTGATAGATTCCTTGTGAATACTGTTATGATATTCTTTGAGATTTCATATCCGTTTGTTCCCTATTTTCGCTGCGACAGAAGGATTGCAAACAGACGGACCTACTAGGTAGGTTCCCATTGGCATCCTCCGAAGTACGCAACATAAAAAATATTTATAAAATTTATGGCAGGTGTACCTTAAAATTATAAATTGAGCGGTCATTCTTTCGTCGAAATCATTGCGCAGCGCTATTGTATATCTCTATTTAGAACATTAGATAGTTATAAACCGTGCGTTTTCATAGTACATTGCTCGGTTTTTCATGACTTATTAATTGCAATGTTTCGCCAAGGCAGCAATGTACTTTATTACAGCTTCTGCGTCGTTTTTAAATGATATATATCATAGCCCCGCGGGTGCCCGTAAAGTTTTATGTATCAACTCACGAATTGAAACGCTGTCAATAGTCGCTTTATGTGAATATACTTAATACCGTTATCTTTTATTTCATTCCCAGAATTGGCATTTGTTTTGATATGAGAAGGGAATGTGATCCTTGTTTTTAGATATATTTGTTGATGTATGCATGTAGCATTGCAATCATTTAAAAGATCATAGATTGTTGTTTTTTGGTCGTAACTATGTTACATATACTTATTGCATACCTAGAGTCACGGATGTGTGTCTCTACCATCGTTTAAATTTAATTTAGCGTTCACTGATTAAAGTAATCTTTTTTTTTATTCTACGTCGGGAGGTATACGATCATACGGCTGATACCTCCTGATGTAAAGTGGGTACCGTAGCCTATTAACGCTTGCGATATATAAAGTATCACTCGCGCGATGCCTCCTCTGCTGCTTACACAGCAACTCCTTGGGAGCTTACAGGTGACCTCAATCACACGCAGGAACACAACAACCCTCTAGGGAGTTGTTATTTGGCTGCGGTTTTCTGTGAGGTGGAGGTACTTACCCAGACGGGCTGATTTGATGCGCCCTACCTCTCTTAGAACATCCAGACCAAGACAAACAGACATGTTCATGCACACAAATGTTTGTCTTGTGTGGGAATCGTACCCACGAGCGTTGGTGTCAAAGACGCGTCATTCACGACTGAGCCACCGAGCTTGTCATGGATCATATTGTGCGTGTTTTAAATTAACATCTAATCACAAACCAATAAACCATCTGACTGCGGATGAAGGGGTACGCTCACAAAAAGTTGTGTTATAGTGCCTTAATATCCCAGTGAATTGAGCCTACTGAAAATAGTAGAATATTTTAACCAATAAGACAATAAGTGCCGATGTAGATGTGGACAAGCCAATAAGAGCTGCACGTTCTACTTTACCCCCGAACCGTGAATTGATTTACTACGAAAAATCGGTCCCATCGTTTCTCCATAGATTATTTCCTTGATGCATCTAATGTACTTTGTGGAAAGAAAACACTTTCTTCTATCAATAGCAGCAAGCAGCTAGCAGCTAGATTTCATTTCAAAATATGTAAAGTATTTTTTTTTTCTTATGTTTAATAATAAACAAATAAGTTTCGTTTGTGTTAAAGCTATAATTTTTCAATCGTTAGAGTCATGTTTATATACTCATTGTAGTGTTCATTAACGATAATTATTCACTTTTAAATGTAATAATAATATTTTTGAAGTGAAAACTTTTTTAGCGGCGTTGTGCACTTTTTGGGATGAGTAAAAAATGTTAAACTCGCGTCAGGGCACGTGACCCTGGCCGTAAGATTTTGGTGAGAATTAGAACTTAAGTTCGCTGAAGCGCTATAACATTAGTTAACTCTAATAAAACAATTAAAACTTGAAGCGCTAGATGGTTCATAGGGCATTTTTTTCTCGCGACCAAAACGTTGTAAACGCCATGAAATTCTTGGCGCTTACGCGTTTCGTTCAACGTAGTTTATCAACATCACTGTTTGGTTTAAGCGGCGCAGGGCGCTTGCGCGAGTGTGCGTGTGTATTTGAGTTTTAGAGATTGGAGATGATGATGCGGGTAATGATGATGGTGAAAGAGTAATTGGAATAATGGATGAAAGTTGATTTATCTGAGAGATAAACTTTTTAATGTAAAATAATTGTAATATTTCTGAAGTGTTAAATTTTTAATATAATATAAATTGTCATGTTTGTGTACGATAGCGCAATAAATGAATATTGTACTTTACCACATACATGATAGTACTTTTATACTGATAAATAAAGCAATTCGTGCGAAATTATTCCCTAACCATTCCAAAATATTCAAAAATGCACAACGTTAATGTTAAAGTTTTCACTTCTGCCGGCACTCCCGGAGTGCAACCCGTTTTTTTTTATACTACGTTGGGAGGTATACAAGCATACGGCGTACCTGATGTAAAGCAGTTACCGTAGCCTATTAATGCTTGTAATATATTACGAGTAAGTATCACTCGCACGATGCCTCCTCGGCTGCTTGCACAGCAACTCCTTAGGAGTTTACTGGTGACCTCACTCACACACAGGAACACAACAACCCTCTAGGGAGTTGTTATTTGGCTGCGGTTTTCTGTGAGGTGGAGGTACTTCCCCAGACGGGCTGCTTTAATGTGCCCTACCTCACTTAAAACATCCAGACCAAGACAAACAGACATGTTCATGCACACAAATGTTTGTCTTCTGTGGGAATCGAAGCCACGAGCGTTGGTGTCAAAGTCGCGTCATTCACGACTGAGCCACCGAGCTTTATTAAATTAATCAAAGTCAAATTTATTTCAAGACATTGAAATGATAAAAAATGCTTCATAGAAAATGACAATCTGCGCAACATACAAAATAGATGATCAAACAATGCTTTTCTCCTCAACAAAAGTAGTCCATCTTCAAGAACGTGTGTTATTTCAAAGGATGCAGTGTAATATGGAGAGTATGTTTGTGATCTCTGTCGATCTGCCGCAAGGTCACGGTTCAAGTAAGTTCGCCGAGGTCAGCCCAACCCAAATCCCGATTGTCCCAACCGCCTGACATTGCTCGTGTCCTACGCAATCATAATTGAACACGTTTTATATCGTCAAATAAAATCTGTATCGTCGAAGTACTTTGTTGGAACGACAATTGAATGAGACTCATCAATCGATGGGTTTTATTACTTACCCACGGACGTAATACGTATACACCGACAGTGCCAGCGTGTAAATTTTGACGAGCCCGGTGGCTCGTGAGTTCGATTCCCACACAGGACAAACATTTGTGTGCATGAACACGTTAGTTTGTCTAGGTCTGGATGTTTTTAAGACAGGTAAGGGGCATCGACGCAACCCGACTGTTCCCCAGTACCTCCATCTCACAGAAGAGCGCAGCCAAATAACAACTGGTTGTTGTGTTCCTGCGAGGGAGTGAGTTTACCAGTAAGCTCTAAATTTCATGTATTATGAGACTTCATAGGCTACGATAAACACTTTACATAAGGTGGGCCGTATGCTAGTATGACTTCCGATATTGTATAAAAAAACACTTGCAAAGAATGAAAGATTATATTCACAACATAATATTATATTTGTGTCTACGCTAAATTTTACTTACAGGTTTACAGTATCGACCCAAAGTCGATTCTCTCTGCCTACCCGGCAAGGGATTTGGCGTAAAGTTACAGATATATAGACCCAAAGTCATCCCACTGCTGGGACTTAACAAGCGTTGATAAGATCAAAAGTGCACGCAACATATACCTAGTCGGGTCATAAGCTTTTTTTTTATAATATATGGCAATAGTGTTGCTACTTTATGCCAGTGTCAAAGTCTTCAATTTAGAATCATTTGAAAATCTTAATTCTATGGTCCAGCTTCAGGAACTGTGCTGAAAAAATACTTGGGAAGGGTACCTAGACCCAATCAACCCAGTTTAAGTACCACCCGTAAAACGATAGTGATTTTTACAAGATGTTCTTGATGAACTTATTCACGTCTTCCAAAAAGTGCATAAACGTGTTATATTTGAGTTTTTTTCATTACTGTATAATTTCACTAGCACTTATGTTACAGAATACTATCAAAATTATCACATAAAACTAATTTTATACTGAATTAAAAAAAATTCAAGTATAACAACAATGTCACTCGTCAAAAGCGCGGGAAGAGGGGTCATAAGTTCTGTCAAAACCTTATTATTTTAATTTTGGAATACTGGCCAGAAATAGTTTGACTAATATTAAAAATAGAACGAGATTTTCAACATTCTACAAAAATTGAAAATAACACTATGGTTATTTATCACACTATCAAACGATGTACTAAAGACCTTCAAGCTTCGAAGATCGTAAGAGGAAGAAGGAAGGAAGGCGAAATTTTGTGTTCGGATGAAAAAGTTTTTACCATCGAAGACAGTTACAACAAACAAAGTGATAAGGTGTATGCCCACAGTTGTGAAGAAGCGAGCGCGCGTATTCCGAGGGCCCAGCGAGGGCATTATTGGTTTCTGCTGTTGTCGATAGATGACAGTTGTTAAGCTAAGTCCGTAGCCATGCGGCCTAGCGCCGGCCGGCACCCACCCACTACTGTTAGTACGTGCTACATGCCGACGCTGCCATGGCTGCTCCGGTAGTCTCTGCCTCGGCTGCTGCGGTCGTCCGCCATCTGGAACAGAATCCGCATGTCCACCACCACCACCGTCGCTGCCACGACTGGCCTGGTCGTCGCTGCGACACGTGTTTCGCCTCTCCACGAGGCATCATCAGGCGTTGTAGACGTTAATCGTAAGAATAACATGCTACAAGTGACAAATCCATCGCAGTGCCGTCCCTTATATTGAATTGAGGGTGGGGGTGGATGGTGTGAGCGAAAAGATATTTAATAGTGTGGAATGGTTTACGTCAGTCTGTTCATGAGAGTAATTTTAGAATTTTTATTTTTATTAATTTCTAATTGTTGCCTAATATTTAGTTTTAAACCTTTGTCTATGGTGTGTAAAATTTGATATGTATTAGTGGGGGATAAGTTATGTCCTTTGTCTATGAGATGCTCAGCGAAGTGTGACCTTTCTGGGCGATTGTTTTGCACGTAAATGCATGTAAATTTGACTTTCGCAAAATAACGCCTGAATCTATTAACTATGTCATCTATCGACAACAGCAGAGACCGACAGCTTAACATGCCCTCCGGCACGGAGAAACTAGAGTTAGATAAAACCTGCGTGTTTGTTTAGAATGACACGCGCAACGACGCCATCAAGCTCTCTGGACATTCCATAAATGCAATTAAATATACCTAGTCAGGTCATTAGTTCTGTCAAAAACTTTTGATGTAATTAATGATACACTTTTTGATAATAATGTAAAAGTTATATAAGAAATGAAAGGTAATTAAATGTACAATAAAATTTTATTTACTTCCATTTTGAATACATGTCCTTAATCAGTACAGGCCAGTCTTCATGCCCGATGAAGTCAATTCCACGGGCGGTCAACCAGTTTAGAGTGTTTCGTGCCTTATGAGCTGGTGCAGAGTCCTGTTGGAATATCCAGTGTCTGTTTTTGAACATTGTTTGAGAAAGAGGTTCTACCATGTTTGTTAGGACGGTATTTTGGTAAACCACGGCACTGATTTTCACACCTTTCTCACAGAAGAACACCTCAGTTAAGCCTGAATATGAGACTCCAAGCCAAACCATGATTGATGAAGGATAATGCCCTCGCTAGACCCTCGGAATACGCGTGCTCGCTTCTTCACAACTGTGGGCATACACCTTATCATTTTGTTTGTTGTAACTTTCTTCGATGGTAAAAACTGTTTCATCCGAACACAAAATTTCACCTTCCTTCCTTCAATGTACACCTAAATCTTGGTGAGAATGGAAACCTCGCATGACACGATGCTATGTGTACTCATTAATGTGCTAAAAATTTGTGCTGTCTCATTCTTGTTGTATCAACAAAGTTATTTGTGGATGTTCGAGTTTGGCTGTGGATCACTGTGCTCTAGTTGTATTGCACAAGATAAAACATTTTCTACTGTGTTTCCTCACTACGGAGCTATAAATAGATAGGATATATACACCCTGAGTAACATAAGAAATGAGAAGGCGTGTTTCTTTTACATATATACCTACTAAGGAGGTAAATAAATATACAGCCGTCCTGTCCTTATTTTTGTTATTTATTAATGCCTTTTAACTAGTATCTATATTTTCACGCTAAATCCCTTGCAAAGTTGACATAAATTTCTCATATTTCAACCACGATTATTTTACTTCCATGCTCTCTCTCCCAAACCCTGTCATAGTTTTTGCTGCTATACGTTTAAAATCGGTACCAGTGCCGCCTTGAGAAAAGCGAGAAGAACTTGTGCAGCCAACATTTTTTTCCAGAATTCGAACTATTCCCTACACTCACTCGTTTCATGACATGAGCGATGTTTTTTACATCCCCACTAAAATAACATTCAAAATATACGAGTTTCCAATCGTACAT
This sequence comes from Pyralis farinalis, assembly GCA_947507595.1. NCBI lineage: Eukaryota > Metazoa > Arthropoda > Insecta > Lepidoptera > Pyralidae > Pyralis > Pyralis farinalis. The sequence goes on along the minus strand of OX382272.1, from coordinate 11,072,885 downwards.
TTTGAATGTTACTTTTATCAATTGTCTACATAGAATAAGATCCAATCTTATTCTCTGTAGACAATTGTTCATACATAGGCAACTCTGCTTAACGCCAATTTTGACCTCGGATCGGAGCTGCAAAATGCTGCTCAGCTGCATACGTGCTGTACAATCTCTACTAAGCGGACTGCACAACACGCAGTAGTTCATCCTCAATCCCGCAACTGGCAATAAGGCTCAACGATCCTCTCGTACAACCCGGTTAAATGCTTACTCATGACTCGCAAAACCTTTTGTTGTTGGCAAACCAAAAAGCCAAATGTTTTTCCATGATATTACTGAATGAGAAATTAGAATTGCGCTTCCTCTTTTATCTTGAAATCCTCCCTGGACCTCCCACAGCATTCCAATCAGATTTCTGAATGCTGACAAACAACAATGAGATTTTATTCATTTTACATATCCTAAATTAGATGTAATACCTAAACAAATAATATAACCTGACATAGAGGAAAAAGGATATTATCATTTACCACGAACAGCAATTAGATGATTGGCTTCGCTATTGTTAATAATAAAACATATGTAAGTAATAAGTTCATTAAATAGGTATGTTACTAACCATCACATACAAGTATTACTGATTTAGAATGTGTCTTTTTGTAAAACACAGATTACTGAATTCTGGCGTTTTATAAGCGTCTAACGATTTCAATTACCTATCGAATAATCTTTAGACAATGAAATTAAACAATTTGTAACGGAAGTAACGCGTGTTTTATTTATTTTGTTGAACCTGACGTTTCGAACGCTTCGAAACGTCAGGTTCAACAAAATAAATAAAACACGCGATACTTCCGTTAAAAATTGTTTAATTTCAATGTGTAACAATCGCGAAAACCTAAAACATTACAATCTTTCGACAAATTTTTTGAAAATTTCAATCGTATATTCAGTCGTGCCTAGACAGGCATTAAAAGTGTTAAAAATCCAAGTACCTCTTATGTAACTTAAGTGTTAATATGTAACATTCAAATAACTATTATACCATGGATGGATTAATATGAATTTGACCTCAAACAAGTTCCGTAGTCCGATTTCTTAAACGACAGCTATAACAAAGTCTCAAAGTACACTTTTCTTAAATTTAAGATAAAAGTATTCTTCTTACTTTTACGATATTGAATAATTCGATAAGCGAAAAATATCCAAATTTATTTTATGTATAATAATTACTAACAAAATAAATTTTCATTTCGTATTAAAATACTCTTTGTGTCAAAAAGTGTAGACACATTTTAGGTTATTTTTTCACTTGCATCATCAGTAATCGGTATCAGTAAACCACTCTACATTAATTTTCTGTCAGTTAAATCAGTCTTCTTCATATGAGTTTTATATATTTAATTATGGTTTTATCCCTTGCGGGGTAGACACAGAGAACCGAGCGCCACATGAGTCGATCCTTACAAACTTCATTCGCTTCTTTAACATTCATTATTCTTCTTATACACGCTCGCCGGTTTCTCCTGAGTAAGACTCCTGACATCACCTTCTGATAAAATACGATCAATTTGGTCATGGTAGGTAAGTCTTGGCCTTCCTCGGCTACTACATCCTTCTATTTTCGCGTTGCAACTCTGTTTCTAACATCATCATTGCGAATACGGTATACAAGCGTTACGTCACGAATTTTGCGCAACGCTCGCATTTGACTTCGTTTATCCTACTTTCATGCTCTCTCTGCTATACCCAGCTCTCGCTTCCATAAGTAAGCGTTGGGACCAGCACTGCATCATGTATAGCGTGCTGTACACAATGCAGCTGTGCCATCTGGCTTTTACTACCGAGGAGTTTTCCGAACGCTCTATTCACACTATTCCCAGCACTCACTTGACCTTCCACATCAGCAGTGTACCCTTCCATCCCTCTGAAAGCACGTCCAAGATATACAATCTCGTCCACATGTTCCAACACGACATCATCAATCGTAATCCTTAACATTGTTTCAGGTTTCTTCGTTTTCAAATATGTACCATTATCTTTGTCTTCTTCGCATTCAATAATATGTCTTTCTCCATACAATCGTCATTCATAATTGTAATTATGATTAAGACAGATTAAAGCCATTAATTATTTTTAGTACTGGTTTTTGTGATTTATATATTTTTTTGTTTTACATTGTTGTGTTCCTGCGGGTGAGTGAGGTTACCAATAACTTCCTAAGGAGTTGCTGTGTTCGCAGACGAGGTGGTATCGCTCGAGTGATGCTACTCGTATGTATTACAAGCGTTCATAGCCTAGGGTAGGTAACCGCTTTACATCAGGTGGGCAGTACACTTGTATGCCTTCCGACGTTGTATAAAAGAAAAGAACAATCAATTAATAGCAATTTGATCTACATTACTTTGTGTGCTGTTGCTTCCGAAATTGTCTGTAATTTTGACTTTCCCAAAATAACGCCTGACTAATCGATTAACTATGCATTTACGTTAGATGTCATCTGCCAATTTGACTAATTATGTAATTGATACTTAGTATATACGCAATGTGATACGCTATGTTGACTGTTATCTGCAACTTATTTGGTTTTTATCGAACAATTCTGGAGCGCACAGTCACGGCTTGGCTAGAAAGTGAAATATTGGACTCCCAGCCACGTAAAGTTGTTGCTCGCTTACTATGGCAGGCGGTAAGATGTTGTGATTACTTAGATTTAGTTGGTTTATGCCGGTGCGTTCCGATCTATTGACACGGGTGGGATATTTACATTCGGCCAGTCCGCCAACACTCGTCTGGCGGAGAACGCGCATGTTCTTCACTGAAAATTCGCGCCATTCTAAAAATTTTATGTCGAAAACACAAATCGTTTAATTTATTTGTGATATAATAAATAGGTTCAAATTGTAGGATATTAGTGAAATATCTAGGTGTATATTTGTAGATAAGTAATTTCGACAAACCTCACCGCAGCAAGTATTACGATTAAAGTTTATCCATAAATCATAGTTTTGCTAGAAATAAGGACTGTAAGGTAACAAACACGTAAGTAAATATTTTTTACATAATTTAAATTTAAGTCATAACAATTTAAAAAAAAATGTTTTATATATTTATTTTATTTTTTATATAAAGAAACAAAATGAAAATTCCATGTTTTGAAATATAGTGTTTTTTTTTTATAAATTAGTTTAATCCATTAAATACTATATATAAAATTATTTCTAAAAAATATATTAAATATATTTCTGTACGCATCTAATTTATTTCGATGACAGAACTTTAGATAATTGAGTAGTGGAATATTAATTTGTTAATAATTGATTAGCAGGGACGTACGTACTTACGTACTATCAAATGTAAAGAACCCCATTCAATGGTACCTAATTATTATTGAGCTGAGCCGCATAAATAAATCTGAAAGTGCTTGAATGCTCGTTCAAATTGTACTTCGTATTTTCTTCTAAACATAGAATTAAAGCTGAAACTATTTTTTTATCAATTTGAACGATTTCAAAAAGCTATTGACACTACTTTGTTTACCTCGAAAGTCTTATCGCTGGATTGTTGGTGGTAAGGCGACTGGTTAGTTTTTTATTCTTGATATCTTTCAAAAAATGTTTTAAACGATCAGTATATAGGCGCTCGCAATATAATGTACAATGCTAGCGGTTTGCCACCTCTGCTACTTTTCAGTGATACTTTTCGTATTGCGCGCGCTTCTATTCTGTAGAATTCTCAAATTTTCTCGGTTTTATATCGCATTTGTTTTGATTTATCGGTCAGGACAATAATAATGTTATCGTAGGTCAAGCGGAATTATTTAGACCATACCTACACCTACTGCGGTTCGTTCACAGCGCCAGTTCTATGCTCCATTAAAAATGCGAAGTTCAATAACGACTCATTGCATTGACATATTCTGCACGTTTCACAAATATATATACGTAAACAGTTGTTGTTTCAGAATAATTATTTGATAATATCGATATTTTTAAATTGACTAATTTATATTTTATAGTATTAAATCCACATATTTTCCATTTTTATAGGACTCCGTACTTGTTCTTACAGTACAGTTGGTTTACCAGATATGGCAGTGTCGTCGAAACACAGTTTCCCTGTCGACACATAGGAAACATCCAGACCAAGGCAAACAGACATGTTTATGCACACAAATGTTTGTCGTGTGTGGGAATCGAACGCACTAGCCTTGGTGTTAACATAGTAACCGCTAACCTCTACACTACCGAGCTCGTGTTAATAACAACTATAAGGGTTATCGATAGGATATAATATATCCTTTCGATAACCCTTATAGTTTAACTGATTTCAACCTCAATTAGTGCTGCTACGAGTATATTGTGCTACACGGAGAAAATGATGACTTTATGACTTTGAATGTCATATTTGTTTGTGCTTAGACAATTCGTGATATTTTGTCACTGTTATTTATCTCTAACAGAGTTTCTTCGAACTGAGCAACTGCTCAGAAAACAGAAAATTATACTTAAAACTAAGTAAAAGCGTCTATCTCTTACTACATCTAAACTACAATCCATTCCAATTACAAAGGCCTATTTAAAAATTTGTTCATTTATACATATATTATAAACTCAAAAAAAAGCCAATTAAAAATTCTCAATGAATATACTCACTTCAAAGAAACCACTAAATGCCAATGACAAATCTTCATAGATAATGAAATACGTAACTCCAATAACACAACTTCACAGATCATTACATAAATGAGGTATGTAAATTATGGTCTCTTCATTCAGTTCTAACGCGAGGGAATCGAGAGTTTTTTTGGATAACATCAACTTGATCTCAAACTTTTCAATGTTAGTCGTGCATTCCTCCAACTTCGTAAATCAGGTGTTGAATTCCTTCACTGAATTATTAGCCTCAAAAAGTTGGATTCCAAGTTCCGAAATCTTAACGCGTTTACATCTTCGATTAAAGTTTCGATTTAAATGGGAATTAATTTGAAGGTCAGTGCTTTTATCTCATTCTTGAGGTTAGGATTCGACACTAGCTGGGGTTGAGGAGACTAGAGGCATGTCTGTTTACATTTCAGACATCGCCATATTAACTGTGTGTATCCGCTCTCCATAATCCCTGCATACTTGTAGTGCAGCTCCTGGTTGCACGGTGAGCACTGCGCTCTCTCTCTCTCTCTCTCTCTCTCACTCTCTCTCTCTCTCTAACTCTCACTCTCACTCTCTCTCACACGATTACGATAACCACAAGGAATTAAAAAAATGTGTTAAACTAATTATGAGACAACCGTTCGTAATTACTCTAACACATATTTCTTATTCCCTGTGGTTCTCAAACTTTCTGTGCAATTTAAATAAACATGTCTCGTGCGTGTGCCGCTTAGTAACTAATATTCACTGCAAAAACAATTAAAATCCCATCAGAAGTGACAGACGCAATAAGTATTAAGAATGAAAAGATGCAATATCACGTTTACGATTTAAACATCTATTCAACGTATAATTAAATCTCGAATAGGCTTTTCATATTGCTTTCTTAATTTTCTGGTATCGAAATCTCTGATATAAAATGTCCAATGCCTTCTAATTTTACGAGGAACAAAAAGACCTGGTTGTGTAATGAACAAAATTCTTGTCTTTCTCAATATTTCCTTTTTGTTAATTCATAGAGAGCAGGCGGAAATACAGATAAGATAACAAAATACCAAACTAAGTGCTACTCGGACTCTCACACGGGGGGTAAAATATATATTTTTAATGTAGAAAACATAAATTTTAAGAGAGTTTTGCTAATGAAAAAAAGGAATTGATCGCGTTTTCAGTATTTGTTGTACAGTGAGATATAGAGAAATTGCAAATTCATAACTAGTTTAGTTTTTGAGATATTCCCGTAACACAATGATATTCGCCGATTCCTTAGGCGAAGCCCGCCAAAGCTAATGGATTAGAAATCGGGATAACGCTAGTAAGAAGAAGACTACAGTTCTTATATCCTGTTATTTATATTTATCACTAGCTGTTACCCGCGGCTTCGTTCGCGTGGTCAAAGGGGAACAAAGCGTGTTCTCCTATGGAGCTAAGAGATTTTAGAAAAAGTAGCCTATGTCACTATCGGGCCCTTCATACAAAATAAATCTCCATAAAAAAACATCAATCTTTCGCTACGTATTGATTGAAAAAAAGGTCATACCGACAAATAAATACACTTACATTCTTAATGGTACGAACACCTCTAAGACATTTGGACTCTATGACTATAGAGTCATAGGAATTCTATGATTCTCTGCGCTCTAGATCTATTCTACAAGAGCCGTGCATATGCCCGGAATAAAAGTGACGCATGTTTTAACTTATCAATTTATGCATCACATACACACATAATATCTATACAAAAATAGCTATCCTAATGGTTGTCAACTTCCAGCAGCCCTAGTGCCTCGCATGCAGCCCTAGATGTTTCTTGTTCGACCCTGTTCACTATTTTCGGACGCTAAAGCTGGTAGGGCTTCGCACTTGGTTGAGTAAGATACGCAAGCAGTAGCATTCGAAATTACATGCATTGTACATATACGCCCGCCTGCGTCGCCAATCTTTACAGCTGGCCAGTTCTCCACAGGAGCCCCCTGTACACTGTACATGGCGCTTCCACTCCATTCTTGAAGCATTCCACGTATAATAGCGAGGAATCTCTGGGTGAAACAAAGTCTTCACGAAGGGATCATCACACAGGAACACATCACCGGGATAAAAAGTAGCCTTCATATCCTGGTGATATGTTCCTGTGGGATAGTGTGGAATAGTTGTAGATGAAAAGCCGTTGAGACGTGAAAGCGAAATAAAACATCCATATTTAGTAAAATTCAAACATCTAAACTTCCAAACAATCCAACGGGAACATATCACGGTGATAAAAAATAGCCTGTGTATTAATCCAGTATCTCATCTATCTACCTACCAAATTTCATCCAAATCCGTTTAGCTCTTGAGGCGTAAAAACGGAACAAACATCCATAAGCGAATGCTTTGCAGCATCCGTGGTCGCAGGAAGACTAAGGTGACATCGAAACGTCAGGTTCAATAAAATAAATAAAACACGCGATACTTCCGTTAAAAATTGTTTACTTCAAAACATCCATACTTTCACATTTATAATATTAAATAGGATTATTATCTAATTTCCTTATATTACAATCTATATTTCATTCATTGTATAGGTACGTACTTATAAGTACGTACATAAAATTTTCGCGAAACTTAAGAAATCCGTTATGGAATACTTGCGCCATTGTACACTTAAAATTGTTATTACATTTACATGTACTTCGTTAACTTCTGTGTGTAATAAACATTTTACAATAACAATACAAAGTCGTTATCGAACCAGAGTGACGTAATTTAGAACACTTATCTTGTATAAAAAAAAATCTAGTTTTTTTTTGTATACAACGTTGTGAGGCATACTAGTATACGGTCTATCTGATGTAAAACGGTTAACGTAACCTATTGCATGTCATTATGTATCACTTTCGCGGTGCCACCACCGCTGCTAACACAGCAACTCCTTAGGAGCTTACTGGTGATCTCACTCACTCGCAGAAACAACAACCCTATACGGACTTGTTATTTGGCCGTAGTTTTCTACGTGGTGGTAATTACCCTGACGGACTGCTTTGATGTGCCCTCACTCTATTAAAACATATGCACACAAATGATTGTACTGTGTGGTAATCGAACCTACGAGCGTTGGTGTCAAAGTAGCGGTAAGTACCAAACCTTGCTTTAGACTATAATAGTGTTTACCAGACAGGAGCTGGTATATGAAAGGAGGTATAAATGTTAATGAAGCTCAGAGTAATGAAGCGAGTGAGGTGTGTAAAGTCATAAAACGTTTTTACGTGAAATCTTTACCATCGTTGTCTTCAATGGAATTTCCATTTTCAGGTTTCTCTTTTTTATAAAAGAGTTTTTATTTTTAAACTTTTGAAATGTTGAATTTAATATTACTCAACTCTGCAATCCCTTGGAGCTATGAAAATATCAAACTTCAAAGTCAAAGCAATCATAAGATACGACCGTTTATTACCGGCCGTTGCTTTATGCAGCATATTTTGTCACTCGCTAGGGTATCAAAACTAATAGGGTAAACTTAAACTTCCCGTTGACCTAGAATCATGAAATTTGGCAAGAAGCAATGTCGTGTGGCACAAGTAAAGCTAGTTAATAGATTCAGGCTTTATTTTGTGAAAGTCAAATTTAAATACAATTTGATTTAACCTGCTTTGTGTGCTTCTGCCACCAACTATTTCATGAAAACTAGCGCTGGCCGGCACCCACCCACTTTCCTTAGTTGATAGAACAAGTCGTCGCTGTCATGGCTGCTCCGGTAGTCTCTGCCTCGTCTGCTGTGGTCCATGCATTTGCCCGCCATCTGGAACAGGAACCGCATGTATCCGCCACCGTTGCTGCCGTGATTGCTCTGGCCGTCGCTGCGACACGTGTTTCGCCTCTCCACGAGGCATCCTCAGGCGCTGTTATACCAAATTACATGTAAAGGAAAACTCCGAAAACCGTGAATTTGTAGTTACATCATGAAAAAATACTTTTTTCAATTACAAACTTATTTGCAATTGGTAAACTAACCGCGACCTATGTCCATGTGCGAGGACAACAGTTTTCCAACGGTAAACTTAAGTTTCTCAATCACTTCAGTTTATCTTTTCGTTAGAGCAATGTTCGGTGCTTTCATAGTTTATGAACTACAATAATGTTACGTAATTATTTTGATGAATGTTCAAGTTTGTACGGAACCTTCGGTGCGCGAGTCCGGCTCATATTTGGCCGATGTTTATTTTTTTTATTTTCATACATAAAAAAAATCCGATACCGAGGACACAAAACCTCTTCCGTTTTTGTTACGTAAATAGGATCTGGTGAATCCTATTTACGTAACAAAAACATCAACAACATCCCCACAAAATCATCCTTTGGAGGAATATGAAAACAAAACTGGACGTTTGTTATATTAACGTATTTTTACGTCAAATAAACCTTAAATTCTAATCCAACAGAATGCATTTTGACCTATCCGATATGGTTGAGCCGGTTGACAGATGTCGCTGTAAAAACCCACGCGACTAAGATTAAACCTCCTTATTTGAAGTAGGTTAAAATATATTTTATCGTGCATTTTACACCTTTCGGATGGCAAAAGGAATACGCCTCGCCGGATGTAAATCAGTTACTATTACCATAATGTTGTTGCAGTTGCATCGCAAGGAGTCTTATTTTCTGTTCTTGTTCTATAACCACCACCTCTTTGGTAGTTTTTGTAGATCGGTGTGCTTTTATTTTCTTAATGTGCCTCGCCAATCGTCAGATTTATGAATCCAAGACCAATATTGCCATGCCCATTAATTATTTAGGTTTATGGTCTGTGATGATTTGAATTGAGAATTATTTTTCTTTATCGTTGTTTCATTTCCGTGTGAACTATAGGACTGTAAATATAACTTCCTGTTTTTACTAGAACTAACTCCTTGACAACACGCAAGTTAAAAAAGATATTTGTTTAATAGTTGTCTAGTGCCCATAGTACAAGTAATAGTCTGCATAGTTATGGACTAGATAGATTTTTAAGGATGTTAATCATTTCTATTCTTTCCTAATCTGAACACAGTCCTTCATCTATCTAACATAGCTATCTATATTAGTAAGTTCGCTATCGATGGAATAATCACTTTCTGCACTGCTCGAATAGGTATCTATACATATAAATAAAATAGAAGTCTGTCTGTCTGTGATTTCAAAATAAAGCCTTTATCTTAAGCTCATATTGTTATTTTCACGTTACCAAAGCTTAAACATGCATTTTCAACTTTTTTGTCTGTCTGTCTGTCTGTTTGTTTGTCCGGGCTAATCTTCGAAATGGCTGAACCGATTTTGGCGGGACTTTCACTGGTAGGCAGAGGACTGTTCAGAGCAGAATATAGGCTACTTTTTATCCCGTAAATATTTAGGGTTTCTGCGTAAAACATGAGAAACTGTTAAAATTAGGGGGAAATATCGGTAACTTTGCGATTTTATTTTTATTATTTTCACAGAATACGTATTTTTTGGGACACAAAATAACTACGCATTTTTTATGTAATAAAAATAAAATACATATACGTTGCCTCCCGTAACGGTCAATAGATGGCGCTGTATGAAAATTGAATCGCTCTGTGGTTGCATCTACGCCCCTGAACTTTGTTTTTTTTAAACAGAAAGAATTTTAGGTCGACAGAGAAATAAAGTCTACTAAAAGCCCAAATCTTATGCGTGCGTAGCCGCGGGCTTCAGCTAGTATATTATAAAATTATATATTTTTTGTATATGTTTATATATTTCTGAAAATCCATAGTGATTCCATGTACTTATACATTTATGTTTCTGACAATTAAAGAATACTGAAATCCTAAACTAGCGGGTAAAGAACCAATATTTCCCACAGGGCTCTGGTTCGAATCGTGGCATAGGGAGGGACTACTTATTTCTTGTCTCCCGATTTAAGTAAATATTTGTAATTATTTCTTGCCCGGCGGTGAAGGAAAACATCGTGAGGCACTCGCACCTCCAAAAACACAAAAACCTCGTGTGACTCAAACTAAGAAAGGTCTGGTTATCATAGGAAAGTCAGTTTAAGCGACACACGACCCAACCAGGATTACCCTCGGATGATGATGATGATTATAGGCAGAGCAGTGCTTGTATTTAAATGTTTTACTAGATAGATAGATAAAGTTTTTTATTACTTTTACTTTTATTTATTTTTACTAGCGTTTGCCCGCAGCTTCATTCGCGTAGGGATCCCGTTATCGTGTTAAGTATGTATATGTAAATATATGTTATGTGCATACCATCAAAAGCCTACTTTCAAGAAAATGCGGAAACGTGTTCAGTCCTTAAATATTCGCAGTCATCCATCATTTGTGGTAATGTGCATACCAGTAACATATTTTAGTTGAGTTCGTTACATGGTTTTATCTAGGATGTATACCTATGTAAAAATACTTAGTATAAAATACGGGTGGATATTTGTTTGTAACCACTTTAGTTTCAACATCAGCCGAGTGTGAAAACATTGCTGTTAACACCTATCTGGTAGGTAATATTATTTAAATTAACGTTTTAAAGAAAATGTGCAAAGTATTTAGCGAAAGATTTCTTTAGTATATTCATAAATATGTATTATCCTTTCTTTTATTTTAAATCTCCATATACTCAAACCGAATACAGCGCTTGTCAATACAGCGATGAATAAATATTAATATTATATTACCATATTACAAATACTTTTCTTCTCAATATTATCATATAAAAACTTGTAAAACTAAGCGTTGAGTATTAGTTCTATAATTTCCTTTGGCACGCGAAAGTGGAAGGATGTAGGAGCCGTAGAAAGTCGAGACTTACCTACCACGTCTTAACTGACGTTTATTTATCAAAAGATGATGATGAGAAAAATGTTCGAATGAAGCGAGTGAAATAAGGAGTATGGACCGAACCACGTGGCGATCGGTTCTCTCAGTTTAGGGGCCACTACCTGCCTTCTAGAAGGATATAGACCAATAGACATGTATGTCATAAATTATTTTGCTTCATTAACGGACCTGCAGCAAGCTTATTGGTCGCCCGACGTAGAAAAAAATGACATTAAAAGCAATTTTTGGTTAATTTGGTATTTTATTACCACTACCAACGCAAATGACCGATGAATGATGATGAAAGTGTTTTAAAACCATAAATTATAATTTATCAAATTTGTCATAATACTTTTTTTTGATACGACATCAGGAGATGACATACGGGCCACCTGATGCAAACTGGTTACCGTAGCCACGAACACTCGCTATACAGGGCGTACCTATCACTCGCGCAGACACCTCTCTTTCTAATACAGTTCGTTAGGAGCTTACTGATAATCTCGGACACTCGCAAGAACATAATAACCCCCCGGGGTGTTGTTATTTGATAATAGGGCTGCTGTGATTCGCCCTACTTCTCTTGAAAACACCCAAACCAAGACAAACAAACACGTTTATGCACACAAATGTTTGTCCTGTATGGTAATTGAACCCACAGGGCTTGGTGTTAAGGTAGCATTTTTAACAACTTTACCACCGGACTCGTCAAGAATATATAAAAATCTGTGACATTAACGCCTCGTTTCATTGTTTCCAAGTGAACCATGTGTGAGTCGAAAGGTAAAATTTAATGGCGTGCCCTTTTAATGGTGAACCTCAATTTACCTCGATAAAACAAAAGCGTGCGTGGAACAACATATTTCAATGCCCGGCCTGTGTTTATTTTGCTTTCCGAACTGGGCCAAATACTTTGTTTTTTTTTTGTTGGTCACGTTATAATCGGACCTGAGAAATTCTTTACAAATTATAAACAAGTAAGAGCGTCGCGTGACCATGTAGTTCGAAAATTCAAAAACCGACTGCATCCGGAATTCTTGCAAAATAAAACAGTGGTGTAACATCGACTAATAAATAAAGTGTCTGATTGTAATGTCAAAATAACAGCTTTTTACTAAAAGCATATGAACTAAAAGCATATGTATACACGATATTTCAATCTATCCATCTATACTTCACGGCCAAACCCTTGCGGGGCAGGCAGAGAGAAACGAGCGCCACCATGACTCAGTCCTTACGCATCACACTCACTTCTTTAACATTTATAGTTCTTCTTATGCACGCTCGCTGGTTTCTAAGGCTCCGGACATCACCTTCTGATAAGCACGACCAATTTGGTCATGGTAGGTACTCTTGCCTTCGTCGGCTCCTACATTATTCTACTTTCGCGTTGTATAAACAAATACACAGTACTTATACGAAAAAGTAATATATTTTTGAAAATTCATTTTTGCGACTAAACCAATTTTGACTGGACTTTCACTGGCAGATAGCCGATATTATAAGGAGTAACATAGGTCACTTTTATTTTCTTTACAAATAAATAAAGTTGCAAGTGTCTGTTTGTAATACTAAATAACAGCGTTTACTAATGAAACACAGTAATTAAACCAAAAATTGCCTTTTTTAAATTATCTGTCTGTCTGTTTCTTACGGCTAATCTCCGAAACGACTGTACATACAACCCTTGAAATTGTGAACAAATCACAATTCAAGGCTAGCGGAGGAGGGTTCTAGTAAATAAAATTTGATTCTAAATATTTCCGTGAAGGCAAGTAATCTAAATGTTTCATCTTCCTAGCGTGTTATACCGTTTCTTAATCTATTAGGATTGACAGGTCCGCTAGCACAAAGGAATTTGGCGAACATAAGTAATGTTGACCAAATCCCAAAACACGAATCTATTGGTACATTAAGTACATGCCCACACCATGATTCGAAGCAGGGACCAATTAGTTATTAGATTGGTTCACTATCTCCTAGGCTATCACTGCTCTTTCGGCGAATAACCTAGGTCAGTGGTCGGCAAAGTGCGGCTCTAGAGCCGCATGTGGCTCTTTGGCTCCTTAAGTGCAGCTCTGGCACAAATATCAACGGAAGGCGCAATAATATTTTCATTAAAAAAAACCTGGTCTTATTTTGATAAATTAAAATTCTTCTATAAATCGAGAATATGTATAATTTTTTTGTGTAAGTTAAAAGATATATAGGTAAATAAAATTTTAAAAATTAAAAGTCTAACTATCACGGTTCATGAGATACAACCTGATGACAGACGGATGAACGGACGGACAGCGGAGTCTCAGTAATAGGGTCCGTTTTAAAAACGAATAACTTATCTCAATACGAAATTTGATCCTAATCGTTAGAGTCGTTTACAAGAAATATATTTATATGTATCTAATAATAGCTCGTTTAAAGTAACATGATTATGGTCGAATTTGGACAATTGGGGCGAACACTAGTATTTACAATTGATTGCCGTACGGCATGTATGCAAGCAAGTCAACGGAAACATTAGGCTTAAGTAATTAAGCTCATTGCTTTAATGAGACATTTCATTAGAGGGGCAAACGACAAGCTCTTCAGTGCCACTTGGAACATTAGCGGACAAAGAACTTGATAAATTACAACGACACACTGCATTTTAAACTGAATTGTAAACTTTTTAAATACCTCGCTAAGGAGTACAGTTATTTTTTCCAGGCGTGTTCTGTGACTAATTCTATTCCTGTGAGTATCACATAATGACTTGAGTGTGGTGCCCATATTATACTGTATACTATAATATACTGTGTATTATTTGATAAGATTTATTTTGATTTGAGGTATTGAAGTAATACGTATCTCGGCGGATTACAGTATTTCTAAAAACTGGAAATATGTGTTATGTTAATAATAATATTTTTTTTAGTATTGTCTTAGGTTTTCACGATTGTTACACATTGAATTAAACAATTTTTAACGGAAGTTTCGAATACTTTGCAGCGTCCGTGGTCCCAGAACCTATATAAATGTCACCTTAGTGTTCCTGCGACCACGGATGCTGCAAAGCATTCGAAACGTCAGGTTCAATAAAATAAATAAAACATGCGATCGTTAAAAAATGTTTAATATATTTTTTTTATTCTACGTCGGGAGGCATACAAGCATACGACCCACCGGATGTAAAGCGGGTACCGTAACCTATTAACGCTTGCGATATATTAATTATCACTCGCTTGGGAGCTTACTGGTGGCCTCACTCACACGCAGGAACACAACGACCCTCTAGGGAGTTGTTATTTGGCTGCGGTTTTCTGTGAGGTGGAGGTACTTCCCCAGACGAGCTGCTTTGATGCGCCCTACCTATCTTAAAACATCCACACCAAGACAAACAGACATATTCATGCACACAAATGTTTGCCTTGTGTGGGAATCGAACCCACGAGCGTTGGTGGCAAAGTCGCGTCATTCACGACTGAGCCACCGAGCTCGTCATTAATAAATTTTAACAAATTAATAACATAGAAAATGTATATTGATATGTAATCTATATTTGAGAGGTGGCAAAATAGATGTCATGAAACGGAATAGCTTTTAACACAAACCAATAAACGATTTGATTGCGCATGACAGTATCCCGCAGTACCTAGTATAGCACTAGCATATTGACCAATGGGAGAATATTTTAACCAATATACCGAGAAGTCCCGCGATGTTGACCCGTAGACTAGCCAAGCTGCACGTTCTACTTTACCCCTGATCCGTAGCGGTGATTTACATTTAGCATCGTACCATATCAAATATCGCTGATATTGCAAGTGTTCCCTAATTTTCACAATAGACAGTCAGTGCGTCGGTTTGCCATCATCATTGTGATATAAAAATAAGTACATCGTAAACCAAATACCGATTGAACGAGTGAAAGTAACTTAGAAATTAGAATCACTCGTCAATTTATCCCCATTTCTTTTTCAACCATTTGTGTGAATATCAGATCAAGGGTTCCATTTTCTTGCAATATCATTCAATAAGTAGTTAATAGATTCAGGCGTTATTTTGCGAAAGTCAAATTTACATGCAATTTGGTCTAATCTTTGTGTGCTTCCGCCACCAATTATACGGCCTAGCGCCGGGCGGCATCCGCCCACTACCCTACTACCGTTAGTAGATGCAACATGCTAACATATGGTCCCTTCTTCCCTCCCTTATAAACCCTTCGATTGCACGAGACCTATCTGGTGGATGCTATACAACATTAAGGTGTAAGCGACTCGCTATCAAATTTGGAATCAAAGCCATCCTCACTTGCGTGCATCGCGATTATGCGATGAGTGCATACACAGATTAAAACTTTTAAAGCCAAAGTTTTGGCTTCTGTAGCGATAGTAAAGTGCAGCTGCAAATAGATTGAACAAAATCCAGCCTACAATTCTATTATCGAGATATGTGACATTGCAAGACAGATATGCCAAGTTTTTTACCTTTTTGATATCGTTAATCAAATAATTAAATTATCACCATTGTACAGCCAAGAGCAAATCTGATTGACACTCGAAATTCAATTGTAACTCTTATTACCTACGAAATAAGAACAGTAGAAAGATCAAAGTGTCAAGCTTGATGTGCATGTAAAAAAAATATTGGCTGCAAAATAAAATGCACACACTTGTACTTGCGACAGTCAAAAACTGGTTTCAACATTGAAGGAAATATCACATTATAATATGGTCATTATTAATATTATCTTGTTAACTTTATATTAAGGTATCCTCATTTGAATAAACTTATTCAATGTCGCTCTCAAGCGCCTCGCGTAGCCTGAGAACATGGCGTATTGTTTCCACGCTTAGTATTCAGTGCCTTAACTTTTAAGAGCGAATATCTGTTTTTATCATCTGACTAACATTTTATATCCATGTTTGTAGCAAACTCCTTGAGAATTTACTAGCATTTTGCGTTGTGTTGTTATGCTGGGAAATCAGATAGATCCGGCAACAACACAGAAGCATAGAGGTCTGGAATTCTGGATGTCCTTACAACGTCGGGAGGTATGCAAGCGTACGGCCCATCTTATGTTAAATAGTTAATGTAACCTATCAACGCTTGTAGTGCATTAAGTATCGCTCGATGCCACCTCTGCTGCTAACATAGTACCTAACTCCTTACGAGTTTACTAGAAGCCTCACTCGTTCGCAAAACCACATTACCCTCCAAGCAGTAGGCTGTGGCTTTTTTTGTCTCTTAAAGACACCCCGACCAAGAAAAACAGACATGTTCATGAACACAAATGTTTATCCTGAGTGGAAATCGAACCAACGAGCATTGACGTTACTTACAACTCCGCTACCGAGCTCGTCAAAATTCATGCATCAGGATCTAGCTGACGAAAAGATGCACTGCATCCGCTTTGACCACACGCTCACAAAATGATGTCATATCTTGTTTTATTTTTATATACTTGAAATAATTTATTTTGTTTAATAGTATACCAACTTAAAAGGTTAAAATGCTGGTGTCAACGTAGGTAAACAAGCATACGGCCCACACAAAATAGTTACAATAGTTTAGGAACGCTTGCAATACGTAAATTATCGCTGTCTGTTAACGCATGCGTCCACAAACAAGTTGTTACAAGTGTACATAGGCTACAGTAACTGACTACCATCGGCCCGTCCATAAACTTATTTGCTACCTTAGCTATAAGCCTCTAGGGAGTTGTTATTTGCCTACGGTACTTGTGAACGGTGTACGGTGGGGTACTTCCCCAGATGGGCTTTGACGCGCCCTTCCTCTTTTAAAAACATCCAGATCCGACAAACATATTTATGCAAACAAATGTTTGTCCTGTGTGGGAATGGAACCCACGAGCGTTGGTGTGAAAGTAGCGTTAATAACCACCGAGCTCATCAACATTTACCTTTATAACGTATCGCTAAAATATGAATCTTACCTAATGGAGTAAAGACTCCTGCAGACTATACGCAAATTATAATGTAGTTGTATGTATGTATGTTTATCACGTCACGACAGGTCCCTTGCGGGGTAGGCAGAGAGAACCGAGCGCCATAAGACGCGGTACTTACATACTTCACTCGCTTCTGTAACATTCATAGCTCTTTTCATGCACGCTCGCCGGTTCCTGGGGCTCCTGACATCACCTTCTGATAAAACACGACCAATAATATATAAGGTAATGTAATATAATATATTATTGTATTTTAATGTAGTTCTAACATGCATTTACACTGGAAACTTTAGTTGCCGACTGTGTAAGAGATCAACGATAAGACATTCCTCGGGCACAATGCATCTATTCAGTAGGACGGAAGGATTGGGAATTTTAATGGGCTTCAATGAAAATGCGTTCTGCAAACATTAAGCGTTTACTATATGCATACAAGTTTATGTTGCAAATTGTAACGGAATCATGCGTCATAACCACTATGTGGTGGCAAAATAACCGGCCAAGTTCGAAACGCAGTCTGGCTTCGTAGCTTATGAACGCTTGTAATACCTGAAGTATTGTTCGAGGCCACATCTGCTGCTAATATAACAACTCCTTAGGAATTTACTGGTAAACTCACTCATTCGTAGGTACAAACAACCGTCTAGGGAGTTGTTATTTAGCCGCGGTTCTCTGTGAGGTGGAGGTGTTGTGATGTTTTTTCGATTTTACTTCAAATTCATTAAAAATACGTTATAGTTTTTTAGGAAAGTATTGATACAATTAAGGACCTCGATTGCGCCGTCTCTATCTCTAACATTTCCATTCTTCGTAGAGCACGTTAGGCCATCGGTTCAGACTGTTGTCCATAGATTACTTAGGTTAAGTCATTAGTCTTGAGTTGTGTTGAAAACTCTGGCTTTCGCCAATCCGCAGTTGAGCAGCGTGGCTCAGTGTGCTCTTAACTCTTTCAGTATACCTAAGTGCAAAAGTACCACCCTACACCATTAGATTTTTTCTGTTTTTTTTTCAAATTGTGAATTTCAGAGATACTCGTATGAGCGAAAGTTTCCATTTCTATGTAGGTGGACACGTGAATTATTTTATGAGAATTCCGCTTTTAATTTTTCTGATAGGTACAGAACTCAAGAGCCTATATTTCCGGTTAGTACTAATGAAATTACTAATTGAATTTAACTTTCTTACATACCATCTACAATTCATTTAAATCAGGAAAACATACATATACAAACATACATAAAATACAAGTGTTTATTCGCCCCAACTTGATCTATAGAATAATTACGACAAATTAAATATTAACAAACGATAATAAAATATATAATTAACTTAAAAAAAAATATTATAGAAGTTTGTTAAATACGTAAACAACCTTAACAAAATGACTGCATTTTGCGGCTAGTTCTACAACAAAAAGAAGTTATGTCTATAAACGTTTATTTTAATTTCTGAGACATTGCAATATTAGGGTACCGTACCTTATAGGTAATAATGAACCATATATATATATATATATATATATATATATATATATATATATATATATATATATATATATATATATATATATATATATATTAGGTTCTTACATATGAAATTGGCGTTTTGTCAAACTGTCTACTTTGATCTCAAATATCTGGCTTTTGGTTAGGAATTCCAAATTTAGGCTTATGTGTTTCGAATTTAGTGATTCATTTATTTACGCCATTAGATTTTTCTTTAACATCGATCTGTTCACAACAAACCGTTCACAATATGGAAAATATAAAATGTCGCGTTAATTACAAATACGAATTCCACCGTGTCACCAACGCTGCAGAAACAGCTCGAAGGATTAATTATGTGTATGGGGATGCTACTGTAAAAGAAAACATGGTACGTTTTCGTTCTGGAAATTGTTATATATAGAACAAACCCCGTTGGCGGCCGGAGTCCTTAGTTGACATCGAAGAATTAAAGGTGATCGTGGAAGCAGATCCATCGCAAACCACGTCAGAGTCAGCGGTAGGCTGCGGTGTGAGTGACAAAACACTTTTTATTCACTTGAAACAAATTGGAAAAGTGAAAAAGCTCGAGAAATGGACTCCGCGCGAATTGAGTGAAGCACACCAACAAGCACGCATTGAGTGCTGCGTTATATTACTCCACCGTCACAATAACGCGGGAATTTTGAATCGTATTGTTACTTGTGATAAAAAATGGATCCTGTACGACAATCGGAAACGCTCATCACAGTGGTTGAACTCAGGAGAACCGGCTAATCCTAAATCCCAAGCGAAAGTTGACTTAGAAAAAGGTACTGGTGAGTGTTCGGTGGAGCAGTGATCGTGTACTACAGCTTCTTAAGATTTCGCCAGACATATCTGAATTGTTAATAATTGCAAACCATGATGAAAAAGCTCGCTATTCAACAACCGATACTGGTCTAGACTAGAAAGAGAATTGCTCTAGACCACTGCTTCTTCATGACAACGCTAGACCTCACACGTGACGATAGACGGTCGCTAAATTAGTGGAGCTGCGATTGGAATGTCTCCGACACCCACCATACTCCCCAAACTTTGCTCCAATAGATTACCACTTATTTCGCAATTTGGACAACTACTCGCAAGGAAAAAAAATCAATTCAAAAGAGGCAGTCCAAATCACTTTCTAAGATTTTATTGATTCCCGCTCCCACAATTTTTTCAGCAATGGATTCAATGAACTACCTATGAAATGGCGAAAGTGCATAGATGATAATGGTACGTACTTCGTACCATTATCATAATTATAATTTAATCATTATATATTTAATGATTAAATATATAATTTAATATATATTTTTTTCGTTCTACTTTCCGTATAAAACGCCAGATTTGTAATGTAAGTACCTAATAGTATCGTCTTGTTGTTCGTTCGTCTGTTGTACCACACCAGTTTGAACGTTGTTGTTATAACAACATTCACTCCCAGAAAAAAACCACCCCTACCTTACCTAACCTTTATTATTTAGTTGCAGTCTTCTGTGACCTTCTCCCCAGTAAGCCGATTTGATTTGAGTTAGGTACTTAGTCAATAATATATATTATATATTATGTATTTAAAATGAACCACCATTTGCAGCTCACGCTGTGGCTAGCAACAGGTAAATTACGTCATGGCGAAGCCGCTGACCTTTCGGCAATTAAATAGGTGTTTTTTTTTATATTTTCTCAATATTAATTGTGTTTTCGTGTAATTACCACATTGGCGTATTTTTTACCAAAAGGTAATTGAACTGTACATAAGGTGCTGGCATGGTAAGTGACCCGAAATGACCTCAACAAAAACCCGAGTCAATATAAATCATAATGTCAATACGTGTGAAGGTAGAAAAAAAAATCAAAATTGACAATATCAAATAAAAGCGATGTCGATTTAAATCAATAAATCGATTGTCGAAGTGGAAGATGTTTATTTAGATTACAATATACGACTTTTGATAATGTGTTTTGAATTTGACATGATCATGAATAATAATTCAATCTATACGAATATATAAAGCGGAGAAGTTTGTGTGAACGCGCCAAAAATTGTTTTTGCATTTGAAAGCCCAATTCTTGAGGAAGTTTATAGGCTATTCATCAACACGATACGACTTTTAGAAGCCGAGGGAAAGAAAGAATGTAGATGTAGCGGTTCCTTCGGGATACACAGCTGAAGTCGCGGGGCGCAGCTAGTTAAAAATAAAGCTGTCAATGCACGTCTCTTTTGGGACATTGAGTGATATTGAACTTGGTTTAACAGATTTGTACAATACAAACAAGTAGAACTTGCCTTTACTTAAAGATCAATGTATAAGTTATAGGTTTTAACCTCGGACGTAGTTTTAACCGTTTATTTAACATAACTTTGGGAAGCATACAAGCATACTGCCCACCTAATGTATAGTGGTTATGGTAGCCAATGAACAGGAAGTATCACCTGCGCGCTTTGTCACACCTGTGCAACTCTTTTAGGTACTTATTGGTAACTTCACTCGATCGCAGGAACATATAAACCCTCCGGGGAGTTGCGATTAGACTGCGGTTTTCAGTGAGGTGGAGCTATTTAAGTCAGACAGACTGCTTTGATGCCCCCTATCTCTTAATGCTTTTTTTTAAGTTATGTCTAACATAAATACAACTTGTTTGTTAATTTTGGAGTTTAATTCACAATCGAAAAGGAAGGTGAAATCACGCAGGTTACTTCAATTTAATACAAATGTGGAGAGATATTTTATGGATGCCGAGAGCATGTCCTTTTAACTATAGTATCAAAAAAGGGTTTAGGTTACATGATCATACGTCGACTTACTTGACTAATATATATTTACTAACTGCAACCCGCTACTTCGTCGGGCGTTACCCGATGTTCCATTGAAACTGCTTTTTCTACTTTATTTTACCTCTGCCTCTAAGGGTAAGTCTATAATCAAGAATAGTCTATAATCTTCCTCAAGAATTGAGAACGAAGAACAAACAACTTTTCTTTTTTATATAAATATATATTACAGATGTATTAAAAAATTAAAGTATTGATTGGTATAAAAAAGGGTTACTTCAAGTATTAGACCTTTTCCGGCCGGATGCAGTCTCTGTGGTTGAACTGATATGTTTTAATCTACATTGGTAATGCCGGACGGACCAGAGTGAGATAATACGTGAGGAGCTTTGTCTACGTTCGGGTTTGAACACGGAATGCCGCGCCTTTGACCCACATACAGATGTATATGAATCACAAAGTTCAGAAACGGGACGTTTTGAGTGTCTTACGAATAAATAAGATTAAATTCTCCCCACGCAGCTTGCCCGAGTAAGTGTAATGGGTCGCATTCGCATTTCTTGGTAAAAAATAACCACTAATTTAAAACTAATTGATAATTAATTAGACCATTAGAAAACCATTAGAAAAAATCATCACAGGTAAACCACGGTGTCTAAAATCGTTTGGTTTTTATTTTGAGTATTTTTTTTTCTTTAGTCTGCACGATGTTCTGTGCGTTAGACCGTTTCCTAATAGACGTTTCTTAGGTAAGGTCACACGTCTTTCAAAATGTAATTTCTTGGACGTGTAGGTTTTGTTTGACCTTTGTACCTTTGTTCATATGGCGCACGCAATAAGAGTAAAAATATTGCTGCAAGTGTCTAACTTGACTTGTCGCCGTGTGTACACTGTTACTCCTAAAACACAATTGTTATCTTTTATTATATTTTTATCATTATATGTTATTTTCAGGTTTTGCTTTTTGACTCCTCGATTTTAGTTATTATTGTACTTATCTATATTACATAGTTTCTGTTTAAATAACAACGTCCAGCCTAAATATGCAAATTTGTCGGGCTAGGGGTCTGGAAATGATTCAGCACCTTTACGTTATTATGCTAACATAAATTTATTGTAATATTATATTTGAAGATATGAAAAGAGACCTATAGCGACATGTTTTTTTCGACATTACTACATCACCAATGGTCGTTTCCGAAATGGTAGTAGATTAAAAAATAATAATGACTAAGAGAATTGTAGAAGATAAAAAAGATTATATTTAAAAATGTAAGACATATGTAAGTGCCCGCCAGTGTCCAATGGCAAATAACGAATCTTTCTCTTTTTCATTTAATTTTAAATGACGTCGTGCGGTGTTACTATGATATGTTGGCCAAATAGTGTTCTAATATATATACTTACGCGGAGACTTAACATAGATATCCTGATATCTTTTGTTTTACCATACCTTGTAGTAAGATAATGCATAGCAGGTAGTCTTACCGGACATGTTCACTTATAACTGGTATTTGAATTCCGTTTACTTTAACATGAACTAGATATCGGTTAACTGCTATCGTAAACTACAAATAATCCAATATTGGTAAAAGCCACAACATCATCTGACTGCAGAATAGTTTATTTTTTGATGGAACACGTAGCTCTAATTGGCTAATTCAAGAATCAACATCGTGTTCGCGCCTGCAATGTTTTTGAGGTACGACAAAAATATGTGACGATTATGAATATCGATTTCAACATGGAGTACATATATCTTATTACGTTAAGATATGTAACATTAAAACGTCTTAATATTTGTGATAAATCCATGTTTCGTGCTAATCGGCGGTGTTCACCACGCACACTTACATCGCTAATATATATTTTTATATGACAATTATATAAATATGTACTTAATTAAATTTTAATTAGCCATTTAGTTATACTGTAACGTCACTTCCTATTAACTGCCAATAATACGATCTTAAATTATGTTTAAGTTCCATTAAATCTAAAGTCATAACATCAATACCCTTATTTATCGATAATACTACGTCAAGATGGTTGTGACATCACACTAGTTACATGTGCCGGAAAGGAAGCGCTATTTACAATAGCGCGTAAGTAATCGAACGAGGAACAATATAGGTACTGAGAAATCATTTAATCACATCAATAATTGTCTGTATTTTCTTTATATTACAATCAAAGTAGGCTTACTTCTGAAACGTAACATTATCATTTGCATAGATCTTGCTGTTTTTACCACACCATTTTACCCAACAATGCCTTATTGTTGGGTAAAATGGTGTTTGTTATATTTCAACAGTTATTCGAGGAGAACATTCGCAGCACAAAATCATCCTCTCACTGAAGCGGTGAGCTACATAGGCACTAAAAGACAAAATTTTGGTGAGCGAGGGGTGCCTTAATGCGGAGTCGAAAGGATAATAAATAAATATAATAAAATAAATAGTTTGTGCTTCTAATTAACACAATCAACGGAAATTACATTAGATAGAGGGAGACAGACAAAAAAGGAAAAAAAAACAATAAAAACTTAGACCAAAAAGAGTAGAAAAAGACCCGACAATAAAAATCACGATCTGACCTAGCCATGGAAGAAATAATGGTTTGTTGACCAAGCATTGAGCGGTCTGCCGTGCCGTTACAAAGCCGTGAACATACGAATTTATATAGTATAATATAACCTATATATTCTAAAGGAGGAGGAGGAGGATCTGAAAGGAGAATGAGGGTGAAATCCGATGGAATGCTTTGGGAAGCACAGGGTGGATTTCGAAGCGGCAGAGGATGTACGGATCAAGTTTTTTCACTCCGCAACATCGTAGAGAAGCATCTGGCTTTGGACCAGAAGGTTTTCTGCGGTTTTGTGGACTTTGAGAAAGCATTTGATAGAGTAGAGTCGTGCGAAAGAATATCTGGAACATTTTGCCCGGATATGGGGTTGACAGTGACCTACTCCGTGCTGTGCAATCCACTTATGAGGATTGTACAGCATGTGTGCGGGTGGACGGCAGCTTGTCGCCCTGGTTTGATGTCAACATTGGTGTCAGACAGGGATGCGTGCTGTCGGCTCGGCTGTTCATCCTGTATCTGGACAGTTGTCTTCAGAGAATAAGAAATATGAATGTGGGAATGCGAATGGGTGACTCAGTGGTCAACTGCCTGCTTTATGCAGACGATGCGGCATTAATAGCAGAATCACCATCCGAACTGCAAACACTAGTTACAACAATGAAAGATGATTGTATGAAGAAAGGCTTACAATTGAATGCGAAGAAAACCAAGATAATGGTATTTGAAAGAGAGACAACCAGAACGAACACTAGGATTATGGTTGATGATGTAGTGTTGGAGCAAGTGAATGAGATTGTATATCTTGGAAGTGCTTTTAGCAGCAATGGAAGGTACACCGCTGATGTGGGGAGACGAGTGAGTGCCGGGAATAGGGTGAATGGAGCGTTAGGTAAACTTCTAGGCTGCCGAAATCTAAGCCAGAAGGCACAGCTCGCTGTACACAACGCGGTGCTAATTCCAACGCTAACTTATGGAAGTGAGAGCTGGGTATGGCAGAGAGAGCATGAAAGTAGAAAAAATGCGGTCGATATGCGAGCATTGCGCAAAATTTGTGGCATAACGCTTGCTGACCGCGTTCGTAATGAAGACGTGAGAGAAAGAGTTGGTCTAAAAGAGAGTGTCGGTGTTAAGATAAGAAAGGGCATGCTCCGTTGGTTCGGACATGTAGAAAGAATGCGGGACGAAAGAATGACGAAACAGATATACAATGCAAAAGTGGAAGGATGTAGGAGCCGAGGAAGGCCGAGACTAACCTACCATGACCAAATTGGTCGTGTTTTATCAGAAGGTGATGTCGGAAGCCCCAGGAACCGGCGAGCGTGCATGAAAAGAGCTATGAATGTCACAGAAGCGAGTGAAGTATGCAAGGACCGCGTTTTATTGCGCTCGGTTCCCTCTGCCTACCCCGCAAGGGACTTGGCGTGAAGATATACATACATACATACATATATATTCTATTATATAATAAATAGAATGTGGATAATGGTAATTGATTGACTCATCAATGGTAGAGCCGAAAATCTCTGCTGCTAACACAGCAACTCCTAAGGAGCTTTACTGGTGACCCTATTACTCGCCAAAAACAAAAATCCTCCAGGCAGTTGTTATTTGACTGCAGCTTTCTATGAGGTAGAGGTAATTCCCCAGACGGGCTGCTTTAATTAGCCTACCTCTTTTTACCAATAGCCCTACCTCTTTTTACTTAACTTACTTTAGAAGTTCGCCACATTATTTGTACTTACTCTAATTTACGTCACTTTTTATTTGTACTTATTTTATCAACATTTGTTTAAATTCTCAATTTAAATTTTCTTACTATCTTATTTCACGTCTGCTTGCCTTACTAGTAGTGTAAAACGCAATGTAGGTTTTACATTATTGTAAAGTAGGGTAAGATACCCAGAAAATATTGGCAAATGGTTTTTATTGATGTCGCGCAGTTGGTTTTTATCATAAATAGGGTATTTTCCACATCTATTGTTACTGGAATAGTAGATATGGAAAAAGCCCGTCTAAACATAACACTGAGTGATATCAATAACATTGCGTGATATGATAACTATAGGTACATAGTGGAATAGATTCCACAACATGTCTCAGTGAGTTTCTAACTACATTGGGCATTTCGATCGGTGGCGGTTAAGACACCACTCACTCACCAAAATGTAGTCTTTTAGCACCTATATATCTCACCGATTCGAGCCTACTACGTTTCATTGAGAGGATGATTTTGCGCTACGAATGTTCTCCTCAATTAACTGTTAAAATGGATATAAAACACGCCTTATTGTTCAAATATTTGACTGTACTATGAAGAAAATACGGGCAAATATTGTTGTGATTTAATGATTGCTCAGTATTTTGTGTGTCGTTCGTTTACGTTCAATTGTAAACCAGTCTTTAGCAGCTCTGTCTCTTCTTTTCCCGGCACGTGTAACTAGAGTGGTGTCATATCCATATTGATGTAATATTATCGATAAATAATGATGTTGTACGCTATGAATTTTTAGATTTAGTAGAACTTACTTAACTTAACTTAAGATGGTAAATATGAGCAGTATTAATAGGACGTACCGTTGTAGTATAATTAAATTGCTTGTTCATTAATATTTTTGTCGCATTTCAAACAAGAACGTTTATTATATATTGAATATCATAATATTTTACGAAATACATTTTTATATGATTATATAATTGTAATATAGAAATATATTTGCGGTGTAAGCGGCTTCCCAATATCTCAGAGCCAAAACTAATATCGTCTGCGCGTAGCGAACTCCACCGATTAGTAAGAGAGATTTTACTGAAAAAGAGGTAAAGCTCGGTGACGTTTGATTGGAGTAACCCGTCTGTAGAACTACCTCCGCCATTCATATTACCAGAAACAACTTACTATTCGGTTGAAGTATGAAGGATGACAAAATCACGCTCTACATCGGTGGAAACGTGCAGCGTATATTTGATAAATAATGTACAGTTTCCTTTGTTATCACTAATGTTACATATCATAATCTAATAAGATATATGTACCTCATGATGATTTGTTACAAGTTTTATCGACATTCATAATTATCACTTATTTCTCTCGTACCACACTAAAACATTGCAGGAACAACATGACCGAGATGACGCGATGTTAATTCTTGAATTAGCCAATTGGATCTATATATACACTATATATCTTTGCATGTGTATTGCAAATATATATTATTTTATGGTATTGCAAAGTATGTGAATAATACCAGTCAAATCATGTTATTACCTCGGTATTGATACGATACTTCAATATCAAAACATTCAACAAGTTACTTGTTGATAGTAGATAAATAGTGCGAGTAAGATTACGTGAGGTTACGGTAACTTAGTTATGTTATCCGTCTGTGTAACATCTCGTTACCGTGTTACATACATACCTAATTACTTCCACTTGTGTTACTAATGCCCCTTATACATTTTAATTTTTAATTTCCTTAGTGCTATTACGATGTACACGGCATGCACTACTCTCATACAAGATTCTTCTTCTTTGAGTTATCCCGTTTACTAATCCATTACGATTATTGCCAGACAGGGTCCGCTATCTAGGCTTTAGCGAAGATACTGGTTTTTATGAAAGACGCGCGACTTTACCCAAGAAAGGTCTGGTTTTCTCCATCGGTTGTGGAGGTCTGACTGCAGTCGCTCCATCTAAGATCAGTATCTTCGCCAAAATTCTTAAGCTTATACTAACGGAAAAGGAAACCGGGTACCGCAAAGAATAAAAGAAGATCGATTTTTAGATGAAGCGACTGCCATCAGATTTCCAGTCACAACACCCGAAAACCCGAATTTAGTGGTACATACACGCCAATCTCCGAACCGGCGACCTGTTGATCAATAGACCGGTTCTTTATCCACTAGGCTATCACTGGAGAAGAGTACCGAAGCAAAAATTTCCGCCTGCTGTTTGCATAAAACATTTGCGAAATACTACTAATTAATGTTCATATGTTTAATCATTTTGTTGTTATTCATTTTGTCGAAATCATCTACCTACAAATAACATCAGAGACCTTTTGTTTCCGAGCGTGCACTAGAAAGCCGTTATTTCGCAACGCACCCATCAAAGCTTGCAATTAACATATTGTGCGTACGTTATTACGTATTATAAATACTTTTTATGTATGTAAACAAGTAGGACAATGAACTATTTACAATCTATTCACTCGTTTGCGCATATTAAAATGTGTACGATTTATTACATGTATACAATCCAGTAAGGAAACCGGTTGAGAATGCGCAAGCTTGCATTGCCAGAGGAACACCTGGCTCGTCAATTATATAACAATTCAATTATTATTTTTTAATTTGTCGGCAATTTTGACCATGTGAGATAGGAACGGTGTTCCTGAACATTCCTAGTCTACTTTTTTATGCTGAATCAGAATCTGAAGTCAAAATTCGAATATTAGAAAAAAAAAACGCACAAATAAATTAAAATACATTGTTTTTGTCACCGCGGGGGGTCCTCATACGCAGCGAAGTGGTTTATTCGTTTGTGATTACAATCTATAATAAAATCGCAACATTATCTAGTTTGTACAGAGTATATTTCTTTATTATGATGATGATGAAGTCGAAACAACCACTTTAAATTTGTTGTCTGTCTGTTGCACGCATTGTGCGTAATCTACTGAACGGATTTGATGATAGTTTATACCGATAATTAACAATAGGTTACTTTTTCTCTCTGAATGATAAAAATCTTTATTTACCCTATTTTGGGTCCTCGCGGGCACTAAGACACGTCTTACTTTTGTTACATTAAATCTTTTCAGTTAGTTTTTTTTAATATAATTTACCAGTGTTTTAAAAATAACCATTGGTTAATTAAGAAATGCGGAAAGATACTTGGCACCACTCGCCTTTTTTCAATTGATATTACAGTAAATATATGTCCGCATAAAGTAATAATGATGATGGCAAGTGATAAAATATATATATATTAATGCATGTACTATTCACTTACAGATATATTTGGCAGTCAGATATTTATCAATACTGTATATATATATATATACTTTAGCAATATTTACAATAAGCCCTCTTACTAAAAGTATTTTTGATGTACCACAGAACTGTGGTCACTCACACGCATATCAAGGGAGTTGTTATTTGTCCGCAGTTATCTGTCAGGTGGAGGTTATTCTATGTACCTACTTAAATGTATAAATAAAAATACATGAAATTATATATAAGAGTATAATATTGGTCGTTATAGAATCAAATACATTTTAGTTACATTAAAAGATCTACCAAGGTCTTAACAAGCCTTTATCCCGGTAAGTGCAACTTATTTCTGCTTCTAAGATTTTCACTGAGTTTTAAAAAAAATCTTTGTATATTTACGAACATATATTACGTTTTAATAGAAACATATTTCATTTCTAAATACTTAATATGTATCTTATAAATAACTTAAACTAAATAAAATAAGAGAGATAGGGGGCATTAAAGCTGGGGTCTGGGGAAATACCTACCTCCACCTCACAGAAAACCGCAGCCAAATACACATTTCCTAGAGGGCTGTTGTGTTCCTGCGCGTGAGCGAGGTCATCAATAAGCTCCTATGGAGTCGCTGTGTTAGCAGCAGAAGTGGCATCACGCGAGTGATAGATACTTAATAACAAGCGTTCATAGGCTACGCTAACCGGTAATTCACATCAGGTGGACCGTATGATTGCATGCCTCCCAAAGTTGTGTAAAAAAATGTAATCTTAACTCGCTGGTGGCGTTACCTCGCTGTATAATAATAAATAAATATTGTCGGACAAATTACACAGCGCCATCTAGCCCCAAAGTAAGCGAAGCTTGTGTCATGGGTACTAGACAACTGATAAACATACGTAAATACATTTGTTTTTGTAAATACATACTTATCATACATAGAAAATACCCAGACCAAGACAAACAGACATGTTCATGCACACAAATGTTTGTACTGTGTGGGAATCGAACCCACGAGCGTTGGTGTCAAAGTAGTGTAACAACGCGTTTCACCACTGCGCCACCGAGCTCGTCGCAATGCTTATTTATAAGTTGTGCAGAAAAGATAAGATTTACAGTTAAAGTGAGTATATGTATTTCTTTGAACAGTTCGCTAAGTGATTTCCTGAACCCCACGTTATAAATAGCGGATGGCTCCCGTTTGTCAGTCAATGTTTAGTGCATTCTTGCGTAAAACATAAATGCCTGTCAGTCACGCGGGCTGACTCGGGCCCAGCATGTATAGAAAAGATAGTAATTGACAATTTACCCTAATAACATTTATAATCTTCTAATATCTATTTTTATTTGACATACTTAGAACTTTTTTACCGACTTTTAAATCACCGACTTCAAAGCAGGCATAGGCATGCTTGCCTACATTCGTTGTATACAGCATGTTGTCTATATTCGTTGTGTATGTTTTTTTCATTGCATTCTCACCTGTGTCTCGGTAACGGTCCAACTCCTTTGGATAATTCATAATGTGTACGGTTAAGCAGATCCGTACCTATTTTGCCCCTTAAGTAAAAATTTTGTAAAGGATTGATTAGTCAAAAGTTTAAAAATAATCCTATCCTACTAATATTATAAATGCGAAAGTTTGTATGTATGGATGTTTGTTGCTCTTTCACGCTAAAACGGCTGAACGGATTTGAATGAAATTTGGCAGGTAGATAGATTATGATCTGGATTAACACATAGGCTACGATATTTGACTCCACGAGGGCGGAGCCGCGGGCAGCAGCTAGTCTTTCATAAACTAACTTTCATTTATATAAGAAGAAAGAATAAAAAGAAGATAAAGATTTTACAATAAGCTAAAATTTATGAAAAGTTATAAGAAATATTAAATAAAAGGTTGAAAACGACTTAGTTATTAATAATTTAAATGAGTTTTTATTAATTACTTGAATGTTTTTTTCTGGCTTTGGTAGAATGTAAGGTAATAGAGTAGAAGCTTATAGACTTGATCACGATATACTCTCGAATTTTTATTTGGTGAAATTTTATTCTTAAAATTAGAATGTTATCAGAAGGAACTAATTGTTGTTTATATATAGTGTTTTTGGCTACAATATTTGTTTTGTTTCTGCTGTAATATGCATTTCCGATTTATTTAACGAGCAGTGTACTAACTCTGTACGTGTAAAACTATCACTAGACGGACATGGTACGGCGATCAGGGTATCGATGTATGAACACTTTCGATAACCTAGAAACAGTAACCCTGGCTGTGTCAAGAAAAGAAAGCGTCATTAAAGAAATTTAAACAGATATTAGAAAATTACGTAATTGCATTAATTTAATTATTATTATATATTTAGTAGGGCCACTGAATCACTCACGTCGGTGTTGCCCCTGACGGACCTTTTCTGGCATTTCGGGGGTCCATCCAGTGAATGGCGAGCCACCGTCTGCCGGACGTAGCGATCAAATATGATAATTATGCCAGCCGTCAGTCTCTCTTCTGTATTAGCCCATTTCTTGTACAACTAATAAGAGTTTATACAAAGAAAAGATATTTGTATTTTGAAACATAAAAGTGGAAGGACGTAGGAGCTGCGTAAGGCAAAGTTTACAAATTGTACAAATTTTCTGATAAATCATGTCCAATTTGGATGTACTATCCAAATTGGACATGATTTATCAGAAAGTAATAACTGACACCGTGAGCGATTTTTGTGTGAATCGAAACATATATAAATAATTAATCCATCCATGTCGGTAGATGTAATAATTGAATAACCAATGTAAGACAAATGCCACCTTAGTCTTCCTGCGACCACGAATGCTGCAAAGCATTCGAAACGTCAGGTTCAACAAAATAAATAAAACACGCGATATAATAATTAAAATAATTGTTTAATTCAAAGTAATAACTCCCTGTAACCCTCCAGAAAATTGTTGTTTTGCTGCGGTTTTCTGTTGTGTTGTGTTCCCGTGAACTCCCTATTGTGTTCCTTCGCGTGAGCGAGTTCCCAGTAAGCTGCTAAGAAGTTGCTGCGTTAGCAGCAGAGGTGGCATCGCGCGAGTGATACTTAAGGTATTACAAGCCTTCATAGACTACGGTGGCTGCTTTACATAAGGTGGGCAGTGTACTTATATACCTCCCGACGTTGTATAAAAAATATTATGTAAGAGGATACTTCTAGTAAACATAACACCGAGTCCGTGTCGCACGTTGACGTCGCATCTCAAATAGGTTTCACTCGCATACTAAGTTATTGGTCGTGAGTGTCTACAGCACGATGGCAACACTGTAATACGTAATTACACTTGTAATTCAGTGAGTGTTCGACTCGTGTTACTCATGTTTGAATATGTAGACCGTCAGTTAATTTTGCCCCCTTTTTCTCACAAACCAATATTTTTTTTTATACAACGTCGGAAAGCATACAAGCATTCATCCTACCTGATGTAAAGCGGTTACCGTACCCTATGAACGCTTGTAATACGTTAATTAACACACGCGCGATGCCTTCTCTGCTACTAACCCAGCAACTCCTTAGGAGCTTACTCACACACAGGAACACAACAACCCTCTAGCGAGTTGTTATTTGGCTGCGGTTTTCTGTGAGGTGGAGGTACTTCTCCAGATGAGCTGCTTTGATGCGCCCTGCCTCTGTTAAGAAAGAAGTCACTTGGACTCCTGCACTCACCAAAATATAGTGTTTTATCGCTTTAATATCTCAACAATTCTCGCCTACTGACCAATAGGAGGATATTTTAACCAATTACCTGATAAGTGACACCATGTTGATCCGTTAACTAACCAATTAGAGCTGCGCGTTCTACTTTAATCCCCAAACCAAACATAGCGGTGAGTTTATTTACTATGCAAAATAGTGTCATCGGTTCTTCATAGGTTATCTCCTTCATGGTTTTCTCCTTCAAGATTAGTAATCTTACATTTATTGTCCATTGTGCTTCCATTTTTTTATACAACCATTTTGTTTGTATAAAAAAACTGAAAAAATTGCTCGCGCGTTGCCACCGCTGCTGCTATCACAGCTACTCCTTAGGAGCTTATTGGTAACCCCAATCAGCTTACAGGAACATAACAACCCCCCAGAAAGTTATTATTTCCTTTTTTTTTTCTGTGAGATAATGGTACTGTGTGGGAAACGAAATCGAAATCTTGGGGACCGAAGACTGTGGGAATCCAAGCCACGAGCGTAGGTGTTAAAGTACCATTCCTGACGAACGAACCTGGCTCGTCACTGCAATCGCTTCACATAAGGCGAGACAAATGTTTATTTCCATCCGACGTGCCAATCTCTGTCCTATCAGAATCACGGATTACGAATGACAATTCCCTGTTACAGGAGCCTAGTGATGATTATTGAAAGTTTGTCGTTTTGTTCCAGATAATGATCACAAATCGCAGTAAGTTCATGCTAGTTGTAGTAGCAGTAACTACGTCAGTCGTTGGTGCCATACTGCCAGTGTCATCTAGTGACAATTTCATAGACAGAAGTGCAAAGAAGTCTGCACCCATCCGCACGGGCTCGCCGCTCTACCCTCGAGAAACGCTCACTAGGGATGTGAGGAGTTTAAATGGAATATGGAATTTTCGATTATCACCCCAGGGTAATCCGTTGTATGGATTCGTTAATGAGTGGTACCGAAATGATCTGGATAAGGTGAGTGAAATACAAATCTTTTAGTTTAAATATATATTTCTTATACAACATCGCGGACAGCATTCGGCACACGTGATGGAAAGCGGTTACCGTAGCCTATGAACGCTTGCAACACATTACGTATCACTCGCGCGATGCCACCTCTACTGCTTAACACAGCAACTCCTTTGAAGCTTACTGGTGACCTCACTCACTCGCAGGAACACAACAACCCTGCGGGGAGTAGTTATTTCACTGCGGTTTTCTGTGAGGTAGAGGTACTTCTCCAGACAGGCTGCTTTGATGAGCTCTAATTCTCTGAAATGTATGTTATACGAGCATGTATAAGATAGGTTACTGCAATTAAGTACATTAAGCAATTCTGAGCAAAGTTTACCTATTCTACTCGTAGTATCCCAAGAGAATAACCAAAAATCCTTTCTTAGCGGATGCCTAGATCAAATCCTGTGCCTAATGTGCTACAAAATATAATATTCCTAGGCACAGCGGCTAGTACTGTTGTCAGCAAATCTGACAGATACTTTTTATGTACCTACAAGCAATGATATTATATGATAACAGGTATTTTTAAAGTTTATTACATACTAAAATAGCAGACCTGCTATTTGCATATATGCACTCAAATACAGGTATTTTATAAATAAACATTATCGTCGTACAATGTTCCATATTTCGGACTAGAAACTTTATTCCAAATGTAATTAAAACATACAAAATTGTTAACACAAGTTAACTAGCCCTGATTAGATTTTCAACTTCAGTATCAAGGATAGTAGCTTTTTTAGTAATATGAAGAAAAATCAATTTATTTCACGCCTTAAAACGCGTTTTAACGCGTGAAATAAAGTCATTTTACTTTGCAACTTACCATCACCATGATGTCTAGTTGTATATTTAAGTCATATTTTTAAATTCATGTCTACCCATTTAAGCCGTGCCATACCATGGAAATTCCAAGGAAAAATTTTAAGCGTTCTCTGATGGTTCTGGCTCGGAGCTGTCTGCATCCATGGTTTATTCACACAAACCTTTACTATTGTCATAATAGACAGGTTCAGTCATCCCAATGCCGGTCCCGTCGTCCTATCAAGACGTAGGGGTAGACGATGCCATCAGGGACTTCACTGGTGTGGTGTGGTACGACCGACGGTTTTACGTGCCGTACTGGTGGAGCTACACTAAACAGCGGGTGTGGCTGAGATTTGGCAGCGTGCATTATCAAGCAAAAGTGGTAAGACAACTTCATTTATTTACATAAAGGCTTCGAAATTACTTTGGCCATATCAAATATTGCTCAACGTATAGCATTATTTAGACGTGAATATGTCTTTAAAATTGTTTTCATACTATGGGAGTTAATTCATAAAACTGGTGATAAATCGGGGGATACGGTTGTTGTAGCTACATATCTATCGTTCACATTAAAAATTTAATTACACCCCTTGATAGCTGAAAGAATTTGTTACGTTGCCATTTTGAGTTCATTTCTCTGCATCATATTAATGTCCTGTTAGTATAACTTACGAAGACGTACCTATTCACTGAAAACTCACGGCCGTGTCCACGACACAGCCGCACCCCGTTGTATTGTGTTGTATGATTTAGATTTTGGGACTATTAAAGTGCGAGTTCGCGGAATCCCGAAGTTTGTTATTTGTTTTCGTTCGACTTATTAGATAGATAAGATTTCTAGTTGAGCTTACCAATATGTATAAGCACCTAGGCGACTGAGCTTCGCTCGGCGATTTTTTAGGATTTTTGTATAAAAGTACGTTTTTTTGTTCATGCCAGCAATCTGGGTAAAAACATTTTAAACCTGAAACCTATTATAAATACAAAATTTGATCCAAATCGGTAGAACCGTTTCCGTGATACAGGAAACGTATTTATGTATATTTGGGATATCTAAAAAATATAACCGAGATGCACGAAACAGAGATAGTAATAACAAGATATGTTTGTTTAAAGTGACAGGATTAGTGTTAGCCATGATGGTCGAAATTCGAACGTAATCATAGAATATTAGGCAGTGTGTAGCTGCTAAAGGGAACTAGTTTGAAGGGGATAACATTGATGTTTGAAAAAAATAAAAAAACTTTGGTAAAAAATCAGTCTCATTACTTTTATGCCACACCTCGCATATAACGCTTGTTGCACATTTGGAATAATTCACTCACTAAAGACTAACCAAACTTGAAAAAGAACAGCGTGTTAATTACGAGTATCTTAGTGTTACCGCATCCGCGGTGGATTTATTGGAGCGCAAAAGATGTGCTGATTATAATGTAATACTCTGACAATGAAGGTCACACTGGAAGCCTGTAGGACTTGCCGTAGACTTGGTATAGTGTAATCGCTTTCACTTAGTTCCGGAATGACGATTACCATAACCTCTGTACGTAGTTTTGGGACATAGCGTTGCACAAAAGAAATCAGTGATAGACTCGTCAGCGTCCTAATCGGTTCACTCCCATCATTCTGAAACAGCGTTTTTTTTATTTTGGTCGTCTTAAGAGACTAGAAGCTGTTATAGGAGATCTTCTCGCTTAAACCTACAGATCCGACAATTTGTCAGTTCTTATGACCTGGTGTTACAGTTACGTCTTTTCTTTATATTATTATTTTCTGTAATATTATTACGTTATATACTTTATTCAGGAAAGTGCCTGTATTTGCACTTAAATTGTAGTCTCTGACAATTTTGTCGTCATGTCATGATAATCTAATTTAGTCTTTAGTTGAGTTACCTTTTCTCGTTTATATATTTTACGACTTTACGTTGCTGTAAAAGTCTCGCCAGTATTCAATCTTTTTAAATGGCAGGCACTTCTTGTAGAGATGCTCCGTTTTCTTGTAATTATCCCAGACTTAATCAATTGTGCTGTTCAACAGCACATTGCGTAACAATTTGACTTCAATATGTTAGGTAGAATTTATAGTCATTAGTGAGTACAATTTCTCTAAACATAACCAACGGTAGCATATTAATAATACAGGCAAATTCTCGCAGACTAGAGGTTTTCGTACGTCAGTTAGGCATCGCAAAAAAATCTCACAGCACATTTCGGAACCGAATCACAAAAGTGTGAGACGAAACCAATAATTTCCTTTCCAATACATCTATAAGCAATTATGTAGAAAGATTATTCGTAAATGATTGCCTCCACAGTTAAATAATAATAGTGGTTATGTTACGAAATATTTGTTTATATTCGCGAGGAACTTGTTTTTAAATATTTCGGTGAAATCTTGTTTTCGCTCCTTTTCTGTATTTTATCTTTATGGATTCGCTGTTGGGAAATTATGTTGCTGGAAGTAGACGCTGCATAAAAGGCGAAATTCGGATGCGCATAGATTTTGCATGTTAATTAAGATGTTATTGTGATCTCAGATTGTGACATGGTACTTAATCAAGTACGGTATACAAGTGGTAAATCAAGTAGTACATCCAAATTGTTTGGCCGCAATACTACGTGTCCCGACTGCGCCCAACCACATACTTCAAGGAGGTAGTACTTGACTTCGTCAGGTGATGTGATCTTAACTTTAACCGTGTGATTCGGTTCAGAGACGAGCTGTGAGAATTGTCGACGATCCCAGGCTTACACACGGTATTGAGCCCTTAAGTTTGAGGAGAGATTTTGCCTTACTTTGTGTATTCTACTATTTGTACAACGGATATTGTTCCGAAGAATTGTTCGATATGATGCCAACAGCTTCTTTTTACACACGCACTGCTAACCGACGGCGGGCGGGAGGTTCACCCTCACACACCGGAACCACAATGGTTGCGTACTGTGTGGTTTATATTTAAATGACTGTAGGCTACGGTGACTACTTACCATCAGGTAGGCCTTACACTTGTTTGATCACTTAGTAGTTAAAAAAAAAAAACAATAAGTAGAAGAAGTAGTCAAAACTAAGCAGTTGGAGCCAAGTTTCAAATTTTATTCTAATTTTTTTGTGCAAATCAAATGTTTTAAGATAACTAAAGTAAATTAATATTACCTTAACTCAATTGAGTATATTTTGATCAGCCAGCCACACAATACGGTCAATCCATTTTATAAAGTTTCTATGAGTTTCTGTCTCCGTTCAATAAATCATTCGTACATATATTTTTCGATCATAATAGTATCTAACATCTTTAAAATATAGATAGAATACTGTCGTATATACTACCCGTATATACTATATATTCAGAGACCGAAAGTCCCAGACATTATATTTTCGAAAGACGTGTGACCTAAGAAAGGTCCAATTTTCCCTCTGAGTTGTGGAGGTCCGACACCAGTCACTCTATGTAAATATCAGTACCTTCGCCAAATCCTTAGGCATACGAAGCGGCACCTCGCCGATCATAATGGATTAGGAATCGGGAAGAAGAGTAGTTAACTTAGTTAACCGAGTCTCGTAACGAAAAATACTATAGTTTATCTATTCTAACAACATAGAATAGATTATTAGGTGGAATGTGTGACGGATGTTAAAGCTCTGAGATCATATAATCAGGTTCATAGCCAGCCTCATCTGCCGTGTTGCATTAGAGGCTATAGCGAAAGAGAAATAATGAGGGCAAGCTATATTGTAGTCCGGCAGATGAATGATGACCATCTCATGGAAGAACCATTCCCTGTACAGTTGTTGTGTTCCCTTCAATGAGTACGCGATGCTCATTATTTTGGAAGCAAGGCTACAACTTCTTCACATGATTGTTCAAAATTATATACGACTAAAATATCTAAACATCTAAACTAATACTATAAAGAGAAAAGATATAATGTGTTGTATGTTTGTCCGTAAATTCAAATATTACTTAACCGGTTTTAAAAATTACTTCACATGTAGAAAACTACATTATCAGCGTCTTAACTAACGGGCTATATATATTTTTTTTAATTAGATACCCCTACGAAAATTTAAATAATGTAATTAAAGAATAAAATAATGTACTACATGTTTATAGTCATAACTATTATGGTTAAGTAACTAGGACGGTATTTTTGTTCAAATTAGTCAATCAAAACACGCAGCAGAATCAAAGGATACGGACATTCATATCATGATAGTAATCCTTATCCAATAAAATTGTTCCATAATCTAGAATGATTATGTACACGTATCCTCTTTAACTTATTCAAATCGGAACTTTTGTTTAAAATCGTCGAAATTACGACGGTAAAAATGCTAAAAGTGAGGAAAATGCGGCGAACGGTAGAGCTGTTCGATCAAAACGCCGCATTTTTCTTATTGTTCAAATTCACGTTTTATTTGTTTTAAACTAAAAGCAATTGAATAGTAGTTCGTAATATTAATTCTATTGTTTATATACCATTATTTATAACTTTAAACGTTCTATAAAAAATAACTAATCGTTGTTAAGTTCTATTTGTCTAAATAAAGTTCTACTTTTCTATATATCTACTCGTGCAAAACGCCGATCTCACGCCGGCTAAAGGTATCTCGGACTCGGTCACTCCACTTGGTCGCTAGGCAATTGTTTCATTACAATCGGACCATTTGAGTCCCGGCTCCCGAGATTTTCACCTCGTGTCCTACTAAAACATTTAAGGCGCTTACTGAGGCTATGGTATCACAACAGCACTAAGGAGAAAATTGGTACTGTATTGGACGATACCTGATTAAGATATTTAGCATAATTATATTAAATAGCTGGACTAAATGCGCCTTATGGTCTTGCAAACATATCATCAATAAAATATTCATGAGAAACTATATTCCAAGTTATATTATCGAGTATTAACTTTACGAAGACTCGACAGAAAGGTACACATTAAGAGAGGGAACTTACTCCGATGCGCACTATGGAGAAAATAAAACTTATCGTTAAAAGGCTCGATTACCTTGGCAAAAATGGTATCGAATTCTGAATCGTAAATCGAGTTGAAAAGACTTTGCTTCTACGATAGCCATTACTCAGGTCATCTTCGTCTAAAAAAGCGGGTTAGAAACCCAGGTTCCTTTCCTCTGCCACTGCACGCCGCCAAAGATTGAATAGAATATTATTTATTAAATATTCTTACCAACTCATACCAGTGAGAAGCCTAATTTTTGGTTTTCTGACAAAAGTTCTAGGAAGAAAATTTCGATAATCAGTTGAAATTAATGAAAGTTTGCATCTACTCTGCAATATTTTACGTTGTTGGATTCGAGCGAATGATTTTAGATTTCTAATCGGTGGATATATTAATATTTACAGATTTAAGCCCCTGGCTTTAGCGAAACCCGAGGAGAGAACGGTGAACTGACGACAGACGACGTTTAAGTTATTTCTCATTATACACGGAGTGAGCAATGGTCAAACACTTACCATAGATCAAACAATCTCGACAACAATGTCATGGCATTGACTTTAAATGAGATGCCTACATACTGACCATTGGGTTTCATTTAGCTAAAGAAAACAATACAAACCGGATTATTTGCATAAACTGAATTAAATGTATATAGGCCGTCCGCTTGTTTGGCAACAGATAAGAATAAGTAAATATAAGTATCTTTTTTAATTTCGGTTATTAAATCACTGACCGTCAAGAGCAGTGGTAGCCCAGCGAATAAAGAACGAGCTAATTAGCCCACTGGTCCAGGTTAGAATCCTGTTATTGGCACGTACCACTAAATTCGTCGCTTTCAATTTGTGTACGAGTACATATCGTCGCTTATGTTCTAATACCGCGTAAGTCAAAAAATGGTCGTTTTGAGTTACGTATGTCATTCGATAGAGGATTGAAAGTTGCACCGTTTGATCAATCAAAAAAATAAGAATTTTACCCAACGGCGACGCGTTATTTATGCATTTTTAGTTAAAACGAATGTGTAAATTGAACAGTTAAATAATACAAAAAGAAACGGTACATAGTATAGATTAGCCAAGAAGCATACGGCCTGCCTGATGGTAAACAGTTACCGTACCGTACGGACATTTGCGAAACCAGGGGTGTCACTCATGCGTCATTGTCAACGCTAAAATGCTACTGAATATATACTCGTACATACTGAACAAACATTATAGTACGTTTGTGGAAAGACATTCACCGATTACTGTCAATATACTTACTTACATTATATAGTATATAATAGATATTATTAAATGATATGTTGGACCTTGGGGTCATACTATATACCTATAAATATACACTTAATACAAAATCACAATACAGTCCATTGAGAATTGACCGCTTGACTATTTATATTAATGCTCAAAGATGCATAGAGGTAATAATGATAAATTACATTGAATGTGCTTGTGTATTGTTTCACTTAGTTTTCGTTAGGGTTATTATATACTTGCCGCCAAACTAAATTAGCTACTAGACAATACACAAAACATAAGGTCACCTGATGTTAAGAAACTACCGTAGCCTATTAACGCATGCAACGCAGATAGTATCAGTCCTGCTAAGAATCTTACTGGTAACCTCACTCACTCACAGGAATATAATAAGATTCTAGAGACTCGTCGGGCTGCTTTGATACGCTCTAGGTAGGGCACCCCGTACAAGACTAAAATATATATTCATGCTCACAAATGTTTGCCTTTTGTGGGAACCGAACCCGCCAGCCTTGCTATTAAAGTAGCATTGCTCATTACTCCGCCAATCGGCTATTTTTAAAACCATACGCAAACAGAGAGGTGTTATAACTTTATCGTGTGTATCGGTCTGTACATCATAGCTCCCGATTTTATAAACCGATTTTGCTTTTGTCTTTTAGGGTCACCTAAAGAGACACTATTGCTCTAACCGTCTGTTCGCCCATATGCGAGTATGTCACAGGTTCATAACTCGTAAACGTAATGACTTGAAAGTTGAATTTATTGTGTAGCATGTTGTTCCAAAATCGAATATTTACTAAAAAATTCAATTCGATCAACTTTTTACTAAAAATGAAGAAAAAACAAAATTCACACTCTGGCTTATGAGGTGTCATTGTTTAGAGCTAATCGAGTAGAGTATAAATATATTTAAGTATTATTTTCTGTCTTCAAAAGTGAAATAATATAGTGGCACCAAAATTGAAACTGACCCATTTTTCTAACGGGGTCTATAAAAAAAAATAGTTACGAATACGAGACATTCTGTACTTATTATTTATGTATAATTAGTTATAACTTTAATTATTGCTATAAGTAGCCACAATAAGCAATAATTAAAATTTTGGTTACTTGTACATTAATAAATACAAGATAAGTTTCAAAAAAACAAAATTATGGTTCTACAGTGCCAGTATTAAGGGTTTTTTTGGAATTCATCTTAATTCGCCGTTGTTTATAAAAACAAAATGAGGGCGCCACTTAGCTTTATACGCCCTTTTATGCAACGTCGACCGCAGTCTGTCTATGGCTGGATTTATCAATTTCGTGCTTCTCCGTTCTTCGAAGGGAACGTTGCGATGTCGGCCGTGGCTGTTGTCGATAGATGATTTAAGTCAGTGGCCTTCGGGCGGCTTGAAAACACTGTGTGGCTGAGTTTCATAGGTTTCGCACGACGGCCATTAATAATCTATATATATAAAAATGAATGTTTGTCTGTAAGTCCTCTATGGACTCAAAAACGACTGGGCAGATTTTGGTGAAATTTTCAGTGAATCTTCAGGTTAGCCCAGCAGGTGATCCTGTGAAGCTTGGTAACGATTGGATCACCCGTGCGAAGCTGGGTCGAGTAGCTAGTATTCTATATAATTATTATTTTGGTAGTGTAGTTATTTACATATTTTATTAACTTCATTAATAAGAATTATATGTAGCTGTTTTTGGAGAAATATATTTTATACTATGTTTCCTTGTAACTGTTTCGTGAAGTTATTGTTAAATGTATTTGTACTTATTTTTTTATTAATCATATTGCACTTTAATGTCGTGGGTATTTGAAAATTTTTATTTGACTTTTTTTTGGATTATTGTAAACATCATATTGATTGTCTTTTCTTGGGTTTGCAGAAATGTAACATAATTTTCAAGTGTTAATAGTTCACAGTACGTTTCGAACCTAAACTAATTTCACCTGCACGTGACGTACCCTGACAATTACATAAACTTTTGCGATAGAGAGGAAGGCATAGCGATATGTAAATTCGAGCCTAACTGGAGAAATCCCCCCAACTTTCTGGATGGTTTCTGTAAGGTACACGAGAAAATTGCAGGCGAGTTTGCCTTATACATACAAGTGACATTTCCAATGTTACTACGACCAAATGCTATAGCAGAGATTTTTAAACGTTTGTCTCGAGTAGGACAAAAGCACTGCGGGCTGTATGGGGAAGCTCAAGGTCGCTCAGCGTGCTATGGAAAGAGCTATGAATACTAAGAAGAGGGGTTTCCCTGCGTGATAGAATCAGAAATGAGGCTATCCGCCAGGTAACTGACATAGCTCACAGGGTAAGGAAGCTGAATTAGCAGTGGGCCTACCACGGCTACCACATAGTTCGTACAACAGACAACCGTTGGGGAAGAAAGGTTCTCGAATGGCGATCGAGACGAATGGCATACTAGAGGGGAGGCCTATGTTCAGCAGTGGACGAATACAGGCTGAGATGATGATGATGAGTAGTAGGATAATTAGTTATGCATCTTCTCTTATCCTTAGACCTCTACCTTTGGATGTCGTCATCAATCCATGTTTGGAAATGGTAATTATTTTCTATGCCATTAAGATGGTAAACAATCGTACGGCCTGCTTGATGCTAAGCAGTTACCGTAGCCTATGGACATTTGCAACACCAGGGGTGTCAGTTATGCGTCGCCGACCCTATACATTAAGTGACACTAATAATTTTATTAGTAATTTTTATTTGACAAAAGATATGACATATCTTTCAAAGAAATGTAGACATAAGATAGCCACTTCAGTGGCCTATAATATTAATAACATAAACAGTTTACAATGTAAACGACAAAATAATTGTATAGA
Organism: Pyralis farinalis; assembly: GCA_947507595.1. Taxonomy (NCBI): domain Eukaryota; kingdom Metazoa; phylum Arthropoda; class Insecta; order Lepidoptera; family Pyralidae; genus Pyralis; species Pyralis farinalis. The sequence continues at coordinate 11,029,022 of OX382272.1, read as the reverse complement.
TTTGACTGCAGATTTAAACTGCATAAAAAGACAAAAGGGAAGCAAAACCTAAATTTAGTACACCAAAATATCCAAGGCTTTCCTGGCTGTGAACAAATAGTTCAATTATTTTTAGAAAAACGTAATATTGATATTTTATGTTTAACTGAACATTGGTTAAACAAAAGTGAAATGTTATTTGGGATTAACAACTATAAAATAGTTAGTTGCTTTAATAGAGAGTCTTCGATTAGAGGCGGTTCAATGATTATAACAAAAAATTGCCATAGAGCTAAAGAACGTAAGGACATTGTTAGGCTCTCTATTGAATGCACTATTGAGATGTCATGTGCTGAATTAGATAATTACATAATTATTTGTGTATACAGACCTCCGAGCGGTGACTTTACACAATTTGAGCAGGTAATGGAGGATACTTTGAGAAAAGTTTTCATAGGTAAAAAAGACATTATAGTCTGTGGTGATTTTAATGTAGACATTCTAGTAAATACACAGATAACCCTTAGATTTTTAAATTTATTTAAATCATTTAATTTACAAAATGTCTTCCTGGAGCCTACACGTATAACAGCCACATCTGCAACTTGTCTAGATAATATTTTTTGTCATTGTGAGCATATAAATAAATCAATAATTGGCGACTTGCCTTCAGATCATTGTGGTCAGTTAGTGGTATATCAATGTTCGAAGAAGACAGATTTAAAAAGTCATGTATTATATAGACCAGTGACTACCAACAAGCTTGTTAAGTACAACAATGTACTGGGGGACAGGTTGCCTTCATTGGATTACTCTGTAGACAATCCTGACTTGTTATACACTAAATTGTTTCATATTCTATCCAGTGAATACCAGAAAATATTCAAAAGTAAACAGATTAATGCCACAAATAAATTTAAGTTTAATGACTGGGCAACTACAGGTATATTAATAAGTAGAAACAAAATGTTTGAATTATATGGAGAAAAGCCTTATAGATTTGACCCAGACTTTGTTAAATATGTTAAAAATTATTCCAAAATATTTAAACACGTTTGCAAAGTTGCAAAATCTATGTATATTAAAAACAAAATTAAACAGTCTACAAATAAAATAAAGGCAGTATGGGATATTGTTAAAAAAGAAACAGGTAAAGATAAACCACGGGATAATGATTATTCTATTAAACATAATAATCAAACTGTAACAGTTGCAAAACAAGTAGCAAATCTATTTGATGACTACTTCTTTAATATCCCGTACAGTACCACTGACTCCCTTAACTCATCTCCACATGCTGCGGATGAGTTATTAAAGGAGAATGTACAACAAAGTGTGGAGCTGTTTAAATTTACACATATTCAGTCAAGCGACATTATTAAAACTTTTAAACAATTAAACATTAAAAACTCAGAGGATCATTGGGGAATGTCTATAAGAGTATTTTATTATATTATTGAGTCTATAGCTCCACACTTGGCACTTATTTTTAATCAATGTATAGATATGGGTGTATTCCCAGACTTGATGAAATTTAGTAAATTGATTCCATTATTCAAGTCTGGTGAAAAAAGTGAACTGGGGAATTATAGACCCATATCTATTTTGCCAGTATTGAGTAAAGTATTTGAAAAGATAATGCTTGACCAATTGCAACTCTATTTTAAGACCAATGAAATTTTTCATAATTCACAATACGGATTTACAGCAGGTAAATCCACTACAGATGCAGGAGTAGCATTAGTCAAGCATGTTCTTAGCGCATGGGAGAGATCCCAGGACGCCATTGGGGTCTTCTGTGATCTCTCCAAAGCTTTTGATTGTGTCGACCACCGGACATTATTGCTCAAGCTGTGCCATTATGGAGTTAGAGGTAAAGCCTATAATTTGATTGCAACTTATTTAAGTAACAGAATACAGACTGTTAATATAAATGGGGTCAAATCTAAAGGTAGCAATGTTAATATTGGGGTGCCCCAGGGCTCTATATTGGGCCCCTTTTTTTTTTTAGTATATGTGAATGATCTGCCCTACATGGTGCAGAAAATGGCGGATATACTACTGTTTGCTGATGATACTTCTTTGATTTTTAATGTTACTCGCCGGTGCGAAAATATTGCCAATGTAAATAGTGTTCTATCTGCCATTCTAAATTGGTTCACATGTAATAATCTTTTATTAAATTCAACCAAAACCAAATGTATAAAATTTAGTCTACCAAATGTGCCTTCTGCCAATACAGAAGTTTTCATTAACAATAATATACTAGAATTTATTAATGATACTGTATTTCTTGGAATTACAATAGACTCCAAATTGCAGTGGGGCCCCCACATAAAAAAACTGACCAGTAAGCTCAGCTCCGCCGCATATGCGGTTAGGAGAATTAGACAATTGGCGGATGTGGCTACTGCGCGCTTAGTCTATTTCAGCTACTTTCATAGCATTATGTCGTATGGTATACTGTTGTGGGGAAAAGCGGCTGACATTGAAACTGTTTTTATATTACAAAAGAGAGCCATCCGTTCTATTTATAACATGGGCGCTAGGGAATCTCTTAGAGAACTATTTAAAGAAATAAATATCCTCACGGTTACCTCTCAGTATATTTATGAGAATATAATGTATGCTCGTAAAAATATAGAGTCATTTTCTAAATTTAGTGAAAATCTTAGAAATAAGCATAGATTGCGTATGCCTGTACATCGACTTGCTAAGACTAGTAGATCTTTTATTGTAAATTGTATTCGATTCTATAATAAATTACCTGAAACAGTTCTGTCCTTGCCTGAGAATATGTTCAAAAGGTACATCAAAAATACTCTGTGCAGGAAGGGTTATTATAGAATCGATGAATATCTAACTGATAGAGATGCTTGGAAATGATTCAGCACATGTATTAATATATCTTTAATTGTACCACTTGATTTCACTATATGTACACTCACATATATTTATTGTAATATATTTTAACGATGGAAAAAAAAGACCCATATTGGCAAGTTTCTTTTGGCATTTCTTCTTCGCCAATGGTCATTTCCGAAATGCTGGTAGATTAAAAAAGAGAGATTAAAAGTAAAAAAAAAAAACTGGAAAATTATTAAGATACAATATGATTTAATTTAAAGAATGTAAGACGTGTCTAAGTGCCCGTAAGGGTCTAATGGCAAATAAATGATTTTTATCTTTAAGTATGCGCTACAGTAATCACTTTATAACTTATTATTAAAATCACGATTGCATGATGCAATTAAAGATTTATTTATTCCAATTGTACGTAATTGAACCAACTGATTTCTTTCATTTCCTGATAATTCGGTTCAGATACGAGCTGTGTATTTTAATTAATTAATTAATTAATTTCATTTATGTGAGGACTTATCTGATGATAAGCAAACACCTTAGCCTGTGTGGTTTTGTAACGCCAGGGGCATCACGTCTGAGTTGCCGCAAACATAGTCATGACCTATTTGAAAAATCTCCCTCTCTCTATTAGGAAAATCTCGTTGGGCTTCACAAGGCTCTACGGACGGAAATTCCCTTTAGACCCTGTGTATAAAGACGAATTCTCTGCATATGACTATAGGTACCATTTTAGAAGACATCTGTAGTCTTCATATTGAATAAATCGTCTAAACATGCAGAGACAAAAATTTTTTTTGTAGACTTTATTGCCTCAACAATCCTAAGTTTACCAAGATTCTATTTTATGTGAATAGAGTTATTCCACAAAACTCCTAGCTCCTATATCCACGTATTTTTAGTATCATCTATATGGCAAATGGCAATTGCATTAGAGTAGAGGGCAAGAATCACTGACCTCGCTTAACCGGTGATGTTACTCAATCAGCTTCCTCCTTATGTAGTACGTGCGTACGTAACTCGAGCAGTGTGTTACTCCGGCCCGCTGTTTAAATTACTTCCTATTAGGATCCCACAAAATTTAGTACTACATCGTAATGAATAAAAAAAACAGACAAATAATAATAAATAAATATTGTCGGACAAATTACACAGCGCCACCTAGCCCCAAAGTAAGCGAAGCTTGTGTTATGGGTACTAGACAACTGATAAACATACGTATATACATTTTTTTTTGTAAATACATACTTATTATACATGACAAACAGACGTGTTCATGCACACAAATGTTTGTCATGTGTGGGAATCGAACCCATGAGCGTTGGTGTCAAAGTAGCGTAACAGCGCGTTCCACCACTGCACCACCGAGCTCGTCATTACAAATGAGACTAGACGTACTGTATATTATAACATAAAAGTTGGAAATGAAAAAGTTATTGTATCGAAACGAGAGAGACCCACGGTCGAGATGCGAGCGTTGCGTAAATTCTGCGGCGTAACTTGGTCTGAAAGACAGTGTCCAAATAAGAAGAGGCGTGCAACGGTAGAAAGAATGCAAGAGGAAAGAATGATGACACAGATATACGACGCGGAGGTGGATGTAGCACGACCAAGACGCCACCAATGACGACCAAATTGGTTGTGTTATTTCTAACTTTAGGAGACGGTGATATCTGGAACAATAAGACCAGGAAGTGACGAGTATGGTTAAATAAATCTATGAATGTGGAAGATGCGGATGATATGTAGTATGCTTGTTTCTGGAATACTCGTATTTCGTGGACCCAGGCATAGTAAAATCAAATGTCATGTGTGCAGTTGTCATGGGTTCACGAAATAAAGCGATTTGTGGGTAACTACTGTAGTTAGTACTGTAGTAGCAGTTGTGTTAAATACAGATTTTAGTTTTCGATTTTTACGGATCTACGAATAAGAAAATGATCATGCTGGGATTCCTTTTTAACTTTTGACATACGAAACTTTAAAATAATGATGACTACATAACACCTAGGTTACAAACTTATTGATACATCGTTGGACGTATGCAGATTGCATTCGATTTGACGACCTAATAAGGTCACGGGGGTTTAAATTCTGCATCAAAATATTTGTGTAATCTCCAAATATTTGTTCAGACTTGACCGTGGCTTATTAGTTACCACCGTTGTTTGAACACCATATTGGTGTCTTTTAGTCTCAAATAAGATTTCGCACATTTATATGCGAAGGATTCTTATTTGTTCTTTGTTTAAGTCGGATAGCCAAGAAACATAGAACATACCTGATTTAAAGTAGTTTACTGAGGTTTATTTATAGACACGTATTATATACATACGCGATGTATCGCTTATGTGTTGACCACCGTGCTGACAATGCAGCACCTCGTTAGGCGCTTAGTGGTGACCTCGCTCATACGCAGGTCAAGCCTCAAGTTATTATTTGTCTGTGGTTTACTGTGAGAACCTTTCTTAAAAACACCCAGACCAAGGCAAACATACATGTTCATGCACACAAATGTTGGTTCTCTGAGAGAATCAAACCCGAGAGCAATGGTTATGGCCGATAAATTAAAAAAAAAATTGAATTGTTATACATATAATTGACGAGCCAGGTGTTCCTCTGGCAATGCAAGCTTGCGCATTTTCAACTGGTTTTATTATTAAATCAAATGTTTGTTTCCATTTATTCGTGACAAGACGGAGCGCTGCAACCATTACTTACTCGTATCATAATTAAATATCTATTGTGTTATAATATCTATTAACTTTGTTACTTACAAGATGTTTACAATTATTACCGATCACATAACACAACAAGACGGCCCGATAAATTAATAACATGTTAGAATGGGCAGATACCTTTAAATCTTTTTGAGGTAATAATTTGAGATAGAACAGCACAGATTCCGTTATTAATTTCTATGTATGTATTATTTTTGATGGAAATATTATTTAATTTGTTTTAAAAAATCTGAGATTTTTTTAGAATTACTAATGGTTTTTATGTGTTTTTAGGTAAAATTAAAAATAAAAACAATATACATAATTGTAATTATCATTTTCCCGGTAGTGTAGGCAAATTGTGAAAAAACCCACATGTCCGAAAAATTATATTTCAAAAGCCGTGTGATCCCTCTGCTGCTAACGGAGCAACTCCATAGGAGCTTACTGGTACCACTCACACGCAGGAACACAACAACCCTCTAGGGAGTTGTTATCTGGATGTGGTTTTCTGTGAGGTGGGGGTACTTCCCCAGACGAGATGCTTTGATGCGCACTACCTCACTTTTAGTCATAACCTTTACCTTCGCCAGGATCTTGAGCTTAGGTAGCGGATCCCGCCATTTCTAATGGATTACGAAAAGGGGATAACGCTCGGAATAAGAAGACATGTCATAGTCACATGTAAAATTATATGTGTCATATTTGTGTGCTTCACTACAATAAATCAGTGGAATAAATAAGTAAACATCATGACGAGCTCGGTGGCGCAGTGGTGGAACGCGCTGTTACACTACTTTGATACCAACGCTCGTGGGTTTGATTCCCACACAGTACAAACATTTGTGTGCATGAACATGTCTGTTTGTCTTGATCTGGGTATTTTCTATGTATAAGAAGTATATATTTACAAAAAAAAAAGTATATATTTACGTATGTTGTCTAGTACCTATAACACAAGCTTCGCTTACTTTGGGGCTAGATGGCGCTGTGTAATTTGTCCGACAATATTTATATATTTATTTTTAAACATTATGTTTTCTTTCTTACAGTACGTGAACGGAAAATTTGTGACTTCTCACGAAATCGGCCATCTACCGTTTGAGGTGGAAATCACGGACGACGTGCTGTACAACAGCAGCAACCTCCTCACGGTGGCGGTGGACAACAAGCTGACAACCAACACCATTCCGCAGGATAATCAGTATGAATTATGTACCTATTTACATTATAGCACTTACATAATACTAAGGGTCGGCAACGCAAGAGTAACACCTCTGGTGTTGCAAATGTCCATAGGCTGAGGTAACTGCTTACCATCAGGCAGGCCGTATGCTTGTTTGTCACCTTAGTAGTATAAAAAAAACATGTCATAGTTTGACTATTATACCAACGCAATAAATATAAAGATACATTTGTTTACTGATCTATCGGTATACCTAACAATAAATAATGTATTACATCACTCCTACCGCTGGCTTTATAAATACCTAAAGTAATTCCAAACTAAGTAAAGGGAACAATTATCTGATAAATATAAACTAGTATAATATATTTATACAAGTTCTCTTTACCTACCCCGCAAGGGATTTGGCGTGAAGTTATAGTTAGTATAATATATTTAGCAAATATATATTTATTTTACGTATTTAATAAACAATGTCTGGGCAAGTGAACTATATCGATGGGCGATTTTTATGTTTTGTGTAAAGTCGCGTTTTCCCCCTATAAAAATACAAAATTTCATCCAAAACGTTAGAGCCGTTTCTAAGATACACGAAACATATTTATATGCAAGAACTGCTGTTTAAAGTAGAAGGATATCTATATTTATAGAACATCGGGAGGCGTACAAGCGTACTGTAACCATACTCACCCGTAGGAACACAACCACCCTCCAGGGAGTGGTTATTTAACAGTGGTTTTCTGTTGTGGTTGTGGTGGTTTGCCTCAGTCGTATTGCTTTGATGGGCCCTGCGTCTCTTAAAATCTATCATACTCGTAGTCAAAATGGATGTTACCAAGGGTCGTAGGTTCGAGTTCTGCATAAGACAAATACTTTTTTTATACTACGTCGAAAGGCATACAAGCATATGGCCCACCTGATGTAAAGCGGTTACCGTAACCAATGTACACTTGTAATAGGTACATTAAGTACGCTTTTGGAGGCATTTTCTACCACGTGTGGTGAAACTGTGAAATAAATTACCCTCAGCCGTGTTCCCGAACAAATACGTTATACGCCTTCAAGAAAAGAGCATATGGTTCCCTAAAAAGGCTGGCAACTTACTGGTGATCACACGCAAGAACACAATAACCCTCTTCGGAGTTGGTTTTTTGCGGTTTTCTGTGAGGGGAGGACTTCCCAGACGGGCTGCTTTCATGCACCCTACCTCTCTTAAAATTTGCAGACCAAGACAAACAGACATGTTCATGCACACAAATGTTTGTCTTGTGTGGGAATCGAACCCACGAGCGTTGGTGTCAAAGTTGCGTCATTCACGACTGCGCCACCGACCTCGTCAAAAATATATGATACGTATATTTGTTTCGTGCGTGAACAGTAGCTTTGATACGGTATAGATATAATTGTAAGCCACTCGGCCAACGAGCTCGTTATATCTATCTATAACTTCACGCCAAATCCCTTACCGTGTAGGCAGAGAGAACAGAGCGCCACGTGACTCGACCCTTACACACCTCACTCGCTTCTTTAACATTCATTGCTCTTTTCATGCACGCTCGCCGGTTTCTAGGGCTCCTGACATCACCTTCTGATAGAACATATAGCTCGTTATATAATCTGTACTACTGCGTGCAGATTACTATTTCCCACAAATTTTATTCAAAGATGCACGATTTATGAAGTAAGTAATGTATCTTCTTTTTAATTTGGGGTGTGCTAATGTGACTAATCATTTTTATATCTATCTACAAACTTGGTCCCCGGGAGAGCCTTAGAGAAAAATTCAAAGAAATAAATATTCTAACAGTCGCATCGCAATATATCTATGAAAATCTTTTGTATGTCCATAAAAACATAGACTCATTTTGTAAAAAGAGTGATACTCATGACATAAATACTAGATATAAGCATAATCTTGTGTTACATGCAAGCCGTCTCCACAAAATAAGTAATTCTTTTATGGGGCAATGTATACGGTTCTATAACAAACTTCCCGGCAATATAAGAGAATTGTCAATAAACAAATTTAAAACTACTATTAAAGCCAAATTGTGTAGCAGGGCGTATTATAAAGTATCTGACTATATTAATGATAAAAATGCCTGGGATTGAGTCGATCCAATTATAATGTAATTAATAAATTATGTAAATTTGTTTGGATACCAAAAGAGGGATGCCTGAGTTTTTTGGCAGTATTTTTATCAGTGCTCACCTAGTCATGAACTGCACGGTAGGGAAAAAAATTGTGACGATTCCAAACAAATGTAGCCATTTTTACGGAATAAAAAGATTTTGACTTTGACTTTATAATAAAATGTTCTAAAACTGGTGGTTATTCTTTTCCGTCGAGTGAGTGACGTTGCCGTGGAAGCTCGTGAGGAGTTACTGCATTAGAAATGTTAGTGTCAACGGTACATGCGATATTCGTTGCAAGCTTTCATAGGTTACACTGGTGGCCTCACTCACACGCAGGAACACAACAACCCTCCAGAGACTTGATAATTAGTGCGGTTCTCTGTGTACAAATTATGAAATACTTGACTAAAGAATAATACGTATGTATTGAAAATAATTGAACGTTTCAGATATGACTTCTTCAATTATGCTGGGATACATCGACCGGTGTATGTGTATACTACTCCCAACGCCTACATTGAGGACATCATAGTCAATACAGACGTACAAGGATACACTGGTAAATGTGTTTCAAATATATACTTTATAAACTGCTTAATTATATTTGTTGGACAGTAACATTTTTTTCAGGCACACCGTTCCTATATGAAATCTATATGTTTGTCTGTGCGTTTTGTTTCGGATATTCGAATTTTGACTTCAGATTCGGTTTCAGCATAAAAAGTAGAATAGGAATGTTCAGGAACACCTATGTCGATCCTCCGACATGGTCAAAATGGTCGACAAATTAAAAAAAAAAATTGAATTGTTATATAATTGACGAGCCAGACGAGTGTTCCTCCGGCAATGCAAGCTTGCGCATTCTCAACTGGATTTATATATATACTGCATCGGGTGGCATACAAGCATATGGCCCACCTGATGTAAAGCGGGTACCGTAGCCTATTAACGCTTGAGATATATTTAGTATCACTCGCGCGATGCCTCCTCTGCTGGTTACACAGCAACTCCTTGGGACCTCACTCACGCGCAGGAACTTACTGGTGACCTCACTCACACGCAGGAGCACAACGATCCTCTAGGGAGTTGTTATTTGGCTGCGGGAACATCCTCCTCATGCACCTCACAGTATCGGACAAAAACATGATGAAGATGAAATGAAAATTATTATATTTGGATTCGTTAAGACTAGTCTAAGAACCTTTTATGAGAGTTTATGATTAGGTAATTATCATCTTTTATGACGCGAATACGTATTTAAATTTGTTACCATAGTGGGAGGCAATTTACTAACTTGGTGATAACAAAATCGGGGATAAAGTTTGATGTTGCAGCTACATATCTATCGTTTTACCAATGTTACCTACACCACTTGATAGCTAAAGAATCAAAGAAATCGTGGCGTTGAGTATCGACTGTGGTACATCATACGTGGCGGGGGAAAAAGCGCCAATTATGAGATCATTTCGCTGTATCATATAATTTACTTTTAGTATAACTTTCTTCGGTTTACCTCTTACGAAGACGTATTCAAGTAAATGTCACGCCATGTTCACGACACAGCACAGCCTTTTTTTTAATGTTATACAACGTCGAGAGGTATAGAAGCATACGGGCCTATCTGATGTAGATTGGTTATCGTAGCGTATGGAACACTTGAAATGTAGGACCTATCGCTCATCCGATGCGTCTCCTGCTGCCAACACGACTCCTTAGAATCTAAGTAACTTCACTCACACGCAGGACAACAACCATGCAGTTGTTATTTGGCTGCGGTTTTCTTTGAGGTGGAGATACTAACCCAGTGAGGGTATTTTGATGCGCCCTAGCTCTAGTAAAATACCCAGACCAAGACAAACAAGCATGTTCAAGTACACAAAATGTTTGTTATGCGTAGGAATCAAACTCACGTGCTAACGTAGTATTGCTAACCACTCTACCACCGAGATCGTCTTTACAGCCAAATCAACCTCAACCTTGAGGTCCGTTAAGAGGTTTTTAGAGGGTCGGCAACGCTTGAGTGACACTCTTGGTGTTGCAAATGTCCATTGGCTACGGTGACGGTTTACCAGCAGGCAGGCCGTATGCTTGTTTTCACTTTAGTGATATAAAAAAAACACCTACACATTCTACTCCCTACAATAAACTCGACTACAAGGAAACGAGCGAGGAATTGATAAATTAGCATCAGAGATGACAACGCCGACACAATACTCCCTGTGTCATACGCTTACAACTACCCTTATGTAAAGCGATCACCACAGCCTATCCGCGTAATTATTGGCGTGGCATAAAAAATCATTTTTCGGTTTTTCGCGCTAGAATTAGAGAAATACGTATTCCCTTGCCAGTTGATTTCTGTTTCCCAGATTTATTTATAGTTAGTTATATTGTTTGTATTTCAGGCATTATCACTTACAACTTGACAGTAAAGAGTTCAAGTGAGGATCTGATCTACTGCCACGTGCAGATACTAGACCAAAATAAAACACAAGTCGGCGAAGCCAACAATTGCAGCGGAATCATAGACATCCCGCAGGCGAAACTATGGTGGCCATATCTCATGCATGACCAGCCTGGGTACATGTACACGTTAACGGTAACTATCTCGTTATATCTCGATGTAGATAAATAAATCAATAAATTAATAAATACAGGGGTCTTAGCTCCGAGTACAACTTTGTTCCTATCGGAGTAGAGACCCTTGGTCCGTGGGGTCCAGGCGGGCAGTCGCTTTTTCAATAACTAGCGACACGTCTGATCGACATCACTGGCGACCAAAGAGCTGGTAGCTTTCTCGCTCAGCGCATTAGTGTTGCGATTCAGCGCGGAAATGCTGCCAGCAGCATTGGTACAATGCCGCAGGGGCTACACTTTTTAGATTTATTTTAGGTTATTATTATTATTCAATCAATCAATATATTTATTTGCGTAAAATGTAGGTATTGACATTTACGTTGATAATTATTAGAGGTCCCATATACATTTTGCTTAATACAAAGCATGCAAAATTACAAAATAATAAACATTCAATTTACAATATCATATAAAATTTAAAATAACCCATAAAAATCATTAACATTAAAAAAATCTTATAATTTGTCATCTAGGAATTCTGTAATACTGTAGTAACATTTGTCAACTAATAATTCAAATAACTTTTTTTTAAATAATGTCAAAGGCATGTATTTTAGATATAATTTAGTTTTATTGTATATTTATTTAATTTTAGTTAAGTAAAATCAATAAAGTACACGATGAATTGTGAAAGCACCCCGCGGTCAATAAAAACCTTGTCCTTAACGTCCAAATATCTCAGCGACTCGAGCCTATTGACCAATGCGAGAATATTTCAACCAATAAGCCGATAAGTGCCGCGATGTTGATCTGAGAACTAGCCAATGAGAGCTGCGCGTTCTACTTTTCCCCCGACACGTAGCGTGTTATTGTCATATAATTTATTTTTGTCCGTTTTACTCACAAGCCATTACATCACTTGACGGCGCATGAAGAAAACGTAGCATTGAAGCTCCTAAATATCTGTGCGATTCGAGTCTACTAACCAATGGGAAAATATTTTAACCAATAAGCCGATAATCGCCCTGATGTTGATTCGAGAACTAGCCAATAAGAGCTGCGGTTTTTACTTTTCCGCCCGACCGAGTAGCGGCGAATTGACTGACTAAGTAATATCGGGCTCATGGGCTCTCCATATGTTATTTCCTTGTTAAAATACCTTCAGCCTACAAATATATACACCAATGGCTATACCTACCCCCAGACCTCCATAATCCAGAGGTAAAATCAGACCTTTCTTTAGTTAGGCTACACGTCCAATGCAATTTCTTGAACGTGCGGTTTCCTCACGATAATTTCTTTCACTGCCCAGAAATACAAATGTGTACATGATTCACCTGCACACACTGGAACCGCAGTTACGTACTGTGCGGTTCCAGAGAAGTTTTCTTTCGAGTACTCTCAGGTTGTGGAATGATCTCCCAACCGAGGTTTTCCCAAGGGACTACAGCACGGGGTTCATCAAGAAAGTCGTGAAGAGGTTTTTGCAGGGTTGGTAACGCACGAGTGACACCCCTGGTGCTGCAAATATCCATTGGCTGCCGTAACTGCTTACCATCAGGCTTACCACGGAGCAGTTGGTTAATAGGTTGTTTATCCTCTAGGCTAGGCTATCACTGCTCTTAAATACTTAATAGAAAATACTTAATTGAAATAAATTGTACATATTTTCAGGCATCGCTAGTAAACTCCCAGAACGAGCTCATTGATGTATATAGTGAACCAATTGGCATCAGGACCATCAGGTGGACGAATTCCTCGGTGTTCTTGAACAACGTGCCGCTGTACTTGAGGGGCTTCGGCATGCACGAGGACTCTGACGTAAGTGATAGAAAAATTGTGGCATCTCAGAAACTTAAGAGGGGTAGGGCGCATCAAAGCAGTACCTCCACCTCACAGAGAACTGCAGCCAAATAACAATTCTATGGAGAGTTGTTATATTCTTGGGCAGCAGCAGGGATGGCTACGCACGAGTGACGCTTTTTGTATTGCAAGCATTCATAGGCTACGGTACCACTTTGCAGTGACGTCGCATAAAAAAAAACTTGGTCTATGTCGAATATTCTGATGTTTTTACTGTTTCTATTGGGACTAACAAAATTTGTGGTATTTTTAGAGCACTACAACAACCCGTGGTGCACTTTGCCGATTAACAAATCTAAGAAAGAAGAAACAGTGGTAGTGGAGATACATTTGACGCTTAAGTTAGTACTGTACAGTGTACAGTATAGGTTTCCTGTTTTAGATTTTGGCTTTAAAGGATGTTAGATTTTAATGTCCTGGTTACATACATTCCAGAACTAATTCGTGTCAGCGTTATCGATGTACTGCGATTACAAACTCCGATTATTAATCTGAGTTCTTATATCTTATAATCAATAAATAAATATTGTCGGACAAATTACACAGCGCCATCTAGACCCAAAGTAAGCTATGGTTTTTTTTGTAAATACATACTTATGATAAAAAACATCCACCAAGACAAACAGACCTGTTTATGCACACAAATGTTTATTCTGTATGGAAATCGAACCCACGACCGTTCGTATCGACGTAGCGTTACTAACCACTGCGCCACCGAGTTCGTCAATGAACTTCATTAATATGAATTGTTGCCAATATTTATGTATTTTGACAATATTTATGTATTTTATTTTAATGTGGTTCAGGAAATGAAATTTAATTTTTATAGTTATATGTATGTATTTATTGAATCGCTATTAAAAAGGGTGAATAGAACTGATCGTGGTATATATATAAGGCCTCTCCCTTAGATTTCCATATCGATCGGTCCTGTATCTCTTGCATCTAGCTGCTCCCTGCTATCTTTACCAGATCGTCGTTCCATTGTATGTGTGAGGGGTTGGAGAGTGGTCTTATGCTGTGTTTTTGGTTCGTGGTCGCAATTCAAAGACCTTTCCATGAGAGTAGGCACCAATTTATGCGATCAAATTTCATTTATTTCCACAGTTCCGCGGAAAAGGCTGGGACCGTGTGTTGTGGGTGAGAAACCTAAACCTTATCAAATGGATCGGAGCCAACGCGTTCCGCACTTCACATTACCCGTACTCCGAGGAGATATACCAGCTGGCTGATGAACACGGCATCATGATCATTGACGAGTGCCCTAGCGTCAACGCTGAGTAAGTACTGCGCCACCTTCTATCACACCAACCCATACTCAACAATTCTACTGAAGGGATTTAGAGCATACTCCGCCACATACTTAGCTTAACGACTGTTATCTGTCGGCAACAGATGGGACCGATGGTTTAACGTGCTCTCCGATGCTTGGAGAAGTTCGAGATAGGTATACCCATCCATGGATAGGCTGCGCGAAGTTGCGTAATTTACGTGTTCGATTAGTGTGACATGCGCAATGACGCCATTGTGATCATGTGTTTCTGGCTTGGCATCATTTCATTATCATTTACTGCCGTGATGAAAGGAAACTGCTGACCTGAACAACAAACCACAGTTAACAATATTTGCTAAGGTTATTTTAAGAGAGGTAAGTGCATATCATTGGTCAGTAGACTGGAATGGCTGAGATATTTAGGCGCTAAAACACACCGTTTTTGTGAACGCGGGGTGCCTTCATGCGCAGTCAAGTGGTTTATTGTATTGTATATATACTTTTTGCAAAAAGGCTTATTGTAATAAATGATAGTAACATATATGGATTTTTATCTTTTATCTAACGCACCTTCATACATTTCATCGCTGGATATTCGTTATTGTCAAAGAGCGAATGTAAAATATTATTATGTTGGTAACAGCCATGATTTTTTGTAGCTTTTACTCGGAGACGCTCCTGGAGAAACACAAGGAATCGCTGACGGAGCTGATCCGCCGCGACAAGAACCATCCGAGCGTCATCATGTGGTCCATCGCCAACGAGCCCGTCAGCGGGAGACCTAATAGTGACGACTACTTCAGGTACTATATTTTTTTGGTATTAAATTTTGTCTGTAAGCATATTCAAAATTGTTTTATATTTCATACAAACATCTGTTTAATATGTAATGAGAAAACCTGTAGAAAGTTTTTAAAGAGAGTTAGGGTGCAACGAAGCAGACCGTCTGGGAAGTACCTCCACCTCGCAAAAAACCACAACCAAATAACAACTCTCTGGAGGGTTGGTGTGTTCCTGCGTGTGTGTGAAGTCACTAGTAAACTCTTAAGGAGTTGTGAAGAAGCAGAGGTGACATCGCGCGAGCGATACTTAATGTCTTATAGGCCTAGTATATAGTGACCTCACTAACACGCAGGAACACGCCAACCCTTTAGGGAGTTATTATTTGACTGTGGTTTTCTGTAAGACGGAGGTACTTCCCCAGATCTTACTTTATTTCAGTGCTTTGATGTGGCCTACCTCTCTTAAAAATACCCACTACCTGAAACTGAATCAGAAAGACATGTTCATGGACACAAATGTTTGTCCTGTGTACGAATCGAACCCAGTTGGTATCAGTGTAGCGTTAGTAACCACTGCGCCACTGAGCACGAAACTGGTTGTGTGGTGCTCCGGTTGTGTTCCTGTGTGGTTACCAGTAAGCTCCCGAAGAGTTCACTGTTGATTACCAACGAGCGATCGATATTCCCTTTATTGCAACCATGCATGGGCCACGGTAACTGTTTCTCATCAAGCGGGTCATATGTTTGTTTGCTTACCAAAGTTATATAAATAAAATAGGACCTCGTACGTGGAACAATGTGATCGACATTTTTTTTGTAACTTTTTAGTTTAGTATTTGAGTATTTGCTGTTATTATGTGGTGATAATCGAATATGGATATTTTTCAGAAATGTGGTGAAACACGTGAAATCGATGGACGTGTCCAGGCCTGTTACATACGCCCTGTCCCATCCCAATGATATAGCTGTGAGTACATGTTGACAGAACTATATTTTATAGTTCTGAATAGGTTTATTGTCCTTTTATTGCTTACTGACTCCACATGCGCACATATTCAATCAAAACTTCTGTTGTGAATCGATTATATCCTTATTGAAAAACTGGAGTCAGACCCGCGTGGTGTTATCGTAATAATAACTGGGTAGTCAAGCCGTTTTCTAAATATTAGATCTGTACCAAATTTCGTTACGATCGCATCAACGGCCTAGTCGTGAAAAAGTAAGAAGCAGACAGATTTACGTTTGCATTATTTTTTAGCACATTTACCGCACTGTACAAATATATATCTCCTTAGTTTCTCATTGATGCATGGAACTTCATTTAGTAAGCGGTGTGAGGAGAGTATGAGAGGGACGGGAGTGTCGGTAAAATACGACGTTACAACACGGAGAGGTCATATCGCGACTTCTGACACATGACTCGACATGGTTCGAAACGGAGCGATCAACTCCCGAACAAAAAATTGTTAAGGGCATAAGGTATTCATTCGTCCATCTATCTAGGATTACTCTGCATTACATGACTCGGGATACTTCCTCGTGTCTTCATTCATAGGTCTCCAAGAAATTGTTGTTTTTTTTCTACAACGTCGGAAGGCATACAAGCCTACTGTCCACCTGATGTAAAGAGGTTACCGTAACCTATGAACACTTGCAATACATTCAGAATCAATCGCGTAATGCCATCTCTGCTGCTAACGCAACAACTTCTAATTAAGGAGCTTTACTGGTGACATCACTCGCAGGTACACAACAATCCTCAAGGGAGTTGTTATTTGGCTGCGGTAATCTGTGAGGTTGAGGTACTTGGTTACCCCAGACGGGTTGCTTTGATGCGGCCTACCTCTCTTAAAAACAGCTATGCCATGACAAACAGACATGTTCATGCACACAAACGTTTGTCCTGTATGGGAATCAAACCGTTAGTGTCAAAGTAAAGTAAATACTAACCACTGCGCCACAGAGCTCTAATTTGGTTATGGTTTTAGATGAAGATACTTCCTCAGTCGCGTTGCTCCTTATGAAACATTTACCCTGACCCATTTTGTTATTATTTCAGGGTAAACACTTGGACGTGATTAGCTTCAACAGATACAACGGGTGGTACGTAGATGTGGGCAGCTTGCAGAAAATAGCAGAAAATGTAGAGAGGGAGGCTCGATCGTGGCACCAGAAGTACAACCGGTCTGTGCTCATGTCTGAGTACGGAGCCGACACCATCGCTGGGATGCACTCCGTTAGTATCAACAACATCGTAATTAAAATATAAATTAACTGTACAATCAATCGTGTACAAAACTGGGGCTCATGTGTCAGAAGCTTGCCTGTCATGCTCCTGCCAAACTAGTGAATTTGAATTCTAGCTAAAACCAAATTGAGGAGTTTATTAGCACACCCAGGAGGCGACTCACGCCGATTCGCCCATGTCGGTGCGATGTATAGCGCATGCAGCGATCCACCCATTACGCAGCGCCAAGTTTGGCGGATCGAAGAGAACTAAATGCCGTACAGCATGAAATGTGAATGGTAGATGAATGAGATGACTAATGAACGAGAGATGCCTATATGTTATTTCTGTGACCGAGACTAAGTGAAAGAGGAGCAATCTGATGATGCAGTGGCATAATAGTCCGGAGTTCATCCACGACACCACGATGTTTATGCCCGTTTTGGAAATCTGTAGGTTGAATCTTTCGGAGCAAAAAGAGATAAGCATGATTGAATAATGCATTTATCCTGGCATGATGATGAAAAGTGACAGTAGTTAATATCTGTCACTTAAGTTTCATTAAATAGTAATTTCAATCTCATTGTTTCCGTCACGTAAGAATATCAATCCCTTTGGTACTATCGGGTATTGTTTGGCTTCTTGAAATAATAAAAAAATCTTAGGTTCCATCACACCAGCCCGTCCGGGGAAGTACCTCCACCTCACAGAGAACCACAACCAAACAACTCCCTGGAGGCTGTTATGTTCCTGCCTGTGAGCATACCAGTAAGCTCTTAAGGAGTGGCTGTGTTAGCAACAGAGGTGACATCGCTTGTGGGATACTTAATGAATTTTTCAATTCATAAGTTTGAAGTTGTATAAAAAAGCCTCTTTGGTCTATCAATCAGTAATTCAAGTAGTAATTTCAAACCCTATCAAGGTTTTTATCCTGGAGGGTTGTTGTGTTCGGAGCGAGTGAGTAGGGTTACCATTAAGCTCCTAAGGAGTTGCTGTGATAGCAGAAGTGTAAGCAAATTGCAAACGCTCATAGGCTATGGTGTTTTTTTTACATCAGGTGGGCCAAATGCTTGTAGGCCTCCCGACGAAAAATATTCAAGCAGTAATCATTATCTTTTTGGTACCATCAAATAGTAAATACAATCCTTTTGGTTCCATTAAGTAGAAATTTCCGTCTCTTTGGTTTTAGCTGCCGACATTCGTCTTTTCTGAAGACTACCAAGTGTCATTGATGTCGGAGCACTTCAAGGCGTTCGACAAGCTGCGGCAACGTGGCTTTTTTATCGGCGAATTCATATGGAACTTTGCTGACTTCAAAACCAAACAGGGTTAGTAAACAAACACTACTATTATTTTTCATCGTATATCTTTAAACACTAGTGGCTTTTCATTTATTATATGCGGAGTCTAGTGGAACGGAAAAATGAGAAAATTAGCAAAATTAGTATAAAAATTTTTAGTTCTTTATTTTACTACTTTATCACATCAGTGCTGCTTCTTATGAAATAAACATTAACTTCTTTCGCTAGTGCTGGGTTTAGGCGAGATTGTCTTTCGCTCTAAACCCCAAAATCTATTATGAATTCAATATTCATAGATAATGAATTACCGCGGTGGTTAGTCTCGCAAAAATCGAAAATGGTTAAATCGCTTTTTTATATGCTCAATAGGAAGATTTAAGAAAAAAAAAACACGCGGACGTAACCGCGAGTACAAACTATTATTTAATTCTAATCTAAGAGCACCCGCCTGGGAAAGTACCGCACCTCACAGAAAAGCGAAGCCAAATAACAATTCCCTGGAGTGAGTGAGGTCACCAGTATGCTCCTAATGATATTAATGTGTTGCAAGCGTATGTACAGGTGGCCGTTTGCTTGTGTCCTCATGAGACGTAGTATAATAAAATCCTTTATTTCAGTTAATCATCATTAAAATATTTTAATTTTGCTTATATATATCATAAAACTTTATGCTGTACGAATCCGCTCTTTATTTATTTTAGCATGATACGAGTACCTTATATACCTTCCGAGCTTTTCCTGACAGCCCATACCTGGGGTCTTATCAAGGACGTAAAGAAGTTTACAATGTCGGCATTAGACTACCCCTGGTGCTGCAAGTGCAGTGGCCTGCTTGTTTCGCAAATATGTCATTTTAAAAAAAGTAAAATTAAACTGTTTTCTTCATCAAACAGGCATAACACGGGCGGGTGGAAACAAAAAGGGCATCTTCACACGGTCGCGGGAACCCAAAGCCGCAGCCCACCACCTTCAAGCGCGGTACAGGGCCCTGGCAGCCGCCGACACCGGGGAGGCCCCTCCCCCACCACCACTGTACATCAGTGACCACAAGGCTGCCACACGAGAAGAACTATGATATTAACTAATAAACCATATTTTAAGTAAATGTTATAATACCTTACCTCTATGCGTAATCTTTTATGGTTCTTGCAGTCAATGCCGAACTATTGCACTTAACTGTATACACGGCTATAGGATCCCGTTTAAAACTCTCTACTACAACGACATTAGACGCATAGGTGTAGAGCTTGATGTGTCATTAAGTGTACATACAGTCGATAAACATGAAAGATAAAAAAACGAAAAGTCTACTACGGAAAATTAGGAAATAAACTAATTATCCATCCAGAGGTTTCTGTTACTGCGTTGCAATGCCGCTAGTGGGTGTTCAGAGGTTAGTTGTGAGACGAGACAACTTCTCTGTAAATAGCTACCCATAACTCAACGAGTTATGGGTAGCTATTTACAATGCAGTGACAGAAAATGATACTATAAACACTGTTCGTAATATTTAGGAACTCGATAACGTCGATGCGCGTGACCATAGCTTGTCTATGGATGACTGTAATCGTTTCCTCAGTGCGCCATGTTCCATTGGCCGCGTCTATTTTCGATAGATAACAATCGTTAAGGTAATCTAAGAGGGATAGGGCGCATCAGGTCTCTTCCTGCAGGCGCCTCCCAACTCACTGAAAACTGCATCAAAATAACCATTCCATGGAGGGCTATTTTGCTCCTACCTTTTTTTATACAACGACGGCAGGCATACAAGCATACGGTCCATCTGATGTATAGCGATTATCGTAGCCTATGAACGCTTGTAATCCTATATTATTAAATGTGAAAGTATGGACGTTTGGATGTTTGTTTCGTTTTCACGCCTCAACGGCTGAATGCATTTTGATAAAATTTACTTACTTTTTATCCCGATAATATATTCCTGCGGCATAGTTTGGATGTTTAGATGTTTGAATCTTACTGAATATGGATGTTTTATTTCGTTTTCACGTCTCAGCGGCTTTTCAATTACTACTATTCCACTCTATTCAATAGGAACACATCATCGGGATAAGAAGTATTCTTTTTATGATGTGTTCCTGTGGGATGACCCCTTTGGTCTTGGTTGTACCCAGAGATTCCCTGCTATTATACGTGGAATGATTCAAGAAAGGAGTGGAAGCACCGTGCAAACTACTACTTTTCATCGCGCAAAATATCTTATTCCCACAGGGAAACACGCTTTGTTTCCCTTTGACCACGCGGGCGAAAACGTGAGTAACCGTTAGTACATTATAAGTATCATTCGCGCGATGCCATCTCTGCTACTAACACAGCAACTCCTTAAGAGTTTGCTGGTAACCTCATGCCTGTAAGCAGCAGAAGTATTAAGTAAAGCAGTAAGTACTAAATGGTTAACAACATGAAAACTGGTATTATGTGTTCAGATATGCAGAACCCAGCGAGCCAAGTAACAACTCTGGGAGGATTATTGTGTTCCTGTGAGTGAGTAAGGTCTCGCGAGCCCATAGAAAGACGGTGTGCTGACAGCGACCGGCAAATGTCGAGCTGCCACTAGCGATTATGTCAGAGCAGGCGTAAGTGGTGTGCTTTTATTTCGTTCAGCCTCTGACGTGAGATATTACGGGATGGATAGGCCCTAGACTCAGATCAAAGGGTTAGAATAAAACTGTGGATCATGCGAGTTTTTCTGGTTGCAGCATTTGCTCCCGTGAGCTCAAACAATCCCTTGGAGCTCCAAAAAATTAGGGAGACCGTAAGACATATTCTGGATTTTGCTGAAGGGAATGAACGAACAATGTGTTGAGATCTGAATGGATGGGTCGGGACCAATCAAAACAGTTACTAGGTTAATTTTAGACGTATACATGAAACTAAACGAGAGCCTTCAGAGGACCCATTTTTGCGACGGACCACTGTCTGGTAGTGAGCAGATTTGTAAGCCTTTTCAAGAGTGGGGGCACTGGCGAGAGCGTATCACTTTTGGAAATCCTGAAAAGACAAAAATAAAAAATGGAATATGATAGTGTAAGAAGTACATTATGACTAGTGTTACGGTATTTGTAGCAAGTCTTTAGTGCTACTGTTGTTGAAATCGATGCTGCTGGTTCCCGATCACTTTGCCTGTAACAACATAGAACTATTTTCTTGCTGTCCTGCTTCTGACTTCCGTCTTTCTGTAGTTTTCCAATCCAGCAAGAAATTCGTAGTACAGGTCATCTGAGTCCTTTGCCTCGGTCATAGTGCCTACCTCCGTTCTTCTGGCAGCCTCCGGATAAAACACCAAAATGCAGCCTCTTCATCAATATTGCATGTCTTTAGTTGATTTTTTTTGCCCACGTATTATACTGGAACGTTGTTTTTCTAGCTCCCTTCACTCTTATTTAAATTGTTAAGCGCGTCAACGTATTCCGCGAAAGAAAATATGGTCGATAGTGCGTGAAAAGCATGTGCATGCGCAAAGAGACATAGATCTCTATCTGGTGGGATACGGACGTTGAATCCTCTGTGGCAAAAAAGGAGGAAAGCGTGGCTGTATTTGTTTCATCCTTGCACCTGAGTGATAGTATAAAAATATATAAAGTACAATAAAGATATATACCATCGATGCAAGAATTAACCCTTTAACCGCCATATTTTGTTACATCATCATACACACTAACGCCAGCGGGTCGGCGTAATTTCAAATAGGGTTGGGAAATAGTGTTATCGATTACTTTAAATGAATAAAAGTTCAAAAATTTAATTAATATTAAATCAGTCCTTATTAATTAAGTATCAAGGGACTACAGTATGGGGTTATTCAAGAAAGGCGTGAAGAGGTTCTTACAGGGTTGGCAACGCAAGAGTGACACCCCTGGTGTTGCAAATGTCCATAGGCTACGGTAACTGCTCACCATCAGGCAGGCCGTAAGCTTGTTTCCTACCTTAGTGGTATAAAAAAAAACATTATTTACCACGTTTCAATCAATATTCTAGCAATGAATCTAGTATAACATCTTCGTTTTCTGATACATCTCTTCGAGCTTGATTTATCAAATTAATAATTTTCATATATAATTCTGATTGTACCTCAGGTCGAATAGTCAATTATTTCCTTCTAAAATATTTAATAATTCGTAGTCTTC
Source organism: Pyralis farinalis (assembly GCA_947507595.1). Lineage (NCBI taxonomy): Eukaryota > Metazoa > Arthropoda > Insecta > Lepidoptera > Pyralidae > Pyralis > Pyralis farinalis. The sequence goes on along the minus strand of OX382272.1, from coordinate 11,005,971 downwards.
TAACACGGCAAGGAAACAACACTAATTTGTACAAGGAACGTGTTATTACGGTGACGGCGCCTGAGCAACAGCCATCAAGATACAAATATGGCGTCGTTTGACCTTGAGCCGCACGTAAAATCACGGTGACGGCGATCGGAGACAATCTGTACTAGTGAAGTTCTCAGTTATCGCTTCTTTATCGAAACAATAAATTATCTCTTATATATAACACACATTAAAATAAACATTTTTATTGTTTTAACATGCTTCTGCTTAGTACGACTATTCGTGCTTCGAGTTTGACGAAATAATTTGGATTTCAATGCAATATTTTTGCTTTCACACCATGATTATTCAATAAAGTTTCGTTTAGATTCAGACATCCCTAGTACACGTAATATCACGATATTGGCGATTCGTGTTGGTACTAAGTAACACCTTACAGTACAACGAATACTACATACTCAACTTCGCATTTTACTATAAATATCATAATGAATTGCAGCAAAATTTGTTAATTATTAAGGCATTTAGAAATGATAAATAATTATAAATATTGTCTGACAAATTACACAGCGCCATCTAGCCCCAAAGTAAGCGAAGTTTGTGTTATGGGTATTAGACAACTGATAAACATACGTAAATACATTTTTTTTTTTCTAAATACATGAGTATGTATTTCGAAAAACGTAGGGCTCCTACAAACAAACGACTGCCGAAAAGAGTATGCGTAAGTAGTTGTGAGCGCGTGATGCCACCTGTGCTGCTGACTTAGTAACTATTTCGGAGCTTATTTACTTGGTGCAAAATTATTGGCGACTTGATTCGGGCGACATCTGGCAACTCAGAAATTTGCTTCAGTATACTCTGTCTATTAAATAGTCATCTCTGGATATGGATATTTTTTTTCAACTTTTGACAGTTCATACTTTAATGATTTAGAAAATGATAGATACCTAATTATCAAATATAATAATAATATTTTTATTCAAGTAACCAGGACTCACATTTTGTTAGTAGAAGATATGTACAAAAAAAAAATTATCAAATACATATGGGTTTCTCCCATGTATATTATTATACCATGGGTTTCTCCGTAGACAGAGTATATAGATATCTATATACTCTGTCTACGGGTTTCTCATAAATATGAAAGAGATGGAATGAGTTGTCAAAATTAGTGCAGGGTTTTACAAATTTTCTTCGTTTGTTGGTTTTTGTTTGTATAAATCAAAACTTAGCTAAAATTTTCCGTATTATACAAATGTACTCTTTGGCAAAAAGGAATTAAACGTGAATAGCTTTAATTAATTTGAGGTTAAATTATCCTTTGGCTTTTGTTTAAATTGAATATTCACAACCCATAATTCCCTAAATCACAATAATTCAAATATAATACCTTCATTGATAGTTTACGTCTTATTTACAATAAACTATGACTACAACTTTATGCATACAGTGCGGTGGGCCGCCTAAATACAAGTGCCCTACCTGTTGGCAACCTTAGTGAGTATTCTGAACTTTTCTATTACGAACTCCAACAGGCAAACCTAGGGATAAGTAGCTATTGTAGTGTCGTCTATGTTATGTGCAACTGCCTGTCTGTAAAATTATGTTATTCTGCCTGCACTTGATCTAGTCTACATGACCTGCAGAGAACCGAGTTGTAATGAGCAGAATGGCTGGGAAAACTACCTCCATATTAAGTATATAAAACTCTGAAATGTTGGTGAGTATAGCAGTTACCAGGCACTTCTTGAGACTGAATAGGCTACAGAAAATATAAAAATGGTAGAAATTGAATCTAAATATTTACATGCCGGTTAATTACATATGTCAATGGCAAGCATGAAAACCATTTGTGAAAAAAGAAATGTAAGGCTTGTGCAAACTACTGCAGCATATGTGCGCCTAAAGACAAAGTTTGTTCATTAGTTTCATTGTGTTACATAGACTTCATAATGAAGTATATCTTCTAGGATGAATATACTCACAGTAAGCCTTTATTGCAGCACAAGAATACTTTTGTACAGAAACATCTGACAGCTTTGATATTACCACAAAATAATGAGTTTTAGATTCTTTTCGGCAAACATGTTAGTTAATTCAATACCAAATATCCTATACAGTTGTGATGTAAAATCGACAGACAAATGATGATTTTTGAATTTTCTCTGGACTGTTATTACAGAAAGCAATTTAATTTTATTTCAGTTGTTCAGTGGAGTGCTGTAAGCAACATAGGCAAAACCCTTGTACTGCACCACCACCCCTAAGGGAGCCTAATACTGTAGAACATAACATCGATTATGAATATCCTACAGAAGATACTGTACCTGTAGAAAAATTGGAATTATTAGGTATTATTTTTTATCATACATTACTTTTTTCAGGTAGGTAATTATATGATTTTACCTGCATTGACTTTTTATTCTTGCTGAATTATAATATGCTTAATAAGATTATTATCATCCCTTCTACATTGAAAGTTTCCAGACCCCAAGACTCCAGCGGTCACTATGTAGCCACTAGGGAGCTATTGACACTAATTATTATTGTTTCATAACAATACTATGCACCAGGAAGTAGGTAAATAGAGCATCATATGAAGTAGGAAGTATTTTATCAATAAGGTCAAATGCTGGAAGCTACCTTGTAGTTCTAGAATAATTCACTATATCTGGGATTGGAGTTGTAATGACTTAAAACAAAAGGTGTTTTTTAATTCTACAAATTGGAAACTTAAAACAAAAGGTGTTTTTTAATTCCACAAATTGGAAGAGTAATAATGAAGTTTAGAAGTTTTCTATCCTCCCACTTTGGAGTGGAATCATAATAGAATACGTCATCACAACCAAAGCTCAAAAAATATAAACAAGGAAAGATAAAAATTCCCTTTTTTTATTTGTCGTTGTGTGTCTAATAAATGTCTGTTTCTAATATCTTTAATGTACATTATAAAATATACAATAAGTTATAAAAGAAATAATGATACAAATTATTATTGAATATGGTGTATCTAAATGGAACTTAAATGACTAGGAAAGCAAAGAGATGAAGCACAACTCCCATAGGTAAGGCTTGCAAGTCGCTCACCAACTCTACCAATGAAATTGAATTTTGTTCTAGCAATAGCATCATTTTGTTTCAAATCAGTGACATTGGGATCCCATTAGCATGTGTCGTAATGTATAAGTGTCATAAAGAGCTGTTTGAGAAGATAAGCTTCCTAAAAGGTCAAATAAACCACAATATGTAGTACATTTTTAGCTTCCACAGGAGTCACTAGATCATTGGCCCGGACGAGATAATGCTCCGCCAATTGCGCATTTATTTAGACGTTATAATCAAATGGATATGTAGTCATTAGAAGATTCAATTCAATTATATGCTATTCTTTGAGTGTTACAAGGACTTGGGTCTGTTTACATTATCTCCCGATATCATAGCAATTCAACACACCCCAACTAAATCAACCTTCGGTGCAACAGTACTTCCACCGTTTAGCTACGGGTCTGATACTCAACATATCATCCTCTGATAAAGAAACCACTGAACTTTGCTCAAACATCACGACCCAATTAAGCGTCGGATTAAGGAAGAACCTCATACTACGAACACCGATATGTCCCAAATAAAAGCAATGTTCGCTGTGATTAGAGATCAACATGGCAATCTTTTGGCGAAGACTGAGGTTTTGCATAAATCTATCGAGTTTATGTCCCACCAATATGCTTATCAAAATGGCATCCTTAGAAAATGAAAACATGGCATGTAAAAAGCAAATTGCCATCCTAGAATACAAGATGGATACATTGGAGAAATATTCACATCTGCTGAAATATGTAACATCCCAAAGCTACAAATGATAGGGAAAATAAATAGACGTACATAACGTATCTAAATCAATCCATGTAGCTATAAAGTTAATATTTCTATTTGTCATGCTATTCATATGGAACATTGTTTCAGGAAAATCTACAGAGCTAAGAAAATGTTTAGAAAATCCACATGTAAGGAAAATATTAGAATCACTGGACAAATCTCCTCATCCAGATGATTTGATTCAAGAGTACATGCAAGAGCCAATATTCACAGAACTGGTTGATGCTTGCTTGAATGTTGTTGAGCCTCCACCTTCAGATGATAACAGCTAAAATTGTCTTTGTCATAGATTTTACTAACCATCATCAAGGTTACATGCCCTTGATGATGGTTAGTAAAATCTATGTTAAATAAAGTAGTATGAATATGTTAAATAAAGTATTTTCTTACAAAATCAATTTCATTTTATTTACATATCTCAACAGTACTATGGCAAATATACATAAAAATATATTTTTTATCACATTACACATCAGAAAGTGCAATTCTTAATAAATTTTCAAACTCTATAGATTTCTTTTTGCCTTCTTCTAATTGTTGCTCTAACTGTTTCACAACTTCTTCACAGTTATTATATTTTGATATATTTTCATCTGTTGCTTTTATATTTTCTTCAACTAATGTTGTATCATTGTCCTGTAGCATCAGTAGTTCCATAGAATCCAAAGAGAGTTTACGTCTTTTCGCTTCGATAAAGTAATCAAGTTCATCCTCGTAGTTTAACGATTTATATTTCATACTTGATACCATATTCACCTCGAAAAGCCAATGCATGTTGCGATATTCTTTTAATGTTGATCTATCGTAAATAGCAAATCGATTTTCAAAATTATTTAATCTGTTTATTTTTTCACAAACAATTACATTTAAAAAATCGACCAAATTATAATGAGCTAAATTCTGAGTAAATTGTTGACGGGGCAAATCCAAGTCCATGAACTGATTTGGTAAAACTGCAATAACTTTACACACTACTTGTTCAGGATTTTCAAACCATCTAATCTGATTGCAATACTTCCTAATTTGTTGTTGCATGCTTGTAACACTTACTGGATGAAATTCTGATACTGGATCAGGTAGTTTTAGTTGTTTCACTAAATCTCTAATGGCATATATATTTTCAGAAACTCTTGCATTGCTAGCAATAAATTCGTAAGGTTTAGGGTATGGTGAAGTATGATCCAAGTAAGCTTTAAACTCTAATGGAAACGGAGGATAATTAAATAATTCTTCATTCGTAATAACATCTACTAATTTATCCACAGCTACATTGTAACATTTGACAAGACTTCGTAAATCTTTGATTATCGTGCTAACTCGTCCATCTGTTTCAGATTTAAGTCTGCACCATATTTCATTTGCCAAATACCTCTGACATATGAACTTTAAGTAATCCGTTTCTAAATTAGGAGCTTGCGGATATTTTTTAGCCATCAATTTCAATGCACTTCTTGTACACATATCTAATGAGCTACAAAGATTTTGTGGTTCTAACTCATATATCTTAAAAGCTAATATGCTATTATTTTTCAAATAATTTGTTAGCAAAGATTCTATGGAGTTATACATTGAATGATCACTAAGTTTCGGCATAACAACTGTGATCGGTATTATTTGATATGGATACGTGTGCTTCAGAGTTTCGTTTATAGTCTCAACAAAATATTTTTCGCATTCAGAAAAATAAAACAAGACGCCATTTGTTCCTTCCATGGCTTCGCTATAACTATCTTTATTCGCCAAACTTACTGATATTGCGAAATCCATTAAATTATTCCAAGATTGCTTTCCAACATGTATCAAGCTATCAGATTCATCATGTTTATTTTTATCACTGAAAGCATCTAAAAGCCACTTTTCAATATCAATTTTTTTGCATATCCATTTCACGGTTATAGATGGCACTAGTGTTACTTTCCAGAAGAAACATTTATCATATGGGTAATTAACGTTTTTCATGCGTTTTAATAAAGGAGATTTGATAATTTCCATAATATTATATTTATCAGGCGACGGTAGCTGTTTTAATTCCCCATTAAACTTATAACCTCTGTGAATAGCATTCATATTTTTCAATGCAGCATTTTCCATATGACGTCTTAAAATGGCTGCTTCTTCAATAGGAGTATTGTCAGTCAACCAGACTGGTGCATTTTCAAGCAGATATCTCCGTTTATAATTCCTTATAAAATTATTTCTCCAAACGGCAAACCACTTCTTCATCAATTTTTCTGTCAAAAATGTTTCAGCCCTCATTTCAGATTGGGAAATTTCGCTACATAGTTCTGTAACTATTTCTTCAGATACTGTATTGGCAGACATTATTAAATTATGCAATTTTTCAAGTTCATCTTTTAAAAGATTTGGTATAGTTTCATTTCTTAATTCATCAACTAGCTCCTCTACTAATTCCACAGACTCTTTATCAACTCTTTCCCTAAATATCCGATCTTCCTCTGCTTTACGTTTCAATGTGGCTTTCTTTTCCTCTTCTAACTTCCTTTTCAATTCCTCTTGTTTTCTTTCCTCCTCTTTTCTCCTTTTTTCTTCTAGCTGTTTAATTTCTTCTTGTTTTCTTCTTTCTTCTTCCTGTAGTCTCAACTCTTCCTGCTTTTGCTCTTCTTTACGTTGCAGTTCTCGTAGCCTTTCTTCTTCTTTCAATCTTCTGTGATGTTCACGTTGTTCTTCTAATTTCTTATTTGTTTCTTCATGTGGATCAAAATCATATACGGTTTTAAATTCTGTCTGAGTTACTGATTTAAATAAATCAGCAGCAACAGATCTTTCTTTGTTTTTCGTTTGGAATATAGAATAAGCCTTTGGTTCAGAGCCATTGGGAGGATTGCAAGCACTTTTGAATAAACTGCCAGGTAACACGTTGTTATAAGAATTCTGATTACGCATATCTTCGATTCCAACAGGCTTGGAAAAAATGTTATTAACTTCAGGCTTAACCGAGGCAGTTTTGTTGAAATTTGCGAATATACTAGAAGAATTTTGTACACTTCCTCCTTCCGCATCGGCAGGCTTCATAAATATATTACCTAAATTTCCTGATTTTATTACTTCACCTTCAGGCTTTCTAAAAACTGCCTCGTTTTTGGCTTTAGCAAATATATTAAATGTATGTTTGTCACTATGTGCTTCAGCTTTTGGTTGACGAAATAGACTGCCTTCAGTTTCATTCTTTGATGCACTTTTTAGACTAGGTTTTGGATGATCAATCCAATTATTCTCACCTTTGCTGGTAAATGATGCTGAGAAAATGTTGTTCTTTTCAACCTTTGAAGGCTTAAATACAGTAAACTTTGTTTCACAGGGATTTGACGTTGGTAATTCTTGTGGTTTCGAAAATACGAATTTATTATTATTTCCTTCAAACACTTTTCCAAGTATCTTTGGATCATCTTTAAGTGCAACTACAATTGCTGGTGAGAAAATAAATTTGTTTGTAGGTTTAGCGCTATCTACTACGTCGTGACTTTTTTCAGGTATTATGGCTTTTACCTGTGGTTTGCTCCATGGTGATGATTTACTCTCAACATTGGAGTAGTTACGGCCGCCTTGGGAAAGTCTTTGCATCTCAGCTCTTAATACTCTAACATCTTTGTTGCTATCATTAATTGTATTGTACCCTTGTTCTTCAGCAATAAAGGCGGCTTCTTTTAATCTACCATCACTTGTAAAACTGGTATAACGAATATGACTTTTATAATGCGGTGGCGGCAACGTTCCACCTGCTATTATTTCGCCTACAGTATTGTGTCTTTTCGATTCTATTAATTTTATAGCTCTAGAAATCGGATAAGGATCACTATCTTCGATAAACTGATTTCTATCAAGTATTACCGTTAATTCACAGTCATCTACCTTAGCGAATCTTATTCCATAATGATTAACAAAAGATTTCATATTCTCAATAGATTCAAATGCTAAAGAGTTCATTAATTCTTCAGCCGGATAGCGCGATCCACCTCTGGGTGCAAAGGCTTTAACGATTCTAGCCAGCGCCCTCGCTCGCACGTCGTTAAAATATCTTAATAGAATGCATGCTTGTAGATATGTCGCCTTTTCTCTGACCAGTCGAAAGAATCGCACATAGTTGTTGTTATCTAATGCATTAAAAACTTGCATAGCGAAAACGATAGCTTCTGACTTCTGTATATCCAGGGGTAATTGCTGAATCTGTAACAAAATAAAATTTCTACAATAAGATACTTGTGTGGCTATGTCACAACGATACCGAAAATATAAAAGCAACGCAATATATAATTTCGTTATCCATGGAGTTTTCGTTTTACTACGGAACTTTAGATATATAGTAACTAATTAGATACATTTTTAAACACTTCATCCTTACAATGTGGTCCCAGAAACCGTATCAATTAGGTCTTTTATGAGAATATTATTATTTAAAGTACGTTCAGGTAGTCGAGATAAAGAATGTAAACAAACATTCAGGGACACACAATATATTTTTATAGAGTATAGTAGTCGTCTTCCTCCTTGCGTTTCACCACTAGGCGGCTATCACTGCTATTTTATTTAGTATAACTTTTTACGTCCTTACTTTAACAATATTAAAGTTAATCAGGCATAGAATTTTGCTTTATTATTAGATTCTATTAAATTTTTATTAATTGTGGATTCAATCACGTAAATTACTTAATCTGCCTAATATGACAAATTAATGTACAGACATGATTCCCATACCAAAATTTATAGACAGTTACGCCGCCGTCCCTGCGTGCAAGAAAAAAAGACGGGAATACTTATCTCTTGTACTCGGTAATGTAGTCAGTAACTCAGTAAAGGCCAGTGTTTGCCATTTTTATCTCGTCTTGTTAAACGCACTTTAGTAATAATATGCATATCAACAAAAATTCAACATCTTTACATAAGATTGGCAATTTCAATAATGTTTAAAGTTCCGAGTTCTGGTACAGTAATTTTATTTCACGACGGAACACACATTTTACTTGTGACGATGTAATATAGCGATTTGTTAGAATTTTATGGGTAAAGTCGCACACTCAAGAAAAAACGCGCCTCGGTTAGCGAAACAAAGTACTGACATTTTGTAACTAAATCAAAGTAATGTTAAAAATACCCAACAAAATTGAACCAAGCTCTGTGAGTTGCCGTGGATGATTGTAGGATGTTGGTGTTGCTTTAGAAGCATGGTGGACTTTTTTTTTACCATTACCAGACATATTTTACTAAAGTGTAATAAAGGATAACATTTTTATTTACTATGGGCACTTACATTTTTTTTAATGAAATCTTATTGTAAAGAACAAAACATTTTTTAAAAATAAATTTATAAATTATTAGATAAAATTCTTTATTTGTCATGTGGCCCTGATGAATTGGTGGGCAAAAGACAGCTTATATTATTTAAATAAATTGGTGCTGTAATTCAGTTTTGATAGGTTCATTCTTATTTTTTGTCCTTTAATTTGTCAGACAGAAGACAAAAACTGAATAAGTAAATTTTAAATATTTAATTAAACATTAAAATAAATATTCAATTGAAAATCCACACATACAGAACCTTTGAAAACAGAAATTCATAAAGTAATTTTATTTATATCATCACATAGGGCATTTAACCATATATGTTCCAGAATTAATTTCTTTCAAAATATTTTGCGTTAAAAAAGCCTGTGACTATTTTTTGTCTACTGGTCTATGACCACTTAGTAGTAGCTTCATAGTTTAGTTTCAAATAACGTTACCTATTTTCTATGAATATGAATCACATCTCGCGACCTCTTGAGATCAGCAATGGAAAGTCTAGATGTAAAAAGTTGGTATGAAAAATGACTATGAAGACTGAGTTTCTGAAATAACAAATTTATACTAGAGAAATATTACCTCCCACCAAAAATTCGCGTCGCCCAAATTCAGTAGTGCAATGTAACCGCGGAATTCCGCTTCCCTTGGTTTCTGTTCAGGACCAACGTCGGCGTACATGTGTTTGAGAGTCTGGAGACACTTGGTGAGGTTATCGGTATTCAGCTTCTGGTCGAACTGCGTATGCTCTAAGTCGGCGAGGCGAGCAGCACAATGAGCGTGGAAACGAGCACACATCTCCACAAGGCGAATTGATTCTGCAATAGTTTTATAATATTTGCATTAGGTGGCATTTAAAGTCTTACGAGAAAAGGAAACGTTCATAGCTATTATTTTATTGGCGGTAAGCGCCGAAGCGTTTTGCGGAGTGGCAGGAGAGAGAACGCAAGTTCTCTGAAGACTCCTACTACCACAGACATGCTAAATAAAGTCATCTAAACAGTATCGGTGTAAGATGAAGTACGATCAGTTGGTTCGTACTTGGAGAAATAATGCAAGAGAAATTAAGGATGTAACCAGATATACAACCCGAGGAATATCAAAACTCATCTGTCATGATTATTTATTGTTTTTTACCAGATGGTGGTGTCATGCGCCGCAGTAACCGACGATGCATACCAAAAACTATGTATGTTAAAGAAGTGAGTGAGGTCTATAAAGTCATCTGGCGTTCAGTACTCTGCCTACGCCGCGGGGACTTATCTTGAAGATATAGATAGAATAATGTAAATATTTACCTGAGCAACAAAGAGCTTGCTGAGTTATGTCTTTCCGAATTCCCCGAAACCTGTCCCACATGAAGTGGAACCAATCTGCCAATGTTACCTGAAATATATTTTGTATTTACACTATTACACTTAGTTAAGGAATAATTAAAAATAATATAATTTAAGTGGTAGACTACAAAACCAACCTCTGCATCTGCATCTGATACAGCTTACTAGTTAGTTAACGATGTTCTAGTGAAATATAAGTAGCGTAGAATAATAATAAATAACAACCCAACAGGAACATACTCAAATATGCTGCAGCTGAATTTCTTTACAGGGTTCTTCTGTATTACCATATCAGGATTTCCTGAGAGTATTGCAATTGTCTATAGGCTATGGAAACTGCCTTACGTCAAATAGGCTGTATATATATGCTTAATTGTCACCTAACATAGTATAATTTAGGTTAGGTCCACCACTTTCTCTCTGTGTAGCCAACATTAATAACAGCAACCACCTAAGTTGCAACGAATAATAAAGTTCATTGCAGTTCCAGAAGTAAAAAATATAGTAGATTCAGAAACAAAAACAAATGTAACCAGAAGATTTTTTCAGAAATAGAAAATTTCTAAATATGTCGTCTCCTGTGAAGTCAAATCAAAGACAGAAATAATGTTGAAAACGGTGTGTGAAATGTTACATCCGCCCTGCAGCCAGGCAAAAATTTCCTAGAGAATTATTTTGTTGTTAAGAGTAAGGTCACAAAGCTTCTAATAAGGTTGGTATAAAGTAGACGTAACATAGTATAGAAAAACTAGTGTTACCGGTCGTTTCGTATCAGCAATTTCATGCAGGAGGTATGCACAAGTGTGCATGAGAGCAGCCGCAGGGCGAAGTTCATAACACATCGGTATCTCTTGATCGGCCGAGCTGCGGCTGTATTGCTTCACTGCACGTCCTGGATCCATCTGCCCATCGGAGTCTACCACTGTCTCCAATGTGAGAACCTGAAATTAATAATGATACTGGAGATTTCTTAAAAAACTTAAAAACAGTAGTTATAAAGATCGTAGTGTAAAGTTCGTATGAAAGCAAAAGCCAAAAGGCTCAGGTACAATATGTCATTTTCTCAAAAGGGTGTAAAAAGTTAGTTTTTTTAAATCACAGAAAGTATTTTTCTCAGAACTTCTCTCTTGCATAACGATTTATTTTTAGACTTGTGACCATCATCATCCCTTTGACTTCCACAGCGATCGGTCCTGTGCCGCTTGCATGCATCGGCTCCCTGTGATCTTCACAAGATCGTCGGTCCATCGTGTGGGGGGCCGGCCTACGCTGCGTTTTCCGGTTCGTGGTCGCCATTCAAGAACTTTTCTGCCCCAACGGCCATAGGCTCTCCGAGCTATGTGACCTGCCGACTGCCACTTAAGCTTGCTGATCCTTAGAGCCACGTCGGTAACCCTAGTTTGCCTACGGATGCGCTCATTTCTGAATCTATCTCATAGAGAATCTCCGAGCATAGATCTCTCCATCGCACGCTGTGCTACCCTGACCTTCTGTATGAGGTCCATAGTAAGCGACCACGTTTCTGTGCCGTAAGTCATCACTGGCAACACACACTGGTCTTTTGTCTTGAGACAGTGAGGATCTTCCGCATTTACCAAACGCTGCCCATCCGAGGTGGATTCCACCACTATATAGCGAGATACATTATACAACATCGGGAGGCATACAAGCATGCTGTAAACCAGTTATCGTAGCCTATTAATACTTGTAATATATTAAGTATCACTCGTGCGATGCTTCCTCTGCTGCTCACACGGCATCTCCTTAGGTGCTTACTGGCGACCTCACTCACACGCAGTAACATTTTAACTCCAACGTCAACCGGTCAACGGTCGTGGGTTCGATTCCCAAACAGGACAAATATTTGTGTGCATCACCAGTGAGCTCCTAAGAAGTTGTTGTGTTAGCAGCAGAGGTGGCATCGCGCGAATGATACTTATCATTTATAGGCTACAGTAAACGCTTTACACACTGTATGTGTGATGCCTCCCGACGTTGTACATAAAAACAAAAGTTGTTCGTCATGAAAACAGCACATTTCGTTCCCGCAGTAGTAAGATGTATAGAGTTACAGCTGCCCAGAGTAATTTAGAGCGAAGTAGATGTATGACGCGATCTGTACCATTTAAAATTACTTTGTATACCAAACACTTTCCACTTACTTGATATTCAGCTTGTCTATGTAACAGTTCCTTCTCTGGGCACATGTCCTGGCATGTGCCGATCGTAGCGCCACCAACTTTAACTCTCGACCCGGTGCCGCCCCACGCTCTCAAAATTCTGTAAAACATCAAATTCTACATGAGCATTTGTACTTAGTTATATTATTAGGAAGTTTCTAACGCCACAAAAAATACTGAAGTTACGACTACGCTGAAAAATTTTTTTAACAATTTTGTTGTCATTATAAAAAGTTTGTTTTGTTTTGAAATCTAGTGTCCTACTAGTTGCATATAGATTAAAAGAAATTAAGGACTTTGTTACTGTTTAGTTGGCTTTCACAATTTTCCTGTACTGTGCTACTTTGTATTATATTAAAAAGAATATTTTTTCGTAATATATTCTTTTTATGCCCTATACAAAGTGAAAATACAGATTTATTTTTGTTGGATAATTTTTGTTATTTTGGATGATTTTTGATATTTGGTCTATTTCTTTATTACAAATTTTTCTACCTCAAATTCTTTCGATCAAATATGATTATTTTTTTAAATATCAATAGACATTTACCGAATAAATGTCTTTTTACCTGTCGCGGGCATCTAGAGTTCTCCATTGTTCATCAGGAGTGAGTGATATTCTAGAGCGGAGTTGATGAAGTTCCGTTGCTGCCTCCATAGTGCTCATGGTGGTTTGGGCAACAATGACTGGTACGGGCGATTCTATACCACTAGCGGCATGAGATCTATAAATAAAAATGTAACAACAGACTATTTCATACATATTCTTAAAATTCATACAAACTGGATTCACACTTACAGGTTCAGACATACTGAGGTACCAATTACCGTTTATGAGCTCTTACAATACAATGCATTTCAGCTAAAGTTACGTGCCACCTTCTAACCCACTTCAGGTTGGACAATGGGAATACAATATCGGAATTACTTTTGTATGATGCAGTACTGTCTTAGGTTTTCGCGATTGTTACACACGACGTACACGAAACATCAGGTTCAACAAAATAAATAAAACACGCGATACTTCCGTTAAAAAATATTTAATTCAATTTTGTATGATGCATTTCGATTTGATAAGATATTTAAAATTCTCAACATCTAGCTGGCTAGGTTGGAAGGGATAAGTGAAATGTTCCGGCTGTTTACTATAGATCACAATTGCTAAAATTAAGAGCACTAGGGCGTATCAAAGCAGTCATCCAATTCACACAAAACCACATCCAAATAACAACTCTTTGGAGGGTTGTTGTGGGCTGAGTGGGGGCCAGTAAACCCCTCGGTAGTTGTTGTGTTAGCGCAAGGGGTAGTAACATGCGAGCGATATTTCTTATGATGATTTAGGTAAGAGCAACCACTTTGCATCATGCATCAGCAGTACCATATTTTATAAAAAATGTCATTGTATAAAAATAATGCATTTTAAGACATACAAGGTATAAAAGAAATGAAATAGCATTGACTTGACATTAACTACATCTCTCTCTCTACAGGCAGCTAGAAAATACTTACATTGCAGGATTTTCTCGAACTGTTGTTCTCTTGACAAAAGGCAGTTGTTTGATCATTCTAGTTGGTTTAGCTACTTTCACTTCACTCTCAACTTCCATTGCTAAAAACAATAATAACAATTGATAACAGTAACTTACATGCACAAAAAATTACAACATGCAACATTTTGACGAGCTTGGTGGCTCAATCGTGAATGACGCGACTTTGAGACCAACGCTCGTGGGTTCGATTCCCGACAAATATTTGTGTGCATGGATATGTCTGTTTATCTTGGTCTGGATGTTTAGAGAGAGGTAGGGCGCATCAAAGCAGCCCGTCTGGCGATGTACCTCCACCTCATAGAAAACCGCAGCCAAATAACAAATCCCTAGAGGATTGTTGTGTTCCTGTGTGTGAGTGAGGTCACCAGTAAGCTCCTAAGGAGTTGCTGTGTAAGCAGTAGAGGAGGCATCGTGCTAGTGATACTTAAAATATTACAAGTGTTAATAGGCTACGGTAACTGCTTTACATCAGGTGGGCCGTATGCTTGAATGCCTCCCGACGTTGTATAAAAAAAACATTTATTTTCAAAAAGTACTATGAAAATAAAGAAGCTCCTGATTTCAGGACTAGGTTCAATACAGGTAAAAATATCTAAGGTATCAATTTCAATTATGCTTTTATTTCCATTTTAATTTTATTATGTTTTTTACATTAAGTATGTTTTTTATTCCCATGATATGTATGGAAAATTGAAAATGCTTTATACATATATCGGATCTATTAATTGGCTTATGAGAAGACTTCACAAAGTAGACACTCCAAAGGAAGCATTCACTACCCAAAATAAAATGAGTACTAGTATTATCACATAGTCAATTAGACTCAAGTGCTAAAACAACTCCAAATTTACAATCTAAAGAGGATCAGGATATGTTCAAGTTTTTTCTGCCTGACTATTTACCTTTCCGATTTAAATCGCATGCAGGCACTTTAAGACACATTTTATATTTTAGATACCAGCTTGACTTGTACTATGTGACATTAGAATTTAATGTGCAATTCTCCTCAGGTTGGCAGGAAGAGATCGCATTGCGATTACATCTTCATTTTACTGTTTCTAATTTAGTTTTTAATATATTTTTCTTTTGGTACAATTAGGTGAATTGTAGTGTATAAATCGAAACCATATAATATCGAACACGGTCCAGAATCAATATAAGATTTTATGTTATATAATATTAGACGTAGAGATATAGAATTTACTTGAGAAGAGAGCAGACTGATGGGATGTGTGTTGGTTTGGGATACTTGTGCCGACACACTGGCTTCATCTCATCTTCAATGAACTACTAACACAATAAGCGCAACGGCGGGAGGAGCCAAGGCAACAGGATAAACATACATAGATATATTCCGGTAATATAGATTATTGATAAGGTCGTAAAAGACCAATTAGTTTAATAATTTGTTTAGGAAGTGTCATACTTTTTCCTGAATGATTTATGTTGCTTTTCGAAAAAGTTGTAAATAAATTCAGATCACATTACTTTGATCTTTTATTTCTGATAGGAGGCATTTTTCCCAAAGTAAAGCTTTAAGGCAAATGCAAAATAGGCAGAAAAATAAAAAAAACTATTATATATCAGAAACTACTCACTCCTAACTCCCTCCGTTGATAGAAATTTATTCGCTGCAACTCTACACTAATATTATAAAGAGGAAAGATTTGTATTTTTGTAAGGAATAAACTCAAAAACAAATGTACCAACTTAAAAAAAATTTTCACCATTAGAATGCTACATTTTACCTGAGTAAAATAGGCTATATTTATTACTAGAAAAAATGTATAAAAAGTAAATGAAGTCAGGATGGGCCATTCATATATTCAAAATGGTAGATCTAATGTAACAGTTTCCAAGAAAGTAGATTGAGTGGATTAATCTAGTCACCTTGTATATTGTACAGTCTTTTAACAAACTAAATATCCATAAAAATGTTTAAAAGTGTAAAACATAATTTGTACACATAAATATATAATAAAATATTTACGTTTCTGTCTGGTTATTCTATAACTGGGTCCCCCACTCATCGCAGCAAGCTCTTCTTCCACATCGGAGTCTGGTACCCAGTCAGGATCGTCATCTTTTTTGCTTCTTTTCCTTCTACAAATTATAATAAGATTATTTTATTTAACTCTTTCTTTGGTACATACTTACATACAAAAACATGTTATACATATAAAAATATGGCTCTATCCTATAAAATCTAAATCTTTTCAAGATTGCACAGGTAAAAACCTCTCATCAATGAAAAATTTCCTAAGGGCCAGCTATATTGTATATATTATTACCATGTGGAAATAAGTTTACAAAAAACTCATAATTCACTTAACAAGCATAATCTTGATGAGCTTGGTGGCACAGTGGTTAGTAATATTACTTTGACACCAATCCTCGTTGTTTAGATTCCCACAAGAGGTAAACATTTGTATGCATGAACATGTCTGTTTGTCTAGATCTGGGTTTTCTGAGATATTAAAGCAGCTCTGGAAGCAGCAGCTGGGAAAGTACCTCCACCTCATAGAAAACCGCAGCCAAATAACAACTACCTAGTGGGTTCTTGTATTCCTGCGACTGAGTGAGGTCACCAGTAAGCTCCCAAGGAGTTGCTGTGTAAGCAGCATAGGAGGCATTGCACAAGTGATACTTAATATATTGCAAGTGTTCATAGGTTACAGTAACCACTTTACCTCAGAGATTACCTCAGAGGTACAATCTGGTTTTTAAATTTCAAAATGTCTGTAATATATACATAAACACTTAAATAAACAACCAGAATTTTTACTTTGAATTGTATATCACGGGGAAGATATTGTTTTAGACATTTTCTTACCATTTATTATTCCTGATTTAGTTTTCATAAGATTCTATGGGCTTGTACCTTGTCATCAGTGAAATCTCATCTATATAGAAATATACTTTCATTTTTTAAATACTGATGATGAAAACCCATAGTAATAGGCGAAATCCAGTGCTAAATGCACTTTTTGTAGAGTTTGGGTGCACAGCACACTGCTTTTGAAAATTACAATATGATATTCAGAGATGGCATATATTAGATCAATGCCTATGATTAAAATTGTGGATCGATGGCAGTCTGTTATGATTCCAAAGATCAGTTCAAAGCGAAATAACTCGGGCATATTAAACATAGTTGCTTACTAAACACAAAGAATTAGATGAAATACTAATGACAAGTAACAAAGTAAAACAAAACTAAAATTCAATTGCAATTCTGATAGTCTTGTAATATCTGCAAGAACATCAGGATAGCCACAATAAAGTTGATTGATCAATAACCACACGCATGCAACAAAAATCTAAAACACTTTCCTCATGTATGTATAAATACAAGTGATATTCCTAGTACTTCTAAGTTTGCTTTATTTTATTTGCCTTTAGACCCTCATGGCACTTAGACACATCTTACATTTTCAATATTATACCTTATTATTTTTTATTTTTTTTTATTTTATTTTTTTCTCTTTTTTAATCTACCAGCATTTCAAATGACCATTGCCAAAGAAGAAATGCCAAATGAAACTTGCCAATATGTCTTTTTTTTCTAAATCATCTTATACATATTACAATAAATATAATGATATGAGTACATATAGTGATATCAAGTGGTACAATTAAAGTTAAATTAATTCATGTGCTGAATCATTTCCATACATCTCTGTCAGTATTATTATTATTATTAGATATTTATTATTAGATATTCATCAATTCTGTAATAACCCTTGTTACATAGAGTATTTTTGAAGTGCCTTTTGTGAGGCAAGGACAGAACTGTTTCAGGTAATTTATTATAGAATCAAATACAATTTACAATAAAAGAACTACTAGTCTTAGCAAGCTGATGTACTGGCATATGCAATCTATTCCTGCTTCTAAGATTTTCACTACATTTTTCAAGCCTAGTACATAAGATATATTTTAAAATAAGTAACTATCTTTGCATTAATGTGATGAATATACATACACTCTAGGCTTAGTACGAGTAACACCAAACATGGCTCCTTCAAAGGCCCCAGCATTGAGCACAGCTCTCTCTGCAAAGGTTGGGTGATCATACACTACAATGCACATATGTTTCTTTGGAAACAATCTAATCTTCTGCACACGACCAAACTTAGTAAAATGCTTCTTTGCCATTGTTGTGTCAAATAAAGCCTCGGGAACATTGGTGCAACTGAAATAAGTAAGGTAACAGTGTAGCAAATCATGGGCATCGTATAAGTTTACTCAATTATTTTAAACCCAAATCTAACCTAACAACCCCACAGATTAAGCCATTTAGTACATTTCGTAAATCATAACCGAAATAAAATGTCAGGGAGAAACGTTCAGGGGGTAGTTGATAAGCAATTTAAAATGTTTGATATGTGGTATCAACAAAGACAACGTAAAATAGGAGTACTCACGTAATTGAAGTTTTTATGTTCAAATGCGGCCCAGGAACTGAGCTACTCAATTTCTTTACAGGACTAGATGTAAAATCCATGATTATCAATGTCTTAAGCACGACGCTTTACAACGCAGATGCCAAAAAATACGCTCCCGCGAATACGAAACTGCATAAACATGCGGAGGTCACGGCATAACTTTATTGCCTTTACACTTTTAATGCTATAGATTTATAGTCCTAATAATTAGGTACCAGTAATTGAGCACCTGGCTGATTATTTGTGTACAGTTGGAAAGGAAGTTACAAAATGTCGAATTTAAACACGAAAGAAATTGAAAATTACGTTTTCTCTTGCTTACTGGTGACAGTAAAGTAAATGTCAAATGAATATATAGTGTTGCCAACTGAACTGTAAACTATTACTGCTAAACCGAAAATACCCTAGCAAGACCTCGCAGCGGTACTTAAAATTTGTAAGTTACAAGGGAAAGGCTTTCCCATACCATACAACTGACAGACATACTGAGAACTAATTTAAAGCCATTACAAGTGAAATAGACATCAAAGATATATTGCTCATTTTAGTTTATTGGACACTCGCTAACCTTTTACTAAAGCTCTAGGGACCAAAATCTGAATAACCAATTGAATTATACAAATAATTGCTAGCCCAGTGGTGAACGCGCTGCTAGGATTTCCCAGCACATAGACTGTTTACTATGAAAAATTGCTAGGATCAATTCACTTATATAAAAAAGGGACTTGAAGGAGCTAATAATCAAAATGACGATGGTAAGTATGACATTATTTGTTACATATGAAAACTGGGACTTAGCTTGAAGATATATGAATGAAGATATATGATTGGGCATACATTTAGTATGCCCAAACCTACTTATTTTATTTTAGTTCGTTTTGAGGATAAAATAAGGAACTTTAGTTTAAAATCTGTCACTAAGGTTGAGAAAGACAAAGGAGAAAGGCAATTTTTACTTAAATATATATATATATATATATTAAATAAACCTTATTTATGTCGCAAGATTTTGTATACACGGTCGTTTATTAATCGATATCGATAGACTACTTCCACATTTCTAATAGGATGATAAAGGTAAACAGCTAAATATTTTGTAGTTTTGTCAAAAATGTAACTATGTTGCTCTAGCAAAAGCAATAATGTCGTGTGATAATGAGCGCTACATATTATTATAAACGAAGTACCTAACTCTTTAATTAGGTTATAATACGTAGTGCTCATTCTATGCCTATATGCCTTCTTCTTAGCTAAAATACTCACATCCTGTCATTTTAAACTTATTAAAAATGGTTAAAGCTTATTAAACTTATTATAGCTAATACTATTTTTACGCTGTATCTGTGCTGCCAATAAATCGGATACATCTAGCTATAAAGTAGGAGAGTTAGCAATACTGGAAAATATGCTGTCTTCTTCATCTTCCTTCATCGCTGCAATCGGTAGTCACTCTGACACTATTTTGTCATTATTGTTTATGTATATATTCCATACACTAAACAAATGCCGCTAAATAATGACGATAATTACAATCATTATAAATACGCACTGTTTCGTTAGTTCACGTTGAATAGACCAAGCATCCACACTAACAAATAATGTCCGCAAGCGACTATGGTATATAACAAACATTATTTTTAAGTGCGAGCAGGTGGTAAATAATTGACGTAATTAAAAAGCTAATATTTACTCTTGTCAATTACGTGTTTGTAGTTATTAAATGCGACTGCATTTAGTATTTCAAATTACCTGGTTATAGTAACAAATATTGAAAAACATGTAGACGTCTTTATATTTCAAAGTTTAAGCTATTTCGAAAATTTAGAATCATCAAATCATATTTTTACCTGCCCTATGGCGATCGCTGCGGGCCGCCATCAGCTGCTGACGAGTGATCGGTAGCAAGCGCCTACCAATGTCAACAACTGCAGTCAATACTGTTTTGACTATTTGAGACATAATCATTGTCTCGGAAAGCCATTTTCGAATCGGATTCGAAAAGTTATCTATCTAAATGTATAGAATTTGGATACATTCATTCATATAACTTCTTGGACGGGCGAGTTTTCTCACGATGTTTTCCTTCACCGCCGAGCAAGTTATAATTACAAATATGTACATAAATCTGACAACACGAGTTAAGTGGTACATACCCACGTTAGGACTCGAACTGGGGAACGTTGGAATACGCTGGCTCTTTATCCCTTTTTTTTTTTAATCTGACATTATAGTCAGACATCCATATTGTTCTCTGACAATGGTCAGAGGCTTTTTGTATCTATTTGTCTTTAAGCTTATTTACTGACTGTTTGATTCTTATATATGTAGTTTTATTATCTATTTACTTCTTACGTTTATTGTCTAATTATTTATAGTTTTTTTTTTTTATATTAGTTCAGCATAGTGGCCCCTCTTTGCCTGATGGTAAGCGAAAGAGGAGCCCAAATCGCAACTGCAACTGACAACATACTACATCCCGTATCCTGTCAGTTGACGCTGCCATGCTGACCCGCAAAATGCTTCTTCACGCTTCGTTTGAAGGATCCCATATTGTAGGAAGGAGGGAACACATGTGCTGGCAAGGCGTTCCACTTTTTGATGGTACGACAAAGATAGGAGTTGCCGAACTTTTTGGTACGCGAAGAGATATTCTCAACCGTGGAACTATGACATCGCAAGCCCGCACGTGTGGTTCTATGACGGAAGGGTGAGGGTGGGATAAGGGAAAACAGTTCTTCAGAGCACTCGCCATGGTAAAGGCGGTAAAATACGCTTAAAGAGCCTATGTCCCTACGGAGTTGAAGAGGTTCTAGGCTTTTGGTGACCTCTTCGTCGTCAATTATGCGGATAGCCCGTCGCTGCAACCTATCGAGAGCCTCAAGAAGATACTGTGCGGAGCCGTCCCAGAGATGCGAGCAATACTCCACGCAGGCCCGAACTTGTGTCTTATAAAGCAGACAAAGTTGGTCCGGCGTGGAGAACCGGCGCACCCTGTTCAGGACTCCGAGCTTTCTTGAGGCTGTTGAGATGAGGCTCTCGATGTAATAACGCTATTTCTTTTTATAACATCTTCTGCTATATAGATGCAATATGATATGAATTTATCTCTATGTTCTTTGGTTCCAAGAATCTCGCTAAGTTTATTTTTTTGAATATTAATATTTAATTCTGTTTCTAAATTTCTTCTTCTAGTATTGTATTTTGGGCATTCTATGAGCAGATGTTCGATGTCTTCACTCTTTTCCATCTCACATATGCAGCTTGGGCTATCTTTGATTTTAAACCTGTGCAAATACTTGGAAAATCCTCCGTGACCAGTCAGTACTTGCACCAGTATCGCTCTTAGCTCCACTTCTCGTATCAATTTATATGCCTTCTCAGCATCTGGCAGAAACATTTTTGTACCTGCTGCCGTATCTCCCTCCACATATCTGCTATTCCATTTTTTGATGGTATTTTTGCGGATATGTCCGTTTTATATAGGACATAGGGCAGCTGCTGTAGTCTGGGGCAGTCTTTTTGTGGAGCGCAGCGTCCTTTACGAGGGCATCCGCCCTTTCGTTGCCTTTCACTCCTGCATGGGCTCTTATCCAGAAGAGGCGGACGCTCTTGTTGTTTCTTGCGGCCTGCGTCAGGCTTCTCGTGAATGTTACTACCAAGGGATGAAGGTTTCCAGCATTCCTCACCGAGTTCAGTGCAGATCTGGAATCACTGAAGATGCAGTAATTGTCTTGCTTGCCGGGTGATCAACATCCATGATGCTGATGTTCGCCTCCACCGGTCTTTATCCCTTGAGTTATCGCTGCTCGAATCGAATATCGAAAAACATAGCACGTAAATAGTTTTATATCTAAAGTACGACAGTATTACTGATAAAACTGTTATAGTTGACAACAGTGTTAGGAAATCTGTATTATTCAACTATTTACTATATTATTCTTTATAACTATTTAATTTATACGACACCTTAATTATCCAATACATAGATACACTCAGAATGATAAGGAATCGACTTTTCTAGTCTGGAGAGTGCCTGCAGATGCATACACCTACCCATACACACACTGACTGGGTATGTACGCCAACGCACTCATACAAAAAAAACCAGACATATTTTTGTACAAAATTACTACAAAAAAATAATTGTAATATCTAAAAGATATTTTCTGTTTAACCTACTCTACTTAAATATTATTTAGTCTATATATATTATTATTCAAATAAATAATAACATGTTTCCATATTAAAAAAAATATTTTTTTCCTAATTGTTTTTTATTGAACTAATAATTTCTGTCATAGCTATGAAATGTAAATCCGTATTTGGCTGTATGTTAGGTAAATAAGATTTGTCATTTTGTAAAAAATAAAATAATAAAAAAATCTTATCTCGCGTACCTAATTGATAGTTTGACATCCAGTCATTTAGAAGGCGTACACGATTTATTTTTACACGTAGAGGCCGCGATAGTATTAATGTACAACATGCAGCCAGACTGGAGAAGTACTTCCACCTTACTGAAAACTACAACCAAATAACAAAACCCTATATGGTTGTTCCATTCCTGCGAGTCAATGCGATTGCCAGTAAGCTCATATGCAGTTGCTGTGTTAGCAGCAGGGGAGGCAAACGCGAGCGATACTTCCTGTATTGCAAGCGAACATAGGCTACGGTAATCACTTTACAGATGTATGCTTCTACGTTGTATAAAAAAATCGGCCAAGTGCGAGTCGGACTCGCGCACGAAGGGTTCCGTACCATTATCTATAAAAAAGGCAAAAAAATCACGTTTATTGTATGGGAGCCCCCTTAAATATTTATTTTATTCTATTTTTTAGTATTTGTTGTTATAGCGGCAACAGAAATACATCATCTGTGAAAATTTCAACTGTCTAACTATCACGGTTCATGAGATACAGCCTGGTGACAGACGGACGGACGGACGGACGGTAAAAACAATTATGAAATATTGTTACTTTTCTAGTTTGAAATCTAAAGAATGTACAATTCGCCGGATATAGAGCTATTATCATAGCCTAGCAAAGATTGTAATACAAAAATTTCGCTTAATCGTTGTGACACCCAGCACCTATTCAGTAGTTCCACCATTGACAGGTTGCGGGTGCATCAAGTGACCACTCGGCGGCACACTAAAACCCGCCAAAAAAAATATTTAGTTACGACTCCTATAAAGTGCTACTTGCCCAGTCAGGCTGTATTCAAATATGACTAATTCTTACTTCTCTTTCGCCACATCCTTGTTGGCTAATATCGGTTTGCTTTTTAACCGTTGTGCCAGAGTTCTCTTTCGTTTGCAATCGTTTCGAAATGGCGGCTATGACGACAATAATTCGAGCAGCGCGCTGCGGTGACGGTGGCCTCGATGAGGTCGATGATGTAACCGCGGCGGTCGCGGACGACAGTTCCGGTGTCTGCCGGATGTATACCTGTCACTTTCTAGGCCCGATATGCGGCCGCTAGGCGCAATCGAAGATTTATTTGAACTTTTTACATTCACCAAATCCATTCGACATTTTAATACAACGTCGAAGGCAAAAATTTATACGGCCTACCTGATGTTGTATAGTGGTGGACCGTACCCTATGAACGATCGCAATGCAAGGAGTATCGCATGTTTTTACCTCCGATGCAAACGTCCTCGGGAGGCTACTAGTAGCATTGAGAAATTTACATTTTAAAGTAATTGACATTTAGAGACAATTGGATAATTAAAATACCCCACTGCAAACTATTGTCCGTGATACTTTTTTTATACAATGGGAGATGGGAGACATACAAGCATACGACCTCCCTGATGGAAAGCGGTTACCGTAGCATATGATCGCTCGCAATATATTAAAAGTATCACTGGCGCGATGCCACCTCTACTGCTAGCACGGCAACTCCTCAGTAGCTTAGTGGTGACCTCACTCACATGCAGGAATTCAACAACCCTCCAGGGAGTTGTTATTTGGCTGCGATTTTCTCTGAGGTTGATGTACTTCCCCAGACGGGCTTCGATGCGCCCTACCTTTCTTAAAAACACCCAGGCCAAGGCAAACAGACATGCTCATGTACACAAATGTTTCCCCTGTGTGGGAATCGAGCCCACGAGCTTTGGTGTCCAAGTAACGTTACAGTGCTTTTCGCCACCGAACTCGTACTTAATTTACGCGAACAAAACTTCACATTTTGATATTACCCATTGCGGTCAAGTAGTTTAGGAGATTATACCGGAATCGACATACAAACATACTCGAAAAATGTTACTCCCCTTTCTAGTTAGTGGAGTAAAAATTACTTATTATGCTGAAATAGTTTCAAAGACTAGGAATAATTATTTATAAAAATAGCTTCTATATTTGAAAATTTAAGGAACTCATACAAATTTGGATGATACCAACTTATTTCTTACAGTTTCCATTATTTTTTATAGTAAAGCTAATCAATAGGAGTGATATTCTTCAGCGTAGGCACCATACTCGATAGTAATTATTTATATATTAAAATGATGTTCGTTGAGCGTACATACGTATGTCCGTAAAGTACCTATATTTTTTATACAAGGTCGGCATACATGCATGCCCAACAAATGTAAAGAGATTACGGTAGACTACGAAGGCTTGCTAGTTAAGTATCGCTCGCGTCGTACCTATGGTGCTAGCAGAGCAACTCATTAGGAGCTTACGGGTAACCTCACTCACTAGCAGAAACACAATGACCCCTTTTACACTACCTCTCTGGTTTGTTGGTAACTCATCAAATTATCCACACTGCCTGGGGAGAACTCTAAATAAACGTAGCATCATAATACCTACAACTCCACATGAATGAAAGAGTTTTCAAAATTGGCTCCCTTTTTCCACCTCGCTCCTCAACTGCGGATTGACGGAGGCCTATGTTCTCAAACCCCTGAAGGCTGATTTAGCTTAACGACTGTCATCTATGGACAGCAGCCTACACCGACGGCTTAACCCCTTCCAGTGACGTAGTAATGAACCACAGGGGCCAACTATATAGTCAAATCAAAAAAAAAACGACGGTTTAACATGCTCTCCGAACATGAAGAAGCTCATAAGCACGCTCGATATTGCTTAACCTGCGCGTTTAATGACAGAAACGCAATATAAATAATTTTAATACCTGTCACACAGCTTAAAATAAAATAATATTTTTTTTAAAAGGAATTTTTTTTCCCTTTTAAATAAAATTGTTCTAGTCTATAAATCTGCGCACAGAACCTTTAAATGCGAGTGATTCGATAAGGCCTTTTCAAAATTAACATAAAAGTGACCCGTGGGTGTCAGTGACACGATTTATTCAATTCTTAAATGAATGAAATAGTTTATTTTCATACAACAGGTTTTACAACACAGCTCCATAAATACCTGGTAAAATAAGCCTTAACTTAAAATAACTAATTCCACGTAGCATCAGCGACGTGTAGCGCATGTGATTAGACAAACAGCCTGTGAACTTCCGAAATGCGAATCCTTCCGGCCAGAATTCTTCCTTCATGAGCTCGATGATGATGATGAATCAGAATCTTTACCACAGAAAAACTAAAATTTATTCTACGGTGAGATTCCAACCGCGCGACCCTCACGGTTGGTCTTCTTTTTCACATATTTCTCCTTGACTTTTGTAGACCAGTGTAGTCTGGAAACATACAACGACGTCGATGGTATTTCCACGCGCAGCTGTGACGGTCCGGTCCTTGCAGCGCAGTACTTGCGGTTGAAGGGCTTCTTTTTCTTCCTTTCCACTTTTATGAAGTCCTGCTTAACACACTGGTCCTAGCGAGAACCATGTTGCAAAGCCTTGCAAGCGCTCACAATGACTTAACATAAAAGTTATCATAGATTATTAGCACATGTACCCTTGATAGGTACAGTGAGCCACATAGTAAAGTATATCACCTTATAAAACCGACAATTTTCATATTACGTTATAAGTTGCTGTATTAGCAGCGCCAGGTTTTGTGTTTTACTTAAATGTGCAGCAATCGAATTGAAATACGCAATGGCGCTAACGTTTCTCGCCAGTTATCTCGTTGACAGTCGTATATTTGCATTGCTAATGCGTATATTAAATTTTAACGCAGCAGTTCACCCTAATAAAATCCTGGCTTGAAATCCCAAGGTATTCGTAATTTTTCACCGTTTTTGTCAATTTTATAAACAACATTTCTTTTAAATAAAATCACATTTTTTTAATAAAAGATATCCCATGTTACTTCTGATACCTCCAAGAATATGTGTACAAAGTTTCATGATGATCGGTTGAGTAGTTTTCCCGTGAAAGCGTAACAAACAAACGGACATTCACATTTATAATATTATTAGGAATTAGGATTTGCAAATTACAACCTTTGCGACAACCATCTATGACCCCGAATAATAATTATAATTCCTTGCCGAACCGTGTGCACATTTTGTGTTGTATTAAATCATTCAAAAGAGGGTATTTCGAGGAAATGAGCAGGAATTTACAAGTTTACGTTAATATGCATTAGTAGTCAAGCCTCAAATGTTTCGTTGTCCACAATCATCGATGTAGTTAGGTCGCCCAGACCCGAGCTTTTGATAGAGTCAGCGGGACTGGACTCTAACGGATGTAGATAAGGAATAGCTAGTAAGCAGTTTAGTTATTAGGTGCACAATGTAACTCTCTTTTTAATTCATTATACGATTGGCATCCAATTCTGTCAGACGTTAATCATTTTCTTTTAATTTTTTTATTCTAGTTTTTAAAAAGTTCTTTAAACGTTCCCAAAACCTAACTATGTCCACAATACGCATATCGGCTGTGTTTGTTAGTGTTAACTTTCCATTAATAATAACTTTTTGTTGACTTGTGGCGCGCTTAACAATTATTATATTTATATTAAGGCACAAATGATTGTTCTGTTTGAACAAAACATGAGTATCGGTGAATTGCTCGTCGATGTATATAACCGTAAGTATTTTTAAAAATATTTTTTGTTGAATTAACTTAAGTAGATATGAGTTGAAATTTTAATTATTATTTTGTAGAAATGGACTGTTCGACTATGGATCAGGCGTTATGAAGTCACGGGTGATGTGCAGTGTTTAGGGTGTGCCTTCCATAAGTCCGGCATTAATACATATTGAAAATCTGTGAGGTCAAATGGTGCTCAACTGAGATTCCTCGACGATCAGAACCAAAGAAACCCGTGAACACAACATGGACGTCATAGGAGGGCACTGAATGGAAATGGAGTCGATCCAATTATCATGTAATTAATAAAATATGTAAATTTGATTGGATACCAAAAGAGGGATGCCTGAGTTTTTTGGCAGTATTTTTATCAGTGATCACCTAGTCATGAACTGCACGGTAGGGAAAAAAATTGTGACGATTCCAAACAAATGTAACCATTTTTACGGAATAAAAAGATTTTGACTTTGACTTTGAATGCATAATTGGTTACAAGAAGTTATCGATAAAGACGGCAGGCCACTACGTTATTAGTTTATACCTATAAATATTTATGTTTTAAATATTAATACTATTTGTAGAACATAAAAAATGTTGAAAAATATACCTTTATTAGTTGAGTAGTGAGTCCCTATTCGAAGTATAAGTAATCAGTTAGATATTTTTTAATAAAGTGACAGTGTTGTTATTGCTATAAAAGTTATGTTTCCTAACTATATAATCATGTTTATTCACTAAACTCATGATCAACATGACCTCCTTGTATCTGACCTAAACAAACTAGACTGACGTAGATAATATTTAAAGTATCC
Source organism: Pyralis farinalis (assembly GCA_947507595.1). Taxonomy (NCBI): domain Eukaryota; kingdom Metazoa; phylum Arthropoda; class Insecta; order Lepidoptera; family Pyralidae; genus Pyralis; species Pyralis farinalis. Next base: position 10,977,521 of record OX382272.1, on the reverse strand, counting down.
ATAAATTATTTTTTATTGTATAAATTAAATGCAATGTTATGTAACATTCTAATGTAAACTTCAACCTTTATAGTAAAATATTTATATATCTTAAATTATTATTTATCAATTCTAATAATATTAACATAGTAATCTAACTCACATAAAATAAAGAAATAAAAAAATAACCAAAAAGTCATTCAACTAACCAAAATGCTAAATGACTCTAGAGAGATTCGATCACAGGACTTATACCTGATAACATTTTGTATCACATAAATATATAATGTTGATTGCACGTTACAATTTCACCGATTAGTCCCGACGACTCCCGATAACACACGATTGCCATCGTACTAAATCGAGGTGATATACTTTACTTTGTGGCTTTGTGTACTTACATAGTAATTTTTTGACGTCGGGTTGCGTACAAGCGTGGGCCCTACCTGATGTAAAGTGATTACCGTAACCTACGAACGCTTGCAATCCATTTGGTATCACTCACGTGATGTTACCTATGGTGCTAACACAGCAACACCTTAGGAGCATACCGGTGACCTCACTGACACAACAATCCTCCAAGTGTTTATTCCTTGACTGCGGTTTTCTGTGAGGTGCTTTGTTGCGTCCTACCTCTCTTAAAGACACTTTGACCAAGACATACAGACATGCCAAGCACACAAATGTTCGTCCTTTGTGGAAATCAAACCCACGAACGTTAGTGCCAAAGTAGCATTACTAACCACTGCACCACCAAGCTCGTCATCGAGCTAGCATCTACTACGCACACATTTATGTTTTCAATCTATCCTTACATTTTTCCATGGAATGACATGTGTAAGTGGACCAATAAAATTCGTTAAATATTTAAAACTAATACCAAGTGTCTTTTAAGAGAGGTAGGGCGCATTAAAGCACCCCGTCTGCGGAAGTACCTCCACCTCACAGAAAACCGCAGCCAAATAACAACTCCCTAGTAGAGGGTTGTTGTATTCCTCCGTGTGAGTGAGGTCACCAGTAAGCTTCCATGGAGTTGCTGTGTAAGCAGCAGAGGAGGCATCGAACGAGTGATACTTAATATATCGCAAGCGCTAATAGGCTACGGTACCCGCTTTACACCAGGTGGGGTATGCTTGTATGACTCCTGACGTAGTAAAAAAAAATAGTGTCTCGTAATGTTGGTTTGATTGCCATGGTCGAGTAACCTGTTACAACCCCTTACTGACTATGAATAATTTATGCTGAATGAAGATTGGCTCTAATTCTAAAGTTGACTATGATCCCATTTACACTACATGGTAAATGATTGATATTTGATAGGAGGCTAGGCCATGATGCGGTGAATCAACTCGTGACGTCACCGCCAATTTGGGTGTCGCATTCCGTCCGCGGCGCGGCGAGGGGACGGGGGGGTCAGGGAACGCACGCCAGCAGTTATATAAAAGAAAGTGGCGCGGCCGCGCGACGACCTTGCGCGGTGAAAGGCGTGGCAGCCGGAACTTCACTCTTCCCACGAGCTGATCTCGCAGTGCCGTTACGCGCCCGCGCAACTTTCGGTAACCGGTTGATGTATTAGCAAAAATGCACTAGCTTTGGAACGGCGCCAGCGAAGATTCACGGCTGTGGACATTAAAAATGGAATTTTGCAGCGTTCTGCCACCGATAACTTGTTTTCATGACCTAGAAACGGAGATTAACATACGCGAATGTAGATACTGCTACTAAACTAGTTTCAAGAAGAAAACAAATGTTGTATGCATTTAGATTTACTGTTAAAATGATGAAATCTGAACACTATTATGTGCTCCTTGCAAATACTTTATTAAATAAGGTATTAGAGTATTGCGGATTATACTTAGCTACCTATTCACTAACATATTCCTACGACTTTGTTCGCAGTGTAACTCGCAACTATGATTACTTCTCGACGATCAATAACTCCGCCTTTCCGTGGTATGTAGTAACGGTCGAAGTCAAACTCTAGTATCTCATTCAGAATAAAATAAAAAACTTTTCTGTAGATATATTCCTATATGTATGTATATGTATCAACCTGAAAGTTAACCCATGAAACGCGTTTAAACGGTGAGTTAGACCCGTGCTTCCCAAAGTGGCCTATATGGACAACAAGTAACATGCAACAAGTAAGGGGTACACAGATTGAAATATTACTGGCAGATAATATATAGGCAAAGAGTCTACGGCTTACACTTTATTAAAAATGTTTGGATATCTTTGAGTTAGACAGACTTATAGATAAACAGACAAAAATAAAAAATATGTTTTGGTCAGCGACGTATCAAAGACTATAAAAACATCTTAGGTTTTGGCTTTCTCTTCTATATATTAAAAATATATGTTTAATTAAACCATGAGCATTTTTAATTTATCCACTAAGTGTTTAATATAAGAAAGATTTCGAAAGAAAAAATTGCATTAAATAAAATCGTATTAAAACAGCATCAATCTGAAAAAAAAAAGTTTAGTTGACGACAACAATGGGAACATTAACTCTAGGTATGTATTACGAGTGAATATTTACAGGAAACTTCGTATACAGCTTAGGCCCGATTATATATCGAATCTTCTATATGACAGTCGCACTAAGTTTTGATCTCTGTAAACTCTCTTTGCAATTCGAGATGCTAAGAATAGTCATATGTGGAACAAAAGTCGTTCATGTAATTGTTGAACCAAGCGACGATTCATTGAGAAAAGTTATTATAAAGTACACTGTGGTAGTTTTTCCTATCGATTAAAAAAATCGGTTAAGAATTGCGACGTGTAACTTGCAACCTTGCATACGATTGTACATGTTGCGGGCTGTAACTTCCAACCACAAATACAATTGTAGTACATTCGTAGAGATTGAGAATAACGCATTTCTGTTTTCAGATTTAATCATCATCTATCTATGTATAATTTCACACCATGTTCCTTGTGGTATGGGTAGAGACACACCTCCATGTGTGTGTTATGGTTTGTGGTTAATGTATGTAATGTTTTGGTTTGTGGTTTCCTTCAGCAAAAGTTTTAGATTTTTTTTATCATTCTCTTTTTTTATTTACACCACTAAAAAGCAAAAAATAAATTATTTTTAAATGAAAAAACCGCTTTAAATAAACACCGAGGAACTGAACGAGAAACCAGCCGCTTAATATCAATTGATAATATTCGGTGTTTTTTGAAGGCGAAAGCGTTTTTTTATTCAAAAATAATTTATTGAAAATGCTTTTTTTCTAGGGATACTTATTGCGATAAGTCCCGTACCTACAATACTAATAGGGATACATACACTAAATTCTTGTAGGTACTACACTAATATTTTGTAAGAATTATAGTAGCTATAGTGTCATAAAATAAAAATAATGGAAATAGAAGAAGAAAAAGAAAACGTTGGAAACCTGCAAAATACTTTACGTTTTCACTAATTTTTAATAATGTTTATGGTCGATTTTGAACCTTTAAGGCGAAAATTAGTAAAAATAAACGTCGGTTTTGTAAATCTGTATTAAAAGTAATTTCTATGATCTACACCTATTTAAATTCGAGTATATGACATGTGATTTTATGTGTAAGTCGACGTGTTGTGTGTTGTGATAAGCTTGTTTTCTTATCTATATATATAAAAATGAATGTTTGTCTGTATGTGCTCTATGGACTCAAAAACGGCTGGGCAGATTTTGACGAAATTTTCAGTGAATCTTCAGGTTAGTCCAGCAGGTGATCCTGTGAAGTTTGGTAACGATTGGATCACCCGTGCGAAGCTGGATCGAGTAGCTAGTGTATTATATATATACTTGTATTATAAGCATGTAACAAAATCGGGGCAGAGTGGAGTGAATATTTTTCTATAACACTGTATCCATATTAGAGAACAGTTGATTCATTATACTGATAATGAATCAACTGGGCTCTAATATAGATACAGTATCTAAAACAACACTGTTTCAAGTTTGTTTGTTGTGTCACCATTAAAGGTTTTATATGATAACACAACAGAGATGCTGAAGAGATGTTGACAAAGATTTACATACCCTATTAATTACCGTAGGTCGTGTATACTATATGCGAAAAACCAGAAACCACACGGACAACAGCTAGCCTATTATAAAAGACGTCATTATTCAGTTACATTCTTTTCAAAATAACTTTTTTTCTACAACATCGGAAAGCATGCGGCCCATCTGATGTAAAGCGATTATAGCCTGTGAAGGCTTGTAATACATCAAGTATCACTCGCGTGATGCCTCCTCTGCTGCTAGTACAGCAACTCTTTATAAGCTTACTGGTGAAGTCACTCACACACAGGAACACAACCCTCTAGCGAGTTGTTATTTGGCTGCGGTTTTCTGTGAGGTGGAGGTACTTCCCCAGACGGGCTGTTTTGATGCGCCCTACTTTATTAGAAACATCCAGACAAAGACAACCAGACATGTTCACACAAATGTTTGCCCTGTGTGGGAATCGAGCCCACGAGCGTTGGTGTCAAAGTCACGTCATTCACGACTGCGGTACCGAACTCCTCAAAACTGAAACAAAACTTTTTGGCTAATCATGGAATCTTCATCAAAGAGACTTTAATAAATTCGGCTGAGCCGTATCCGAGATATCAGAAAATAAATAAATGTGACAAACATAAAATCTCCAACAATATCACAAAGGTAGAAGAATATCTGCAATGATTTCGAAGATTGTTATCGTTCGAAATGCTCCTGGCAAATACCGTCTTGAAAATACTTTGCAGAGCTATTTCGGCAATAGGCTACGTCACAGAAAATACATAAAACTAGTTCGTCAGTTTGAACAGCTGATGGCGTCATGTTGCCATTATCTGGCGATCACGCGCTTTCGCCGGAACATCGAGTTACGATCGGCTGATTACGTGTTTCATATAATTACAGAGATTTAAAATTCATGAAAAACAACTTTGAGTCCCACTTAAATGAAAAGCTACCATATAAAAATAATTTAATCAATATCGGTTCACAATTTGGTCATGACAAAAGAAAAGTCGAACAAAACACGTGTCTATTTTTTTATATTCCCATATATTGGGACAGACAATTGCCGCATGGCAATCTCTGCTGATAAATTCGGGAGTGGTTCCCCAAACCCAATACTAAAGTTCAAATATCACCCATAGAACAATAGTGATAGATTGTACAGGGCTATTTGTCTTTATGAGCTTCTTACACGTCTTCCAAAAAGTGCATAAACATGATAACCCATTTGAGTTTTTTTCTATAGATAATGTTAAAATCGCGAAAACAAATCTAGTGAAAAAAAAACATGTGATTCACAGGTGCCTTGTATAACATTTTTAATGATTAATTGTCAAATGTCAGTAGTAAATATAATGATTAATTGACAAATATCTATCTGAGATTCGAATCAATGACCCCGCGATAACCTGTAGAATGCTCTACCAACTAGTCTACATGTAAGTATAGCAAGTATATCAATATTAGATAGTGCATTAGATTACCGATCTCTTTCTTCTTCTTCCGTTTCTTAATGCACCAGGATAAGCTAGTTCCGCTACCTAAACTTAAAGATTTGGAGAAGATACAAATTTTTATATGGCCTTTTCTGCCGTACAAGGGATAATTACAAATATGTACATAAATCCTAAAATACGAATTTAGTGATACAAGCCCCAACGAGGATTCGAACCGGGGACCAGTAGGTTAAAATGGTGGTCCTTTATCCACTGAGTTATTACTGCATAGATTGGTAATCTATTCATTACAAAAGTTTAAAGAACACACTTTAAACTTTTCACCAGAATGACCTAGTAAAGCTCTGTGATTCTATTGTCATTTCTACAAGATTATGTCGTATACAAGCTTTCCAGGTTCTCAATGCATTAACTTTGCGATGAAAAATTAGTAAACAGGGGGCATGCATTCAGTCATTAATGAAATGTTTTACTTACATAAATAAACCACGACTTTATACATGGAACCCTTTTAAAATTTTTAAGAGAGGTAGGACATCAATAAGCCCTTCCGGGAAAGTACTTGTTCTCACAGAAAATCACAGCCAAATTAAAAACTCTCTGGAGCGTTTTAGTATTCCTGAGCGTTGTAGTAGTGAGTGAGCGAGGTTACCAGTAAGCTCCTAAAGAGTTGCCCTGTTAGCAACTGAGCTAACATCGCGCTAGCGATACTTAATATATTGCAAGCTTTCATAGGCTACCATTACCACTTTACATCAGGTTGGCAGTATCCTTGTATGAGTCCCGCGGTTGTATAAAAACAAATACGTATTCAAAATCCACAAGTTATACGAATATACATTACATTATAGTTGAAAGAATTTTGAAAGAAGAGGGAGGTGTACAAGAAGCATGTTACGTGGCGGTTGGTTCTCTGCCTACCTCGCATAGGCCTGGTGTAAAAATATAGATTGACTAAGCGTCAAATAAGCATACACCTCAACATAAACAAATCCAATGCTTCTTGTTGATGTTAGTACCTACTAAGTAATCACCTGGATGCTTCTAGAAAATTTACGAGTAGGAAATAAAACAAATTCTTAAGTACACACTGTGAAACTGTCTATACCTGTCTGTCTGTGTCTCTCTGTAGATTAAAAAATATTTTTTAATCCCATTGAAGAATGCACGTATATGTTTATGAATTCTTCTTTACATGTGTAAAATCGTTTGTAATAATCAGATATGTGACGCGAAGGAAGTCGCGGGCGTACCTATTACAAATTTGCGAAACAGATATCAGTTTGCAAAGTACTGATAAATTTCACGAAAGTAGCAGTCACGGTGTAGAGCAGCTATGATAGAGACATATACTTCATTTTAATAAAGTCATCAATATGGAGTATTACAAATGAATGTTAAATAGAAATATTTACTCAGCACTATTAGTAGTTTTCGATAGAAAAAACAAAGTATTCTTCTATTTACGTGTAATCTCTAACAATATAGAGCAATGGCGGTTTTTAAGTTGTCGCTGGGCACAAAGTTGTCAGGTTGCAATCCATAAAGGCCCTATAAGGCATTAATTGCCTACGGAGCAGACAGGCTACATGAAATCTAAGCGTTATCAACACAGACGGTCTGCCAGACGCCGCGCGGTGTGCGCTGCGCGGGGGACAGCAGCCAGCGGGGGATCAGACCAGGGGAGAGACTGGGCAGACAGGGGGGAGAAGCGAAGGCTGTGTTACGTCACGCGGCCGCATCCGGGTTCGCGGCCGTGCACGCGCCGCGCCGCGCGCCGCAGCCTATTGTCTGCTACCTACGAGTGCAGGTGGACCTCTCACTAAACGTTCTCCGGTCTATACCTATCGTACTTTTTCTATTATAATAATCTAAAATATGTAGTTCCCCGTTTGAGGCACGTAGTTTTGTTAGTTATCTTTGTACACAAAATATTAGATGTTTTCGGATAGTTGTCATAGAAGCATTTTCGTTATCGTATTTATTATATGTATACAGTTATATAAATTTATACTCATTTTAAGCTGCTATTTTGTATACCGAAAATAACTTTTAGCAATAGCAACGATGTTGACTTATTCTATAAAACTAATAATTTAAATATTGACGTAAGATTTAAGAAAGCATAGGTAAATATAGAAAATGAACTTATTTGCATGGCTGGCCGATATATTTATTGAATTAAACTGAAATATCTGTTTTATCCATTAAGTATTTCAACAAAAAAGTGACATGACTCATAACCACAACCAGTACATGAATAGTATGATTCAGAGGCGTAAATGAAATAATTCTTGCTTTCGAATCATTCGAGAACAATAATTACAGATATATATATTATCTCATATGCAAGCTGGTGAATCATAATTTCATAATGTACTTGCAATCCCATAGGGAACTTAGGCTATATTTGTAAGAAAATAGCACTTGGTAACAGTTTTCCTTAATTGGAAACCGTACACTGCGTTCAGTCGCTGTTGCTAGGCTGCATGCCGCCGCCCGCCCGCCGCGCGCCGCCGCCGCTGCCGTCGTGCTGCCCCGCTCACACTGGCCGTGGCAATCGGAAATTGTCTAAATTCTAGGCCAAAGCTGTATGCCATATCATTCGCACAGTCTCCAATGAAGTAATGTCCTATGATATAAGAAATCACGATGTTCTTTAATACCTTGTTGTGTATGAATGAAGATTGTGTAAACGTTTTAACTAATTTCAAAATATTTCTTTTCTATAACTCAATAAACAAATGGCATCGAATTAATATTTTTTTCAGAACTTCTAGTTTGTTAAATAAGCAAAAAGTGCGTAATCGCAAAACAAATTAATTTAGCAGAATTAATATAGTATCAAATATTTTTTATGGATTTTACCAAAGCTAAATACTTTATAATTCATAAAGAATTGAATTTATCTACTGGTAGGTATCAATCAATACGAATATTATATAGTATATCAACTAGCTGACAATAGATAATCATTTAGAAAGTAGAGCTTAGTTTTGTACCTTTACAATAATGTACCAAATGTTGTAGTAAAATTTCAACGTTAAGTAAGTAAATTACAAGATTTTTTGTGTCCTTGCCTTAGCTCGTTAACGCTCTCCCGTGGTTAATGGCTAAATTAACATCACTACCACGATAAAACATCAGACGAGAATCGGGCGTTATGGTGTCTGCCTCTAGGCTCTGCTCTCAAAATAAATAACGTAATATTTAATCTAAAATACGTTGTAATTAGACGAACTAAATGAAATGCTCAGTAAACCGGGCCCGCTTTAACTTGTGGACGAGAATATACCGCGCTGTGTGGTAGCGTTAGAATCGTGCTTAATAAGTGCGATTCTTTAAATACGATAGCTGGGCGTAAGCCAGTCAGTAATTCATTATCGCGGCTATTGGCGGCTCACGACACTTGAAGCCAAATTCACCAGCGTGTGATATACCTACTGAGAAGCCACCACACCACATCAACACCAGTCCTTATTCATGCCACCGTAGAGATAAGTGGCTGCCTTAAACAGAAGGAGCATAGTAGATAATAACTGCGGGTTGGTCAGTGTTTCACGCCGCCCGAAGACTATTGACTTTTTGTCATTTGGTAGCGGTGTTCTGTGAAGTGGAGGTATTTCCCCAGACGGGCTGCTTTAATGTGCTCTACCTCTCTTAATCAACTACTTAGCTTAGCGACTGTCATCTATCAACAACAGTCGGGATCGACGGCTTAACGTGCCATGAAGAAGCTCGAGATCTATAACCCCAATAACAGACAAGTTATAGTTTATATTGCTTAACGGTGTTCGATATCATACTTGATTTTTTCTTGCTGATTAATACTTTGCTGTTGCTTTTGCGAGATAATATGATGATACAAGTGAGTGAGGTTACCATGATATGAGCAATACATACTCTATGTTACTCTAAATTAGGTCAACCGTTGCTTCCCTATGTTGTATAAAAATTATAAACATTTGTTATTATTTATTTTAGACGCGAGTCTTGCTAATCAACCGTAACCTACAGCAGGACAAATATTTTTGTACATGAACATCTCTATTTGTGTTGGTTTGCGTGGTTTTAAAAGAGGCATGGTGCATCAAAGCCGCCCAAATGGGGAAGTACTTCCACCTCGAAAACCGCAATCAAATAGCAACTTCCGGAGGGTTGTTATGTTCCTGCGAGTGAGGGAAATTTTAAGTAAGTTTCTAACGAGCTGTTTTAGAAACAGAGGTGGCAACATTCGAGCGATACGCTCTGTATTGTAAGCGTTCGTGATTACGGTAACCACTTTTCATCAGCTGGCATGTATGCTTGTAAGCCTCCCGATGATAGCAACTCCCTGAGGGTTGTATTTCTGCAAGTGAGCGAGGTTATCAGTAATCTCCTAAGGGGTTACTGTGTTAGCAGCAAGCGTGGCAACGATACTTCCTGTGTTGCAAGGGTTCCTAGGCTACGTTAACAACTTTACATTAGTTGGGCCGCCGATTGTATGCCTCGTGATGTTACATAATTATAAAATTTATGATTGAAGGTAGACCTGTATTCCAACAGTCGGATAGAATGGAACATTTGGTTCACAGGTAACAAATTAATGTTACCTGTGAACCATGTGAGAATTTCACAACAAATGAGCCGCTATATTTATTTGTCACAAGTATGAAACACACACAAAAATATCGTAAACATATTACCTAGACTTATTGGAAGTTTCCACTTTATAAATAAAATATTCAAATGTTATGCTCTCCTTTTTAAAATCTGCCGTAAACTTGACTTCGTAATATACCGGTTCTGAGGTATACCTACTTAATATAGTACGGTGTCAAGAAATTATTCAGTCTCTAATTAACCAACATGCCACAAAATAATAATTATTTGAAATTAAAACCGCCGCCACTTACTCGTCACGCTGGCTGGCAGGCCGTTGACGCTGCGGCTGGGCGGACGAGCGCACCGCGGCGTCCGCGGCGCCGCATCGACCGGGCCGCGCCGCCGACCGACGGAGCTTATCTTTATAAGAACACTCAAAATAATTCATATTATATTGTAATACAATTGAAATACATGTAATGTTGTTGCTGTACATTTCTAGTCAGTGTTCACGCAACCTCAAACTCAGATATGGCACCTGAAAAAAGTTTCCTACGTCTAAGAAACAATGATATAATACAAGATTACACCATGAAGACGAAATGGCCTAGGCCGGCACTTGCTTGCACGATGATTCAGCACTACGAAACATGGAAATAAACTCGGAGAAATATTAGGCGCAATGCCATGGCGCGGAGCGTGTCGTCCCTTTCAGATTATATATAGTACATGTAACTTTTCTTTTGTTTGTGTACCTACTGAGGAAGTGGATACAAAAAACTCTCAATTTATTTAAGGCAATTATGTATTCATAAAGACAATAAACACAAAGTTAGAGTGTAACTTTAAGAAAAAGGTATATAATTAAATTGAAAATAGAAGTAAATTGAATATTTAGTTTATGTTACTTTAATTTTTTTATACTACGATGTAAAGCGGATACCGTAGCCTATGAATGCTAGCAACAAAAAGAATATCGCTAGCGCCTTGCACCCCCGCTGTCAACATAGTAACTCCTCATCTTCTGGTAACCTCACTCACTTGCAGGAATACAACAACCCTCCAGGGAGTTGTTAGCTGGCTGCCGTCTTCTGTGAGGTGGAGGTACTTCCCCAGTCGGGCTAACTTCGTGCCCTACCTCACTTAAATTGGTGGTGTTTTTATTTCATGTATCGCGATCAAATTAAATCAATTAACTTCAGTCTTGAAAGCTCTGGGAACCTTAGACACTCATATCCTCACGCAACAAATGAGTTTTAAGTACGACGAATAAGTTAATCGTATAAGCGTTGTCATAACGTTTACACGACGGGATAAGAGCCCACTTTATTTGACTTTGAATAGGGATATAGTCATAGCAGCAGTCATATAAAGACCTTTTTAGAGGAGTAGTCATCGGGTAAATATCTTCATCATGGTAAATGGTGGAGAGCGGTAGCTCTTGGACCGTGTGTTCATGTGACGTTAAGTAATGGTTTCCCATTTAGTCTTTTATACGACATATTTGTAGTATTACAGTTATAAATAGGTAATATAAGGTACTTGATATGATAGTTTACTAGTTTATATAAGCACGTAGAAGGTTCAGACCACGACAAACAAAAAGTTAAATTGTATTAATTATTATAACCAGTATGAATTGAAGGTATCAGCCATTTTTAAATAGTAATGTTTAAACTTTTTACTTTTGTTTGGATTTAAGCACTAGATTTACCTAATTTGTAGTGGGAATCTCTGTTTCGGCAAGTTACGCGGGTAACAAATATCCATGCCACTTCCGCCGGGTCCCAGTCAGTGGCGGCGCTAGGCGTAGGCGACGTGGGCGACCGCCGACGGCCTCACGCCTGTGAGGGCCTCGCAAAAGAGGTTTTTTTTTTGTAATTTTTATCATTATTTGATTAGCAATAATACTTGTAAAATAAATTTTGTGTATAATTATTACTTGTGTACAATTCGGCTCAATTAATTTAACATTTCCTTTCTGATTTGAAAATGAGAGAGGCCTCGCAAAGCCGATGTCGCCGACGTCCAAGAAGTGCTGGCTTCACGTTGTGAGGGATGATATGAGTGTCAATGATCTCACAATAAGGAATGCCGAAAACCACAAGACGTGAAGAAGTAAAAGTAAGTAAGAAAGCATAGGACGCTACAGGGATTAATACTCAGATAATGATGATGAAGTACCCGCAAAATAATTTTAAACAACTTCTCAACTGTAAGATTGATTCGTTAAACTAAATTGACGGTCATTTAACTATAGAATTAGAGTTTCATAAGATAATATATCTTTACTTACTTTATACTTTTATTACTTTACTAACAATTACTATTATTACGGTTTGGTTTTTAGCATTTAAACTTAAATACTCCTATAAAAATAATACAATAGGAATAAAGACAATACATTACAATATACAAAGTGAAAAGAAATCGTTAGCATTATTTTAGGGAGGGTATTCTGATAAAAAAAAACTGAACAACTTTCAAACGAAATAAATCGTCTCCCATAATAAATTAACTATTAGCTGGATCGACTACGAGTAATTAAATAAAGAAATGTTTTTTTTATTTGCTAAAAAAAGCCCTGATATCGACTGATGAATATTCCTGTAACTTTAAATCTAATTTCTTAGCCATTATACTTTAGTTCATCTACAAATGGTTGAAAGTATTCATTTAAATTCGGTGGTTCAAATTCCTTCAATTATTTTTTTAATATCCGGTTTAATGGTTAAACACAGCGAGCCTCGCTGTGAACCATTAATGGACAACTAAATGTTAATAAAACTAAATGTGTTTTTCTGTCTACCAACTGTAGCTCATACAATCACAGCACCACTTGGTCTAGACCAAAGACAGCCGCATAGTTAGGCGCTTTTAGGGCGATAAATTACAATGGCACTCTCGTATTAAAATGCGTAGAAGAAAACAGAAGAAGGGCAAATCAATGAAGCTCGACAAATAAGAACTCCCTGGTTGGTTGCTGTGTTTCTGCAAAGAGGTACTAGCAACCTATTGAGAAGAGTTAGAGAGAGCAACACGCATCCCTAACTTCCTGTTATACGCCTCCCGACTTTGTATAAAAATATTGAGTACCGCTCCTATTTTTTTTATACAACGTCGGAAGGCATACAGGCTTACGACCCACCTGATGTAAAGCGGTTACCGTAGCCTATTAACGCTTGTAATATATTAAGTATCTGCCTAATATGGTACCTCCTCTGCTGCTTACACAGCAACTCCTAGGACCTTTCTGGTGACCTCACTCACACGCAGGTACCCTCTAGGGAGTTTCTAACTGCGGTTTTCTGTGAGGTGGAGGTTACTACCCCAGGCGCGTTGCTTTGGTGGAAATAAATCCATTGTACATATATAAATTGTAATTCATTTGGATCTGACAATAGATTTGTATAGTAAAATCTTTGCACCGAGCTGCGGTACTGCTTCATTGTGTTGAGAGCACTAAGTTCCTAGGAAGCCAGCTTGAACTTTTGAAGAATCCAAATACTAGGCAATGGTAAGAGGTATGTTCTTAAATTAAGGGAGTACAGCCATTAGCACGGCTTTCTTAGCAGCGATTTGTGACTTGATGAGACTTGGATTTGTTAAAGTTTACGCGCCCCCCGTCAGATACTTTAGTCAAAGAGTCCTTAATCTCAGACATATGTTGATTGCGTCTTTCGTCCAAGGTAACGAGCGATGTTAATCTGATCTGTGTAATAAGTAGTGTTCCAACTTCACCTGTGCCGAAACCAGTATAGCAATGAGTGGCATCAATTGACAACTAATTATTTCTATGCAGCGGAAGTAGCGTCGGGTATAGCCTACAGCCTTCTGGGAAATCTTCCCAAAAGGCTGTCTGATGGTATAGGAATAGAAGGCCAATCCTAATAGCTGCCATGTACATTAGAATAACTGTTATTTATCTGCTGGACAAGGAGTTGGCACACATTTGCACAAACTCTCGGGTAGCCCCGTTTGGTCGCAACTGGAAATAGAAAACAAAATAAAATATACGTGAATACTGTTTTTGTAGATATATTATTTTACGCAACGACAGGAAGTAAACATTAATATGAAATAAGTATGAATAATACAGAAAACACCCAGACTAACACAAACAAAACATGTTCATGACTACAAATGTTGGTCTTCGGTAATAGAATATGTCCCTGATGATGTTAAAGTAGCCATTGCAAGCTAGCTACTCGACCACCCGGCTCGCCATGTTTATCCTTAATCTACCTAGTCCGGCCATAAGTTCTGTTACAAATGAATATGCATTTATATTTTTATGAAGTAATGTAATCTAAATAGAACCTGTGTGTACCTATTTATGGAAATGTCAGCAAAAAATAAAAAAATGATTCTATTCGAAATGGCCACCTTTGGCTTTGATACAGGCCTTTATCTGTCTGTCACAAGTCTATGGATTTACGCACTGTTTCCATGGGAAATTTAGCCACTGCTTGCTCCAGAGATTTCTTAAGAGACACAATGTCGGCATGTTTTTTTTTATACAACGTCTGGAGGCATACAAGTACCTGATGTAAAGCGGTTACCGTAGCCTACAAACGCTTGCAACACATTAAGTATCACTCGCATGATGCCACCTCTGCTGCTAACACAGCAACTCTTTAGAATAGCGGAAGTATTCTGTTCAACCATGTTGAAGTTATTACCTAATATCTCATTTGGCGTATATAATTCTACCTACTCAAAAGGCTCTACGTATCTCAAATACTCATTAAATGTTTGAAAGTAATTATGTATATGTATTCTCTCTTGATATAACTTAGCACATCAACAGCAGTTAACATAATATTAAGTAACCTCTAATTTAAAGTAACGGTCCATACAAATTAAGAGAGACATAATAATTTCTTTAATATTTTACACTTTATAGACTGACAATCGTCTTTAGTATCTAACTGTATTAATTCATTGTTGAATAAGTGGATCTCATTCATTTGCCTTACCTTGCCTAAGATACGAGTGAGTAAGATAAGAACTTGGCAAAATACGAGTATAGGTAAAAAGTGAATTTTTAGATTATCTCCCTACGTAAACAAGCACATAACCCGCCTGACGTAAACAGATTATCGTAGCATATGAGTAATTGCAGTACAAAGACGTTCCACTCTCGCTGCTAATGCAGCAGCTCTCATACACTTTCTGTCAATTTTACTCTTCCGTACAACGTTCTTCCAGAGAATTGTTATTTGCCTGTGATCTTCTTTAAGATGTCGGTATTTTCCAGTGAATTTGCTACTTATACTTATTATATTATATATCATAACAGAACGAAGTTTGTACGTAGATTTTTTTTTTTTTTATACTACTAAGGTGGCAAACAAGCGTACGGCCTGCCTGATGGT
This sequence comes from Pyralis farinalis, assembly GCA_947507595.1. Taxonomy (NCBI): domain Eukaryota; kingdom Metazoa; phylum Arthropoda; class Insecta; order Lepidoptera; family Pyralidae; genus Pyralis; species Pyralis farinalis. Next base: position 10,962,119 of record OX382272.1, on the reverse strand, counting down.
AAGCAGTTACCGTAGCCTATGGGCATTTGCAACACCAGGGGTGTCACTCTTGCGTTGCCGACCCTGTAAGAACCTCTTCACGCCTTTCTTGAAGAACCCCATACTGTAGTCCCTTGGGAAAATCTCGGCAGGGAGCTCATTCCACAACATAATAGTTCTCGGTAGAAAACTTCTCGTGTAGCGCACAGTGCGCGACCATTGCGGTTCCAGTGTGTGCGGATGAACTCCCAGCCGCCGGCGAGCTGTGCGATTGTAAAACGAGGCTGTTGGTATAATGTTGAACAACTCCTCAGAACACAACCCATTATACAGCCGGTAGAACACGCAAAGGGAAGCAAAATCTCTTCTCAAACTCAAGGGCTCAATGCCGTGTGTGAGTCCAGGATCATCGATAATCCTCACAGCTCGTCTCTGTATCGAGTCACAAGGTCCTAGCTGGTATCCAGGTGCTCCCGCCCAAAGGTGGCTACAGTACTCCATATGCGGTCTGACTTGGGACTTATATAACATAAGCCTTTGCCCCGCGCTGAAGTACTGTTTAGCTCTGTTGAGCACACCGAGTTTCTTGGACGCCAGCTTAACCTTCTCCTCCAGGTGACCTCGATACTGAACATCGCTGGAGATCTCGATACCGAGAATCCTAATGCTCTTAGAAATTGTGAGCGGCGTGTTCTCGAATTGGGGAACCACAGCAAATGGGGTTTTCTTAGCGGTGAACGCGCAAACTTGTGTCTTGGCAGGGTTGAATTGGACTAGGTTCAATCGCCCCCAGTCAGATACTTTAGACAATGTACCCTCCATTTCAGACACAAGTTTATCGCGGCTTTCCTCTACAAGGGAACGAGGGATGTTAGCACGGCCTGTATAATAAGTGTCCCCGGTGCTGTCGTCCGCATAACAATGAATGCTGTCGATTGACAACATGTCATTAATGTGCAGCAGAAACAGCGTCGGGGACAATACAGAGCCCTGTGGGACGCCAGCATTAATATCCATGCTATCGGAGCAACTACCGTCTATCACGGCTTTTATACGTCTGCTGGATAAGAAGCTGGCAATCCATTTGCACAAACCCTCGGGCAGCCCGTACGATGGTAACTTCGATAGAAGACTCCGATGCCAGACCCGATCGAACGCCTTTGCCATATCTAGGCTAACAGCCAATGCTTCACCTTGACTCTCAATCGCCGAAGCCCAGCGGTGTGTAAGATACACTAGAAGATCACCAGTCGAACGACCGTGGCGAAAGCCGTATTGACGATCGCTGATTAGGTCGTGATCTTCTAGGTATGCTAGGAGTCGTGTGTTTATCACACGCTCCATCACCTTGGAGAGAAGGGAGGTTATGGCAATAGGCCTGTAATTCGACGGATCTGATCTATCGCCCTTTTTGGGCACCGGGTGCACATTGGCGGTCTTCCACGAAGACGGGACTTGCCGAGTGGAGTAGGAAAGCACGAAAAGGCGCGTTAGCACAGAACACAACTCAGGAGCACACTGCTTTAGCACCACTGCTGGTATGCCATCTGGCCCACTCGACTTATGAATGTCGAGGGAGAGCAACGCCCAACGACATATATCAGCTGCTTATATGTTCTAACCCTACCCCAATTTTTACTGATCGGAATGGGTGCTGCTACCATATGTATAAAAATTTGGCTATTATTTTCGAGACAACATACGTTAGGTAGTAATCATGGTCATAAAGTAATAATAGCAAATATATAAAAGTTTGCAAAAGCTACCAAAACGTGGATAACCACTTATGGAGTTTCACGAAAACACAACAACATACAGAGAATACTTTTTGAAATCCCAATGTGGCTAGACTAATTTCGATACAAACGCCAAAACATGTTTTTTTACTTATGTTTGTCTGTCCATCATACATAAACGACGTCAACATTTAGGATTCTGCGAAAATGCATGACATAACAAACTTTACGCGGCAGCGTAGGGGTAGGACATATATCAGCTGCTTATATGTTCTAACCCTACCCCAATTTTTACTGATCGGAATGGGTGCTGCTACCATATGTATAAAAATTTGGCTATTATTCACACTTACACTACAGTACAGGCATATAAACAATAAGTTGTCGTCTATTTTGATACAAACACATACCTTCGAGTAAGAGCAAGTTGGTAGTCTACCTTTAAAATTGTGATAAGTAAATAGAGCACTACATAGAATGTAAAATGTTACCAGCCGTTCCGAGGGACCAGGAGAACAGTAACTGTTGGACTGGCATATGTATGTTCTATTGCGACGATTTCGAGCGTTTCTTTGAAGTTGTCCTATAATCTTTCTATCATTTTTCGAGACAACATACGTTAGGTAGTAATCATGGTCATAAAGTAATAATAGCAAATATATAAAAGTTTGCAAAAGCTACCAAAACGTGGATAACCACTTATGGAGTTTCACGAAAACACAACAACAATAGTGAACAAACATCTATCGAGATATCTATATCTATCAATATGTACGAAATAAATGTACTCTAAATTCGTGTTTCCGGATTTGTACATATATAATAATAATATTCTTTATTTACCAAAAGCCTTATAGTACTAATTATACATATTTATGAGACCTTCCTAGTAAGCTTTTATAAAAGCCTGTGGCAGGGGGTCTCGCTCTTAAAAACATCTTTGTTACGTAGGCCTAAATACTATATTTAACAATTTCCATAAATCGCGTGTACATATTTATTTATCTTTCTGTCAATTAGTATATTTGTGTGTGAAAAAGTGTGTATGTGTTTGTGTGAGCGTGAGTTTATGTGTGTGTGTATTTGAGGGTGAAATGGTGAATTACACTATATACTATGTGTAATATTATGTAACCTCAACCCTATAATTAGATCATTGGGATCGGATTCCGCTAACTTCTCACTTTCAGCAAGCAAGTAGGGTCTTTCATTGAGTAAATTCTTGTATATGTGTGAAGGGAAGTAAGTTGGTTGTCATAGTTTAGATGTCAGTGTAATGATCCTATTTGTTCCGGTGTCTTAACTTGTGCTTTTCTATTTATATATCTATTATTTAAGGTTGCTTACTAATTACTTATAAATTTCTCTGTGACGTCATAGTCTACGGTAAGTAGCCATTCTGTGATTATCGTCTTACATATAGATATTTTAAGTTTCCGAATGTCTGTTCATTTAGTTTGTTGTAAATATAAGCTGATAATATGTAGAATTGTCGTCTAGCAAAGTTTGTTTTGGTTTGAGGTATAAGGGCGACCTTGTGCTTCCTCCTACCAGTTTGTTCACTGGGGTTGAAAGGTATAGTTTTATGTGATTTCAAGGTTGTCGACAATATGAATAATTTTCTAATAGATAAAAGTTTACTATTTTCATACAGCTCCTTTGTAGGATATCTAAGTGTCTTGAAGAACATCACCTTTAACAAGCATCTCTGACCCCTTTCAACTTCTAGAAACTTAGTTTTTGTTGCTCCTCCCCATATTTAAATGAAAAAATGTGATTATCACTTTTACAATTATATTTCGAAAGTCGTGTGACCTAACCTAAGCAAGGTATAGCTTTCCCTCTGGGTTGCGGAGGTCTGAAGGTAGTCGTTCTATGTTAAAATCAGTACCTACCTTTGGCTTAGGTAGCGAATCCTGTAAAGTCTAATGGATTAGGAAGCGGGATAATCTTATTAGGCAATAAGATGTTTTTTCTAGTTTTTGTTTGTTTTATACTATGTCAAATAATGAGAATCTACTACTCCGCTGCGAGCTATGCTAGCTACTTCTTAGGAGTTTACTCTTTCGCAGGAACACAATCCTCCAGGAAATTGCATTTTAAAGTATCATCCTAAGTGTCAACCAAAAACATGCCAGTATTCTAATGAAGTTCAGAAAATAAACATTAAACCATGAGTAATGAATAAGGTGCAATAAACCTTCATTTAATAATTTAATATTTGTGTTCATGAGAGTCTAAATGTCAATAAAGACTTTTAACCTTTAATCTTATACCAAAAACTACGAGTATAAAGGATCCTAATAGGATCGACAAATTGATCTCGCAAGGGTACCTTTTTACCTTCCTGCCGGTTTGTCTGACCGTATGACAAGAAAAGCAGTATACTTACTATTTGACCTAGGATTATTAAATTTTGCATAAAACAAGATTTCATACCTGAATAATTTCGAACAAAAAACGTTGTGTATGTACACATAGCATAGCATTTGTTAACGATGTCTCTGCATCCGAAGTCAATTTTAATATTCGGTGGGCAGAAAAGAAACATAAATTGTAAAAGGTAGTACGAAATCCTTAGTGTTGAGTCCGACTCGCACGCCAGATTTTTGTTTTAAAAATCTTGTCGTGTGTCACATGACGTTATAATAAATCCTATAAATAAATCCTAGTACCATGGTGAACTCTATAATTATTTAGTATAATTCCACAGAGCGAACGACGAATTAGTGTTAATACCAGTATATGTACGACGTCAAAAATGAACATGCTATTTTTCCTGGTTATTCCGCAGACACCACACTAACACTACACCCGATCAGTGTTTCTTAAAGTGTTAAGATAAGAAAAGACATGATCCGTTGGTTTGGACATGTAGAAATAATTGGAGATGAAAAGACTGACGAACTAGATATACAATACGAAAGTGGAAGGATGTAGGAGCCAAGGAAGATCAAGACTCACGTATACGACACAGGTCGTGTTTTATCAGAAGGTGATGTCATGCGAACGTGCATGAAAATGAGTGAGATATGTAAGGACCGCGGCTTTTGGAAGAAATAAGGTTCAGATGGTAGAGCACAGTAAGCGTTCACACTCAATTTAATATCGCAGTCAAAAAAAGTAATTCCTAGGCTGTGCTACATAATTAAGTGTAGAAGTGAAGACATAAGGTTAAGATGGTAGAGCACAGTAAGCGTTCACACTCAATTTAATATCGCAGTCAAAAAAGTCATTTCCAGGCTGTGCTACAAAATTAAGCGTGGAAGTGAAGAAATAAGGTTAAGATGGTAGAGCACATTAAGCGTTCACACTCAATTTAATATCGCAGTCAAAGAAAGTCATTCCTAGGCTGTGCTACAAAATTAAGCGCGGAAGTGAAGACATAAAGTTAAGATGGTAGAGCACAGTCAGCGATCAGACTCAATTTAATATCGCAATCAAAGAATGTCATTCCTAGGCTGTGCTACAAAATTGAGTGTGGAAGTAAAGACATAAGGTTAAGATGGCACAGCACAGAGTAAATATTCATACTCCATTTAATAATATAGTTATAGAAAGTTGTTCTTTAACTGTGGTATAATTTGAGTGCGGAAGTAAAGAAGAAAAGACATATTTTGAGATAGTAGAGCACGGTAAGCGTTCACATATAATTTAATTCCACGCTCAAATTTGTCGCATAATCAAGGAAATAATTTTCTTAGACTACGATATTGAATTAAGTGTGTGTGAACTCTTGCAACTTAACCTTACGTTTTCACCTCCACACTCATTTTAATACCACAGTCAAAGAATACATTTCTTTGATTGCAGTATTAAATTGCGTCACAAAGAAATGTATTCTTTGACTGTGGTATTAAATTGAGTGTGGAAAAAAGACATAAAGTTAAGATGGTAGAGATTCACGCTCAAATTAATACCCGTTAATAGATGATAGAAAGATATTCTTTGACCGTGGTATGAAATTAAATGTTGAAGTTTAAAGTCTAAAGTTAAAATAGTAGAGCACCGTAAGTATTCACGGCCAATTTAATGCAGTAGTTAAAAAAAATATTCCTGTGCTGTGCTACAAAAGTGCTAGCATATTCATTCATGCATGTTTTCAGTGAGAATTTGCAAAAATCTTTTCTTAGCGGAATATTGTTCCCCAGGATTCAAAATTACAAGTTACTGTACTCGGCAATCGGACTTATGCATTGGTATGTATTTTTATACATCTTGGAGAGGTAAATAGTTCTCGCCACGGATTTAAAACACTAGAACTTTGAACGAGGACGCTCGCTCTATACATAGCCACGTTAAATCTGCGTGAAGAACTATAAAACTGATATTGACCTGAAAATGGACGGGAGGTCCGCTCTCCATCGAGCGATACATCGGGCCAGCGACATATGAACCTCTGTAAAACCAATAGTGACCTTTAAAATAGGTTATCAGCGTCAGCAACGTGAGAGTGACACCCCTGGTGTTGCAAATGCTTATAGGCTACGGTAACTGTTTACCATCGGGTAGGCCGTACGCTTATTTTCCACTTTAGTAGTAAAAAGGTGGTAATAGAGCATTACATTGGACTGACACGCAAAGTTCGTTCTTTTATTTCACTAGACACCTAATTCATTGCACATTTTCATACACATATTAAAACTATTTCTGTAACCGATGTCAGTGAAAGCATAGAGTGAAAGGTCGATACAATAAGTTCTTGTAATGTTCTTTGTTTTGGTTCTTTTGTCACATTTCTCCAAATAGTTAGGGTGTGTTTTCACAGATGTAAAGACGGTCTTAATACATGTAAGCCAGAGGTATTATTTTTACTTTTTTTTACAAGGTCATTAGAGTTCCCTTTATTCATTATAACACAAAACACCAAAGACTACATTCAAAATATTTGCCTTTATTTCAACAGATGTGTTCTAGAAGGTCTCCAGGCAGCGACACGTGATGACTGCATAATGAGTGTCAGGCTGAAATTAAAACGAAACGAACCCGTATTGAAGAGAAATGTGGACAGCGAACACGCAACATTGTGAATCATAGATCTATCGAGTCAACCGATGACTCAGGGTCCAGGAATTGCATCATTCATTCGGCGACGCCGCACGGCAGGGGTCACTTCAGGACAAAACAAAGTGTTATATATAACAAACGAACAAATCATGACAATGAATCGTCTTTTCATTTTCATTTGCATATCATGAAGCATTGCTTGCAATTAATAGGTGCACGTATATACGTTTGTTTTTACTATTAGGAATTAGCCAAATACAACATTAAAAATGAATATCGTGCTAACAATTAAGATATTATTTGTCAATATATAAAATCTATTAATGGAATAGATATACAGTGGGGATTTTTCTTAAGATTTTATTAGGTACTACACTTTGAAAAGAGATGGCATTATTGATAGGCCATTTGAAGACAACGTCAGAAAAGGATATAACTATTTCTGCCGATTTATTATAGAATCGAATACAATTTACAAGAAAAGACCTTCGAGTTATAGCAACCCGATATACCGGCATACTCAACTTATTTCTGCTCCTAAGATTTTTACTGAAGTTTGATGTTGTATGATTTTTTTTATATAACGTCGGGAATCATATAAGCATACGGCACACCTGATGTAAAGTGGTTACCGTAGCCTATGAACGCTTGTAATACATTAAGTATCACTGGCGCGATGCCTCCGCTGCTGATAACACAGCAGCTCCTTAGGAGCTTACTGGTAACCTCACTCACACGCAGGAACAGGAACACAACAAACCTCTAGAGAGTTTTTATTTGGCTGCGGTTTTCTGTGAGGTTGAGGTACTTCACCAGACGGGCCGCAAAATTGTTTCATGAGTCATATAATAAACAATTCGATCAGCTAACGGGATTTTCTATGGGAACTAGGGAATATATTTTTTTTATTGATATCGAAGTTACTTCGGTAAAAACTTTGTTAATAATCATTAAAAATAATCATTATATGTATGTAATGGAAGTACCATCCATTATAAACCACTGAATGCAGTTAATGGTACATAATGAATGCCATTTGCCTTAAAACTAGATTGGACAGTTGTAAAAAAAGAACACTAAATGTAAAATTTGTCTCTTAATTCTCTAGATTTTAATATAGTTAGACATTCTCGTTTGAACTAAGATATTTAGGCGCCTACTTAAATAATTTAGGTACTGATCTATTAATCTAGCAAGCTAAGCAAATGCTTGTCTTATTTGTGTCTCATTTGTTAGGTTAACTGAGATCATTGTAACGATTAAAGTATTTGGAATGTAATGAGTTAAATGTCGAATATTATCAATAGTATTCGATTCTATTGAAAGCAACTAACTAACAAAATACTAAATAATCTTGAGCGGTAGCGATGGAGCCTTGCTTAGCCACGAGACGATCTTGAGATCGTATCTGGATGTGAAAACTGTGGCCGCGAATCGTTATACAATGTAATTGTATGTGCAGACGGCATTCCTCAAGGCCGGTCGTTCATATCCTATAACAGTTGCTTCAAGTGGTTGAGACGTTCTAATAACTGAACGAATAATAAATCTTATTATATAATCCAGAGATTTTCAAAGTTATTTCGTATACCGCCCACTTTGAAAATCAATTATTTTTCAGCGCTCCCATTTTTTTTTTACATTTCTAAAACGCAAAACCTCAATGACATTCATTAGTTTAATTAATTTAATTATAGTGTGCTATATTAGTCTGGTCTGGAGTTATACTTACACGGAGTTACACATAACTTACATTCTAAACGAGACATTTTAGCAGTGAGAGCAATTGAAATGCAACTTTATAATATTAAGAATATATTTTATTCAAATTAAAAGAACCGATATAGATAGGCATTCAATTTTAATTTTAAATATAATCCAATGAGAAGGATGAATCTGATGATTTTTAACAAGTTTGCTGATATCAGGTTCGATTTTACTAAAAAACAGTTTCTCTTTTTATTAAGCAGCGGTGTCACAGCGCTAAATCCACGTTCACACAAATATGACGATGGGAATGCTATCAAAAAAGAACGATAGACTACAATCCAAGGTACAATTGCGGATTGGCTTTTGTAGCTAAAATTCTTGGAAGCCATCTTTGAATTTGATTTTTATTTTCTCGTTCGTTGTCAGTTCTATAAGTTCTTCTTCCAGCTCGGGTGAAATTGCTGTGTTGACATTTGAAAAAGGATACAACACCCAGTCTGGTATTTCCAATTTCAAAATGTCCTGGAATCTTTCTATGAAATCACTGTGGAGGGTTTCCAAATGTTAGCAGTAGATAAGCAAGTCGTCGTTGTTGCAGGATACTGATAAATTGGGAAAATTGTGGAACTCATGTCTGCCGATATTCTTATTGTGTCACGAAAGCAGCTTGGTAACGAAAGTAGCAACGACATTTTTTTGTTTTTATTAAGTTCAGGAGTTTTACTTAATGATTGTTTTTTTTAAGTACGCTATGAAGCCTTTTCGATACCTTATCATAGCCAGAGCGCCATCTGTAGCAGCTGATATAATATTCTTCAAGGGAATTCCTTTCCCATCAAACAAAAACAAAAAAAACTTTTCCAGTGTATTAAATATGGTTTCTCCTTTTGTGTCTGTCTCTAAATTTCTAGCAAATAATAGTTCTTGACACATTTTTTCATGTTTAACTAACCTCACGTTAGACAGCAGCAATGCTTCATGAGTTGGCAAAATGGGCTCATCCAACTGAATTGAAAATTGACTAGTCTTCAGATGATTGCACAATGATTCTTCAAAGTTTTCAACCATTTCATCAATTTGTCTTTGCACCGAACTATTGCTCAAAGGATTTTTTCGGATAATATCTGCCGCCGGTTTATGGAGCACGGTAGTTACAACTTCTTTTATTACCGGCAAAATTAACATTTCTCCGATGGTGTCCTGTTTAATATTGTAAGTTGTTGTGAAACTAGAAGTCTGTCATCGTCTTGCTTAGCAGCCGCTGTTTGTTAAAAAAGTTTTGATACACTTGGCTGAGCATTATGCTTCTTCTCTAGGTCTTGAAAATAGGCTACATTTTTGTCCTTTATATCTGGATGCATTTTATTCAAATGATCTTGAAGTCTTGAAGGCTTCATCGTTTCGTTTGAAAATGTATTTGAACAAAGAAAGCAAAGGCAAAGGTGGATGTGTAGAACTTGCTATGAATCCATAGTTAATATATTCTCCACTGTATTGAGGATTGTATTGAAGATACATTTGTAAGTTGATTCAGGCACTTAAATGATATACAAAAAAAAAACATTGTTAATGAAGAGCGGAGTTTCCTAATACAAGCATGTTGTTTGCTTAAAAGGAGACTCCAACAGCCATTTTTAGATGTAAAAAATTGTATATTGAAAATAAACATATTTTGATTTTTGATTTGATTTTTGATTGACGTCTCTTCTTTTTAATTCCAACATGGTTTTGTTTTCGCAAATACATATGTAAGTAAGGTGTTGAACTTAAGTACTTGTTTAACGATTGCGCGCGAAACCACTAACGAAAATATAAGAAATATTACGAGCTTTTATATAGACTTGAAATACAGCATGCACCGATAGGAATAAGGCAAACATGCACAAACTCGTTTATTTCTTTCGACGCTCATCATACTGAGCAAGTGAGAACAAGTATCGATGAACCAGCCGATTGCTACAGGATTGTACAAATCGCGTTATTTAACAAAAACTTGTTACAACTTGATTGCGTACGAAATAAAATAATATATCCTACGAAAGCTATATTATTTTTAGTTTTTATACAATCATACAGGGTTGAAATATAAACTAAATAATCGATAAAGTGTAGAAGTTTTAATTTAAGTGAATTTTAAAATATAAAGTAAATAAAAATTACAAATCTATCATCGCCCCTCAAAACCACGCCAACGCCCCCCATTTTTTCTGGACCCCTTACCGCCCCCGCTCTAGGCCTTCAGCGCCCACAAGGAGGCGTTATCGCATATACCAGAGGGAGACTTTGTACAAAAGTCGCCTGCATGGGTACATCTGTCTCACCTATTTCTACCGCCAAGCAGCTATATTTATATAGCTGTGTTCCGGTTTGAAGGGTGAGACATGGCGGAGAAATTACTACTATTGGTACTGTGACGAAACATCCTTAGGTCACAAGATTGGCAGCGCGTGAGTGGCATCCCCGTGGTGTTGCGAGCGTCAATAGGTTGCGGTAACCGCTTACCATCTGATGCAGGCCGCATGCTTGTTTGCCAATCTAGTTGTATAAATAAAAAGAAAAAAATACTTTGAGAAAAACTAAATAATCCATATTCCAAAACCATTCGGAATTCGCTTATATATACGGGTATCCTTTTATCGCAAATGAGACAATTTCTAACATGTAACAAATCTTTACCAAATTTCATAATGATCAACTTAGAAGTTTCATCGTCACATGACTATACTTCTAAGCTGAGCTAAGATCAAAAAGTATGTAAACAGAAAAAGTTACTTTCACATTACTGTGTATATCTGAGTAGAAAAATCGTTTAATCAAATTAAATGGCTGCAAACAATTTAAGATTATACCACGTTTTATACGGTTAATAAATAATCAAAGGTACAAAACTACTACTTATAAAAATAATAGATTTTTTCTCCGACTTTAACGGGACGTTTATGTGGCAACTTTCATAAATGTAATTAATACAACTGTTATATGACATAGTATTTTTGCGTTTAGATGTTCTATAATGCATCGTCATTGTAACGTTGCATGCCAAAGAACAAATACCGTCCCCGTTCACTATATCACGGTCAAGTCGCTTAGCAACTAGTCTTGATGTTCCTATGAATATCTGTAATATAGAAATAAATAATAATAACATAGAAATCCATGGAACGTATAGAATAACTTTATTACCTATAGGTACTTAGAATAACTTATGCGATTCTTCCCGTAATTTTCGATATTTATACCTCCTTTGGGCTTCTATGAGTCCTACTAAATAGCAATCTACAGTTAGCCGCCACCACCAATTTCTTCATGCGAACTGGCATCGTTAGTAAATACGACATGTATTTACTTACGATGTCAGCTCACTGCCATGTCGCTGACATGGGTAGGCGTTGTAGATGTTAGTCGTTAGATAACATAATTTGCCATTTGTAGCATGTTATTCTAAAAACTAGCATCTACAGCGTATGAGGATGGCTCATAGAGAGGCGAAACGTGTGCATGCGGTCGTGGATGGGTGCCGATCGGTGCTAAACAGCATGAACTAATCGGTGGCAGAAGCACACAATGTAGTTTAGATCAAATTGCCTGCATTCTAAGGTTACGTAAAGTAGCAGGTAACTCCAGATTTTTTCCATTAATGAGTAAACACATTCATTATTGGGAGGAGATCAAGATAGATGGCCAAGATCCTGATTGGTCATGATTTACTTCTTCCTCTTCTCGACTACTCCGATGGATGTTACCTTGACGCGAATGATATTAAATAAAATTTAACGTCTCCAAACCCTTGGTTTATAACCTAATAAAATCGAACCACGTTGTTGAATATGCGATATAACTAAAATGGTGCCGCATTTACTTTCTCCATAATATCTTTTTATATATTATCCATATTTTACATGGCTAATATTGATAAGTATTTTATGGTAAATATGTATTTTGTAGTTTGTTCTATTACTACCATTTAAGTAGATCCATTGCATTTTTGATACGCGTAATTTTACGTTCCAAGCACAGTGTTCAAAATATACATATTTTACAAAAAATTCAACACTTTTTCCTATTTTATAACATGAATTTGATACATAACGCGTTGATTTTTCCTTGGCTAATAAATATAATGTTAACGTTCCTGCAAATAAATCTATCGTCGATCGCCCAAAGACGCGCGAGGCGAGCCTATATCCGCAGGCAGTATGGAATAGATCGTGCTAACCTCTATAAACGCTATTGATATTGGACGAATCATGTCAATCGGGGCTGTCAGCTATAATAAAATAGTAAAAAATTCTGAATTGCTTGCTCGAAATTTTTTTATAGTCTGGCATTAAATAGAAATCAATACGACATTTTATAGAATTCTTACATGTGTATCTGTCAGTGCGTTGAAATAATAAATTGATCTAAAACTTTATCTTCCTAGCGTTATCATGTTTCCTAATCCATTGGGATTGGCGGGGTCCGCTGCCTATTACAAAAATTTGGGCAAAGATACTGTTTTTACGTGGAGACAGTCAGTCTTCAGAACTTTCTTAGGTTAGGTCCCACGTCTTTTGAAATAGAATTACTTAAATATGATGCCCACACCAGGATTCCAAACAAAGACTAGTCGGTTAATAAGCTGGTTCTTTATCCACTCGGCTAATACTGGTCTAAATAGTAAAAAAAACATTCTGATAATACTAGTAAACAACAAACAAAATTTTACACAAATATGCTATATTTAGAAATGGAAGGGCTTTGAGAGTGACTTGTATACGAGTGTCTTGACAACGTCCACATTATTGGAGCAGAGGCTTTGCAGCAGCGACACACGCGTTCCAACTTCCGATAGTGCATGCAGATCACAACCGGCTCCTGACCACGCACTCAAAGGCTCTGCTCTCTCTTTCATTCGTCTATGGAATTCATTATACTCATCAGGAGCGCCGGCTTCTGAAAAACCTCGTGGGTGCTCATGCTCTTTTGATGACTAGGTACATCATCATGATTTCAGGCGAAAAACGTACACTGCTGGACATAGGCGTCCCCCAAAGGCTGCCCTGCCCAAAACAAAAAAAACGGCTCAACATCAAAAGTATCTGGTTGGAACTGAGATCACATTAGGACGCGTCGGTGTACTAGGATAACCAGATAATGAGAACCTAAACAACAGATAATGAGATGAGGATTATTTTAGTTATATAATGATGCGTCATGGGTGCTCCGCACCCACTATTTCCCTCCCGTGGGTGCTGGAGCCCCCGAGCACCCACAGAGTCGGCGCCCCTGATGCTCATAATTAATTCTATTCCATGAGGATGTTGATTTTATATTATTTCTCAATAACTTGTCTAATGTTGGTGCTGTGTGTGCAAGATTAAGGTGAGAGATAGTTTTCATACCCTCTTGTAGAGCTTTTGTACAGTGGCACAACGGTTGATTCGCACCTTTCGTGATCGTTTCACCATTCGATCATCCTGTGTACAAATAGCAAATATAGTAAAGTGAGTGGAAGCACTAAGTGATATGAGTAGTAATATGTGGTGATGACGTTCTGTCTTAGAGTTGAAGGCTTTACTCGTGGGCTTTATATAAAGTTTTTTGCGACATCCATTCACGCTAATTCTCAACAATATTCTCAAGGTCAACCTATTGCTAGGGCAAAAAACTAAGACAAATTTGACTCCTTCATGTACAAGTCGCCCTTTCCGGTCTCGCCTCTCTTCAGGCATGTAGATGTTAATATATTTATAAGCTAGAGACTACTGACAGATAAGCAGTAGAACATCATTTACAGGGTTCCCGTTTTGCCCATCGGGCACAGAACTGTATTACGAGTAAACCGCTTAATGGTACCATTTGTTATCTACGAGTGCGTATACATATTGCTTAGCCGTTATAATCTGCTGTGCTATTGTATACTTCATTGGGCTACTATAGTGTTGTGATAGCCCTGCTGAAGGCAGAACATTGCCAGCAAACGGTACCAGGCCTCGACGGCGGTTAAGGGCGAGCCCTGAATGCGGTCTGACTAGTTTCTACTTTGCACACGGAATGTCACCTACATGCTATATATCACTGAGGCTTAATGTACAGTAGGCCAAATAAGTGCACTGCCACTCATAAATTAATTTTCGTTTACACGTTTTAAATAAAGAAACTTAGCTATGCTTTCATACCTTGCTAGCTTCTGCCTGAGGCTTCGCTCGTGTGAGGTATTGAGCCTGTCTTTGCGATTGAGGCGGTTCAGTGGTAGCGATAGCTACTTGATTGTCAAGGGTCACGAGTTCGATTTCCGCACAATACAAGCATTTGCGTACATAAATAAATATTTGTCTTGATCTTGATGTTTTCTATAGTACCTATACTTCCAATTAACATTTTGTTGAATATGTTTCTCAAGTATTAAAAACAAAAAATGCATACGTATCTTTATCACATCTAGTGCCTTATATAATTAATTGAATAATTGTAACATCAAATATATTATTCTATTCTATCTATAACTTCACAAATCCCTTACGGGGTAGGCAGAGAGAATCGAGCGTCACGTGACTAGATCCTTACAATGCAAGTGAGGTATTCACTTGCTTCTTTAACATTCATTGCTCTTCTCATGCACGCTCGGCGGTTTCTAGGGCTCCTGACATCACTTTCTGATAGAACACGGCCTGTGATAATGGTAGGTAAGTCTTGGCCTTCCCCGGCTCCTACTTCCTTCCACTTTTGCATCGTATATCTGCTTCGTCATTCTTTCATCCTACATTCCTTCTACATGTCCGAACCAAGGGAGCATGGCTCTTCTTATTTTAACACCGACGCTCACTTTCAGATCAACTCTGTTTCTAGCATCATCATTGCGAATACGGTCTACAAGCCTTACGCCATAAACTTTGTGCAGTGCTCGCATTTCGACCGCGTTTATCCTACTCGTACTTTCATGCTGTCTCTGCCATACCCAGCTCTCGCTTCCATAAGCTGAGCGTTTGGACCAGCGCAGCATTGTGTATAGCGAGCTGTGCCTTCTGGCTCAGGTTCTTACTGCCAAGAAGTTTTCCCAACGCTCCATTCACACTATTCCCAGCACTCACTCGTCTTTCAACATCTGCGGTGTACCTTCCATCCCTGCTGAAAGCGCATCCAAGATATACAATCTCATCCACTTGTTCCAACACTTCATCATCAACCGTAATCCTTACATTGGTTCTGGTTTCTTCTCTTTCAAATACCTTTATCTTTGTTTTCTTCGCATTCAGTACTAAGCCTTGCTCCATACATTCGTCTTTCATCATTGTGGCCAGTGTTTGCAGTTCAGTGGGCCGATTCTACTAAAAACTGCAACTGCACTGCAGCGCGGCGTGTGTCAAAATGCGTACATTTTGACGTTTCGGTATTCTGTTAAACGATCTGACAGCCGCGACGTTGCAGGAATGTTGCAGTAAATGAATCGCTATTCTGTTAAAAAACCTGCACTGCAACTGCACGTTTCCTGCAATATAATCGTATTCTGATAAATTGTTTTGACATTTGTATACTGGTGACAGATGTTTTGAAGGAGTTTACTTGCAGTTTTGTTAACGTTACTCTCGAGCAACTTTTGCGAAGTGAAATTAATATTCTGAGGCGGTGAATTATATTTGCTTTGTTTTGGGAGATGTTTGTGGATAAATATAATTAAGTAAAGCTTCTTTTCGGTTAGAAATACCTCCACTCTGGCAACCAAGGTCAATAGTGAAACTATAGGAGTCAACATTAAATAAAAATTCAGTTTTATTAGATTGAAATATGGCAACATTTCGGGTTTTAAGTAGTTTACTTGCAGGATACGCACAGTTGCAGCGTAGTTGCAGTGCCGTTGCAGTGCAGCATACGCGCAGTCCCAGCGCAGTTGCAGTGCAGGATATTTTAGTAGAATACATCTATCGGCACTGCACTATTCCTGCACGATTCAAGTGACAGGCGTAAACGTGCAGTTGCAGTTATTTAGCAGAATTGGCCCACAGATGGTGTTTCTGTTACTAACACGGCATTGTCTGCATACAGCAGACAGTTCACCACAAGGTCACCCATGCGCAATCCCACATTCGTTGACCTCATTCTCTGCAGACGACTATCGAGATACAGGATAAACAGCCTAACAGATAGCATGCAACCCTGTTTGACAACAATTTTGACATCAAACCAGGGTATATGCTACCATCTATCCGCACACATGCTGAGCAATCCTTGTAAGTGGTCTGTACAGCACGAAGCAGTAAACCGGCAATCCCATATCTCGGCAATATGTATCACAGTTCCTTTCGCACAACCCTATCGAATGCTTTTTCAAGATCCACAAAACCGCAGAAAGCCTTCTGGTCTATGGCCAAATGCTTCTCCACGATATTGCAGAGCGAGAAATCTTGATCCGTACATCCCCTTTCATTTCGGAATCCTCCCTTTGCCTCCCACAGTATTCCATCGGAGTTCACCCTCATTCTCCTTTCTATTACCTTTCCATATACTTTTGCTGCTAAGCTGATCAATCTGATGGCTCTATAGCTGGCGCAATCCATGCGTGACCCCTTGCCTTTATACAAGGGCGTGATGACTGCGCGTCTCCATAAGGCGTCCCGGACTTAAATGCCACCTAGTTTGATCATCTCAGCTGTGATCAGATCAATTCCTGGTGATTTTCCACTTTTCAAGCTTCGTATCGACCGAATACCTAGGAAATATAGATTTATTATTATTATTTTATTTATACACTTTAGTTACATTTTTAAATATAAAGATTTTATATATAAATGAATACATTTAAAAATATAAAAAAGGGGGCGTCCGCCGGTAGCGAAGCGAAGACCCAAGCTACCGGTGGTCAGGGCTCCAGAGTGAGGAACCTTCACACAATACGGCCCTGTCCAGAAGAACTGCCTTCTGAATGTGGTTTTTGACCTAACTGCCAAGCGAGAGCTTCTCAAGATATCGGTCGAGGTTCTTCGCTATAAGCTCGTTTACAGTTACGACTATTGGAACAATTATCGTTAATGCCACATGGCGGTAACCTCGTGAGCCAAGTCCAAGTATTTAGAAAGTTTCTCTTTCTCAGCTTTCACGAGATTTTCGTCATGAGGAATCGTAACGTTAACGAGAACTGAAATTGTTCAAAAGAAATTTTTGAAATCTATGCATTATAAATGTTACCGTACCCGCTTATCATATGAACAACTGCTTAATAGATACCAGCTTTTAAAGCTTCAGCAGAGGCGTACACAGTTGGAAGCCATGTTGTTATACGACCTGTGCCATAATAGATACGACTGCATTCCCCTAATTAACCAAATATGTTATAGAATACCTACTAGAACACATTGTCGAACTGCATGTCGACTGTTTGCAATCTCGCGTTGTAGAACTAATGCAGGAAAACGATCACCTATGTATCGACTGGTACAAGAATACAACGCGACATTCAATGCAGTCGACATCATATCAACACCACCCAGTTTATACAAAAAAATGTTGATCAATATCTTGTCCCCCTTCTAAATCCATTATCTGAATTACTTTTACTTCTTTTTTATAAGTTATAAAAAAGTTTTTTTTTTTTAAGTTATAATATAATATTTCTCAACGAATATGAACATAGTTTGATGTGTGGTAAACGGTGTTGGTGTCAAAATTGTTATTACTCTTAGTCTAAGCTACTTTGTATATTCTTATTTTGTCACTGTTTGTTTACCCCAATAAATAGAAAAAAAAAAAAAAAAACTTACGGCGCGTCACCCGGTCTATTATCACAATATCAGGCCTATTGGCGACAATAGTCCTGTCTGTGATAATAGACCGGTCCCAGTAGAGCGTGACACTACCATTCTCAAGAACTGGCGCTGGTGCATACTTATAATGTGGTAGCTCGGTACTCACAAGGCCGTATTTAAGAGCAAGTTGTTGGTGAATGATCCTAGCTACTTGATTGTGTCTATGTAAGTACTCGCCGTTAGCAAGATGATAACAACCGGAAAGTATATGCCTAAGTGACTTACCGGGACGGTGGCATGCTTGACAAATATCGACGGTACCGTTCTTCAGGATATATTTCCGGCAGTTGTTCATCTTGATATCTTCGTCCATAATTGCACAGACAAAACCTTCAGTTTCCCCAAAGAGGTCACCGAAACGTAACCAGGACACTGACGCGAGAGAGTCTACATCAGCCCCATTAAGGGCTCGGTAGAATCTCCCGTGGAACTCCTTGCTCTTCCACACTTCTTTGCGGTTTTTGGTAGTGAGCACCAGTGGTTTGCGCCAGTTCTCGTTCGCCTGGGATAGTGGCGTAAGGCCCTTATCGACTGCAACAACGTCGCGGTGCATCCCACTTTCACAATCCAGGAAATAGTCCCTGAGTTTGCACACCTCACGGTTGTGTAAGGTCTTGACATTTAAAAAGCCACGACCCCCATCTTTCCGTGGGATGTACAATCTCATCACCGATGATCGTGGGTGATGCATGCGATACGTTGTTAGCAATTTTCGGACCTTTCCATCCAGGGCATCTAACTCAGCCTGAGTCCACCTTAGTACGCCGAAAGTGTATATTAACAGTGGCATAATCCAAAGAATCGTTCCTTCACTGATTGCTTTATGTCCCTGACAGCTGTACCTAAGAATTTATTATTATTATTCCATCTCATCCATAGTGTTATCATTATGACTTCGTCGGACGCCGTCAACGTGGAGTAAGCATCAGACTCTCATTGCCAGCGTCCGAGGCATGCTCATACATTTCTTCAAAATATTTACTCCGCCGTTCTAACATTTCCTAAGTGTTCTCAAGAATAACACCAGCTTTAAGCTTTATCTTGTCCATTCTGGATGCCGACGAACCACTCCTTAACCTCTCTCCAAAAGAATTTGGTATTTGCCCTGAAATTTTTCGTCAACCTCTCTTCCTCATTCATAATTTGTATTGAACGTTTCTCTTTCACTAAAGTCTTAGTTTCATTCTAGCATAGACGGTACATTTCGTTTCTCTCATATTTTCATTTAATATCTTCAGTACACGCAATCCACTACAGTATGCTGTTTGAGGTATTTTCTACCAGGTACGGTGAACATTATTTGTTGCAAAATAAATTGTTTATAGTTTTGGTTTTGGTTCCTTAACTTTTAGTTGTAGAACCAAAAAAAACAAATTTATTAAGGAAAATAGATCAAAATTTGGAAACAAATTTTTTTTTGGTCGCTATAACTTTTTTCTGGTTATTTCAAAAAAATTACATCAGCGGATTTCGACAATTCATCACTTTGCATCGCCAGAATATCAACGTTATAAGATCAGGGCGTGCTGTAGGTTTAGAACTTTGAACAGACATCAATATTTGTCCATACTTTTTCCAGCCCCAGTCTTAAGGGTCGTTTTAATTCCCGAGTCATGACTGGACCTAATGATAGACTCGGAGGCTGTGCAAGCGGGCTGCGTCTTGTGTTGGAGGAAGTGAATACAAATTAAATATATTCTTTGTCACTGATTTGGCGAATCGTTTAACTTAGACTGTCAAGAGAATCATCTTCTCCATTGCCACTATATAAACAGATGAAAAAGCGTTCGCCAACGAGTGTGAGCAAAGTACGGTCGACTCTCTCATTGAGGAATAATGCTATTTCACTAGCTATCTCAGGACGTTTCTCCACGGTTGTCAGAAATTTCATTTTGCCGATGTTGTAAGCTGCTGCCGTCGTGTTGCATCCTGAAAAGGCATGGAGACCAGAAAAAAAGCAGAAAAATGTTATAATGACCAAAAGAAAATTCATTCCCAAATTTTTATCTATTTTCGTTAATAACTTTGTTATTTTTGGTTCTACATCTAAAAGTTATTGAACCAAAATTGTAGAGACTTTAATTTGCAATAAATAATATTTTCTCATATTTTCTGTGCAACGAATAGTTTGCTGTATATAGCGTAAAAACCATGTTCTTGTTTCAAGATGGCGGCCGCGGCGGAGTTACTTTACACTAACTCTTGACATCCAAAAAATAAAAAGCGTGCTCTGATTTTTGCACGCTAAGCCCAAAAAATTGTAACATTTCAATGGACTACATAGGCCTCACAAAAATTAACCTTCTGCGAGATATAAACCCACAACCAAAGTATCAAAGTGTCCATTGCTAAACTTGCCTATTTTGAGTATAAAATTCTGTTTTACTTTATTTATTGTGTGACAGATCAAACTATATATATGTAAAATATGTTCATCGTATTAAGTTATTTATAGCAATATTAATGGTTTAATTTATCTATTATATCGAAGTCATCGAATCCTACCTCAATGATAACTCTAAACAAGTCTCAATCGAAATAAGTACGTGTTTTGTAACTTGTAAGCTGTCCTGTTTCTTACATTATGACGTCATATTTAATCTATTAGATCATCATCTTCGCAATATTCGAGAATGTTGCAAATGGCGGTTGTCTGAATGGATTCAAGAGCGACCCAATTTTTTGCAGCTACCTTGAAAGCTCGACTCACGCACAGCATACCGCAAGCCGCTAGTCAGTAGCCATCATAGCCATTTCGACACTTGTTGCTAGGCCATTAGCACCAACGATGCATGAGCATATAAATCACGTTCTTTTTTCACTTACCTTTTTTTCTGTACAATGTTTTTCTATAACAAAAATCCCTTCCGTTATGCTCCTTTTATTTTATTAATTAGGTAAATTTGTTATGCCAATCTAAAAATGTGTTTAATGAAATTTATTTCATTAACTCATATTTTGTCAATGTAATTATATGTTAAACTCGCAGTATATAATCATATCAACAAATTAATCCAAGCCTAATAGTAAGTAATATATTTCTGCTCAAGAATTACTTACGTATAATTTTTAATTACCGTCATACCTACAAGTGACAATAAAACTTATATTAACTGTTGCGTGATGGTAACAGATAACAAGCATTAACTAACAAGATTATTAAACACCATAACTGGAATCGACACACAGTCTACTATAGCCATTGGGTGTTCAGCGAATAGGTCAAAGAATTGCAGAGACTGGCCATTTTTTCTAGCGTTGTCTGATTGAAATGAATACCTACAAAGTATAGCGTCAGTCTTGGTCTCGAGTCGAGTCATAAAAAGAGCCGCGATAGCAGCAAAGAAAAACAAAAATATTCTGTTCAGTGGCTATCTATCACGCGCCGGGAAAAAACCTGAATACATTATAAAAGTGTGTATAAAAAAAAATAGACTGGCACTTGTAACATGTTTCGATATTTGAAGTATTAGCAGGTAGATGCTAGAGGTCATACAGATGTCTTGATGCATTGATGTCTTGATGTAATTATATTTTAATATGCCGTGTAAAACACGCCATGTGCCTGCCATCGTCGGATCAGTAGATGAATGATGCTGGCAAGTTCGCTCCAAGTCTCGAGGCAGAAGATAATGCGCTCGCGCTCCGTGACGAATCCAAGATGGCGGATTGGCGCAGTTTGGCGGTCATTCACCTGCACCCGGTCGTAGGCCCGGATCCGCATGCAACGCTGTTACATTTTTACAAAGATAAAGATTGTCGGAATATACAGATGTCAATTTATAAAAATAAGACATTCCTACTTCGTAGTTATATTATCTATTCTGTCGTACTGTCGACATTTAATATTCACGAAAATAAATTATGCGGAAAAATTGTCTTGCAAATTGAGGACTTATTAACAGGTTTTTTTCCACTAAGGTGACAAACAAGCGTACGGACTGCCTTATGGTAAGCAGTTACTCATGGATACTTACAACACCAAAAGCGTCTTCCCGATCTTGTAAAAACCTCTTCCCATCCTTTTTGTAAAACTAGTGCTATAGTCCTTGGTAAAGGGAGTTCATTTCACAATCTAAGAGTTAACAGAAGAAATCTTATCCGTAACCGCACAGTACGCAACCATTGTGGTTCCAGCGTGCGAGGATGGACTCCCCGCCACAAATCGTATTTCGCAAATGTTTGTGGGGATTTTTAAAAGGGGAAGCAAGTAGGGTGGAACAAAGCAGCCCGTCTCGGAAAATCACCTCCTCCTCACAGAAAAATACCAATAACAAGGAAAACAATAGTCGTTGTGTTCCTGCGAGTGAGTGAGGTGACTAGTAAGCTCCTAGCAGATGACATGATGATGACACACTTAAGGTATTGCAACCGTTCATAGGCTACGGTAGCTACTTTATATCAGATGAGCCGCATGCTTGTATGCCTCTGGACGTTATATAAAAATGTCCTAAGGATTTAGGAGACGAGATAACACGTAAAAGAACATCTTTTTGATGATATGATGATGTCTGAGTATCATGTGGGCCGTGGCCTTGTGTGCCTCTCGGTTGCCGTCTAGTGCGAGTCCGACTCGCGCACTCAGGGATCCGTAAAAAATATTTTCTCAAATTATTTTCGCAAAAAAAAGCATTTGTTTGTGATGTAATAAATTTATGGTTTTGAGATTTTTCGTTTAGTACTGTGCTACATGACATTGCTTTTTACCAAGTTTCGTGATTCTAGGCCAACGGGAAGTACCCTATAGGTTTTGATTCCCTTGCAAATGTCAACGAGGCATCAACAGCCGTATCTTTTGATTGCGTTAACTTAGTAGTTTGAATTTTTCACTGTTCGTAGGGATTGTAGACATGAGTATTTGATATTAATTTCAGCTTGATAACTCCACCCGTCCTTGAGAAAAAGAGTTATCTTTAAACAATAATCAAAATCTAATTATAAACAACGATATCTTCCACGATTAAAACATGGCCAGTAAAAAAAGGGATCTAAGTTTTTGTAATTACTTATTAAAAATTCTTCAAAAAAATTATATTAAATCCCTTTGGATCTACTTTATTACACACGGATAACAAAGTGATCCTATAAGGGTTCCGTTTTTCCTTTCGAGGTACGAAACCCTAAAAAACACAAAAAGTCAGTATTGATTAATTAATGTTAGATGCAATATCGAGACCAGATAATATACAAAGTTGCCCCTATTATAACTTTATTTCCTTTTGCATGAGGATTCTCATCATTGATATTCTATACACGATGAATATATATAATATAGCTATATAATATATATAATATATAATATAGCTACTAAACAAGAAAAAAAAACTCGGCTAATAAACAAAGGGGAAAAAGGCACTGAACTGTTTTTTCTTCCCTTAATAACATATAAATATATTTTTCGTATTCAATCAATAAGATGAAGTTCTAAATCTTACATCCGTCTCTTAAACCTAATAAATATCAAACAAGTCTGTCAAACAACAACAGCAATGTGTGATTTCTTGGAAAGAATGCGGTTGGAGGCAGGGCTTAGTTGGCAAACAAATCTGAAGCCAATGTGGTGATCAGGTTTTGTGATGACGTCATCGCGGTGCCTCCTAGTGACTCAGCTCGGATTTGAAAGTCGACAAAGGCTATATGCATGCAAGTACAGCGCGGCACGCTCCCTCGCAACGGTATACTGAGGAAATTAATGGTGCAATTACAGTCGAGGTAATGATTATCCTTTCCCACGGCGAGCTAGTTGAACTACTCGAATCCGACGCTCCCGGGCGCCGGTGACGAAAAATTCGACTACTCGTGCAAAGGATAGCAGTCAAGCGCCGGTACCTTTCCTATTGAGCTCCGCTCTGGGATCGTGGAAAGCGCCGCTGTCCTCTCCCGCTGCTCCCAGCAACTCCCACCCACGCATCCTCTCGTCCTGTCCGTTCGCGCCGACTGTGCCGTGTAGGAGTGTACCTCCTGCACAGTGCAGTCGACGCGTCTTGCTAGGCCGGAGTCGTACGCTTCAGAGCGAGTACTGCTTTTGCAGCACCGCTCCTGCTGATTGTCCGCTCGGGTGACTTCGGGCGCGCCGATCGGGAAACTTCGGTCTCTCGAACGGTGTGCCTGGGCGGTCGGACGGACGGTCAGCAGATTATTTTTATATTCGTGTAGTGTTGTGTTGTTGTTGTCTGTATCCGTGTCCGTGTCCTTGTGGCGTACAAGTCACGAGACAGGAACTAATTGTCGTTTTTAGTACAAAAAACGGCAATTACGTCCATCTAGTGTTGTCCTTGTCTGTTATAACCGTCCCTGTCTAGGTCTCGCGAACCTCGTCCATACAAGTAGTGTCTTTGTCCGCACCCGAGGTCCCTTCAGGACATCGGGTGCCTGTAATTGTACTGTCTTGGGTGTAGGCTGCGACTCCGACTAGTCGGAATCACAGGCTGCACACCGTTAACTGGGTCCGCTTGGGTGCCATTTTGACTGACTATCCTAGATAGTATCAGTCAAAATACTACGGCAGTACTAAGCGGGCTCAGCCCCGCTATCACTGGCTGGCATGGCGGACCGGAAGGGAAGCCGTTCGCCACCAAAAAGCCCGACCCCACCCCGCAGAGCTCCAACTGCTGGCATGGAACCCCTTGCCCCCCGTAAAGGTAGGAAACCCGCTGCTCCCTTCGGAGGGAGGCAGATTATTGCTCGCGATACCCAGACTGGACACACCAGAACAGTGTCTCCGTCTGAATTTGGCCTTGCATCCGCGACCTCCTCGCCGTCTCCTAGCGATGGCAAGCTGATCGCAGCGGTGCTAGAGAAAATCGAGGCAATCGAAGCAGGCCCATCAGGCAGCGGCACTAGAATGCCTAAGCGTACTAATGCTTCAACGCTTTCATCTGAAGATAGCTTGGCCCACGAAAATAAGAAGCCACGCCAAAGAGCAAGCTCAGAAGGAAGCCTTGCATCTCCTAGCTCACAACTACTGCCGGAAAGGCAAAGCACGCCCCACGAAGCACCACAGGCCACGCATTATTATGCCTCGGAATCAAATGAAGATTTAGCCGACGCCAACTTAGAGGAAGTATTTCGCTCAGCCATCATTACGCAGCAAGACAATGCCTCCCATGGATCACAGGAGACATCCTACAGGCGCATCGTAAGCGCAGAGCGAAATACACAGCCAGACCTCACCCTGCCGAGCCAACAACCGCAAACGTCCTATGCAGACATGGCAGCCCACACCATTACACCAAGACGCCCAGAAAGGGCCCCAACACCACCAACTGCTGCTGCAGTGCAGGAAACTGCAATGAAGGGCTACCCACCCATCATTGCAGAAGTGCTACCTAACTGGACGCACCATTTTTCGGTGCTGCATGCCCATATAGGCCACGCACCGAATGCCCGACCGTTTAAGCAGGGAGTACGTTTTCTGCCACGCAGCCCGGAAGAATTCCGTGCTGTGCAGGCCTACCTTCGTGTCCTGGGCGAATCTGAACCCCGTCTGTCCTGGTATTGTTACTCCACAGAGGAGGAATTACCTACCAAGATAGCGGTAAGAGGCCTCCCGCTGGGAACAAGCGAAGAGGATGTCAAAGCCGCCTTTGAAAACATAGGCTACGCAGTGAGGCATGTCCGGCCAATAATATCACACAAAGGAAAGATGAGCTGCCTTTTCCACGTCCAACTAGAGCATCTTTCACAAGCAGAACTCACTAGGCTATACAGTATTGACGAATTACTGTATATGCCAGGGATAACCATAGAGGCGTGGAAGTCCATAAAAAGAGTAGCCCAGTGTCATAGATGCCAAGGGTTCGGGCATGCCTCCAACAACTGTCATCGTCCACAGAAATGCCTCAAGTGCGCAGGTGAACACACAGCCAGTGGCTGTACGGCCGCCTTACTATGCGCTAACTGTGGAAAAAATCATGCATCCAACGATAGGCGATGCACAGTATTCAGAAGAGAGGCGAGGAGGAAGGGCATACAACTTTCGGGAGCCCCTCCCCTCAGACCCGGACAATCAACTGTAATGCATCATCCATCGCAGCTAACTCAGGAAGAGGTGGCAGAGGGGTGGCAAGTTGCCGGTGCCCGCCACACCCGACCAAAGCCGCATCAACCCACCATACACGCTGCTACGGAAGCCCAAACAGCGTTAAATGCCCCGTTAATAAATTCACAAATGCCTACAACGTTAAACCCACCAGCAAACGCAGGCACCTCTAGGCCCAAGAAGAGGAAAAAACCGCGCTCCAAGAAAAAGAAGGCCTCCCAACCGCAAATTGCCCAAACAACAGGCTCACAACCTCCGTCGCGTAGCCATTCACCTGCTAATCGCCAAATTAACGCCAACCAACCTCCAAGAGAGAATGACACTGTTCGTACACAGTCGAACAGACAAACAAACAGCGCTCCAACCCGCCCAACGGTTCGTTTCACAACATATAGAACCACAGGATCGGCCCCGGCTGAAACGACCTCACGTGCAAGCACAAATAGAGCTCCCCCCCGCTCAAATGACCCAACAAGCGATCCAATTGCATATATAGTATGGATACTTGTAGAAATGATTCGTTCTATAGCCGCCGGGGTTGATATCTGGACGGCGGCTACAGACGCGCTCACGCAGATACTTATCCGACATGGACAGTAAGCTGCGTGCAATATACTGGAACCCCGGAGGGGTGTCATCAATGGCCCCCGCACTCAGAATACTCGCCCAGGAATACGACCCCCATATCATATTACTGGGCGAGACTAAACTAAATCCCAAAACACGCTTCCGCATCCCCAACTACCACATGTACCGCAGAGACCAGCTCACACCGCAAGGCCGAGGCATCAGAGGCACGGCAGTGCTGGTGCGCAGGGACTGTGTACATGAGGAGTTGAGTCACCTGCCATTTCAGTCGCTCTCCAACATAGGTGTGCGACTGAGGGTGGGTGGCGAGGAGGTGCGGATATTCGCGTGTTACCGCCCCCCAGGACCCACTATCCACAAGGAAGATTTTACCACGCTCTTCGCAGGAAATGAACCTACACTAGCGCTGGGTGATTTCAACGCAAAAAGCCCCCTATGGGGGTCGCGAGTCACAAACCCCGCAGGACGTTCCCTAAATTACTTGGCTGAAGAAAAAGGGTACGTTATAATGGGCCCCTCATCTCCAACACATGTGCCAACAAACCTTAGGCAGTCGGCTGATGTACTGGATATAGCAATTATTAACTTAGTGTCCCACGTTATAACGTTAGATGTCTTGTACTCAGCCGACACACAACATCTGCCGGTACTGGCCACGGTCGACATGGGCGCGCCGCACACAATAGAGCGCCCTGTACGCACCCGCGTCGACTGGGACGAGTATAGGAAATTACTCTCTGGATTCTCGCTCGATGGACAGCTATCCACCGCGGAAGAGGTAGAGGCGGCGGTCCTACACCTTACTAGCGCGTTACAAACCGCTAAAGAAACTGCCACGAAAACCAATATAACACCGCAAAGGCATTACAGCGACCTGCCGAGCGAAATTCAGAAGATGATTAAAGAAAAGAGAGCGCTACGTAAACTCTGGATGAGAACAAGATGCCCCCGCCTCAAAACGGAATTAAATAAGAAATCTGCACAGCTGTCGGAAAGGGTCAGTAAATGGCGCGGCGCGTCGTGGGAGACCCTAATAGACACGGTCGCTGAAAACCGCACCGGACTGTACGAACTCAACCGACAGCTAACCAATGCACGCCCTCCAATCTGCCCGCTGTACGACAGTGCGGGCAATAGAAAATATACAGCCTTAGAGAGAGCGGAGGTAATGGCAGATCATCTTGCCACAACCTTTCAGCCAAACCCTGTCCATCCAGAAGCCGACGCTGTCATCCGCGAACACCACACCCGCGTGGTGCACCGCGTGCAGGAATTTTTAAGAACCCCAGCGCCGCCGCTAACGGGGGATTTATTTGTTTCACCGGCTGAAGTGCGGAGACTCCTGAAGCGACTACCTAAACGGAAAGCACCGGGACCAGACGGAGTCACAAACTACATGCTACAGCAACTCCCACGAAGAGGGATAGTCGCACTCGCCCGCATCGCAAACGGCGTACTCCGCACCGCACACTTTCCGAGGTGCTGGTGTCCGGGTCGAGTCATTGTCCTCCCCAAGCCAGGCAAGGACCGCAGGTATCCCTCGAGTTATAGGCCCATAACACTCCTGGCGCACAGCTCCAAACTAGTAGAGCGTCTAGTGCTGTCCCGTCTCCGCCCCTACATAACGTTGAGGGACGAACAATATGGATTCAGGGGACAGCACTCGACGACTCTGCAACTAGTACGCGTTCTGCATTATCTTACAGACCATGCCAACCACGGCCGCACC
This sequence comes from Pyralis farinalis, assembly GCA_947507595.1. Lineage (NCBI taxonomy): Eukaryota > Metazoa > Arthropoda > Insecta > Lepidoptera > Pyralidae > Pyralis > Pyralis farinalis. The sequence goes on along the minus strand of OX382272.1, from coordinate 10,933,547 downwards.
TCGGTCGGAGTCTTCCTCGATATCGAGAAAGCCTTCGACCGGGTGTGGCACGAAGGTTTAATTTTCAAAATTATTGAACAAACCAACACGCCACCGCAGCTTGTGCGCCTTATAGCCTCATTTTTGAGCGGCAGGTCCTTTACTGTTAAGGTGGAGGACAGTGAATCGAGCTCCAGACCCATCACAGCAGGAGTCCCCCAAGGAAGTTGCCTGTCCCCTACGCTGTACGCGGTCTACACCAACGACATCCCGCTACTGCCCGAGGCGCAAAGGCGCGAGGGAGAACGGGATGTAATGTTGGCATTGTTCGCGGATGACAGCGCATATTTTACGGCATCTAGGAAGCCAGTGATCGCGGCTAGGCGGCTGCAGAGGCTGCTGGACGTGCTCCCTCACTGGTTCGATCTGTGGCGACTGAAGGTCAACGTGGATAAGACCATCGCGCTACAGGTCGGACAGAGACGCGTCCCGCCGCCACTGCAACTGCAAGGTCAACCTATTGCGTGGGAGAGCAGTGTGCGCTACCTAGGTGTAAACATCGACCGTTCATTAAGTATGGTAGCCAATGTTAACAACTTAACAACTAGCGCTAAGGCAGCCCGAGGCGCACTACGGCCGGTCTTAAATTCTCGATTACCACTACGCACTAAAGTCGGAATTTACAAAACTTACGTGCGCAGTAAATTAACCTACGCGGCACCAGCTTGGTACGCACTCTGCTCGCCCACGCAAAGGAACAGACTTCAAGTCGTCCAAAATGTGGCCCTGAGGATGTGTGTAAACGCAGGACGGTACGTAGCGAACGAAACAATAGCCCGCGGGATCCGTATACAAACGGTGCACGAGTTCATAGTCGAGTTAACTCGTAAATTATTCGATCGCGCGGACAACTCCAGCTACGCACACCTCAGAGGCCTAGCGCCACTTCACACTAGACCCCCGGATGGGAAGCGAGACGGTCCTCGCGATCTCCTCAAAAAATAGAGTGTTTACAAACACAATGACCTAAAAACATGAAAACTAAACGTTAAAACTAAAGCTTAAAACTATTAGTACATCACGTGACATTTGTTGTTGTTCTGTCTCAATGAATTGTACTGCACTATCTCCTTCTAAAAAACGACAACTGTCTCGCTTTAGTATTACTTTGTCTCATCTTAGTAGCTCTCGTGGCTCCCTCTATAGGAAGTACGGTTACGCTGGGATACTACATACTTCTTAAATATTGCTGTCCATGTATATATGTACGTACTATATACATTACCTATATACATTACGTATATACTACGTACATACTGCATACTTATAACCAAGAAATGAAAATGCTTTAAATCAAAACTCACATACATTTATTTACTTATAAATACACATACATATAACAGACTGACTACTTAATGAAACCTCTCTCCCGGCTCCGTTGTAGCTCTGTACAACATTATATGCTATGTATATACACGTATATATGTATAAGTTTATGTATATATATATATGTGCATATATGTTTATATGTTATCTATGTTAACTAATTTGCTTATTTCCAGTTTGAGTGAGTGCATGCATATGGCACAGTCATATGCATGTACACACCAATACTTCGTGTACGACTTCAGCCGCTGGAGTCAGCGGGCGGGTGTGTGTGTCAAACAGCCATAGACTGTTTTACACATACACCATCCACTTCTAGTTGACTCTAGTGACAGAAACACCGGGTTTAGTCTTCGTTTTGGGACCGGACCGGCGTGTGCAGGCGGCTTACACTTGAAAAGGTGCTGTCGCGCACCCACGCCGGCCCAAGCAACATCGATAGTGTGAATACAACACCTGATGGCCGGCGGCCGCCTGGGTGAGCCGATCTCCGCGGGTCCACTCTGGCTAAGTTAACATAGCGTGTGGGCCCGCGGGGCGAACGCTTACAACTGGACGAACCGCTTGCCATCAGGTGGCGTAAACACACGGGTTGGTACAGTCGGGTGCAGCAACGGAATACCGCGTAGCCGCTCCCGGTCATGCCTCTCTCCCGGGATCCAGTCTTGCTATGGTAATCTAGTGTCTGGATCCCGAGGGAGGGAGCGTGCTGGTGGGGCGGAGACGTAGGACCCGGGTGTTGCAGCCCTCAGTTCAGCATCGTCGTTCTTCGCTGTCCCTGGAAAAGAAGAAAATAATGTCATTAAAATTTTTCTCATGTACAAGTTACATATATCTATCTCCCTCGCACTGCTATACAGCACGACTCTTCTCGACAGGCACGTATGTGTCTAAGGCGACATTATCACGCAAAACTCCACTAGCACTGAATTAATTACACGGGGGTGGCTACGCCCCCGGAGCCCTACCCGAGTAAAGAGCGTAAGCTCGAGACTCGTAGCACATTCATGTATGACCCGTGATGATGATGGTAATGATGATCAACAGCCCATTATGACGGTCTTTTATGACGAAGTGCGTCTTATATTATCGTACTGATTACTTTAAAGATAATTTAGCGTCAGCGATATTGTTTTATCTGAAGGTAATATGATAAGCTATGAATGTTAAAGAAGTCCGTCTTGTGGCACACGGTTCTGTTCTCTCTGCCTATTCCGTAAATGACTGGCGTGAAGATATAGATAGTTAAAGGGTAACAGTTGGAAAAGAGAGGTAGGTGATAGCAGTATTCATACTGGGCCAGTAGCTCAGCCTTACAGAAAACCGTAGCCAAATACTGTTATTTAGCCAAGGAAGACCCTCTAGAGATCTATTTCTCTAGAAGGTGTATGTGGTTATTGTGCTCCTGCGAGTGAGTAAGGTCAACAAGAGTTTCATAAGGAGGTGCTGCCGTTATAGCTATTGCAAGCCCATTACCTGACAGTAACCACTTTACATCCGTACCGTACGCTTGCTAGTAGTATAAAAATCTTTCGGTCACTAACTAAAAATTGGTCACTCTATTTAAAAAAAACTTTTAGTTATTAATTAAATTGATGATTTTGTAATGATCGACTTGACTCTATCTTGTAATAATTTTATTATGAATAACTGATTACTTTATTAATAAAACGTTTATGCAATGTAATCGAACGTAATGTGAGTTAAATTGCAATAATTTGTTTACTTATGTCTTGAAAAGGTGAAATAAAAAATCTTTTCAGTAACTTGTAGAAACTGCGTAAAATTTGGTGATACCTACTAAATAGTTATTTTAATAAGTGATACGAAAATAAAACATTTAAGGTTAAAAAGTGAAATCAACTTCATTGAAGATATTCATCTTAACTAGTAACTAGCAACGACGTAAACGTTCAATCGACATAAACGAAATACTTGCCGACATTTAGAATACTTTTTATAAAATTATTTTATATGACTTGCTACTTAGACATTTTCTTAAACAATAATCAAAATCTAATTATAAACAACGATGTCTTCCACGATTAAAACATGGCCAGTAAAAAAAAGTGATCTAAGTTTTTTTAATTACTTATTAAAAATTCTTCTAAAAAATTACATTAAATACCCTCGGATCTACTTTATTGAAATACATTTTAAAAAGTCTAAATCAGTTTACGAAATATCTGTGACCATACATTAAAATCTATGCAAAGAAAAATAGAGCCTATAAAGTCTATTAAAAATTCTATTTCAAAACCCCTGTATGAATGACAATCATTAAGAAAATGTACGGCCTTGCCAGCGGGCTCTATGGCCTTATGTCTAGCATACTATTATCGAAGTCGTAAACCACGATATTTTTATTTACACAAAACGGTAGGTATAGCTTGTTGCTGTATAATTACAAATGTCTCTTTGGAGCTTTAACAAGCGTGCAATGTATTTTAACTAATCCAAAAACTCACTTATATGCCTTTAAGGCAAGAAAACTTTGTATCGATGCGGCGATGTAAGCAACAAACGGATGTGCGTTTTGGAAACTAGATTTGGTAGGCGTGTTTATTATGACTCACTTCAATATGTTCCTTAGCGACATTTTTTATTAAACAGAAATAAATTCTTTCGACGGTTGATATTGAAACTAAGCAAATATTAGCTCGTTAATAATAATTCGAGTCGTGTTTTAGTTTTTTAGGAGAGTTATCAAAGAGCGTATCAAAGAGCACGTCTTGGGAAGGACACCACCACACAGAAAACCGCGGCCAAATAGACACTTCCTGGCGAGTTGTCGTATTCCTGCGACTGAGTGAGGTTACCAGTAAGCTCCTCAAAAGTTGTCGTGTTAGCAGCAGAGGTGGCATCGCGCTAGCTAGATACCTATATTCCATGTATTTCAAACTTCATAGGCTACGGAATCCACTTTACATCATGTGGGCCATATAATTTTATGGCTATCGACGTTGTATAAAAGAAATTAGTTTCGAAAGTACACATATTTAAAAGTTAATATACTCGTAATATATTAACTTTTAAACATGTATACCTACTAGTTACAATTATGTAAGTTATACATCTGATACAGAGAGAACTGAAATAGTCAAATTACCTACTCGTAATAACAATATTTTTTTTCTAGTATAACTTCGATTTTTAGGGTTCCGTACCCAAAGAGTAAAACGGAACCCTATTACTGAGGCTCCGCTGTCCGTCCCTCCGTCCGTCCGTCTGTCACCAGGCTGTATCTCATGAACCGTGACAGTTAGACAGTTGAAATTTTTACAGATGATGTATTTCTGTTGCCGCTATAACAACAAATACTAAAAAGTAGAATAAAATAAATATTTAAGGGGGCTCCCATACAACAAACGTGATTTTTTTGCTCATTTTTGCTCGATATTGATAACGGCAACAGGTAGACGCTTGAAACATTCTCAGAATATTTATTTATATATTCACTTTACGAACAAATAATTAAATTAAAATAAAACAAATATTTAAGGGGGGCTCCCAAACAACAAACGTATTTTTTTTGCCGTTTTTATAGATTATGGTACGGAACCCTTCGTGTGCGAGTCCGACTCGCACTTGGCCGATTTTTTTCTTACTTAATATATCGCAAGCGTTAATAGGCTACGGTACCCCCTTTACATCAGGTGGGCCGTATGCTTGTATGCGTTCCCAACGTAGTATAAAAAAAATATGTACCATATTTTGTGGTCAACAAAATTTAAATACTAGTGGTAGTAGTCTCCCTTTTTCTCTATTTACGAACGGGTTTGACAATAAGTACATTTTATACCTAGGTTTATTAATTGTTAATAAGTGTGCACCTATAACAACTTTCTACATATTGATATACAATACAGCTTTCCTAAATAATTAAATTTGACAGTTATAATATTAGTGTAATTACTGAAAATAAATTTTGAATGGTATTTTAATTCGTTTTAGATTCTGTCTATATATCTATAGTTATATGATATGCATTTTGTGTTGTGATACTGCATGCAATTTGGTTTTAACCGAAAATAAAAAAAAACAAGAATTTGTTCTTTATTTGCTTAACTTGTGTAGATAGTAGATTTTAATTTTAGCTTACTATTTTCATTTCTAAGCAAATTCCACCACTAACCAATCTCTCTCTGTTTGTATATCGTAACTTGATCCGGTTTCAATACGGCTTCAGCGTAGTCTAACGTTCTCTTTTGGATACCAATAGGAAAACATTGGGACTTTTGTAAGATCACTTTCAGGTTCATCTGTCCTAGTGTCTGCCTGTCTATATTTGTTCAAGAACTTGATTGAAAGAGTCGAGGTTCATATAAATTGTTATTTTATCTATTCTTGTATTCTCCACGTGTGTGTTAATACCTCTAACAAGTATCTAGTTCTGATATTGCTTACGCGTTGCATTAGCACTTTGAGATAAGTATGCAATTTTAGCCGTACAGAGTGCTACAAATACTTACCTGCCTCATCCAATATATTCATAATTATATCAGACGCTAGTTAGTCCATTGTAACAGGCATGTCTTGGAGTATATTTCTTTGTTGCGCGAGCGCACCCGACACCGTGAGTCAGCGGGGCGGTGCCGAGGGCGCTACGCCCGGGCCCGCCCCTCGCCCCGCCCAACCAGCCATTATTTTGCCGCGCTTTTTTTTCAAACCACGTCGCGTCACTTTAATGTGTTGCCAAACAGTGGTGTAGTCACGTCAATGACTTGGTTATTAAACAAGCAATCATCAGTATAGTGATTGGTGATACCCTCTGTTGATCTGCGGAGAGTTTTTTTCTCACGGTATCAGAAGCCTGATAGAAAAAGGCAATAATGTATTTGTGAAGAACTTGCCGGTCATGTGAGTATCTTTGTAACTGTAATTATTTAGATTTTTTTAAATCGTAACAAGGCGATGGCTGTGAATAGATTTTATTCATAGTTAGGTATTACATAGATTTTAACATGTTTGTGTTGTTTTCCCTTTTATTAGCACTACCAACCATTTATAATAAGTCTGCGCAGTTAAGCTATATAATTAAAGACAACCATATTTTACAAATTTATTTTTTCATTTCATTCCTTATTATAGGTACATCAGTTGTCGTATATTTCTTAAGAGCTCTTTATCAACCTTTAAACCTTCTAAATGTATTTAAGTACTTACGACAATCTTTAGAATGAAAACCAACCTTATTTAGGTACATATGACGCATCCTGCTCACAAACATAGTTCTGGTGGTAAATATATAGGGCAAAGTTATCACTTTGATTTAATTTATTTACCTAATTAGTATCAATCCGACTGGGTATACACCGTACAAAATATCAAACAGCTAAAGAATGCGGTAATCGCTTCTTATCGAGCGACTTCATAGTAAAGATATGACAGAAGAAAATTCCAAAATTCGTATAGGATGTATATACGAGTACGTACCTTTCTTTATCCCATTTTTTTTGCTAATAACAGGTCATGTTTTAATAAACTTATTGATACTGTTACAAAGTGAAATTTTGTTTTACCTAAGTATTTATAAAAAAATATCATATACCTATAATATCATATCGTTCTTAAATACAAAGAAATGGGACCCCCTGTTACAGGTATTTTATACTTACTATCAGGTCCCCACACAAATTGTAAACTGCAACTTGTTTTTACCGTAATAATCGATTTCTATTTATTTATATATGTACCTAATTAGAAGTGTGACCGTGCGACATCCCAATCCAATGAAATACAATTATGGACCAAAACTATATCGATGAGCTTATTAGGGTATAATGCCAATCCGTCTCCGTCGGTGTGAATAATAATGCATGTGACGGTGGAGCCCGGTGAGTCAAAGAGAGCAAAATGCCCTGTAAGCCAACGAAATATGAGAAGTGTACTACGTACTGATAGATAAAATGAACGAGATTTGCCTTGCATATGACAGACTAAACGGAAGGCAGAGAGTAGACGACTACGATTATCCTTCATGTTGGCTCTGTGGTCCTGGGTGAACGAGGCGTACGTTTCCGGGAGGACAGGAACTCGAGAAGTTTTAGGAGACCATAAGAGATAATCTAGATTCGGCATGAAAGGACAATCATGACAAAAAGGTGACTAATGCAATACCAATCAAACTTTATTAACCACAAAATAAGGATTTTTACCCTAATCCTTATTTTGTTGTCTATAGGTATAATATAATTTGTAAATAGTGGGACCAAGCTAAACAGTTGCGAGATTGTTCTTAGTCCAAACAGAAATAGGAGAGTCAATAGTGTAGGTAAGCTAATTTTAGACGTACTACCTAAGTGTATATGGAACGAAACCTCCTTGTGTAGATACTATTCCATCAGAATGATTACAAAACGTCCGATTGATTTGGTTCTAATACATAAACTCCGTATTTAATTATGGATATAGAGATCACACTCTTGTAACCAACTACAATCTGGTGATAAGCTAGTTTTATGGCCTTTTCAAGAAGCGGATAAGAAGCAAAGATGAAAAGGTGGAAAAGTACATACGTCTGTAGATACGTCTAGTTAGAACCCGAGCCTATTGCAACACAAATGTAGACGATGACAGGAATGTTTTAGGAGAAAGTATGTTGGATAGTGTGAAAGAAGCATGTGAATGTCAAAAGATCATTCAATGATGACGCTTGCATCTGTGATAGTATGAGAAAAAAAAGAATGAAATAATAACTCTGAATGAGGAAGAGAGTCTAAGTTTTCGGAGGGAGGTAAACAAGTAACAAAGTGATTCGTCACCATCCGGCACGGATAGGATAAAGTCTAGAAATAATATTTTTATTTACACTCTAGAAGCAATAGAACATTGCAGTGAATATTTTGGAGGAATGTTTTATTATATTCAATAAGCTGATCCTATGAATGAATCTGTAACTGACTCCGCAGTGTCAGATGTCACTGTGGATGAAATATGGTTTTAACTATGGTGATTAAACTAGCGGTAAGTATCTACGACCGGAACGCCTTTTTGAGAGTTCTTGAGTAAATTATGATGAAATCCAGTAAAATCTGATGGAAAACTTTGGGAAGAACATGGTAGATATCAAAATGTAAAGGGATGTAATGATCATGTTTTCAGACTACGCAACATTGTGGAGAAGCATCTGGCTGTGTATCAGAAGGCTTCGATCTTGACAAAAGTTACTGAATTGTGCGAAAGGATCTTAAGGCCATTTTGCCTGGATATGGGATAGAAGGTGCCCTGATCCGTACTTTACAGTCCACTTATGAGGAAACGGCAATAATATTGGTTTGGCAATAATATTGGTGTCAGAAAGTGTTTGCTGTAGGGAACGACTTTCATCCTGTATTTGGGTACCTAGTTGTATGCAGAAAATAATATCACGTAAGATGGCAAAGTGGTGAATTGTCAGTTTTATGCAACAATGCCGTATTAGCAGAGTTGTAATCTAGTGAAACAAAGATTGAAAATGCATATATGAGGAAAGACTTGCATTTCAATGAGACGAAAACCAAAATAATGCAAGCGAAGAAACCATAACGAACGCAAGGATTATGATCGATGATCTGGTGTTGGAGCCAGTGAATGAGATTGAGAAAGTGTTTTTTGCAGAGATGAAAGGTACACTGCTGACGTCGATAGACGAGTGAGAGCAGGGAGTTTTTTGTTGTAAGTACTTGCGTTGGTATTGGGATAATTTTTAACAAGCTCCTAACTCTCAATTTGACGAAATTTAATGGTCAGGTACATATAGGAACTTGATTTGTATTTTAGAACAATTTTAACACAATACTCAAAGTACTTACACAAAAAATTATAAAATAGTGACTGTAGCTAGCAAGTTCAATATAAATATTTTGAAAGCTAATTAACATTCTCAAGAACATTTTTTTTCGATGATCGTTATATAGACAAACATATAAGCAAAACCATATGATATTTATAAAATATATGAAAAACTCACCAATACAGATCATAATTCCAGCCATTGAATTTTCATTAAACACTAAAACTTTCCACTTATCAAGAAGAGATACTATCATAATGAAAAATTCAGCATTTTCAAAATACGTCAAATTTATCATAACCCAAAATAGCATAAACATATAATTATAACCCCGTTGACATTACTAACGAATTTAAAAATAAATCAATATATGTTATTAATAACCCTTCGAAAGCGCGCGAAAATTTTTGCTGCCGGGGCGAAGCGATGAGCGGCGCTACCTGCCATTCAATTTTTTTCATTCGAACCATAACCTTGCCAACAAATGTTTAATTGAATCTGCCCTACATGGTACAGAAAATGGCAGATAGAGTACTATTTGCTGATGATACCTCTCTAAATTTTAATGTGGCCCGCCGAAGTTTTGTCATCAGAAATCTCATTCATTCATTCATTTATTCATTCATTTATTTTGTGAACATAGGTGAGTGTTGATGTACAAAAATGGGTAGGATTCTCTATGTCCCGCCAATGGGCATACAAAATTAATTTTACAACAAATAATCTACATGCAATTGTCATTAATATGGTATTAAAAACAAATTCTAATTTAAATACAACGCTTTCAAAATTACATTTATGATGTTAAATTACATTTATTATAATGTCAATATGTCAATATATGTCAATTTAATCATATCTTGAAGAGCTCACAATGCTTTATCAGTCAAATATTCATCCAAAGTGTAATACGATTTTTGAACTAACAGATCATGGAGTTTCCTTTTAAAGGCATTCATTATTGGCTCTTCTCGTATGGATTTTGGTAACTTGTTGTAAATTTGTGGAGCCCTGCAGAATATACTTTTGTTTAAGAGAGCCGTTCTCGAAGGTACCGTACGTAACCTATCCAGTAGACGAGCACGCGTGTGGAACTCAAACAGTTCCTGGTTGTATTTTACGAACTTAGCACTTTCTAGAATGTATAAGCATGGCAAGGTTAGAATCTTTAGTTTAACAAAGTATGGTTTACATGAATCCATTTTGCGTAGGTTGCAAATTGCTCTAATGCAACGCTTTTGTCCTCTGAAAGCAAGCATTCTATCTATGGAATTTCCCCAGAATATTACACCGTATCTGAGTATTGATGCAACGTACCCGTGATAGACAGTTAACAATGCCGATTCATTTACAGTTTTCCTTAGATTATGCAAGGCATAGGAAAATTTATTTAATTTTGAGCGTAGATTTTGTATATGTATTTTCCAGTTAAGTTTGTTGTCGATTTCAAGTCCTAGAAATTTTGTATTATCCGTGTGGTAAATTTTATTATTTAAATAATTAATGTCAAGTTCTTTAATGTCAATAGGTTTTTGTCCGAAGTTCATAATTTTGGTTTTATCTAAATTTATTTTTAAATTATTCTCGTTAAACCATTGTATTATTTCAATCAATGTATGATTTATATTATTTTGAAGCGTAGGATAGTTATTTTCAGTGAACAGAACTGTGCTGTCATCGGCAAATAGCGTCATGTCATATTCCGTTACTGTAGGCAAACCGTTTATGTAGATTAGAAACAATAAAGGTCCCAAAACGCTCCCTTGTGGTACACCATATTTTACGAGTCTAATATTGGATTAATAGATTCAGGCGTTACTTTGCGAAAGTCAAATCTACACGCAATTTGATCCAACCTGCCTTGCGTGCTTCCGCCACCAATTAGTTCATGCGGCCTAGCGCCGGCCGGCACCCACCCACTACTGTTAGTACTTGGTACATGCCGACGCTGCCATGGCTGCTCCGGTAGTCTCTGCTTCGGCTGCTGCGGTCGTCCGTCATCTGGAACAGAATCCGCATGCCCCCACCACCACCGTCGCTGCCACGACTGGCCTGGTCGTCGCTGCGACACGTGTTTCGCCTCTCCACGAGGCATCATCAGGCGTTGTACTTGTAGCATGTTATTCTTACGATTAACGTCTACAACGCCTGATGATGCCTCGTGGAGAGGCGAAACACGTGTCGCAGCGACGACCAGGCCAGTCGTGGCAGCGACGGTGGTGGTGGGGGCATGCGGATTCTGTTCCAGATGACGGACGACCGCAGCAGCCGAAGCAGAGACTACCGGAGCAGCCATGGCAGCGTCGGCATGTACCAAGTACTAACAGTAGTGGGTGGGTGCCGGCCGGCGCTAGGCCGCATGAACTAATTGGTGGCGGAAGCACGCAAGGCAGGTTGGATCAAATTGCGTGTAATATTGGATTGATATATGATGTCATTTTTAGTTTTCGGATTAAGTCTATTAATTTGTGTTAGTTGTCGTCTCCCTGTTAGATATGATTTTATTAGTCTATGTGCATTACCTCTTACTCCATATGCGTATAACTTGTTTAACAGAATAGTATGATCAACATGGTCGAAGGCTTTGGTCATGTCCATAAACATTGCTACAGCAGGACACCGGCGATCAATACTAGTATATACTTTGAGCAAGAAATTGTACATTGCTAGGTTAATTGACATGTTTTTCCTAAAACCGTATTGTTGCTTAACTAGAATTTTGTTTGATTCAAAGAAAGAGTAGAGTTTATTATAAATTTCTTTTTCGAATATTTTAGCAAATATCGAAATCAATGCTATTGGTCTATAGTTACTAATAATTTCCCTACTTTCCTTCTTAAATACTGGTTTTATAATAAATATTTTAAGTTTTTCTGGAAAATCACCAGTTTCAATACATAAATTGAGTATATAGCTTAAGATAGGCGATATCACTACAGCAACATCCTTTATGACCATCGTAATTATGTCGTCATAGCCGGCGCTAGAAGTATTATTTAGAGAACGGATCATTTTGTATATGTCACGTGGGATAGATGGAGATATAAAAATTGAATTTAAATTGTTTTGTATGTTATGTCTATTACTATAATTAATATTGTTCGGTTTGACTTCATCAATGAAATAATTATTAATAAAGTGTTGGCTATTTCTATAGGGTTGTCAATTAATTGCCCATTTACAATTATTTCTTTAATATTTTCTCTTGGTTGCTTATGTCTTGTCTTATTTATTATATTCCACGTTGCCCTAGTCTTATTTGTGCTGTTTTTGATGTAATAATCATTCTGCGATTTTTGTGTTAATTTTAGTATTAATTTATATCGTTTCGCATATGTCTTATATTTAAATTTATTGCTTTCACTTGGACAAGTCCGATATTGCCACAATAGTTCTCGCTTAACTTTACTGCATCGTCTAATACCTCGACTTATCCACTTGGGCTTTTTGTTACAGTTTATCTTACGTTTTGTAATGGGAAAACATAAATCATAAATTAGTCTAAACAAGTCATGAAAGCGGTTGAATGCTTCATTAGGATCATTTGTCTCGTATACATCATTAAAACTAAGCTGTTTTAGGTATTTAATAGATTTAGTTCTGTTTTCTATTGAGTAATCCCGTCTTTTTATAAACCAATATTTCAGCAAACAGCTTGCTTCTACAGGACACTTCAAATACTGTGCAGTATGATCCGAAATACCAAACTCTAACACTTCACTCTTGCACCCTTTGATGTTGTGTGCAAAATTATCAATGCACGTGCCTGATTTAAGTCGTGTTGGTTGCTTAATTTGGCAATGAAGCTTGTGACTGGATAGTAGACTCAAAAATTCAGTGGAATATTTAGTAGATTTTAATATATCTATGTTAAAATCTCCGCATAAGACAACTTTTTGTTGTTTTAGAAGAAATTTGGTTAATATTTTATCTAGTTGGCAGAAAAATGTTTCAAAGGACTAAAGGACTTTCTCAAGTTGTGGAATGAACTCCCAGTGGAAGTTTTTCCAAAGAACTACAGCATGGGGTTCTGCAAGAAATACGTGAAGAAATTACATAGTGGTACATAAAAAAAATCAAAAATACTAATTCTAGCAAAAATAGTATATTTCTTTCTCCGACCATACCCAAAGTTATTTTCAAAATTACCACGTCACACACTTAAAAATACAAACACTACTGGATATGACGAAATACCAACAATGTTACTAAAAATCCATGTACTATGGGTTAGTTTAATAAATCTATCTTTTGAATAATATTTATTCCTTTAAAAAAATGTTAATTAAACCTCTATTAAAAAGGAAAAATAGTGAAATTAATAAATATACATAACTAACGCTTAGCGCAGTAATGTCAAAATGTATGAAAACCATAGTACGCCCCAGGTTGATATCTTCTTGTCAATGAGATCAAATAGCAACAACATGACTATAAGAAAAATAAATCTACTACACAACATTAATTCAAAATGCTCTAAGAATCGAACACATATATGTGTTGTATATTTAGATGCAAGTAAGGCCTTTCTTACCATCGATGATAATAGATAGTTAAACAAATTAGACCATTGGTTTTAATTTAATTAAAAATGAACTAGATGTGACCTAATTGGTAAAATAGAAGGATCAGTTCACAATAAAAATGAGTAGTAAAGTAGACAAGTTCGGTGCTCCGCAAGGTAGTACATTTGGACCACTATTTATTTAATATATAAATATAAATAATATACATTACGGACCTTTCAGAAGCAACTAAATATCAATGCGTATTATTATTAGAACTGCCCATCTGGAGTTTAATCAGCTTAGCAGCAAAAGTTTATAGAAAGATAGAATAAGGGTGAAATCCGATGGAACGCTGTGGGAGGCATAGGGAGGATTCCATAATGGAAGGGGATGTCCGGATCAAGTTTTCTCGATCTGCAATATCGTGGAGAAGCATCTGGCCATAGACCAGAAGGTTTTCTGCTGTTTTGTGGATATTGAGAAAGCATTTGATAAGGTTGTGCGAACGAAAATGTGGTATATACTGCCGGAATTTGGGATTGACGGTTCACTGCTCCGTGCTGTGTCGTCCACTTGCAAGGATTGCTCAGCATGTATGCGGCTAGATAGTAGCATGTCACCCTGGTTTGAAAAAAATTGGTAAAAGTGGTAAAATTGGTGTTAAACAGGCTTGAATGCTTTCTGCTAGGCTATTTATTCCGTATCTCGAAATTTGTATGCAGAGAATAAGGTCATCGAATGTAGGATTACGCATGGGTGACCTAGTGGTGAACTGTCTGCTGTATGCAGACGATGCCGTGATATTAACAGACTCACCATGAAACCAGAACCAATGTAAGGATTACGGTTGATAATGAAGTGTTGGAACAAGTGGTGAAATTGTATATCTTGGATGCGCTTTCATCAGGGATGAAAGGTACACCGCTAATGTGGAATGACGAGTGAATGCTGAGAATAATGTGCATGGAGCCATAGGAAACCTTCTTGGCAGTAAAAACTTGAGACAGAAGGCACAGCTCGATATACACAATGCCGTGCTTATCCTAATGTTTAATTATGGAAGTGAGTGGTGGGTATGGCAGAGAAAGCATGAATGTAGGAAAAATGCGGTCGAAATGCGAGCGTTGCGCGAAATTTATGGCGTAACGCTTGTTGATCGTATTCGCAAAGATGATGATGACGCAGAATAGGTCTGAAAGAGAGCGTCTGTGTTAAAATAAGAAGAGGCATCCTCCGTTGGTTCGGACATGTAGAAAGTATACAAGATGAAAGAATGACGAAGCAGATATACAACGCAAAAATGCAAGGATGTAGGAACTGAGTAAGGCCAAGACTTACCTACCATGACCAAATTGGTCGTGTGCTATCGGAAAGTGACGTCAGGAGAAGCCAGCGAGCGTGCATGAGAAGGGTAATGCATGTGAAAGAAGCAATTGAGGTGTGTAACGATCGGGTCACGTGGCGTTCGGTTCTCTCTGCCTATCCCGCAATGGATTTGGCGTGAAGCTATAGATAGATAAAAAACATGAATTTCATATAATGGTAGGTGAATGACTCCGACACAAAATTAGCTAGGGGTTTTTTCGCAACGGTAGCATTCAAAAAGTAAATTAAATGACCTGCTTTGGGTTTCAGGTGTTGCTATATCTTATATACCTGGTTTATGTTTATGAACAGGTAATTGGGCGAGTTCACTTACCGTTTCCGGCCCGAGTGCTCGTTAAATAACTAGGTACTTGTAGTATGAGCGAATCCCGATATATATATATATATATATATATCAATAGTAAAATTATAAAGAGGGAGTGCTATTTGAGTGACTCATCGACGTACAAACCTAACTATATAAGTCAGAAACACGATACGGAATTTGAGTAGACGGGCCGACCATATAAAAGCTGCTGAGACCTTTCTGCGTTAGCAATAGAGGTAGCAAGGCGAGACCAATACTGTTTGTATTGTGTTTATAGGCTACGGTAACAACTTTACATCAGGAGGACCGTACGTTTTAAAGTTGACGTTGTTTAAAAAAGTACGCAACTCCTAGTCCAAGTCCATCTCCTAGTACGTCACGTAGATACATCTAATGTGGAATGAAACGCGTTTGAAAGATAGAACATTAGTCAAAAGCAATATTACTAAAACGATATTCGTCACTGGTCCACCAGCTAGACAAATGGCGCACATTTCTCGCATTCCAATCGTTCCAATTAACTAAATCGCCCGACACTTGCAACAACAGTGGTA
This sequence comes from Pyralis farinalis, assembly GCA_947507595.1. Classification (NCBI taxonomy): domain Eukaryota; kingdom Metazoa; phylum Arthropoda; class Insecta; order Lepidoptera; family Pyralidae; genus Pyralis; species Pyralis farinalis. The sequence goes on along the minus strand of OX382272.1, from coordinate 10,917,653 downwards.
TCACTTGGCCATTGTCATGCTGTAAAATTTCTTTACACCCTTTTAACAAAGGTCCATGCTGTAGCATATGTAGTAGAACGGGCCGTTCGTGTAGGATAAACATGTTAGAGTAACTTATCATATTTTAGGCATAATGAGGTTAAACCGGATCCGGATTTATGGCCTGGATAAGCTGATGCAGTATCGCCATATCCTGTGGGATTAAAGGGTATATCACATATGTTTGCTAAATTATCAGCATTATCTTCATTTTATGAGGAATTAGGTTCCGGTTTCGAGGGTGCGATGTAATAAATGGTTATATTTTAACAATTTGCTCTGAAATAATTATTAAACATTATATACAGATACGGGATAAAAAGCATTAAGATAATTATGAGTTATTTGCTCAATAACGAGCCTTTGCTTTCTAAATAATCCATGCATCGCATCGCATGCAATTCTGCTATCATCTGGGTATATACAGATATAAGTAATTGTCGAACACTTTACTGTATCACAAGGATATTCATGAATAATAAAAAAAATCGGCCAAGTGCGAGTCGGACTCGCGCACGAAGGGTTCCGTACCATTATCTATAAAAACGGCAAAAAAATCACGTTTGTTGTATGGGAGCCCCCTTTAATATTTGTTTTATTTTAATTTAATTATTTATTCTTAAAGTAAATATATAACTAAATATTCTGTGAATATTTCAAGCGTCTACCTGTTGCCGTTATCAATATCGAGTAAAAAAAATCGGCCAAGTGCGAGTCGGACTCGCGCACGAAGGGTTCCGTACCATTATCTATAAAAACGGCAAAAAAATCACGTTTGTTGTATGGGAGTCCCCCTTAAATATTTATTTTATTTTAATTTAATTATTTATTCTTAAAGTTAATATATAACTAAATATTCTGTGAATATTTCAAGCGTCTACCTGTTGCCGTTATCAATATCGAGCAAAAAAATCACGTTTGTTGTATGGGAGCCCCCTTAAATATTTATTTTATTCTATTTTTTAGTATTTGTTGTTATAGCGGCAACAGAAATACATCATCTGTGAAAATTTCAACTGTCTAACTATCACGGTTCATGAGATACAGCCTGGTGACAGACGGACGGACGGACGGACAGCGGAGCCTCAGTAATAGGGTTCCGTTTTACCCTTTGGGTACGGAACCCTAAAAAGATATGATTCTGATAGATTGGAGACAGAAATACCCGACACCGAAATCTATAATGAATATTTTTCTGTATATAACATCGGAAGACATGGAAGCATAAGACCAGAGGGACTTACCAGACTTTGTACAAAAGTCGCCTGCGTGGTGGGTACTTCTGTCTCAACTATTAGGGTTCCGTACCCAAAGGGTAAAACGGAACCCTATTACTGAGGCTCCGCTGTCCGTCCGTCCGTCCGTCTGTCACCAGGCTGTATCTCATGAACCGTGATAGTTAGACAGTTGAAATTTTCACAGATGATGTATTTCTGTTGCCGCTATAACAACAAATACTAAAAAATAGAATAAAATGAATATTTAAGGGGGCTCCCATACAACAAACGTGATTTTTTTGCCGTTTTTATAGATAATGGTACGGAACCCTTCGTGCGCGAGTCCAACTCGCACTTGGCCGATTTTTACTATCGCTAAGCAGCTATATTTATATAGCTGTGTTCCGGTTTGAAGGGTGCGATATGGCAGAGACATTACTGGGTACTATGACAAAACATCTTTAGATCACAAGATTGGCAGCACGCGAGTAACATCCCCGTGGTGTTGCGAGCGTCAATAGGCTGCAGTGACCGCTTACCATCCAATGCGGGCCGCATGCTTGTTTGCCAATCTAGTTTCATAAAAAAAATCTTAGCTAGCTGTCTACGGCCTTTCCTCGTACTACTATGAAGCTAGAACTCGTACTAGAATTAGTAACTCGTACTTAGGGACATTGTTGGAGTCTTGTGCAACCGCAATGACAGGGGTTATTTCTAATGAAAGCTACATTCCCAATAGCCTAGAGGCTGCTGCTGAAGCTACAAAAACTAAAGCAACTGAGGCTCTCAAGAAAGTGAGACCCGAGACATGGACCAGTGCAAGTGTTACAACATAATTAATGAAAGCCTTAATGGCTCTGAATTAAAATGTAAACTTAATGCTTCTTCGGGGTTCAGTAAAAGGGTGATTCATTACCATCATTATACGTACTGCTGTTAGGGGATCGCTGCATAGTATCCGTATTCCAAATCGGCGATTCTATGGAGAATACTGATATATTCTATGGAGAATGCAGATATATTCTATGGAGAATACGGATATTCTCATTCCTGAATCTATCACGTAGACTTGTGGCCTCCTACGAAAGCTCAAAGTTGCACAACAACTTTAAGCACCCCTTTTTTAAAAGATGGGCCTACCTAGCTGGGCTGTCCCATGTAGACATACTCGTCATCAATTTCAAAAACGGATCTCCCAGCTGTGACTGGACTGGGTACAACATGTGTTTCGACAAAATTCATTAGGATGTTCTGTTGAGGCATAGTAAAATCAAATAAGTAGGCCGACTCGAGTCCCGAGCGAACGATAATAGCCTAAACACGTAGGGATGTCGCTTATAGTTTATACAATCGTCAAAAATGCATAGTCTATCTATATACAAAACAATCTTCCCTATGGGGGAATCATTAGGGATCTATAATACACAGGTTTTCTTAATTATTTTTCGTACATAGACCAGGAGCTGACTATAGTATTGAAGTTATATACTCCTTTAGGCCCGTTATGAAAAAATGATGAGTGAAATTTTAAGATACTGTAACTCAAAACTGCAGCCAAATAACAATTCCCAGGAGGGTAATTGTGTTCATGCGAGTGAGTGACGTTATTACCTCACAGAAAACTGCAGCCATATATCGTCATGTAACGTCACTCACTCGCCTGAACACAACAACCCTCCAGGGGTTTGTTATTTAATGATGCCAGAGAAGTATAACTTCCCACGCGCGTACATAAGTACACGCACCCATTTTTTTTTACATTACCTATACCTACATTACACTACCTATTTTTTACTTTTTTATTTACTACAAATTGTAATCTTTATATTCGGAAATTTAATATTTTTACAGTAGCCTAAAATGATAGGCATTAAAAGTACTTTTTTCTGTAGGAAATTTGTGATTTTTTTAACAAAATTACACATTTGATACAAAAAAAAATCTTTTTACTTTATAGCCATCTTTACGAATTTGTAGTTAAAGTAGGTAGGTACACGTACAAATTATTACGACTGGCAACCTGGCGCGCGCCGAGTACCTTTAGCAGCGATAAATTTTGTCAGTTTGTGCATGCGACGACGCATACGTACGGGCGCGCACACATACAAACCGAACGCGGTGCGTATCTATGAAGAATTCCTACTTATTTATTTATACTATGGTTGAGGTCTACGAGCTTATGCCCGCATCTTCCAGTGACTCATAATCACTATATGGTCGGCGAATTGAACCCTTATTTCACCCACCCTCTTTTCTTCCTTACATCCTTTCTGTCTTTGGCCTGCCCTTCCCCTATCTATTCTTTCACAGCTCGTGTTCAAATTTCAGGTTAACATTTTAACTGACTTTAATTTCTTGTAAATCTTTAATATATTTCTTGTTCCTGTAACTTCTTACTTTAAAGGAAGTTATGGTAACTACCACAAAATACGAAATTTAAGTAATGCATAGTGTGTGTGTTCGTGTGGATATACATAATGTGTGTATATATATATATATAATGGGTGTGTATATATATATATATATACACATATGTGTATATATATATATATATATATACATGTGTATATATATATATATATATATATAATAATGAGAGAGAGGGGGACTAGAGTCTACAAGTTTAGAAAAAGTGTAAATGTTATGATGGAGATTATGAGGAGATATGAGATAGAGACGATTGCTAGAAGAAAACAATTTGTGCTGACTTCACCTAGTATGGGATATGGGCAGTAACAAGAAAAATACTTTTGACGAGCTCGGTGGCTCAGTCGTGAATGACGCTCGTGGGTTCGATTCCCACACAAGGCAAACATTTGTGTGCATGAACATGTCTGTTTATCTTGGTTTGGATGTTTTAAGAGAGGTAGGGCGCATCAAAGCAGCCCGTCTTGTGAAGTACCTCCACCTCACAGATAACCGCAGCCAAATAACAACTCCCTAGAGGGTTGTTGTGTTCCAGCGTGTGAGTGAGGTAACCAGTAACCTCCCAAGGAGTTACTGTGTAAGCAGCAGAGAAGGCATCGCGCGAGTGATACCTAATATATCGCAAGCGTTAATAGGCTACGATACCCGCTTTACATCAGGTGGGCCGTATGCTTGTATAGCTCCCGACGTAGTATAAAAAAATAAACTTAATTTATCTTAAGTAAAATTAAAAATATATCCTTACTTATGGAATATACGGAACTCTCGGAGCTCGACCCTTACGCGTACTTGGTGGGATTTTTATGTATTCGAAAACAAAACTTTTGTATTTAAAAAAAAATAAAAAAAAATGTTAAGAATCAGAGTAAAATTAAATGCCTATATTATTTTGCATTTCCTACTTGGTTGTATTCAGTTATGTGAAATAAATTCTAACTTTGTGAGTATAAATCATGTTGATTATAATATGACCATCCCATTGTTTAAAGATTACTATCGTGAATATAAGACAATGTCTAAACGAATGCAATAACTTAGCCATGATGCCAGGCGGTAATCATAATAAATTTCAATAAAAGTACCGTAAGAAAAATCTTGACGGTAGATAATTCTTGATAATTGGAACATACGGTATGTGACACCGTGATATTTTTTTCAATAGACACCGCTTTCTCTGCTCCCTGTACTGTACAACTACTACCACATCACATCAACCCTTACTCATTCCACTGCTGGGATACGGGTCTCCCTTCAATCGAAGGAGTTTAGAGCATACTCCACCAGGCTGCTCAAATGCGGATTGGCGGAGGCCAGTGTTTTTAAGCCGCCCGAGGGTCCACTGACTTAGCTTAACGACTGTCATCTATCGACAACAGCCAGAACCGACAGCTTAACGTGCCCTCCGAAGCACGAAGAAACTCGAGATAGATAGACCCATCCACAGACAGGCTGCGGTCGACGTTGTTTAATCTGCGTGTTTGGTTGGAGCTCTCTGTACAACTACACTACAGTTATATTTAGTCCCTGTTAGTGGTCCCTATCCGAATAGGAGAAATCCCTCTATCACAAACGCCTTTAAAGCCAAACGATACAACCTACGAGTCAAATAACGATCTTTCTAACATGTCTGAGATATTGAATATATCGGATGTTGAATAATAAAATGGATAAATTTGGATGTCTATAAATAAATAAATAAAAATAAAAAATGGCGGGAAATTATTTATTCAATTAGTATACTTTTAGCTCATTTTTCATGCCACGCTTTTAGCTTCCACATTCAAATTTTATGAAGATTCGTATTACATTACAAGACTTTTCTCGGTTAAACTGTATTGAAACGTTGCGTTGTATGGATTTTCATTACGCAACTGCTGCTTTCTGGAATGACGTTTCTTGTGATACTGATTGCAGTTTTAAAATTGTAACATTTCCAAATGGGAGTAGAAAATAAATGTTATTATAACATCTTATGTCTTCTTGTCAAAATTGAAAATTCGTCCTCAGTGAAGAAATATAATAATATTTAGCAATATTATCTACATTCTAACTACTAAAAGTTTCTCTAGACATAAATAAATTCTCATCAAATGAAATGCTTGTGCGTGTATTACAAAATAGTAATAGGGGAAAAGTATTCATCATCATCAACATTTATTAAATATATGGAATAGTCTACCTTAGAAACAACTTGATTCTACGTCCGGTTGATTTATATTTCCATCAGATTAATATTTGCGTGATCTAATTGTGGCTGAACTAGAAAAAAATATAAATACGTAGAAGGAAACTTATTACTGTTAATGAATAAACTAAACTTACAACCAAATCAAAGATACCATCCCATTTTAATATTTTTTTATAGTTTTGTAACTTTAAACAGGTATATTCGTTAGTAACATATAATTTAGAAAGTGTGTTTGTCGGTAATTCTGACGTATGCGGCGTCAATATTCATTATGGCGGTTTTCGTCACGACCTAGTATTAGCTAACTTAATCGAGACGAACATAGCAAGTGTTACAATGTTATACGTTTCCGGTTACTCAAACCTTTCATCACAACACGGTAATATCAATATATGATATATATATTATACAACTTCAGGAGAGAAATAGTATCACTGGCGCGTTGCCGCCTTCGCTGTTGTTGCAACTCCTCGGGACCTTACTCACTCACAAGAATCTAACAAGAGTAACCAATCTAACAACCTTCTGAACAGTTGTTATTAGGCTACCGCGGGTTCGCCCACACATGGTTCGCATGGAGGAGCGCCGAAGAAAAGAACGAAAAGGCACGTTTCAACAAAGGTCGTTTTGTTCCGTTTACCCCTGGCAAGAAATAAGCGTAATGCCCGCCCTAAGTATCCGTGTACATAACATTTATCCAGGCACATACAGCTATTCCGCAACTAACAATATATCCCCACTGTTGGAGGTTGACTGGATGAGATCTCTTTTAGAGATGAGCTCGCCTTTGCGAACTAAATACATTAAATATTGTATCTATTTAATGATTTTGTGCAATAAAGGATGATAATAATAGTAAGAACATATCACGTTTGACGTCCACACGCCGATTTTATCTTTTGCAATAATAGATAAATAGGTCATAGAAACGGTTAAAAGTCGAAATGTCAGGCCAGATATGCCCTTAACGCATATGCTGATAATAAGTTGTCAAAGGGCACATACCATTATTACTTAGGTACAAGACATTGCAAAATTATCCTTGAAATGATTAAATACTTAAAATGATGAAAATACACCTAACTGTATTTTCCACTTTTAATGTAACTTAACCCGAGCGAACGATAATAGCCTAAACACGTAGGGATATCGCTTATAGTTTATACTCGTACAATCATCAAAATTGCATAGTCTATCTTTAAATAAAACAATTTTCCTCTGTAGTGGAATCATCAGGGAATTTTGAAATTTTTGTGCATAGACCACGAGCACTACACTTTTTTCGTTACCTACGTCATGTTACCTATTTAGTGATTTGAAAAATTACGGTCGAAATAGGATTAATTCAAACGTGGCTTTACTGAATCATGTATTTATTCAAATAAAATTAAATGATTATGAAATTGTATTGAAGTTATACTTCTTTAGGCGCGTTATGAAAAAATGATGAGTGAAATTTTAAGATACAACATTTTAAGATAAAAGTAACAGGTTGAAGCTGCCCGCTAAACCACTCATTAAGTCATGAAAAATATGCTCAAAACTGCAGCCAAATAACAATTCCATGGAGGGTTGTTGTGTTCATACCAGTGAGTGACGTTACTACCTCACAGAAAACTGCAGCCAAATAACTAATCCCTGGAGGGTTGTTGTGTTCATGCGAGTGAGTGACGTTACCACCTCACAGGCAACTGCAGCCAAATAACAATTCGAATTCGTTGCAGTCAAATAACGATTATCTACCACCAAAATTTGTGTGGCGTAAGCAATAAAAAATATAAAATTGAATTATATATTGAGCAACTGAGAAATAAACCTGACTTTATATGTGTTAGTGAACATTTTCTTAATGACGTAAATTGTGCACAGTTTACTCTACCTGATTATTGTATAGCTTCGTATAACGTAAGATTGAATAAAAAAAGCGGTGGCACTATAATAAAACAGGGTAGGTATATTAATAAAACAGGGTAGGCAATATGGGGAATTGCAAATATGCAAACAAATGTATAAAACGGAGATTTTTGAAATTTGTGGAGTGAAAGATTTAAGTACTGGTATTTATATTTTTTGTTGTTATCCAAATACAATTGAAAAAAAATTTGATCACTTTTTGTGCAGTTTAGAGGTACTTTTGGAACATTACTTTCAAAAAAGGCCCTGATATGTGGTGATTTTAATGTAAACCTTTCGCTAGAAAAAAGGAAAAGTAACGAATTCTTAAATTTGCTACAGAGATTTGATTTTAGACACCTTATTGTAGAATCAACATACAGAAGAAAAGGATATGAATCGTGTATTGATAACTTCTTAACAAATATTTGTGAACAAACAATTGGTGAATGTTATGTTGATCATAATAATTTGGCTGATGGGCATACTGGCATCTTCGCTGACATTAAATTACCAGATAAGTGCGTTAAAAATAATGGTAAGGAAATTTACGTACGTAGAAGAAATTATGGTAGAAGCGCTAATAAAAAATTCAGGTCCTGGATCAAACTACAGGGTCCGTCACTCGAAGTGTTACCAACTTCATGCTGCTTCTATTTTCAAAATAATAATGACAGCGCGCCTAATATTGGTGAAACGTCAGTTTGTTTCATTGTTTTAAAGTGGGCAAAAATAGCGGGAACTAAGTTGAATTTTAAAATAAATTTTCGCAATGGATATTAAACGTAGCTATGTGATCGCTTTGCACTTGGCTGGAAAATCACAACCAGCTATTGTTAGAGAGCTCCGACAACTTCGTGTGAACAAAATGTTTGTGTATCGGACCATTAAGCGTTATAACGAAACTGGGAGCATTGCTAAACGACATGGAGGTGGTCATCCGAAAACCGCAACATCACGTAATATGATTCGAAAGGTGAAGGCTCGAATTCAAAGAAATCCTCGTCAGAGTGCAGGTGAATTGGCAAAAAGTCTGAAAGTATCCGACTCAAGCATTCGCCGTATACTAAAAAAAGAACTCCAACTGAAGCCCTACAAGATCCAAAAAGTACAACATCTTACTTCAACTCAGAAGATAGTCCGGCTACAAAGAGCTCGAGCACTGAAAGCCTTACACGAACGTGGCGAGCTGGAAAACATTGTTTTTTCTGATGAAAAAATTTTCACCGTCCAGCAGTACGTCAACAAGCAAAATGATCGTGTTTGGCTACAGGGCAAGTCAAACGATAATTTGGATGACAGAATTGCCGTTCGTAAGCAAGCGCCTGCTTCGGTTATGGTCTGGGCCGCAGTGACCTCAAATGGTCGGTCGCCACTCGTGTTTATCGAGAAGGGCGTCAAAGTCAACCAGCAAGTGTACCAGCAAAAAGTGCTAAATGATGCTCTCATACCGTGGACACGTAAGCAATTCGGTACAAACAGCTGGACATTTCAACAAGACTCAGCACCGTCCCACAAAGCTCGCATGACACAAATTTTTTTAGAGAACCACGTTCCTCGGTTCATTTCCTCACAACAGTGGCCTCCTTACTCGCCAGACTTGAATCCAATGGACTTCTCGGTGTGGTCTATTTTGGAGGCTGCTGTGTCAACAAAAAGGTATGAAAGTGTGGACACGCTCAAGGTAGCGCTTCGTCGGGAATGGAAAAGAATACCGCAAACCCATCTTCGTGCGGCCTGCGATGCATTCGTTGGAAGACTCGAGGCCGTAATCCGTGCCAAAGGAGGTCATATCGAACAATAATGTTGATTTACATAAAATTTAATGTTTTTTTTACAATTTTCTTTCAATTTTTAATAAATCTTACTTTGAATAACTAAATAACATCATTTAAAATTGGTAACACTTCGAGTGACGGACCCTGTATATGAATGGGAAAACATGGGTATAAACAGTTTTTTAAAAACCTTTAATTATTTATTTCAAAAATGTTTCATAAGACGGAAGAGAAAATTAACTAAAAGTAAGCACGTTAGGTGGATCACTACAGGCATAAGACAGTCGAGTAAAATGAAACGCTTCTCACTAAACACGATTAGTGCAAATAATCATAATAGTGTAATACAATATAGACAAAAATATGTGAAAATATACAGAAAAGTTATAAAATATGCGAAACGTATTTCGGTAAAACAAGAAATTGATAAAGCAAGATGCTCATCAAAGGAACTCTGGAAAATTGTAAATCGACATAGAAATAAATTAACAAAGGATACAAATAGGAATCTCACTTTAAAACAAGATGGTATACAAACCAGGTGCCCACAAGAAATTGCAGAGATATTTTCAAAAGCGTTTGATATTGGAAAGGAGTTCTAGATGAATGAAAAAGGTTATGCTTTAAAGCTTTTGACAGAAAATGAACAATATGTTCAAGATAAAATGGAATGGACGAGAATCACTAGTAAAGAAATTAAAGATACTGTTAAATCCATGAAATCTAAAAATTCTTGTGGTTATGATGAAATACTCATTACCATAATAAAGAACAACTTTGACCTCTTAGCTTACCCCCTCGCCTGTCTACTTAACCAATGTTCAGAGGAAGGCAATTTTCCTGATCAATTGAAAATTGGTAGGGTAATACCGACACATAAAAAAGGTACGCAAGATGATCCCAAAAATTATCGGCCTATATCTCTACTACCTACAGGATGAAAATTTTTTGAAAGGCTTATAAAAACACGACTTACTCGTCATCTGTGTAAGAATAATATCCTAAATAAAAAGCAATATGGTTACCAAACTTCTGTAGGTACTATTGATGCCATTAATACACTTATTGACGATATTGTAATAAAAATGAATGAAAAAAATAAAGTTGTTGGACTATTCCTAGATTTAAGTTTCGCATTTGACATGGTTGATCATGACATTTTAGTAGGTAAATTAGAGTATTATGGTATAAAAGGAAAACCATTGCTATTATTGAAATCATATTTGACAAATAGAAGACAGTATGTAGAAATAAGATATGTAGAGAATAATTATGAGAATGTTGTTAAATCTAAAGGTATTACTGCGACAAGAGGAGTATCGCAAGGTTCTATTTTAGGTCCAATATTATTTATTATATATTTAAATGACATTATAAATTATGTTACGAATAATAATAAAATGACAAATATAGTGTGTTTCGCTGATGACACAAATGGAATTTTAGCCGATGAAAACCTAGAGGTATTGTATACTAAAGTAAATGAAACCCTAGAAACATTTACTAAGTGGTTTAGTTACAATAATTTAAAAATAAATGCTCGAAAAACTAATGTAATTTTGTTTAAGACCAATGTAAGGAATAATGAAAAACTGACAATTCATTTCAATGGAGAAATGATAGATGATGTAGAAACAACGAAATTTCTGATGTACATATAGATACCTATTTAAACTGGAAAACAGAGCTAAGAAGCATAGAAAAATCACTGTCATCAGCTTGTTATGCAATAAGGACTTTGCGGGATGAAGTAGACATACAACAATTAAAATCAATATATTACGCACTGGTAGAATCTAAACTTAGGTACAGTATGCTATGGGGTCAAAGCTATAATTATGACATGCAAAGAGCATTCAGTCACAGAAAAGAGCAATTAGAATCATGATGAGAATCTCGCAAAGAGAATCCTGTAAAGAACATTTTATAAACTTAAGGATACTAACTGAACCAAGCCTGTATATTTTATTAACATTAACTCACTTTGCTAAGTACTTACCGGAAATAGAATCAATGGACGAAAGATTTGAGAGAAACCTAACAAGAAGGAAACACTTAAAATGTCGGATTTGTCCAAAATTAAATATTGCTAAACATAGTACGCGTTTTCAGGGGGTAAAATTGTATAATAAGCCCCCTAATATATATAAAGATATATCTTCCCATATAGTACTGCAATCTAAATTGCACAAACTTTTAATTGAAAAAGCTTATTATTCCGTCGATGAATTTATGATGGACGATGACATAAAATGATAAATATAATGAGGTCTATATACTTAATGAAATTTCCAAATTTGAAAACCTATCATTAGTGTAATCATTAGTATCTTCTGTTCATGATCAATTTTAATTAACATTCTTCACTTATTGTTAATGCTAAATCAAACACAATTGACGAGTATATTGTTATTGATTAAATAAAATGAAATGAAATCTCGACTGAAAGCGATGTTCATTCCACGATTTGGTAGTAGCATTCTTAACTTCACTAACATATGATGTAGCACATATCTTAGATTAAAAGCAAAGCCTAGTTATGTATCTCTTCATTCACCTCGGGATCGGGATTCTCTGAACTGACACGAATTCGATGTAAAATGTCTTTTGACATACATTACGTTTTTGTTCCACAATTCATGTGGTTTCCCGTGAGAAGCACTTGGAAATATAGCAACTGCTTCAGCGATTGTCATGTCCCAATGAGTATCGTTTTCAAACAAATTGAGCGGTTGACATGAACCATGAAATATTGGGCACACTACACAATTGACATTTCGAAGTGATTCAAATAGTGTCGGCCGACGAAGATTCATCAACAACAACCGCAAGAAGCATTCATCACTCTTTGAATAAACTGTGTAAATACGACCAAAAGCATCAACAGAACGCACATCCGGATGATCAGAAACCACATTGCTTTGCCCCCGAGGTTGAAGTATCTAGGATGAGTGTTTCAAGTGTAATAACGTGGCATATCACAGGCAACGTTCAATTTGAAAAGAAACTGGTCAATGTTGTTGCTGGAGGTATTTCAGCTCTCACCAAGACGAACCAAAAATATTCATGAAAATTGTCAATTCACGCTTGAGAAATCATAAAAAAGCGTTTCACATAAAATGTGTGAGTAAATGAATTTTCTTTATAATTTCTTTTTCGTTATTTTTTAATAGTTATTCTGCTATTCGGGACGAAGACAAATCCAACAAAACAAAGATCATAAAAATCGGTCCAGCCGCTCTCGAGTTATAAATGGTGTAACTAACCCGACTTTGTTTTATATATATAGATTTGAAATTATACCTCAGCGGTAAAGGCCAATGTCGTGAGGATAAGGAATTATATTTTAAACTCGTGTGACCTAACCTAAGAAAGTTCTGGTTTCCAACAGGATTGATGGCAGTCGCTCCAAGTAAAAATCAATATCTTTGCCAAATCCTTTTAGGATTAGGCAGCAGACCCCGTTGGATGGATTAGGAAACTGAATAACGCCAACAGGAAGACGAATATATACCTGTATGATAGAAATAAAAGTTACCATTATTCACATGGGTTATAATGAGCCTTAAGAAACTGCCACCAGCAATGCTGATTCAATTGTATCGATGCAAGAGTTGTTATTTTATATCAGTATACTCGTACATAACGATTACAATATTATACATTACATGAAACTGAATAGATTTTTTTTATAATAATGCTTTAAAATTACTTTAATTTAATAAAAATACACACACATACTACCATGCGGTTAAACACATATGTATATAAATATACAGTTAGTACTGTGTACTGTTATACTGCGGTCAAACTAAGAAGGGATTAATATAAATCGGTCTTTAGTATTACCTATTTGTCGATAGTCTTATGGGACCAAGGAGCTTTACGATCAGCCGGAAGAATGATCCAGAGACTGCGCAGGTTATCAACGCCAGGCAAGGCTCTCATAATACTGGTCAGTTCATAAAACTAACTGGTAATCGCATTATTAGGCATCCCATATATCAATGGGTCTGAATGGATGCATATTAGACGTCTATGGCGTATTACATACGAACCACGTAACTTCGTATTGTTGTAACACGACATTTAAATACAACAAAGACGAAAGAGATACATGAAAAGAAAGTTAAGTGCCCAATGTACAATTCTACGATAGAAGTATTCCCATAAAATACCGAGAGTTACTACCTCGGTGTTTCACCTCAGTTTACATACATTTTTTACCAGAGATTTTCTACCTTGACATTTATGTAATCGTACTGTATGTATGATATGCAACAGTCATAGGTTCAATGTCTTTCAGTAATACGGTTTCTAGATAATATCAATTTGCACCGTTTAAAAGAGTCAATGAAATGGTTTCTAGGTAGTAGCGACTTGTACAGCTAAGTTCACGCTGAGTTTTACACTTTGACCTTTGTACTGTTGTTCTTTTGCCGTACATAATAAATACGAGTTACAATCATAATTCGAGTGTGACGCGTGATCTGCTCTTACCTGTCATTTTATAGCTGAGAAATTTATGAAAAACCTTTATTCAATTCGTGGTAGCAGCGACTTATTCCACTATTATCGAGTAATTAATACATAAATTTTTTTAAGCAATATTTGTAGGTACCTAATTATTACCAAAACATTATATGATTCTATGATATGCGTATCTTCATTTGTATCATTTGATATAGGTAAGGTGGAATTTTATCGATTATACAATATAATTACTAGTCATGTTTATATAGTATCAAGGTAGAAGCGTAAGCACGTGTTGCAAGGTATAAACGACGTGTATCCATATGCTCTGAAAACAAATACGATAGCTGTATGTTTTTATTATAGGTATACTTAAACGTTAAATCTAGCTCTACGTAGGTAGCAATATAATTCAACAAGGTATTACATAGATACGCCATTATTTTTATAGCATGGTACAACTTGCTACTACCATAAAATCACGAATAGATCAAATATCTCATCTATGCGGTTTGGCTTAAATCATATTAGTTTTTTTAGTTAGGATAATACAATATATATATATATATATATATATCGGATCGCGATAAGATAGGAAGATTTGATATGACAAATTCCCTTTCCATCCAGTCGGTAGTAAGCTCCATGAAGTTATCCTCCTGTGCAATGCCCTAGTACTGTCTCCAGTATATTATTTCTGAAACTCTACTATCCACGCCCGAATGGAGTCTACAATTCGATTTTCGTTGCGGAGATATACGAGTATTATTTCCTTATTGTTACTTCAGGACTTTCTATGAACATCTAATCGCGGTTTGCGACGTGACTTTGTTTCAATAATTATAATCATTTTTGATAAGGTGATTACCTACTGATTAATATTAAGATTTTATAAGATATGATATTCATATAAATTGGGATCTGGATTTCATTGTGCGATTCTTGTCTTAGATTACGTTATAAGTATATATAATCTGTAGCCATCATCATTTCTAGTGTAGATTGCTTTAATGGATAAAATACTAATTATGTAACTAAAAATTAAACATTGCACTTTCGCAGGCACTTTGTCGAGTCTTCTATTTTTTTAAATAAAATCTTATTTTATTTTATTATCTTCCCATAATTTTTTAATTTACCCACATTACGAAAATAACCATCGGTAAAAAAGAAATGACAAAAGAAACTTATAAATATCGTTTTTTTTAATTGTCCGTTGCTATTACTTGCTATAAATTTATATCAGCACAACAGTGCAATAATATTGATCGCAAGTCGTAAGATACGTGATTTGTTAGTCAGATTTCCAACAATTCTATAATATTTTTACAAATTGTGTATGATGTGCCTTTTGAAGATATTATTAGACTTGGATAGAACTCGCAACATATCTGTTTTTAAGATTTTAACAGATTTTTTATGTTTTCATAATAATTTGTGAAACACAAAAAATCTGTATAAGTATTTGGCAAGGGATTTAGCGTGAAGTTATTGATAGATAGATAGATAATGAGAGGTAACAGTAGATATTTTTTTTTTGAAAAGTTCCATAAGTATGCAGTTTTCTGGAGTCGATGTTATATTTAGAGCGAATAGCTCTTTTTTGTAAGATTAAAATTATTTCAATATCAGCCGCGTTTCCCCACAACAGTATACCATACGACGTAATGCTGTGAAAGCAGCTGAAATAGGCTAGCCTACCGTATTCACGTGAGTGTGGTCACCAGTATAATATATTATAACATAATATATTATAAAAGTATCACTCGCGCGATGCCTCCTCTGCTGCTTACAAAGCAACTCCTTAGGAGCTTACTGGTGACCACACTCACACACAGGAACACAACAACCCTCTAGGGAGTTGTTATTCGGTTGTGGTTTCTGTGAGGTGGAGGTACTTTCCCAGACGGGCTGCTTTGATGCGCCCTACCTCTCTTTAAACATTCAGACCAAGACAAACAGCCATGTTCATGCACACAAATATATGTCTTGTGTGGGAATCGAACCCACGAGCGTTGGTGTCAAAGTCGCGTCATTCACGACTGAGCCACCGAGGTCGTCAAAATATTTGACCCAGCTTTTGTTAAATATGTTAAAAGTTACATTGTAAACTGTTTATGCTATTAATATCATAGTATTATCTTATTCGTACATTTCTTTGAAAGATATCTATATATATATCTTTTGTCAAATAAAAATCACTAATATAACCAGTTGAGAATGCGCAAGCTTGCATTGCCAGAGGAACACCTGGCTCGTCAATTATAAAACAATTCATTTTTTTTTAATTTGCCGGCCATTTTGACTGCATAGATATTTGTTATTGATAGGAACGGTGTTCCTATTCTACTTTTATATGCTGAATCCGAATCTGAAGTCAAAATTCGAAAAAAGCGACAGACATACGCACGGACAAACGCACAGACAAACATATAGAATTCATACAGGAACGGTGTTCCTGATTAATAGTCAAAAAATATAAATTTGTCATTGTGACAACATGTCAAATGATATAGATTGTTAATATTGTATATGTTAGTATTTATTTTTGGCGACTGGCAACTAACATGCAAGTGCATAATAATATTTTATTAACCTTTAACTGGTACAATTTATCTAATGCATTAGTAACGTCTTTTTTAGATTCCTAAACTATTTCCTATTAATAGAACAATAGTAGTATTGTCATCCACCTGTATATTCGTTTTTTCTATTATTTGGCTGTAGGTTAAATTCGGCATACAATAATTAATAATATTGCCTTTCACATAGTTAGACATTAGTGAGACTAGGTCCCAGCCTCTTTTATCAGAAAATACAATGGTTTTACTCTTAGAAACTAAACTGATGTCACAAGTACCTGAATTCAGATAATATTTTTTTTTGTTCAAACACCTACTGCCATGGGTTGACGTATTTGTGTTACTACAAGTACAGCGATCACTTAGTGAATCAAACCGATCTGCATTGTATCTACTGATACCAAGTAGTTCATCCAGCGCCAAAATATGTTCTTTTATTTGGCACTGTGATAAACTGTATTTAGCCGTTAATCGTGAAGCGACTTAGCCGTTTTCAGTTTTACATTGCAGATATTTTGTGTCAACATCGTACGTGTGTTGTCGTTCCACCATTTGTTTTTGGCATTACTTAAGCTCTGAATGAACTTTCACATTTGTCATGGATGTTTTCTTACTTTTGAAAATATTGTGATATTTAGTTTTTAATGTTTTTTTCTAATTTGGACACAGATTTTTTAACTTTTAAATACTTGTTTCTTTTATTATGAGAGCTATTCAAATATAATAGGTAACCGCTTTACATCAGTTAGGCCGTATGCTTCTATGCCTCTCAACGTTGTATAAAAAAAAAGTTGCAGTAAGAGAAAATATCAGTAGCAATGAAGGTAGATGAGCCCGAATGATACCGATCCTGTTAGCGATCCAGACATACAGTCCATGCGAATTTGCGAGCTGCATTAAAAACGGTATACAATTATCGACAATAATGTAATTTATAACATAGGCTCCAATGAATCACTAGGCTCAAACTCAACTGACACGATTGAAAATGCAATTGTATAGTAATGCTGTATAACGAAACCTTTAAAATTTATATACATTAAACGTTTTTAAAAGATCTATATTTTTATATGTTTCTAGAATTTAGTGCACGCCCATATTATATCAAGAGAGGGGGGTTATTCTGAACCTATACATAAATAATAAATGTTACTACTCTCTGCCTACCCCGCAAGGGATTTGGGGTGAAGTTATAGATAGATAGATAGTTATGTACTTAAAATTATTTTTTTCTTTTTAGTACAGATTTTTTTAAATAAACTTTTTTTTTAATTTTTGTTTACTGATAATTGGAATAAAAATCGTTAACTTATTTTCGATGACTACTGTACATGGAACGAAAGACAAACTCCAGTCCCACGCTAATAGTGAGTTGTGTGTTAAAATGGCGCATTATTCTATTACATTTGTTTGTTAATCTTGACTTGTTTTTCTCTTAACTTAAACCTGTTGTAGTATTATGCGTTTTTATCCTTTACATAGAACACTAATCAATATTCAAGAAAATATTTTCAATAGCGAACCGAAGTGCAATGTCGTTCAAAGGAAATTATTATACATGTTGTTAATGTGGCAAGATTGGAAAATGTACACATCTTTATCAGTGCATGTACAATTTCACTGCATGTAATGAAGTGACGGATAACTTTCGTGAAATATCATCGGCTAACCTATCAAATGAACGTGCGTATTGCGTGCGAATGCGTCAGTACTTGATTGAGCACCTTCTACCAACTTTCTCGAAGCCCAACAGGCTTGACAGATAAACGCAAACCCAAGACACATAAATTGGGGTTTTAACTAATCGTGAAAGTATGGCGAAAGCACTCAAATGTGAGGACACTGAAGCTCGGATAAGGATCACAGAGAAACAAATTGGCACCAACTTTATGAAATAAAGACTACGAAATTATCCTTTCCTTAGTCTTAAAAAATTATGTTCTGTGTACTACACTGAAAAAAATGTTTAGTTGGATTTCCCAGATTCCTAATAGAATTCACCAAAGTCGACGGTTGAACTGGGTCCTACCTTTGACTGAAGTTGATTTTACCAATCAAAAAAGGTTAATGAAGTACCAGTAATAATAATAAAATTTATTATTTAGTATAATAAACTGTACCATATTATATGTACAATCCATTTATTCGCGGTAAATTATACATTTAAAATAGTGATAGCTACAAAATACTTTTGTATGAAGACCAACCGTAATATATTTGTAAATTTAACTACAAATTTTTGCATTAATTAACAATGTTTACTAGTAAAATAGCCTACCTTTGCTTCTTTGGTAAATTCAACTAATCTTTTTTTTCAGTGTATGACACTGTGCCTCATAGTGTACAATGCATGCAATCAATACAATTAACCAGTATAGGGTTTGCTATTGACTAATAATACTTTTGGGTAGTGTGAAACTGTTATGTACGTAGACCAAATGTTAATAATAACTGAAGGCGAGGACCACAAGGTCATATAACCTGTGCCTGCGATTTAGCCAAATTATACATAACAATAAAGATTCTGGAGGGAACTGTTCAGGTTCAGTTGGTGTCGTTGAGTACTTTTTTCTTTCTGTATAATTTGCGGTTTGATTTTATCTTTTTTACAACGTCGGAGGATACACAATCATACGATGACGCATGACGATCTGATGTAAAGTACCCAAGTGACCATAGCCCTTGAACACTGGCAAGACATTAAGAATTACTCGAGAGAGAAGTGGCAACCTCTAATAACACAGGAACTCCTTAAATTCATGTTATTGATAGTGTAAAATAATGGTAACTGACACAGAGTTAATTAATTAAAACTTATAGACTGAACCGCAATAACGATCGTAAAAATCTTAAATAATCTTAAATGCACTCGATACTGGAAAACATTATTTAAAATTATATTTGAATTAAATGAAACTAGCTGGTGCCTGATAGCGTTTTCGTATTTAAAGCGAAACTGTTACAAAAAGTGAATATAGCTAAGTTCAATTCTCTTCTTCTTACTAACGTTATCCTAATACCGTTACCGTAATATGCTTATACCGTTTATACCTAACCGATATGGATTGTGGGGGTCCACTACCTAAGCCTGTGGATTTGGCGAAGTTTGTGATTTTATCATAGAGCGACTGCCGTCAGACCTCCACAACCCAGGAAGGGAGGAAAACTGGACCTTTCTTAGGTTAAATAACACGTCTTTCGAATTTTAGTGGAACATGCCCGCGGTGAATAGGCCGGTCCCTTATTCGCTGAATTTTCACTGCTTATATATGCTAAGTTCCATTCTCTATTTTCATGAATTCAAATTTTCAAAAAAGAGGTTCTCCATGTGAAATTTATTGATTGATTCGTCAATAGAACCATGGTTTATATTATAACTGTTTTGGTATACTTGGTCGATGTAATGTTAGTGCGACAAAATGTTACATCAATAGTTTTGATAACGAACAGACGTCACATCGACTATTTATCTCTACAATAGTAACGTTAGCCCGAATGCTTAATAAATCGATGGTTATGGTTTTTTTATCCCCGATCATGAAATAGCCGAAGGCAGGCCTGCCTGTGGGAAGGCTTAATTCGCTAGTTATAATTTCATACAGTAGACATCAGATATTCGTTTTAATCTAAAGTAGTCGCAAAAAAATGAACAAATGCAGTCGGGATGCGAACACTGTGACAATTTGTGACGTAAAGCTTGCTGATTACGTTCGCAATGATGTAAGAAAACGAGTAGGTCTGAAAGAGAGTGTCAGTGATAAGATAAGAAAGGTTCGGATGTGTAAAAACAATACAGGATGCAAGAATGATGAATCAAATATAGAATTCGAAAGTGGAAGGATGTAGGAGCTGAGAAAGACAAACACTCACCTACCGTGACCAAATTGGTCGTGTTTTGTAAAAACGTGATGTCACCAGCCCTAGAAATCGGCGAGCGTGCATGAAAAGAGCTATGCTTGTTAATGAAGCTAATGAGGTGTGCAAGGACCGCGTTTTATTACAGAAGATGAACGAAAGCCTGTCAACTATTCCAGATATGACTAATAGATATGACTGCTATTTCAAGTAGTCGGAGTAGAGCGTTGGCTCTCTATTCACTAGATAACCCCTCGATATATTAAAAGTTAGCTAGCGGCATATTAGTGTGTGTGACTCGTTATGAATTTTGACACTTCCAGGATCCTGGAACATGTTGCTCTTGTTGGTCTTCTCTAAAGTTAGCCAACGAAATCCTGCGAGCCTTTTTGGATATCCATTCCGACCGACGATTGTTAATAAATAAAGTCGTGACTTGATTGTCGTTGTATAAAAAAATATGTGAGATGATGGAAAAATAAAAGAAAAAATTGTATCTGTAGACATAGTCCGTGTTTATTATACGCATCACTTTGAAACTACTACGTGGATTTTGTATACTGAAAACTTATATACTGAGTCAAAATATAGGATATTATTTTCCGAAAAATGAAGTGATTACAATGGAAAACCCCTAAAACTATATCTCAGAAAAGTCTTAATCAATTAAGATAGAAATCTTGAAATTCAATACGCCGTAGGAAAGAAAGATTATTCTCATGAAATGATTCTCATAAGATTTATAATATACTGGTTTTAGAATATTGTCACTCACATAGCGAAAAACACTTTTGTGGTAACATAGTGGAAATCGAGAGAGCTAGTCAGCGCCGATCAAATCTTTCTATGTTATACGAGGTATATTGTAGGTATATTGTTTCGTATTCAATCTAAATTTAATACATAATAAAATAAAAAAATCCGCGGTATCTATACATATACAATGAAGGTGACCTCTGTCCAAAATTTCATGTGCATAGTTTTGTATTTAATTTCAGTTCATTCACCTCATCAAAGAATTAATTTCCGAAAGTTCTTCCATAATACAGCAACTCTTCAGGAGCTTACTGGTAGCCTCACTTACTCATAGCAATTCAACAACAATGAGGTTATCATTTAGTTGCGGTTTTCTGTAAGGTATCCCTTTTTTTGTAGTATAGCGTTGTGTTCCTGCGAGTGAGTGAGGTTGCCAGTAAGCTCCTAAGGAGTTGCTGTGTTAGCAACACACTTCCTGTATTGGAAGCGTTCATAGGTTACTGTAAGGTCTTTACATAAGGGTTTGGGCCTAAAGTAAGTGGTCTAATATTAAAATATATGAAAGTCGTTACACTAAATTTCTTCAACTGTGTGTATCAAGCAGATTCTAAGATAAATATTGTGATAAACAGACAGTCTAGCTCAGTTGGTCAAACCGATCTTATTAGGGTTCTTTTTGTTAAGAATTTGGAAGTTGTACACCAAAAATTATGGGAAAAATAATCAAATATTCATGTTTGCAAAGTCAATCTCTTATATAAATCTGAGTATCGGTATTAACAAATTTCATCGTCGCATCTTGGTTTTCGTCAACATTAATTTTGCTGTTGTGCTGTATGGAAAAAAAGGAATGGATAAAAACTCGGTAACCACAGATCGTGATGAATGACGAAAAAACATATTGATTAATTATATTTCCCTAAAGATCTAAATGATATTGGACGTACACTTATTCATCATCCTGTCTACATGACAACTGCGAAAATATATTGACATACAACTGTACTTGATACTGATTTCAATTCAGTTACTAATCACAACGTGTGACAAGTATCATGAACTCAGTGAATAACAAAACAAACATAGCAATTAGAAACTTAGGTTTTCACACCACGAGTGAATTAGATAATTAAGTAGAAAGGGACAGTAGCACTGCTATTGGATTATTTGATTGCAGAAGTTACCTACGTAAGTCATCCACGACAATGACCTTATGGATGACGCTTTACCTTCATTAAACTGTTTTAATTATGCAGCTGTCAATTACACAGCGGTATAGTGATAAACACGTTAAGGTAAAATACACTATTATCAATTTGGTGTCTGTAGATGATGTACAATGAGGTTAGTGAAATAAACGTCGCAAAATTCTGAATGTGCCGCCTAAAATCTTGGCCAAAAGTAAGCGGCACCGTGCATCGGCCGGCGCGGCGCGGCGTGAGGATTGGTGCTCGTCGCTAGGGGAAAACGCCCGCGTGCGACGATGAAACATATTCGCGAGACGCTAATTTTTCAGAGGCGAACTGGCGAACGTGTCCCCCACCACAGAATGACAGTGACCTAAATGGTGCGCCGGCGCAGTCAGTTCCGTGAGTTCGTTCGGTATAGACGGTTGCGCTCGCGCTCCGCTATCATGCTCTCGTGAGGCTATTCGCCGTCGTTTTAGTGTGATTTACGATTGGATATTACTGTGCAAAATCCAGTGAGTGAGCCTCGTTCGATTGACGTGGCTTGTGACACATGTGCATTATCAAGGTAAGGTATAAAAAAAATGTCGTGCCAAAATATACAGTGACGAAAAATGGATGTCGAATCAAGTGTATATTGTAATGGAAAGTGGGCACAGAGCAGCGCTGCGTCAGTGAACGGTGTGGATGACTCAACTGCGTCTCGAATTTTCCGTTTGCAATAATGTCATTGTCATAGAGGGGATGGTGGCACAGCGCATGCGGTGGTGCGCTGCCACTGTCTGCGCGCGCCCAGCAACAAGAGTCAGCTCATATCAGGCGCCGCCGCCGCCCGCCATACGGCAATGGTCTCTCGCGAGCTCGCGACGCAACCTAACGGAATCAGATTCCTCGCGGCCGAAATTCCGCTGCGGACATTCACGCCACGACCGACTGAAATAAATCGCTCGTTTAACGCAAATAGCACGACATTGTCGCCGCATTGACAGACTGACAAGCATTTCCGCTTCTCTATTTATCTAACTCTGCACTCTGCAGCCATTAAAACCATACTTGCTTCGAAAATTTTCGCCCGCATGTCTCACCATACCTCAAGTATAGTAATATTTCATGTAATAGTATCGACTAATGTAATAACACTCCTATATTATTATATGCCTTTGCCCGTGAAACGTGAAAAGGTCAGTAATTTGACTCCCATATAAGCCTTTGCCCGTGAAACGTGGAAAGTAATTTGACTCTCATATGAGGTCAACTGTCAGCAAAAGTACAAAACGTGGATATTTTTACATAAAATATGTCGTGGAACTCTGTGTAAATGGCTGGCAGAGTTTTCTCTGTCTCGAAGGCAGACGGCCGCATAACACAAGCGGGACATGTCAGTGACATGCACACACATGGTGCACGCCTGACCTAAGTTGCTCTTTATGTATAGATCCAAAAAAGGTCAGCAGGTTTATCATGTGATAACTATTGTACTGTACTTACTCGCTGACCGACAGATGGTCGGATATGTACTCGTAGCTCTTAGAAGAAACAATCACTTATATTTAATAAATACACTGTTATGTGAACGATATCAGTCTCGTGACGTCAGGGCCGCGATTGCGCCCGCGCTGCCGCCGCCGCCGCCTGAGGCGGGTTCCGAGCGCTGAACTTTGCGACATTGTCACTGATAACGACGATTTATTGACTAGTCTATATACTATATCATAATGAATTAATAATTAAGGGAATATTCGTGTATATTGTACCGATTTCAAACGAATTATTAACCATTAGAATACAGATATTTGGTTCTTCTTGGTATGTAGATGCTTATGCTTGTACGAGTATTATAAAACTAAAGTTTAACTAAAAACATCTTCTTACCTAAGATGTTTTTTGTTAAACTTTATTTTTATTGTACTTGCTATGTAATTATTTCTACAACCAAACAAATTATGAGTTATCAGCAATAACATTTTTGAATTATTTAAACGTACTAATGAATGGAATGTAAGATGGCACGTGGTATAGATTAAGCAACATAGGATGGCGTTTTAAGAAATAAAATGATTTCGAAACTTAATTAGTTATTCACCTAACATACAACAAAGCGTTACATACCTATAGAATTAACCATTATAGTAGACTTTTATTACGTCAATGAGAAGACTTAAAAATTGAATTGAAATAAAAAAATGTTTTATAATAATAATAATAATGTCATTATAATGCCCTAGAGATAAAAGTACACGCCTAAGTAGTAGATATCTTAATTTAATTCAAAGTAAAGTGTCCTGACTTGATGTCGTAGGGGTGTCATGCGCGCCAATGGTCTCATAATAATAAGGGATGTCGATGACCGCGCGAAGTGGAGAAGGAAAAGTCGAAAAACCACGTCACGACCGACTGAAGGGCTCCGGAGCGAAAGATTAGGACGCGACCAGAATTAACGCTGCCGGGATACTGACGATGAACTGCTCGTATAGGTTGATAATATTAATGATAGATAAGTAGATCATTATTTGATAGATAATTTACAATAAAGAAGTAAAAATAATCGTATAATAAACAACTATCTATGTATTTATATTACACATGCCATACGAACGATAAAAAATGAAGCATCGGTAAAAGTGAATTCTCGTAATATAAGTAGGTACCTTATACATTTCACGCAGCTGGCGAACGTCCTTGTGACAGTTGATATCAAGTATACGTTGTATTACGTGGTTTGAATAACAATTGCCGTATATTTAAATAATCTCCATGAGCGACAGAAACGCTTTCTTATTTACTTAAGAACGGCTCCTCATTTATTCTAATGATCAGTATACATTGTTTACAATATTCGTTTAGTTTTTAAGAGAGGTAGGGCGCATCATAACAGCCCATCTGGGGAAGTACCTCCACCTCACAGAAAACCGCAACCAAATAACAACTCTCTAGAGGGTTGTTGTGTTCCTGCGCGTGAGTGAGGTCACCAGTATGCTCCCAAGGAGTTGCTGTGCAAGCAACAGAGGAGGCATCGCGCGAGTGATACTTAATATATTACAAGCGTTAATAGGCTACGGTAGCCGTAGCGAGTAGCGAGGCATACAAGCATACGGCGCACCGTGGGCCGTATGCTTGTATGCCTCCCGACGTAGTATAAAAAAGTTTTATAATATCTTTCATAACAGAAAAGATCTTAATCTGGATTTTATTATCTAGATTTTGTAAAAGTACAATAAATTTATTTAAATAGCAAGAGCCAACATTAAGTAGTCCAAAGTAGGTTATAAATGGGTATGATTCGTAATTTGCTATTAGAGGGTCATGCTTAGAATCAAACATGTCCAGACTTGTTAACCACTTGAGAAACTCGACCCTGGCCGTCGTCTGCCTTTACTCTCAATTATAATGTCAACGGTAATAGGTTCGAACTTCTTGTTTGCCTTTTGTAAAGTTAATAAGTAATATATAGAGAAGGCAATCTATAGATGGTGTTGAATATTAAAGATATTTTTTTCATGGAAAGATTTCCATTAGTTGAAACCTTGATTCTTGCCTATCTATTTTTTTTTTCATGTAACAGAAGTGTGAATAAAGAAATAACAATAATCTACTCCTTGAATGGTATTATTACGTATTCATTGTAATTATGTTTTGCCAGTATCTAGGTATTTTACAAATAAAACCATCAGGTCAATTAAAGGTAAAATAATACCGTAAATGCACATTTGACAAATAAAAAGTAATAAGCGAGGTGCTTACCTAACATACTCATTTACTACTACTATATGTATAATGTCCCATACTCAGAATACAGAATAAACCAGAAACCGCATACGCGCCCAAAACTGAAGCCATAAAAACTACTCTCAATGAGAGTAGTTTGACATTTGGACGACTAGTATATATTTGGCCACCGTGTTTATTACGCGTAAAAATTTCTCGATAGTTTTTATTAAATAATGCCGTCTTGTGCGGTTCTCACCTGTAAGAATGCAGTTAGAAGCATAAAAAAACAAGATGGGATCACATTTCATGTGTAACTAGCGCATTTACATCTCATTTTATTTAAATAATGAATTTCTTTTACTCGTTGATAGTGGTAAACAATTTGGGCGAGTCCATTTTGTTCAGGTTGCCAGTTTTACTGGTTTCATTTCCCTACTTTTTTATAAAGTTGACATTGATGAAATAAATAATAAATGCATGTTAAGTAATTAAAAAATAGTTTGATTAATATACAATATGTAAATACATTTATTTAATTTTAAGGTATTTACGATATGATAATGTAAACATAGGCTTACATTATTTGAGATGTTTTAATATAAATATTACCTGAAATAAATAATAATTATTGACTTAATAATAATGATTGAAATACTAAACTAATGTTTTTGGTATATAGTCTGCATATGTGAAATTGGGTAAATAGTAGTTTTTTTACAAAAATATTTGTTTAACTATCTATATCTATATATAAATATTTGTTTATTTGTAAAACTATTCTAATTATTATATATGTAATTTCAGTTCCCCACTGATGAAATTATAAAAGCAAAGAGCAAGACTTCTTCATTTGTCGAAACGTAAAAATGTAATGATTACCTCAGAATCAAAACGGCAATATTATTACTACAACAAAATGTACCTAAGTAAAGACATATTTTTTGTAAATGACTTGTGTTTTATTTTACTAAAGCATTTTTTTATGCATAACAGTATATTAATATAACATCTTTTAATTATTATAGCACTTTTAATTTACCCTAAAAGAGGCGAACTCTCACTAAGCTAGCAATACTGTACGGGTGGGAAGTATGAGGAGTGCGGGGGATTGCGAAATGTTTCTGGACACAGCGGACCGCGTGTATTATCGGCTGTAGGCTCCTTCTGGTTTATTCTGTATTCTGAGGTCCCATATAACTGTTCGAAAAGTTACATTGCGATTGCGACTTGAGGTTATCGCATTGCTCCGAACCCAGGAAAAGCGACTCTATGTATGAGCAACATGTCAAAACCTGTCTTAAACACGTTCTAACAAAGACCAAAAGGTTTCTCCTCTCGGTATGTATAAATATATAGGTACCTACATATCTTTCAAAAGATACTATTAAAAGAAATGTAAAGTCTCTCCATTTCCAGTAATTTCTCAAAACTATATTATATGGATATTGAATCTATATATAGATATTTATTTAATTAAACTCGTGTACTCGGGTAATGAAAGGTAATGAAAATGACACAATACTTACATTTCAGGGAATTCTATCATTATTAGTTAAGAAATTTTATAGAAAACGTACAATAATATTTTATTGTCTCCTGGTTATATTGTGCCTGGTCGATACAATCAGGATTTACTTAGAGGTGTCTTAATGGCGGCGGGCGTCGGCGGCGGTGGCGCGCAGCGGCGCGATTTGCCCGCCAGTGAGTCACACGGACGGTTCCGTTCTGTTAGCTCTAACTAGAGTTTTTTACCCTGCGCACATTACCTACGTGGCTTACTCGCATTTAATATTAGCTAACTACAGGCCCGTACCGACAACAAAATGATAAAAAGCTTTAAACTACCTCTGCGGCGCGGGTAATAAATGGCAGGACTAGAAATTCTTAGCATACATTTTAAACTTTAGTACTTTTCTTTCGCTTTGACATAAACAAAAGAATTTATGACGATTCGCGAGCGAATTCATGCAGCTTCGTTTTCATGGTTAGTTCCTAAGGTGCAAATATCTTCACTACTTTTTTATTGGACCACATGAAACTGAGGGTTCAAGCTGTTCTTATGTATCTACCTAAAGTACCTAAGTCCTATTTTACTTAATGGTGGGTCCTTTTGAGTTTTCGGCGAAAGTTTCGTTAAGACAATATTTTTACACTACATATATTTTGTTGTTACTTCCGATCATAAGAGGTTGACATTTTACATTTCGATATTCGTAACTAAAAGTTAACTATTTACATTAGTTATTTATATGCATATCCAAATCATTATCTAAGTCTCATCCCACATAGTCCTCGTATCATAAGTCATTTGGTTAATATTTATCGCCTATATGTTCATCGAAAATACAAGGACAAAGGTCAATGAACTTATCTATTTCATTGACACTTTATTTTCATTGTGGGTATTGTCATCCATCACATAAGAAGCATACAAAGTTGACATTGACAATATTGACAGTACTAAATTAAAACATTAAGGAAAATAATTACACTTATCCTTTTGTCTATAGTTATGCTTATCGTGCTATTAATTTTTTTATTTTACAGTAGTATCTGCTAGGTTCGTGTTGTATGTGTTATAAAGTATACTTTTACATCATCCTCATCCTTCATTAATTTATAAAGCGATTTAACTGTTCAATGGATTCATTCAGCTTGACAGTCCTGTGACTGCGAATAATCTATTAAATTTTAATTTTGTCACATTATTTATGTAACAATAGAGTTAATCCAACCAGACACAACGCTAATAAAAATAACTTTTTTTTATACAACGTCGGGAGGCGTACAAGCATACGGCCCATCTGTTGTAAAGCAGATCCTAGCGCGATGCCTCCTTTGCTGCTAACACAGCAACTCCTTAGGAGCTTACTGGTAGTCTCACTCACACGCAGGAACACAACAACCCTCTAGGCAGTTGTTATTTAGCTGCAGTTTTCTGTGAGGTGGAGGTATTTCCCCAGACGAGCTGTTTTGATGCGTCCTACCGCTCTTAAAACATCCAAACCAAGACAAACAAACATGTTCATGCACACAAATGTTTGTCTTGTGTGGGAATCGAAATCGAGCGTTGGTGTCAAAGTCACGTCGTTCGCGACTGAGCCACCGAGCTCGTCAAATCTTAAAACTTAATCTATGAATGCAAAAATATGAATGGCCACAAACGAACTGTTAGAAATATCTAGCGCAACTCATTTGGGATTTGTCCAAAGCTTCTCGAACACTAGCGGCTCAAAGTCTTTTTTCACGAAGACATATATAATAATAATAATCCCCGCAGGGCAGCTTGTGGCGAGCTGTTGGTGCGTAATGACACCACGGGTACCCGAGTGTTCCAGAGAGTCGATCAGGGCCTTCGTCTCCGGCGTGTCTTCATCGGTTGGAGTGAAAAGTCAAGAAGGCCCGCAGGACTCTCAGCTCTGGCTTGCCTTCATTGGCCGTCCAGAGAGGAGTCGATAGAGTATGTTGCTCTAGCAGGTGATATGCTCCAGGGGTGGAAGTGTTAAAGGGCATAACGCCGCGAGTAACTTCGGAGAAAGCGCAGCACACCTCTCGACACCCCTGAATCACTCACATCGGTGTTGCTCCCGGCCGACTTTCTCTGGCATTTCGGGGGTCCATCTAGTGAGTGGCGAGCCACCGCCTGTCGAAGTAACATCAGATAGGATAGTTATAGCAGGTGTCCGTCTCTCTTCTGTAATAGCCCATTACTAATAATCCCTCCAGATCTCATCTCAATAGCTTAATTATTTCCGACACATTTGCAATAGTCCCAATACCTGCCGTGACCTGTTCGTGGGTATATCCTCCCATTGATATCCCTTAGAGCAGGCCATAGCTGTTATAATACATTACATCTTTCTTTTCCAAGGGGCCTCTACGCGTTGGATTCATATCCCCGCGCACGCCTATCAAATGACCGGGATTAAAACCCGTGAAATAAGACATAATAATATGATGCTGATGTGTCTCGATTTTCTAAAGTCCAAGTAATGTGCTGGTGTTGCAAGTGACGACAATTGTTTAAACTATAACATCTGCTTACCAACTATACAGTTTTAGGCATGTTAATGTAAAAAATATCCTTAGATGACCTACTTGGTCAAATATTGGTTATAACATGTCCAGGACATAGACAAGTATTGCTTATTAAAGTAGCATAAGTACTAATGATGGTAACAAAAAGAAGAGTAAAATGATTGACAATATAATTTCACATGCGGTTTATAAAATCGTTGCTAAAAAAAGATATACGGTTGATCATACAAAAAGCAGAGCAAGATAACACGTACGCCCTAACTTGTTTGCTTTTAGATTATACGGCAGTGAAAGACAAAGGATGCATTTATAAATAGAAGTGAACGCCGCTCAGTAGATGTGTATTAATCCAATATTTATCATACTGTCGCACTTCGCTAATGAAACATCTTCTTTATGTTCTACTGTCGATGTACAAAACCGGTGGATTTCCTTTGTGCGCCTTTCAAAAATCTATGTTAGGATTTTGTGAGTTTTTTTAATACCACTAAGGTGGCAATCAAGCAAACGGTCTGCCTGATGGTAAGCTGTTACCGCATCCTATGGACATTACCCAACACTAGGATTGTCACTCATGCATTGGCGACCCTCTTCACGCCTTTCTTGAAGAACCCCATACAGTCCCTTGGGAAAACCTCGGCTGGGAGTTCATTCCACAACATGAGTATCCTGGGAAGAAAATTTCTCTGGAACCATATAGTACGCAACCAGTACGCAGTACGGTTCCAGTGTGTGAGGGTGAACTCCCCGCCGCCGGCGAGCGGTGCGGCTGTAAAAAGAAACTATCGTCATCATATCGAACATTTTTTCAGAACACAGCCCGTTGTACAATCGGTAGAACACAAAAAGGGAGTCATAATCTCGGCTTAAACTTGAGGGTTCTAATTGAGTATTCCGTCTGTAAGCTTGGGATCGCCTACAATTCTCACAACTCGTCTCTGAACCGAATTGCAAGGTCCTAGCTGGTATCCAGGTGCGCCCGACCAAAGGTGACTACAGTAGGTACTCCATGTGCGGTATGACTGTGTGTGGAGACTTGTATAATATAAGTCTTTGTTCCGCACTGACGTATTGGTTTACCCTGTTGAGCACACCAAGTTTCTTGTACGCCAGTTTGGCCTTCTCCTCCAGGTGATTCCGGTATTGAATATCCCTGGAGATCTCAACACCGAGAATCCCAATTCTTTTGGCGATGGTTAGTGGTGTGTTCTGGAATTGAGAAACCACAGCAAGTGGAGTTTTCTTAGCGGTAAACGCGCAAACTTGGACCAAGTCCAGTCGCTCCCAGTCACATACTTTTGTCAAATTACCCTTAATGTCAGGCTCAACTTTATCGCGTCTTTCCTTCACAAGGCAACGAGAGATGTTAGCTCGGCCTGTATAATAATTGTCCCCGGTGCTGTCTTTCACATAACAATGAATGCCATCCGTTGACAACATATTATTGATATATATATAGCAGAAACAGCGCCGGATTAGTACAGAACCCTGTGGGACGCCAACATTCATACCCATACTATCGGAGCAGCCATCGTCAACCACGGCTTTTATGCATCTGTTGGATAAGAAGCTGGCAATCAATTTGCACAAACCCTCGACCAGCCCGTAAGATGGCATAAAAGAATCTGTACATGTATCATCATCATTACCCGGAACGGGCTGTAATTTCATCATATAGATAGATGTTTATACTACTATTGGAACTCTTAAATCAATGGCATATCACTTGTTGCACTTATTGTTTATACCACATTAGTTGAGTTATC
Organism: Pyralis farinalis; assembly: GCA_947507595.1. NCBI lineage: Eukaryota > Metazoa > Arthropoda > Insecta > Lepidoptera > Pyralidae > Pyralis > Pyralis farinalis. The sequence continues at coordinate 10,885,746 of OX382272.1, read as the reverse complement.
ATTGCTTGTTTACATTTTGAGTTCGTCGCACTTTTTCTGCAGAATCCTAAGGTTATATTTTTACCAGGGCGAACTGATAAGTTTGAAAACACCAATTAAGAGTAAAGTTTTAGTATTTTAGATACTCTCTATTATTGTATATCAATGTAGTCATTTATTTGCCTTGTAAAGTCATTATCGAAACGAAACAACTGTATTTGGTTTCGCAATAAAGTAGAAAAGGGATATTCGTTTGTTGATTAAACGAATATGTAATTTTTGTCTAAATTCTTTTAAAGAAAGTAAACAAATCCCTACTAATATTAACAGGACTACTAAGAATGTATATTTGCTCATTTTGCTACGGCCAAATTACATTATGAGTTACTTTCTCACCCACCGTTCTCAGCACTTAGCCACTACTTCACCAGCGACTATTTTCTGTTCCCGAGCTTAAAAATGACTGGGTGGGAAGAGAACTCTGATTTATTTTATTAAGAGATTATAAAAGAAATAATAATAATATTTTGAAGATTGCTAAAATCTCGTGCAAATATAATCAATTTATTACAGAATAATTACAAATTTGATGCAGTAATCACAAAGTTCCCTAATTTTATACTTATTATTTTCAACAACATTTAATTTAGTGTCTTAAATTGTCCAAGTTCATCCAATTAGACAATGTCAGTCTTTGTAGATAAACCATTTGTCTGTTAGCCATTTAATTAATCTATTTTTAAATAGACTTAATGTTACTTCTTACATGCATTTTGGGGTTTACAGTCATCAAATTTTATACTAAAATGTTAAGTTTGATATCGGCATCACTAGTTTGTTAGGTCTCTAGATAAATATTTTTTGCCTTCGTTTGCCTCCTAAAACATCGCTGGATGCTTTTGTATGTACAAATGATTGAGCTAGTTCGCATAATTATATTGGTTGCGCTATATCACACTCAATTTTTATATCTATCTGTATAGGAGGCCAATTGGCAAATAAAGTAAAGAACATCTTTAATGTCAGCATTAAACTACTATTAAATTCTGTTATCATGTAGAATAGCAATACTGTTTCAAGTCAGAAAAATAAAGCAATATCAAATCTATATACATCGGCTTGCTAGATCTTTTGTTGAAGATTTTCTGAATATCTTCAAAATTGATGTGTCAATAACTTAGTAAAAAGTTTTATTAGAGTCGATGAATATCTAACAAATATATCTTGGAAATCGTTCAGCATACAGACCATATATCTTTAATTTTACCAATCGACAACATTATTCTTGTAGACCCAACATTTATTGTAACAAGTTTATTGTAACAAGTGTTCACTTGTCAAAATTCGATGATAATAGACAACTAAAGCTGGTCAAAAGCTATTAATTCAATTAATTAATTTAGTTGACAAAAAAATAATCACGAAGAATCTTTTGAAATATTTTGTCTTTGCCTGATAGATGTTTCTTTTGATTCTTAGCTATGGGAGATTTAGAAAATGCGGGTAGTTAAAAAAAGAGAAATTAAAAGTATAAGAAATGAATATACTGCAAACCGTGCCTATGTATCTGTGAGGACCCATTGGAAGAAATATTTTTATATTTTTGTACGAATAAACAATAAATACTGCTAGTAAGCGTATCAATTGAGTGCTGGGTGGGACGATGTGGCTTTTGTTGAAGTTCGTGCACAAAGGTCCGAATAAGGTTTTTAGGAAAAGATTTATTGGATACTTGCTCAGAAAATATTAAACTATTACTATTTGGTCAACTGTAAGTCTATCTGGTCAGCCTGATAATAATAAATATTATCATATTTCACTTTTCCATATGGGATTAAGACGTTTGATTTAATGTTTTAAGTACGAGAACGAACCGAGACAATGTACTAGAACTAAAAGCACACGTAGTTTTCTACGAAATAGGCACCTAAACATTACGTGAACTTTACAAAAAATCTTATTATGTCTTTTGAACCACTATGTGAGAGAACACTTTGGGTAATTGAACCGTGATTATCAAAGTAAATTCTCCTTTATATTTTATGGGAACTGCAGCATCTTATTTTTTTTTTGGTGCTGTAGAATTTGAAATGAAAGCGGATCGATAATGGTGTTAGTGAACGTCGACTCGGCGGCGGCGCGTGTTTCAGTGGGCGCTGACGTGGGCCGCGCTGCGTCAGCGCACGTCACCGTCTGACTCCGTCCGTGTATTCGTCACATGTATATTTAGACCGGAATGTAGGCAAATATTTAATAGACATCCCCTAACACCGTAAATTCGGGCTTCCGGAAAATATTGGCTTTCCTCCAAACATTGAAATGCGGAGAATTTGATAAAATGTATTCTCACAACAAAACCATAACATCAATAGAACAGCCGTAAAAACTTTTTGATTTTTAAAATGTGATGTCTTTCTCTTAAATTCCACGTAATAACTCGTGCAGAACTATGTCAGTGAGTAGTTTACCTCCCTCCCACTCGCTATATGAGTCGTTTTTTAAAAACATATTCGTATTTAGCTTTGCCATTAGGCCATTGGGCATGGCTTTGGAATCAATTTCATCTAGTCCAGAATTTGTAGTATCCATAATTAATAGAGATGGCCTCTTTTATGTTAACTAAAGTATTTTCAAGCCACATTCATCACAAAGTTGGGCCATGATACTTAATATACATTAGACGTTCACCTATGCACAATTTCAGACACGTTTTTATCATTTCAATGTTTAATTTACAATATAGTGTTAATTCAAGAATTTTTTTTTCTACAACGTCAGAGGAATACAAACATACGGCCCACTTGATGTAAAGTGGATTCCGTAGCTACGAACGCTTGGAAAACATTAAATATCACTCGCGCGATGCCACCTTTTCTGCTACTAGCACAATAACTCCTTAGGCGCTTACTGGTGACCTCACTCACACGCAGGAATACAAGAAACCTCCAGAATGTTGTTATATGGCTGCGTTTTTATATGAGATGGAGGTACTTTCCGAGATGAACTGCTTTAAGGGTGCTCTAAGGGTGCATCCCTTACTGTTTTAAAAACACCCAGTAATCACAAAAGACAGACATGTTAATACACACAAATGTTTGTCCTGTGTGGGAATCGAACCTTCGAATGTTGGTGTCAAAGTAGCGTTACTAACCACTGTGCTCGTCAAATAAATAATTTGGCATTCGAATGAAAAATCACATGAGTAAGTGAAATAAACTAAAATCATCGTATCGTTTTGAGCATACTTTCTGAGACACTTGTATAAAATCTTATTATTATGTACCTAAATAACATTTCTATAGTCGTGCTTCGTGCGTGCTGCTTATAAATTTACTTTTCCCTCCTTTCACCCGAAGGCAGTTTATGGAGGAACAAAGTTTAATTTATTATTTATCTAACTAAATTAAGATCCACGTCGGAAACGTTTACCATCGTAATTAATAAATATTTTGTCATTCGTGTGCAAGTGTCGACATGGCCAGTGAAATTTGATATTGTACAGTTCGTTTCGGCGTATGCACAATCTAATCAGTTAACTAACTGTGTCGGCTGAGCGCGGAGAATTCCTTAATTAGGACAATAAACTATTAAACAGATATTTGGCCTGAGGATATAAATAAGTAAAACAGGAACGATCTAAGGATAAGTGAATTTCTAATGTTTCAACTTACAGGGTGAGCAGACAGAACCGAGTGCCTTAAGACGCCTTGCACACCGCCCTCGTTTCTTTAATATTCATACCTCTTTTTCATACACACTCGGTTCCTTTTCCGGTTCCTAGGACTCCTATGTTATATATTCGAAATCAATGGTATATCAACATGTACCAAATCTGACTATTGAAGCAACAAACACGCATTCAGCACAAAGGGAGAGAATAAGAGAGAGTTATAAAGCAGTGATAGCCTGGTGAATAAAGAACCGGCCTATGAACCGACTGGCCAATGGTTCTGATCTTGGCGTGAACATGTACCACTAAATTCGTATTTTCGAATTTATGTACATACTTTCTCGGGGACGAAGGAAAACATTGTAAGGAAACTCCACGTCCCGCAAGAGCTATTATATAACGAAAGACGTGTGACTTGTCCTCAGAAAGGTCTGGTGTACCCTCTAGGTCGTAGGGATCTAACGGCAGTCGCTCTTTGTCACCATCAGTATCTTTAACCCTAACGCGAGTAGAGAGTAGACTAGTAGAGGAAGAGAATACTCTTTACAATGAAAATCCTGCAGCGAATAGGTCAAACTGGTACTCCACATGTTTGTACAGAACTATTAGTGGTAAAAAGGAACCACGGTGCTTTGTCTAAATAAAAAATATTTATATTCTACCATGTTACGTATTTTATGACGCTTCCTTTCGTTACAACATTACATAGATGATACAATATCGTATCGTATCGTACAATATAGCAAATATATTGTGCTATAAAGGCAGTATATGAACTTACTTAGATACTTTAAGTATTTTATGCTAAATGTATTTACATCATCTTCTATTTCCTCCAATCTACGTCCACTACATATTTTAATCCTGTAGTTTTTTTTAATACTCATCAGCGAGATTATCATCTGAAACGCATTAAGCAATGTCGCTACATTCTCACGAGCCGTAAACAGCCTGTTACGTGTACTTGGGAGATAATAATAGAGCAATGAGTGTTGCCGAATTACTTTTAGAGCAGCGCTATGCGGCGCCAAGACGACACCCACCCAACGTATGATTATTTTTGCTGACAGAATACTGTGACTAATCTTTAGTTAAGTTATATAAAGTAATTACCATCAGTACTAGCATGGAATTCGCTAGACAAATCATATTTTGTTTGATACCAATGTATTTGTAGTGATTAAAATATTGAATAGCACTGGTGTTATTTCATCAACAAATTGTGAACTAATTACCACTATTATTTAACATGTAGAGTGCCAAATAAATGACATTTAGTTTGATACAAATGTAGCTATAGTTATGAGTATGTCGTAACTATGTAGTACAGGGATTTCTGGTTGAAGAAATAAATAGTTTGAAAAGTAGCACGTCGTGGTCACCCAGCACCTATCACATCGAACAGTGACAACAATCTCGTTTTATGATCGATATTGTCATCACTGAGTATTCAGTATATTTGTTAATTTTAGTATCCTGTATCTCTACTTACACAAATAGAACAGTTATCGCCTCACTTCGGTGTTCGTTCATTCGCCTGTCCATTCATTCTCTTGTCACAAGTGCTCTAGAATTACTCGCTATAGAGTTTGAAACTTGGCATTATATAAACAACTTGTTATAGTTCAATATTGTAAATACAGAATCAAAATTCTGATTTCAACTCTGATCTGTTTTCAACTTGTTCAAGTTAAATAGGTTAATTAATTTTGTTTAAAGCATAACCCTTCATAAAGCTTGCTATAATTTACAATGTTCAAATGTAAATAAGTTGTACATATACCAAAGTTATTTGATATATGTACTTACGTATTATCTTCATATTAGTAATCACCTTAGATAAAAACGTTGCATGGCACAATTTATGTTCAAAACATTTACAAGGCCTTGCAAGTTTACATCAAACAACCGCACAGCTGATCGGAATACATAAATTACTAGACATTGTATTTCAAAAGCAAGCCGACATACAGTCCCAATTGTAACAGCTGACCAAGATAGCAAGGTATTTATTGAAATATTCAGTAGGTTATTTTTACATAGTCGTTTAATTTGCGTTTTTTCTCGTAGCTGGCACGGCGCGTTGGCGTTCCCTCAGGAATGCGGTACCAGGGCGGCACAAACCAGTCCAACAGCTGTTCGTGATGTAATGATAACGGTTGTTATCGCCGTGAATGAACGTCACACATGCACGGACGTCTCGACGATTTATAATGTGATAACATTCCTAGATAGTACACGAAAATGGTTCTTCCTATATCAAAACAGCGGCCGGAACATTCAAATTATTGTTGTTGAACATAAATCCAGTTTATTTTTTCTTTGAATGAAGTTACTTCTGTTTAGATTAGGATGTAAGTTGCCCTAAGTATTCGCTTTTTAGGGTTTTACGTTTTTTAAGTTTCGCCTAACATAATTTGCTCCGTGAAGAAGTCAAATTTGACTTTCCGGTTTCTATTGCGTATGTAATTGAGGACTTTAATAAATACGAGTATCATTATAGAAAATAACGTAATCAGTTTGGTGTTTTTGTTTAACATTATTAACTTAAATTATACGAAATCAAACGAGAAAGTACAAATCTTTAGGAAATTTTTGGGACGTTTAATGTATTGTTGTATTGATGATAATAAAAAAATACATAATATTACTATGTAGTTCCAAAGAACTTTTTTACTAAGTTACATAAGTTCCAGTCCTATTCAACTGCCTGCCTACAGTGCCTATAAGATTGTTCCAAAAAGGCATCAAAAGATTTACATATGTTTGGCATCTCTCGTGTGCCCCTGATGTTGCAAATATCCATAGGGTACAGTAACTGCTTATCATTAGGCAGTACTTGTTGCTAAGTTTGTTGTTAGGAAACACGAAAAAAATAATTGAACATATAAGTTATCAATGTATTCATATTCGGATAACAGGATATTACTCATTTAATAATGACATTTAACCTGAAGGAGTTTATCTAATTTTTGTATTTTATATCATTAAAATGCCCGTATTTTACAGAGTTAATATGTAGGGTTATCGAATCTCGCTACAGTATGATGTATCTATAATTTAAAGAATTGATCGTAAATAATAATTTCTGAAAAGTAGCTTTGCGTGGCAGAAAAAAAATCGGCCAAGTGCGAGTCGGACTCGCGCACGAAGGGTTCCGTATCTATAAAAAAAAATCGGCCAAGTGCGAGTCGGACTCGCGCACGTAGGGTTCCGTACCATTATCTATAAAAACAGCAAAAAAAATCACGTTTGTTGTATGGGAGCCCCCTTAATTATTTATTTTATTCATTTTTTTTTGTATTTGTTGTTATAGCGGCAACAGAAATACATCATCTGTGAAAATTTCAACTGTCTAACTATCACGGTTCAAGAGATACAGCCTGGTGACAGACGGACGGACGGACGGACGGACAGCGGAGCCTCAGTAATAGGGTTCCATTTTACCCTTTGGGTACGGAACCCTAAAAACGGCAAAAAATCACGTTTGTTGTATGGGAGCCCCCTTAAATATTTGTTTTATTTTAATTTAATTATTTATTCTTAAAGTGAATATGTAACTAAATATTCTGTGAATATTTCAAGCGTCTACCTGTTGCCGTTATCAATATCGAGCAAAATGAGCACAAAAATCACGTTTGTTGTATGGGAGCCCCCTTAAATATTTATTTTATTCTATTTTTTAGTATTTGTTGTTATAGCGGCAACAGAAATACATCATCTGTGAAAATTTCAATTGTCTATCACGGTTCATGATATACAGCCTGGTGACAGACGGACGGACGGACGGACAGCGGAGCCTCAGTAATAGAGTTCCGTTTTACCCTTTGGGTACGGAACCCTAAAAAAGGAAAGCATAGCACAAGCTAGTAACTCTACTGCATATGACATTTGAACAGAACTTCCTTATGTTACGTCGATGAGCTTTAAGAAAACAAATATGTGCAGTTCACACGCTATAGAAGTGAAACCTTAAAAAATGTGAACTTCCTGGTAATGAGACGAATGTAGAATTTCAGGAGTAGGATAATTGTAGGGTTTATTTTTGATTATATTGATCACACTAGAAAAATGTTTTTATTAAAATAATGAAATATTTATGTAAACAATACACGTGTACAATACACCACAGTTGTTATGACGCCTTATCCCAAGTTTCGTAATACGCAGATGCACAAACACATATGTACATATAACTGTATAATATCTTCTATCTCATTCTCTCGTACATTAAATCCTATGGATACTTCTATCTCATTTTCTCGCTCGCTAAATGCTACAGATTTTTACAGGTGGTTGTCTCTTTTTACTGTCGCATTTTCGTTTCATCGAAATAGGACATTTATTCCTAAGGAGGCTAAGTAGGAAATGTACCTAAGTTTAATATGGAAATTTGAGCATATGCCTAGTTTGTAGGTGCGAAATAATTTCTATGGCCTTTGCCCTCCGATACTCATGTGGAAAGATTTCACTTCGACTGATAGCCGTCCTATGAATGAATTTGAAATTTTAGTAGCTTTTACCTGCTGCTTTGCTCTCGCAGTATTTGAAAGTGTAGAGACAAAAATAATAAGAACAAACAAATGCATTTAATAATGGTAGTAAGGATTCTAAGTGCAAAGTAACTTTCCCTCTGTTCTGAATTGGTTATAAATAAATGTACATACATACTTATAAATAACCTAAAGGATATTTTTTAACTCTACTACAGCGCTTGAATTTACACATATAATCAACCGGGGTATTTTGCATTTTTTTTGTAAATCGTAATATTATGATTACTGGGAAAGTAAAAAAAAATAAGTAAAGAAAGAATGTCTAATTGACATCAAAGTACGAGTAAATCTACCGCGAGATTACTTGGGTAAACAGAACATGTCCGATGGGGAAACGCTTGCAAAAGAAAGCACATGTCAATAAAATTGTGATTTATAAAGTGAGGTAGTCTCGACACGAAAACGAGTTAGTTTATTGCATAAACATAATAATTAAACTTTTCTTACGATTATGAAAAAATACCGATGGTGACATGCGAAGGGTAATGCAAAGGATGGTTCCAACTTACCGAAACAGTACTTCTGAGTACTTGTGCCATTATCAAGCCTATAAAGGACCCACGTCTCTCCAAAGGCTTGATGGTTGGAGCTAGTGTTCGATGCGTCCAATAGCTCAAGTGTGTATTCCGTTTGAGGTAATAAATGCCGTTTAGAACTGTTAAGAACACCTAGTTTTTTTAACTAACTTTACTTTAAAACTAACTTTCTTTATCCATCAAGCGGGTCGTAATCCTGCTCTCAACGATCGGCATCTGAAAAAAAACGATTAGTTAAATAATCATTCAAAGCATTGATTCTATTGAAAGGAAAGTTAACTTTTGTTACTGTAAAAGCTGAAAAAAGTGTTTAGGGAACCAGAAGGAAATATAGATATCTTAGGCCCCGTGTATGTCATCTATCATTTGTTTTGGAATTGGTATTTGACATACAAACTTGAAATTTGGCTTATATTTTACTACATATTTTTATACTACGATGGATAACAAAAAAGCACACAGTCCGCCTGATGTAAAGCGGTTACCGTGGCCTATGAACACTAGCAACAAAAACTAGCTCGCTAGCGCGTTGCCACCCCCACTGTCAACACAGCAACTCCTCATCTTCTAGTGACCTCACTCACTCGCAAGAATATAACAACCCCCCACGGAATTGTTATTTGGCTGCCGTCTTCTGTGAGGTGGAGACTTCCCAAGTTTGGCTAACGTCGTGCCCTACCTCTCTTTAAATATATATAATCATACTATAAAAAGACTATTTGCAGCAGTAATAACCCATTCGATAAAGAACTGGCCTAGTGAACAATAAGTATCCGGTTCGAATCCTGGCATGTACCACTAAATTCGTGTTTTCGGATTTCTGTACATATTTGTAATTATCACTTGCTCGGCGGTGAAGGAAAGCATCGTGAGAAAACCCGCATGGATGAGAAATTATATTTCGAAAGACGTGTGACCTTACCTAAGAAAATGATCTGGTTTTCCCGCTGGGTGGTGGAGGTCTGACGGCAGTCGCTGCATCTAAAAAAATCAGTTTTTTCGCCAAATCCTTAGAGTATGGTTGCGGACCCCGCCAGTCCTAGTGGATTAAAAAACGAGATAACGCTAAGAGGAAAAAGAAGAGTATAAAAATTAAATTTATACACACGATGTGGGGTATATGAATGAACTTAACAATGAATATTATGTTGTCTAGTTATTCTTGAAAACATTTAAGTTGACGTTTGATGAAATCATTTTTTGATGAATAAACCGGGCATGTGTACGATTTTTATTCCTCTGGTGACCAATAGTTCTCAATTTACATTAATATGTTGGGATCACTCACCGCCGCGCTGTATATTTCGAGGAAGTGCTAGCACAAACAAACACGCAGCGAAGTGTGAATTTAATCGTAGTGGTTACTCAATAACTGCATGATGTCACCTGTGTACATGACATGAGTCAAGAGATCTGGCTTCTTCGGGTATGTGCAATCGATTTTGAGATTTTTGAACAGGACAATAAGTACTTAAATGTGAATATCTGTATCAAGTTGCATTAAAATACAATTTACTTTTTGATTTTATTTCGCAAGTGCTACCTCTCCTTCAAGGAGAAGTACAGCACATGGTAAGAATTACTAAAGAGAATTTGGACACTGTGTTAAGACATCTGTAGGTATATATATATTAGAAACTGTAACATATTGTGTCAAAATTCTGACACATTGTGTCGTAAAGCTGATGTGCCAGAAACACATCGGTTCTATACATTGGTGACGACAAGTTGTTAGAGACAAGTTTCAGTGGAATTTAGTGCCGTGATCTGTATCTATTAAGTATTACATGAATGATCCTTAAAAGCTTTTAGCGAGTTTGCTATAACAAATAGCATTTAGAAATTATTCTATTTAACGTGTCAAATCATCAGAAGCTTCGTTATAATTATAGTTTTTAGGATCATCATACTTATAACACGCAATAAGTACTGTAAACATTTATCCTTCTAGTACTTTCCTAGTGTAATAACAACTCTACCTAAGACAATAATAAAAATATAGGGAAATAATAATTTATATTTTGATGAACTCGGTGGTTGAGTGTTTATTAATGCCACTTTAACACCAATGCTCTTACGTTCAATTCGCGCGCATAACACGTGCATGAACAAAAATAACTTATTAGGACCTTACTGGCAACCTCACTCACTCGCACAACCCTCCAGGAAGTTGTTATTTGTCTGCTGTTTCCTGTGAGATGGAGGTACTTCCCTAGTCGGACTACTTTGATCCGCTCTACCTCTTGATAACATCCCGACCAAAACGAATAGTTTGATAGATACTCGTTTATTAACTGCTACGGTCACACACATACAAACATAATATATACAAGAAGAATAGTACAAGAAGAAGTAAACAGGCATTGCTCAAAACATTTCCAGTCACAGTACCATAGCTCAGTGTGGCTTTTGCACGATACGCAAAAACACAGATTTTCAGCTTCTGCCTGAGGGGCGGGCGCGCTCAAAGGCACTATTGAAGATATAAATGTATGTGTGTGTGTGGTGTGAGTGAGAATAGTCAGGGGTATTATACTAAGTAGAAAACTCAGGTATTAACATAGCAACAACGATACTTATGTAATTTGTAAAAGTAATGTAAGTGAAATTGGATTTATAAATGTATATGATTAAATACATTAAATACAACGGGTATTTTGATATAAAATAATAATAACATGCATGCATGCACACAAACACAAATTGTTTGTCCTGCGTGAGAATCATAACTACGAGCGTTGGAGTTACAGTAGCATTGCTTACCACTCCGTCATCGAACTCGTCAATTGTTGAGTTGCTGTGTTAGCAGCTGAGGTGGCATCGCGCAAACGATACCTAATGTATTGCACTTTACATGAACTACTTAATATCAGGTAGCTTAAATTCCTCCCGACGTTATATAATAAAATATAGAACAATATAAACATATATAACAATATAACATATATACATATGTTGACGAGCTCGGTGGCTCAGTCGTGAATGACGCGACTTTGACACCAACGCTCGTGGGTTCGATTCCCACACAAGGCAAACATTTGTGTGCATGAACATGTCTGTTTGTCTTGTTTTGGGTTTTTTCGATGTATAATAAGTATGTATTTACAAAAAAAATGTATTTACATATGTTTATCAGTTGTCTAGTAGTAGTGTAATTTGTCCGACAATATTTATTTATTTATTATTATTTATACCTAATTTATGCCTTACTTGAAATTTATGAATTGAAACAAAACAGACTTGAGACTATTTTACTTAGGAATAGGAAAAAAGTACGTCTTTTTAATACAAAATATATAAAACGCCTCTAAGGATTTTTGTCTGGGGATAATTTATTTAAATAGTAATGGCTTCACGTAATATTTTATTTAAATAATTATTTTGCCATTATTTAAACAAAACAAATTACAAAATATTTACAAATTACTCAGATGTACCAAGGAACCCAAAAAGGGACCCAAGGGACTATGTAAACACACACAACAGTCCTTTTCACGTTAGCCAAGCTTGATTAATTACTTACCAATAGTAAGTAGACGCATCCGAGCTTGGAAAAGTATCGTATACTTTCTGGTCTTTCTGGGTGAGGTATAGCATATTGCACTCTGCTGATTACCAAACAAAATTGTGGAGAAAGAGAGATAGAACGCAGCGACTATCCATCAGCAATACCCTGATGGACGAGGTACCTTCGTCCTACAGAATATCACGGATAAATAACATTTGGAGGGTGGTCATCACTAAAAGGCTCCTGAGAGAATTAGCAGCATAAGGGGCTACGCGAAGGTTGTGATCCTTGTATTGCAAGCATTCCAAGATTACGAGTAATACTTATTTTACAGCGTGTCGTAAGCTTGTTTGCTATTCGATATATAAATTATATCGTTAAAAAGATCCCTAGAATTCAAGCTGGAAAATACCCGTTTCTAGTACCTACCCTACCGATAAAGTGCTTTCTGTAAACTAATATTTACAATAAAATTAATACAAAGATGCATCGTAAATTAACTATCTTCTCTTTCATTTTCAGGTTATATCTTCAAATGAAGTAATGCGTGAATGAATAAACGTCGTGCAGATTTCTGGTAAGACTGTAGAGCTCCGATAAAATATCGTATAGACAGGCTTTTGCTGTAGAGGTAAACATGTGAAGAATTGTGTATACTTCTTTACTCAATGTCAATAACTCCCAAAATTAGTTACAACATGTTCACGGTAAAAATGCGATATGATGGAAGGATACCTTTACAGTAAGAAGTATTTCTGGCCGCGTCATAACAAACATGTAATCTAATCGTAAATTAATTACAAACTTTTTCTTACGTTCTCAATTCAAATTAGGCCATAGGAAAAAGTTTGTGCTTGTTGACTCCGATTCCGGCTGCCTTGAAGTTTTCCCAGTGTTCGCACTGTTCCTCTGCACTCATTCGTATCGTGATTTATAATTCGTTTAACGTGACAGTATCATACATTTCTATATCACTATACAATATGAAAAAATATATACAAAGGACAATAATCCAAAACAGTATGGCGAATTTATTTAATAATATTAGAACTGTGGAGAATTTACATCATACGCATATGCATTTTCCGTGACGAATTAATTTTGATGTCTATTATATACCTCCAGGTTAGTGACGACCTAATACCCTATCTATATCATACAAAAGAAACTAATAGGAAGATAATATTTCTGGGACAGTCATTAATACCTCTACTTCATACTCTTTAATCCTAAAGCTCCTTCCTACCTCAAAATTTGGTTCAAATTTTGTTCTTCCTCTCACAACTTACAACTTCGCTCCTATGAAAATCTTATTCTTTCAGTCCCGTCTCATTCCTCTAAATTCTTCGATCAATCGTTTACAGTTCAGGCTATTAGGCTATGGAATACTTTACCTGTAGTCATAAGAACAGCAAAATCTATCGCCGTGTTCAAAAAACTTGTAATAAATCATCTCCTTTATTTATGACTTCAAAAGCTGTACACTGACATTAAGTATGTATAAATATACTTATGTTTGTATATTTTATGTATGTATTTTATATATTATGTGTTTTTTTGTTTATTTATTATTATATATGTATTGTTATTTAGTATTTGTACACAAATGTATACCTATGTATATATTTACACATATATAAGTAATTATATTAATAAGAATAAATTTTCCTTCCTTGTTAACCCTACCTTCTCTGTACGCCGATTCGTTACCTTAAGGTTGCCTTGAAAAGATTGCTTTTAGCAATAAGGCCGCCTTGTTGCATAATAGGTATTCATATTTTACTATTTTTTAAGAAATTTCCTGTAAAGTTATTATGTAAATAAAGCTTCTTCTATCTATCTATCTATCTAATATCGCAGATTATTAAAGACCATTCTACTCCCTCGTACAATCACTATTTTATTTCTTCATATATACATTTCGATTTGGATTTAGCGTAATGTTAAAATCGAAGAGATTATGCCAAAAAACCTGCCTAACTTGTAACAATATATCTTAAGTAGAATATATTGGTAGAGGGTAAGTCAATATGGACAGCCAATAAATTATCTAATTCAATTGCTTGCTGGAACAAGTCTCGAATATTAATTTAGAAAGCACAGACGGAAGGACACGGTCCGTGGCGGGTCAACGTTCCCGATGACTATATAAAAAGTGATATAAAAACCTAATTCCGAGAACTTCTGAATAATTTTTCGAAACGACTATGTATAATTATCGATGGTAACGTGACGGGAAAGTACAAATACTACTAATTACTTATTCTGTGGTACAAAATAATATTCGTAATAAATTGTACTGTGACATTTTTGCTAACACTCAAAGTGTTAGAACGGTGGAGTAATACTTTGGAGAAATGTATTATTAAGTCCAGAACGCTTAAAAAAAGATGTCAGATTGACGGTACTCTCCTGCTGGATAATTGTCTGCAGAGAATGAGATCGCTATGATTATAGGCGACATAGTGATGAATTAACGCTTTTTTGATGCGCTGTTTTATTAGCATAATCACAATTCGAACTACAAATATTAGTCACATTGATGAAAGTTGATTGTTTGAAAAAGAAAATAAAGATAAAGATGATTGTATGAGAAAGGCTAAGAAAAGTAAAATAAGTATATTTGAAAGAGAGGAAACCAGATCACACACATGGTTTGATGATGTAATGTTATTATTATCTTGAAGAGCTTGTAGCAGGGAAGGAAGGTACACCGCTGACATTAATAGATAAGTGAGCGCAGAGAACAGAGTGAATAGAACGTTGGAAAACCTTCTATGCAGCCGAATATTATTACCCCAAAAGGAAGACACAGCTCGCTGTACACGAGACGGTGCTATGAACGCAGTCGAGAATATGACTTTTTTATAATAATAATAAATACTGATACAGTTCCGTTCTAACCAAAACAATTGTATGGCGAAACAACATTTCTTTTGTTAAGTATTGATAAACGGTATTGTTATGAGTAAAATGTAATTAGTAAATGGTGTAAAAATATTATTGCAAAAGTAAAAACTTATTTAGTAAAATATAAGATATAAATTCAGACACGAATGCAAGCGAGAAAATGACGAAACAGATATGGAATGAGAAAGTGGAAGGGTATAGGTACTGAGGAAAATCAAGACTCAACTGCCATGACCATATTGGTCTTATTTTAAGAGAAGGTGGCGTTAGAAGTCCCGGAAACCAGCGAGTGTGCATAAAAATATGCTACGAATTTGACCATGTGACGCTCGGTCCTCTCTGCATACCCCGCAAGGGACATTGTGTGAAGATATACGTCATACATTTAAGTGCTTAATTTAATTTGCGGTCTTAAATTTTTGAGAAAAATATTTATTATATTATACATTTTGCACAAGCAAAATTATAAATATTTTTTCTACAGAAGTAGGGTTTCTTTACTACTAGTGCCAATTTAAGTTCTTTTTTTCGTATAAGTAATGAAAATATTTTCATCAAAGTAAAAAAAATCACGATCACAATGCCTTCTCATCTCATATCCTTCACTCGAGAGTTAACAAAGGGAAAGATGTTTTCATGCAAAATACACAGCGCAGACAGGAGCTGTGACTGTATTTTTATTAAAGGTAATAGATATTATTAAACCCCGCGGGCCAGCTTGTGGCGAGTTATAATCCCTCCAAATCTATTATAATTTCTAACATATTTACAATAGCCCCAATACCTGCTGATATCGATAGAACAATATATCCTTGACCAGCTCTCCGCTTATGGATCCATCGATATTCCGAGGAGCGGGTCACGACGGGTATATAACATTGATTAATTTTGTTGATTATATGAGATTTTGTCGCGGTTATCGTGTTAAGATTAATGATATTTTCTCTTTCTATAAAAACATTTTTTGTATAAGTATAGGTACTATGTATTATCAGCGATGACTTTCGATCCGATTCCTTGATTTTAATAATAAAATTAGCTGCATAGATGAGTAGGAAATGTAAATTTCAAATGCTGATACGACACCTTCCGTACTTGAGTGAAACTAGCATTTGACGGGTGTTTTATTTTCAAACATCGGCTATATAGCAACAGCACATAACATACATACAACCATTGGTTTTGCATTGTTGTTATCTTAGTTATTACCGATCCAAATACGGCGATATTACGATATTTTGTATTGAAATAAAATTGAATCGGCTTTTTGCTGTAACGATATTTCTCATTACTAAAGAATCTAGTCAATACACTTTTCTTGTAAGAAATAATTATTGTAACTATTTTGTGCGCTTTGGTCCAGAATCCTAGTCTACTAGTAGTCTGGTAGATTATAGTATGATTATCAATTACCTGGCACACATAGTGCAATTAGATGGGTACTGATGGCTCTGTACAATTATTAAGGAAATATTTAATTTATTTAATTTACGTAGTGTACACGGGAAATCCACAGCAAACAAATGAATGAGCCAACCTCCAGGAAGGCACTGCCAACCTATCTGCGGTTGATCTGACTCACATTTTTCTTTCAACCGGTCAAAACGAATTTACATACCGAATTCAAATATTCAAATAAATACAACATTATGTATTGTTTCTAGTACCTACCAAGACGAAAGGAACTGAACTGCCTCATGAATGGTTTTACAATAGGGACGATCTCCGAAATTCCTAAACTTTAGAGACTATTTCTTGGGTCACGATCATGTGTAAGGTAGAGGCAATACTTCCTTAGTCGCGTATTGCTACATAATATAGCTGTACTACCCCGGCTCTCTTTCGCCAGACATACGGCGATTTGCACCATGTGCAGATGAGGTCAGCTTTTGCTATGTACTCGTACATGATGCATGTATATGAGGCACTTTCCCATATACCTCAAAATTGTTGTATTTACTGAATACAGTTTCTACAACCGCACCGCTCCCTAACGACGTAGAATTCGTCTTCAGACATTGGAACCGCCATGGTTATGTAGGTGCTGTGCGGTTCCAGAAAACTTTTCTTCCTAAAATACTTAAAAGATGTGGAATTAACTACCTGCAACGATTTTCCCAAGTCACTACAATGTATTCTTCAAAAGAGGCGTGAAAAGGTTATACTGAGTCGCCACACGAATGACGCCTCTGATGTTGCAATTATTCTAAGGTTACGGTAAATGCTTACCAGTGGTATGCTTGTGTACCTAGTGATATAAAAAGGACCACTAAGTAGGTACTATTCGTTTTTCCTAAATATTTTATATTCTATGTTTATGATCACATTTGTCACTGACATATATGTATGCTTTAATTAAATCATGTTCTCCAGTAATAGTCACTGTGAACGGTACAAATAATTAATCTTCTATCTATACTAATACATACAGCGGGAAGAATTTGTTTGAATTCCTTTTGCTTTTGATTTATTTATCAATTCTTTGGGAAGGTTATATAGTCTTAACATCTTGCTCCGTGATATGCGAAGGCACGGGAAACAGCTAATATTAGTATTCTCTAAAAGTCAACACGTACGGCTATATTTTAGATCACATGCATAAATTACACAAATTTTATATCTGCATTTTCTCTAAATAACTTTAATATATATCAAACATTTGAAGCCAACGTCACAAGCTCGTGTTCATGAACTTGTCGGCAAATACACGTGTTGAGCAAAGACTGTTATCAGCCAATATTAAATAAATAGCAATACATATAGACAAGATTTATTTTAGCTATTTATACTTTAAAATGTTTATGTTTTCCTTTGCGTGCTGTATAGAAATTCAATAACATTAATATTAATTCTTCCATTTTATGCCATAAAGTTTATTTCTTGCATTCAAAAGAGGAGAAAACCGAGAGAAAGATAAGTCTGCTTAAAATTAAACAAGAAGTATATATTTAAAGAGAGATAGGGCGCATCAAAGTAGTAGTAGTAGTAGTCTGGGGAAGTATCTCCACCTCACAGAAAACCGCAGTCACATAACAACTCCATAGAGGTTTGTTGTGTTTCTATGTGTGAGTGAGGTCACCAGTAAGCTCCTAAGGAGTTGCTGTGTAAGCAGCAAAGGAGGCATCGAGCGAGTGATACTTAATACATTACAAGTGTTAATAGGCTACGGTAACTGCTTTACATCAGGTGGGCCGTATGCTTGAATGCCTCCCGACGTGGTAAAAAAAATATATTTTATTAAGTTATTTATTTTTCAACACAGTCACACCACTCAATATACTTCATCCAATGTTTCTCCAACTTTTCGATACCTTCAGTATAATGAGATTTTGGCAACGTTTCAAAAGTGGCATAGGTTTCCTACGTACATTCTTCAGTGTTCGGTCCGAGTACAGGAAATAGTCACAGGAGGCTAAATCCGGAAAATATGATGAATGAGAAAGCAACTCCAACAAAACTTTCTTGAAATTCTTCAAGATTTGGCATAATATTCCCTGGCAATCGTTTTACCTTTCTGTTAATAACTAATTTGGTCATGTCTTGAACTGAAAAATCAATCTATTGTATGCAAATTGCGATAAATTTACTTTTCAATTGAGTTTTACTGGACTCATTATTTCAAACTGGTATATCTTTATATGGTCACACTTTGCAATAGAAACATGACATGGAAAAATGATATTTCGAAAACTACAGAACAAACCACACACGTTTGCAGACTGTGTTATTTATATATGTGATTAGTCCATATGAATGTGGTGATTGTTATATATATCGTACAAATACTATAACAATAATTAAACTTTATATGTTATATGTACAGTGTCCAGTAGATTAAAAAAATTAAAATAAGAGAATTGAATAAGATACAATAAGATTATATTTTTTTAAATGTAAGACGTGTCTAAGAGCCCGCGAGGGCCCAATGGCAAATAAATAATTTTATCTTATCTTACAAAACACTCGTGAACACCTTTTAGGTAGGACTCCGCCAATCGTAATGGATTAGGAGACGGGATAACGCTAGGAAAAAGAAGAACTGATTTGTACATAGAGCGACTGCCGTCTGACGTCTACATCCCAGAAGTTAAAACCGGACCCTTTTTAAATTAGGTCACATGACTTTTAAAATATAATTTCTTGGACATTTGATACTAAATGCAATTATCTATGCACAATTAGCAGACATTTCGCTATTAGTAACATACTTTATTACCAGCGGTTTTGTGTTACGTTATTAGGTAGTCAGATGATCTGACCTTCTGTTACCAATTGTGTTAAATTAATTATGTTTATTATTTCTAAAAAAATATAAGAACTTTATGTCCATTTCTAAAACTGGGATCTAATGCCTCACGACTAAAAGGAAGCTGATAAATTATTAATGATAAAGTTAACATTGACAAAATTAGATAACAATGTCTTAAGCAGTTACTTTTTTTATTTGGATGCGTAATAGTCACTATTTTTGTATAACTCCACAAATAAGTAATAAAAAGAAGCTCATCTAGATCGTATTAAAAAAATTATATTGCAATAGAGTTCAGGTGAGTCAATCAAATATAATTTTAATATAGCTACAAAAAAAATTACAATAATGTGGGGGTACGTTTCTTTAGTTCTCCAATAATATCTGCTCATTTTCCAAATAGTAAACGTTATTATAAAAACTTGAAAAATTGACTATGTACCTCTTTCACGTCCTTAATCATGATAAAGAATACCGCGAAATATAATGGCAGACTAGGTATTGTGACGTAGAAGCGGCCGGGTTAACGACATCTGAGTCACATCCTGCGCGGACGCACTTCAGAAGAAGCGTCGCTCGTGCAAACAAGCTGATCAATTTTAAAAAATATAATAATAATACTATATTATTATCCTTGTTTTCGATATGTTAAACGAGTTCTCAATGTCATGTAACGGAATCATTATTTTTACTGTTCTGTCAGTGCCACAATAAAAAAATAGCGGTTTAGTTTATAGCCTCGCTCTGCCTATCTGTCCGTCTGATAGACGCTCACAGAGTCAAGTAGTTTAATGAACTTAATCACTAAAAATCTAGAGGCTAAATAGATTTTGATATACTTCAGACTAAGTACAGTCAAAAAAATGATTTTTGTTCCTAGGAGTAGGATGTCAAAAGTGAATTATAAGTTTTATGCAGATAAAACGTTTAATTTATTGAAAAATCTTTATCAAATACACATATACAAATACTGTAAACAAGCATGTAATTTAAAAATTAAAATACCTGACTCAATCCTTAATGCAGCTTAGATCCGCCATATTAATTTCTGTGGATGTCACTTCAAATTCTAGAGATAAATTTGAATCTAACGACAACTTCATTTCGAAATCGGTGAAGCTGTTTTGGCTAGAGAAGGCTCATAACTGTTCCTAGTTTTTGACAGTTTAGATTTAGACATTGAATTATGATGGTGTTTTATTATTATTTCCAGAGATGTTACTATACGAAACAAAACGACATCCTCCCTCTAATTTGCTGTGCCCGACAGGGGACTACAATGTGTAAAGTGTACCTTTATATTATTATACGTGCTTTACTTGCCTTTGTAGGACGCAAATAAAACAATTTATAATGAAAAATTATTGACTCCAGTATAAAAAATATTTTTGATACGTAAATAAATATGGATGCCTACTGAATAGTCTGCTAATGATTTTATTACATAACTCACACAGAAATAAAAACAGCTTATTTAGGGTACTAAGTACCTATAACATCAGACAGCCATTGAAAAATAAAATCTAATTTGATGATATATAAAATTAGTTGAAAACCCTCTCATAAATGCGATCCAAGATGATTACTTTAATTATGAGCCTAATGGCTCCGACAGACGCATTTGCCGAAGTTGCCCACATTTGATTAATGTATTGCTGCAAAAAACTGCATAATGTAACCCTAACAATGATCGCTGTCTTTTAAATTATACAGTTTATGGGTTTGGATCTGATATTATAAAAATATCCATGTTTACAAAAAATATGTTTGGATACCAAAATGAACGCATTAGTAAATAATAGTATATTATATACAATGTAATATATTAAAAAAAGTATTTTTAATATTTATATCTTTTATCAAAATAATACAATTTATAGAACGTCATATATAAAAATTTTGATCGCTAAGGACAAAGTGCTACGGCGTAGCACACCTCTACGCAGACATATCCCATAGAATATAATATAGAGCCTATCGTCGCAGAAATTCCTAGTTACCTGATATAGTTTTTAGAGTTATGTTAGTAATAAAAATATGTTAATGTATATAAGTAGGTAAAAATGATAGTCATATTTATTTATATAAATACAAATAGTAAGGAATACTACTCGTAGTACTAGTAAACCTGTTTCTTCTGAATAATTAGTATGACAACGAATGTATGTAATTATTTCTTTTTATATTTATGTTCTCATGTAAGTGATGTAAAATATATCTTTATGAGAATAAAAAGTCTTTAAACCTTAAGGAATTCGATATGTTCGTTAGTATGATAATCTATCGCAAATTTTACGAAATTTCTTCAGTGATGCGTGATTGATTCCAAATGTTACTTATTATATTTGCAGAATCGATAATTTATTATTATGTTTTTCATATCAAACTCGCAAACGTTTTGTTAAATCAAATCATAATCTGATATTATTTAATATTTTGTACTATGGTTATGAATAAATAAACTTAACTAAATGTGTGTTTCAAAGACTTAACATTGTAAGTCACGTGAAGGTAACGCTATATATAACGACTAAATATATTTCATTGTACCCTTTAATTAATATTAGTAACATTATTTCATTCTTACTTAGGCAAAAAGTGTCTTTTTATTGAAAAAGTTTTACTTAGTTGTAGGTGTGTTAATCTGCATTTAGTTTTGGAAAGACTGCACTGTTCGATCATCCCACACTGCTGCTCCGAGGAAACAAAATCTTAATCATGTAACATTCAAGCAGTTCATAATTTTTAAAAGCTTAAAATTCTCTCTGTATAATATGTATTGACTTGGTGTATCTTGGTGAAAAAAAAAATAAAGAAAGAAAATTAAATTATATCTCAGTTAATACAGTTATATTGTAACTAAACTATAAGCTCTTGAAATAATTGGATTAATTAATTGTTAGTTTTCATTACTGAATTGAATACTTTTTCAAAATAAGAAATTGTTTTATTTTAGCTTGAGGCAAAAAGAAGTTTCAAATAAATGCATTGATGCACTTTACAGTACCTTTGATTTTCAATTATGTTAAAAGTCTAAGTAATACTTTAACATGTAGTTATTATCTAACTGAGTCGGGTTGTAAGAGGAATTAAAGATTTATTTCAATTTTTTTAATAAGCCTAGGGCGCATTTACGTCTATATTAGCGGACATAATACAAGACATACGTATCGCATTTAACATCACACAAATAGAAAGAAAGTACACAAAAAATGTATTATACATTTATTGTTACAAGTGATCGTCTGGTGGCCGAAATTCGACCATAATTCATTGATTTTTGAAGTTTGAATAACTAATATATGAAGTACAAATATCTATTAGACAAACTA
Source organism: Pyralis farinalis (assembly GCA_947507595.1). Taxonomy (NCBI): domain Eukaryota; kingdom Metazoa; phylum Arthropoda; class Insecta; order Lepidoptera; family Pyralidae; genus Pyralis; species Pyralis farinalis. The sequence continues at coordinate 10,863,006 of OX382272.1, read as the reverse complement.
TGGCATTATCCGTCCGCGTAATTTTCGTAAAAAGGGGTACAAAGTTTTTGCTTCACGTATTAATATACTTGTTACTGTATGTTACTTATTGAATAGTAAAAAAACCATTGAATGTCATGTAAATGTATCTTTTGTGTAATGTACATAAATCTTTAAATAATAATGCAATTTAAAATGTATTGAATTTGTGAATCATTTTTTCTACTCATACTGTTGATCAATAGCAATCAAAACCCCTTTTTTAAATTGTGGAAATAAAGTAGTATTGCATAATTTAACGGATACATCACGACCATATCTAATTTATACGAAACAGTGGTTGTGTTGTGCGGCGTGGCGGCGGCGGCGGCGCGCGGGCGGAGACGACGTCACGTGCCCAATGCCCACTGCATCCGCCATTTTGGCTAAATCTAATTGCTAGTTAATAAGCGTATAACATATTTCACACTGGATCATAATAATCACAATCATTGCGGTTGCAATTACATTGTGAATTTTGGTCAACGAAGTACCTTTCAAGATAATTCGAATTTCAATATCATTCTTCGTTGGCGACAGCTTATTTATGTGTCATTTTGTTTTTCGTGATTCATTTATTCTTACAATTTTACTTTTACAAGTGCCTATTTATGTTTATTCGGATAACTACATTAACAATAAAATATTTTACGTAAAGAAATTTGAAATTATATTTTTTTGCTGAAACCGATCGATCATACCTGCTTGAACATTACGATTCACTCTCACTTGACTCAAACACAAATTGAAGGTATCTAAACACTGACAAAAAAAAACAGCAAACACGACTTATAGGCACGAAAAATATACAACACCCTTTGAATTACATATTTTCACCATCGTGTGTTCTAACTTTTATTCATTGTAATTTTTCAGTTCAATATATATATATTTATATAGTAGACAATTAGCTATGCCTAATATTGTATGGGTACTTACATACCTTAAGCATTTACACATTCAGTGTTCTATACAAGACAAGAAATGTATCGTAGATTTACGTTTAATCGGATAGGTTAAATACTTAAGTAGGACCACTGAAGTATGACCAATTAACATAATCAATACGTGTTTAACTGCACCAGACGGCTTCTTATAAACTAGTTAATTGAATAATTGGTATTTATGTCTTGTTTCAAGGCGTAATTATTAGTTCCTACCCCATTCCCAGTGAAATATTTGCCTTATCAATACGTTCTCTGTGGATTTATTAACTTAATAATACTTAGATTACAACATTGTTTCAAGTCGCTAGGTTTGTCAAGGTTTTTTTAACATGCTTAATTGTAACTTACGACTATCTGGTTAATTTGCTAAATTATGAAGCCCGCATGCTCATATTTTTCACAAACAAGCAAGGCGAAAAGAAAACGTCATCAATAGTTTGTTTCGCATCGGTTCTGTGGCGCTGCGGACGCTCGGTGAATCGGCGACAGCGACGTTCGCGCCGAGCTCTCGTTCAATCGAGTGGCCAAAACCAACGCAGGCTGTGGCGCGAAGGCTCCGGATTGGTCGAGACGGACGGCGGAGCGTCGCGCGCGCAAGGCCGCCGGTTTTCCCGCGAACAATGCCAAATGGTGCATTTGTCAAGGTGAGTTCGTTCACCGCCGACGCCGGCGCCGCGCGCTCCTCCACCGGTTCGGACTCGCTCGCTCCGCGCCGATCGAAGGTCGCCAGAAGTCAGCCAACCGAGCGCTTATTTCACCCGCGCCGCGCTGAATCTACATTCATTAGCATCCGCTGTGAATTACAGGTGAAAATTATTATTATAGCTTGAAATTCAATTTTTCCTTAGATGTTTTTTAATGTCGGAAGGATAATGCATTAGTTCGTTGTTCCAACCGCAATTTTGCAGACTTGTTTTTGTCCTAATTTATCTTCAGACCGCTTTTTTTGGCGGAAATGTACTTACTTTTTTACACCTTGCAATCTTATTAAAATGCTCCATAAAATACTCCGTTCAGACGCTTGTTTTTAAAAAAATATATCTAAAATATGACTGTCACTCTACAGCCTCTATAGAGTTAATTGTTTTTTCCTCCTCTGTCTCGTGCACGAGTTTATTTAGCAATGTCGTAGTAGGTATTACGCATTTTTTGCCACTAATTATTTTTTTGTTAGTACCTAAGTAGTATACATCTATGAAACTAAACCTAAGACTTGTACGATATAATCCTTATAATTAAGAAACATCAATGATTATTGCAGTGTCATTTAATGTCTTATGTAAATATATGTACGAGTAGCTTTAATTATGTTATAGCTTTTGAACAAATTGTAAGTACTCGTAGTGTATTAATGTTTTCATTTTGTATTTGTTTCGGAATACATATTTTATATATATGTAGGTGACTAAACAACGTCGTCAGAGAAGACCTATGCCGATACAGCTGTTGAAACATGACATGAACGAAGAACAAAGAAGAAAAATATCAAGTGCTACGCCCGGATGAAATTCCCGTCGGCCGGTAGTTAATGGGTCGGTGGGATCTTCGTCCGTTTGTATCGCTGATATGTATATACATCGTAATCATCACGTTTGAACAAACGAAACCCGGATAGAGAAAAACACACGGACTAAGCAATACAAGGAACATTTCCAACCCCGGCACTTAATCAAAATTACGTTACGAATAATGTACATAACGAACGGAGTGTGGAGGAAGACTACTTTAAAATCTGAATTAAGCATACCTTTACTATTACATTATTCTGGACATTAAATTGACTCTGGAGCAATAGAAGGGATTATTATATTTTATATATCTATCTTTGTAATATTTTCACTTATTATTTCTTGGACTACAACGGAGTTGCAATTTGAACTACCTATACTTCAGGAATCTAACGCATGATATCAAATTTAATTCAAGTATATGAAATATGAGACGTGGATTTATGAATACCAAACTACGCTTGAAACACTAAAAAAAGTAAGTATCTTAGTGCGAAAATGTTACTGCGAGTAGTTAATTCTTGGGAAAGTATTATATTAACTTTCCTAATTGAAAAGCCTTTAAACATATTTTGGGACTAGGTACTCAATATTATTTGCTATTTATTATTTAATTAATAACCATAGTAAGGCATAATCTTTTTTTATATCAACGATTTAGTATAAATAAATGAGTAGTGATGTTAAATGTTTATATATATATATTAAGAGAGGTAGGGCGCATCAAAGCAGCCCGCCTGGGGAAGTACCTTCACCTCACAAAAGCCAAATATTAGCAACGGAGGTGGCATCGCTCGAGATACTTAATGTATTGCAGGCGTTCATAAGCCACGGTAACCGCTTTACATACGGTGGGCCGTATGCTTATGCTTGTATGCCTCCCGACGTCTTTAAATGAACTATGAATTTTAATTTATTTTTTTTGCTGATTATATAATGATTGTATAAAATATGGGGCAATTACTTTACATAGGCTAGTTTAAGGGGGCCTTTGATTTTTTATTGTCTGTAAATGGGAACGTAAAAAGAAATAATAATGTACTTTCTCTCCGTACTCCTCTCGTTTTGCTTCCTATATAATAATAAAAAATAAGTTAGTACATGAACTTTGTTTGATTTGTATGTAAAAAAAATTATACGATTGTATCTACATTAAAAGACGATCAATTTGGTTATAGTAGCTAAGTCATGTGGCCCTCGGTACTCACAGTCTACCCCGGAAGGGATTTGGTGTGAAGTATAGTACCTACATTAAAGCATAATTAAACATATATTTACTTTTGCATTGATATAGCACGCAAACATATGAAAATGTCATTGCCCTGGGCTTTCTCAAAATATTAATTACACTTAGCATTTTATTATATTAGTTTTAACGATTATATTTCCGTCTTTACATTATTAAAAACAAACTGTGTTGTATTTAATTTAAATTTGCAATTATTTCCAAATTGTAAATTAGTAGATATGCTTAGATCAGGTAACAAGGAATAGTTGCGTACTGTAAACTTCTAAATAAATTAAACATTATTTCAAAAATAGAAACATAACTACCGTTCTATAGATTTCTGGGTCGAGGTGTTAACAATGTAATGGTTTTGATCGAAAATAAAATAACAGCTCTTCACTGAAACTATAGTAATATATATGAATCGAATTGATAAGTTGTATCATATAACATACGAACAAAAGGAGGGTTATGTTTTAAGAAACAAAATATTTGCTATCGCATTATCCATATTATTTATGATATTTCTATAGCACATAATAAAATTATCATTGTTAGAGGATCACAAGTAGATGATCAAGAAAATTCGAAAATACCTTGTTGCTTTCGTTTTGTTTGTAATTATTTTCATGACATCATCAACTTTGTCAGTCAGAGAGGGCTGTCAACCAAGAATGTAAGTCTAATCAACTTAGCGTTTATTCAATAATGCTTGATATCTGTCACTCGAATTTCTACAGACTTTCTTAGATTGAACCTATTTATTACATATGTTTATACCATTATACATACGGAACATACGGCCTGCTTGATACTAAGCAGTTACCGTAGCTTAAGGACATTAGCAAAAGAGCTCAAATACGACCGACGATGTAAACTGGTTACCGTAGCCTATGAATGCTACTCTGCTGCTAATACAGTAACTCCTTAGGAGCTTACTGGTGACCTCACTCACACGCAGGAACACAACAATCCTCTAGATAATTGTTAGTTGGCTGCAGTTTTCTGTGAGATGAAGGTATTTTCCCAGTCGGGCTACTTTGATGCACCCTACCACTCTTTAAAATACCTAAACCGAGACAAACATGCATGTTCATGCACACAAATGTTTGCACTGTGTGGAAATCGAACGCTCTAGTATTAGTGTCAAAGAAACGTCATTCAAAATTGCGCCACCGAGCCCGTCAAAAAACTTCTATGAAACTGCACACTATACGACTACTGTGGTTGCAGACTGTGAGGATAATTTCTCTACTGACAGTGAGCGGTGCGGTTGTAGAAGAAAACTAACTAACTCCTCTAAAGATAACATATTGTACAAACTGTTAGAATACATAAAGGGAAACAAAATTTCTCCTTAAGGGTTCAATACTGTTTAAACTTTGGATCATCGACATTTCTCACAACTCGTCTTTGAACCGAATCATGAGGTTCTAGCGGCTATCTAGGTGCTCCCGACCCAAAAGTACACTGACTGCAGTGGATATTAGCAGTCTTCCACAAAGTAGGAACAATGGAATAGGGAAAGGCAATATGGCGCATTAGTACAGAACATAATTCGGGAGGTATAAACATGTGCACTTTCAGCACCAAGGTTTGTATCTCGTCACATGGACGGCCAACAGATGTTGTATTCGTCCAGATGAACTAGCAGAAACTTTGTATGGTGTAATTGATTTTCATTGGAGAATGGACTAGTTGAGTTTACCTTAATCAGTCAAGTAGCAGCATTTATTATGCGGTCGAGCCGCATTTATTCTACTTCTTCTTTCGTGTTTATTATCAAATTACAATATTAATTTGATAATAAACACGAAAAAATATGTAAAACGGCGGGAAATCGAAAGAAGTTTTTAACACAATAAACACGTTCCAAATTCAAAATAATTAAAAAGTTGAAAATAAGAGATGTTTCTGAATAACAGTATTTATGGCCATACTAGTTATATTCATGACATAAAAACGTCAATTTATTTCGTTCGCCTGTGAAGTTTTGGAGTACCTATATGTGATTTTATTAGCTAGGTACATAATTGTCTGCCTTTAGCTTAGGTATTTCCTTGTTTTGAGTTTACATGAAACATTCCATTTGGCGAGGCTATCTCATGGTTTCAGTGGCTGCGGCTCTCTCTCTACTTGATGTAGCAATACATACTTGACAGGTTGCTATAGCGACACGGCTTAACTATGATATTACCCCCATCAAAGCAAACACACACCATTCCTGAGATAGACCTTCTAGTAGGTCTGTCTTCGCCGTGAAGTAGGTACTGTAAAATACCAGTGTTGTAACTTCCTTGTATTTAATTGCATATATTTAATTTCTTGTATTGAATCTGATGATACATTAACGCGATGTGTTTAAATATTTTTAAATTTTTCGGAGGATGACGTCTTAAAATTTAAAACGACTTACATTTTAAATTTCGTGCAGCTATGCTAAATCTGCCTCTCAATTAACAACAAAACAATTTACAAAAGAAAGTACTATCAATGGTATCGGCAGGTGGTACCAGATGAAAAACTTACAGGAATATTTTGGAGCTCCTGGGGATTATTTATGCCGTCGCTGATTCTCATTGCTTCTCTATTTGAGAACATCATGTCTGTGTCTGAATCTGGTAAACCTCCATTATAAGCATGTGTCGTGACTTATTTACAATTACTCCCAACATGATACTTCCCATGTTGAGTATAAGAGTATAAATACAAACTATATCCCGCTCTAAAAAAAGAAATAAATATAATTAGGTATACAAACTCAAGATCAACGATCCAGCACTTCATGTGCGCTGTATTTCTGTGTTATCTACTTTAATTGAATCGATTTGATTGTGTATCTCTAATCCTAGAAAATATAAACATCAGTCATTGTGGTTTTAAATAGTCTCTTTTTTTATATACAATTGAGAGAGGCAAACAAAGCATACGGCTCACCTGTTTAAAGTGGTTGCCATAGGAATGTATCGCTACATAAGGAGGTATCGCTTGCTACTAGCACACTCTTCAAGACCTTACTGAAAGCTTCACTCACTCACACTAACACAACTACCTTTCATGGAGCGTTATTTCGCTGTGATCTTCTGTGAGGTGAACATACTTCCCGTGTTAGGCTGCTTTTACGCACCCCAACTCTTTATCGCCAGATCCTCTATTTTTAATTAGCAAGATGCACCACATGCAGTTAGCTTTAGCTCTAAAGATGTTATTGAGTTAATTACACCAAAAATATTTATCATACTTTTGAATTTTTCAGGATCTTTCCAATTTATCACATCGACTATAACGTGTTGCCGACGTACACAGTGAGAATAATTTTATTGTTCAATAGATTGCAAATAAACAGACACGGATCTGAAAAGCATTCTTTGAATGCAAAGCGGTTAAATAATTAACATTACGCTTATTAATTAGCATTTAGTACTCTGCTTTAGACAATATAACTCTCTATATCTCTGCGTACTATAGGCCCGAATACATATGCTACATAGTAAATAACATATAAGCATCCTAGTTCCGAACAATGCTACATAGTAATGCTGCATACAATTTGTACGTGTATACGAAAAGAGTATGGTTATGAATATGTACGCTACTTAATAGGAAGTCAGTTTATTTTTTTGTGCTAACAAGCGCACTGTGTGAGGTGTGGGTAAAAGGGGAGTAACTCCACAGCAAGTCCGAACGCACGCGAACATGCTACTTGATTTGTTTAAGTGCGTGTGACGTGATGGCTCGATGAAGCGTTGAAAAAACTTGGTTTTAGGAGACTAATGCTCACCATGCCGAGGCGCACTGGCTACGCGGGGAAATCTGTTCATTAATTTACTCTGGCCTATGGTTTCTCTCAACTGGTTCCTTTTGCCACAAAAATCCCAGACTTAGAGAGCCATGCAAGCTGGGTCATCGTGCCACTGTATCGTTCCACTGTTTCATCCAGACCCAAGTGCTCGGCACCAGACCGATGTGGGACCTCGGCCTGCCAGATGACGTTGTGTATGACACAATAAATCAATAGACTGGGATGGCTTACGTAAATTTTACGCCTCGTACCCATGGAGGCAGCTTTGTTTGATATCAGAGGACGTTGAATCCCATGCAACCGCTATTGTCCGGTTATATTGGATGGCATACATTCCCAATTGTTTAGTGGCTGCTGCAGAAGTTAAAGCGGCTGTGTTTTAATTGGCATTGTAGAGAAGCAATCTTCTCAAGCAAACTGCTCACGCGGCTTGGACCACGACGCGTGCTAATGGGGATCCTACTGTCGCTGTTTTGAAACGCAAACTGAATGCTGTCTCGAGATCCAGTAAAAAGTTGAGTGCTAGAGTAAAATAAGATTTCATTGACAGAGTGTGTGAGCGGCTTGCGAGCCTCCTCTCTGGTAGGTGTGCTTTCTGGTCGCTTGCTAAAGCTGCTGAGGGAAACTTCTGTCAACCGTCCATGCCGCCACTGTGAAAACCGAATGGCAGTTTGTCCTATAGCGCTAAAAAGAAAGCCGATTTATATCTCTTTCTCGGATATTAATGATATGGGGGGCTGTGCCACCTATCATCTCGTGGTGCGGCAGCTCAATGCCGGTAATTTCAATTACCAACAAGATATCTTTCGGGCATTACTCTCTCACAGCATTCATAAGTCGAGTGGGCCAGACAGTATACCGACAGAGGTGCTGAACCTGTGTGCTCCTGAATGGTGTTTGTACTTACTCGCTTTTTGGCGCTTTTCTACTTCATTGGACAAATCTCCTCTCATGGAAGCCCAGAATATGCACCCGGTGTTAAAAAATGGCTTATTGCTATATCCTCCCTTTTCTCCAAGGATGGAGCATGTGATAAATACACAACTCCTGGCATACTTAGACGATCATGACTTGATCAGCGAATATAGCTTCCATCACGGTTATTCGATTCGGGATCTAGTGTATCACACAACACAAACGACGATTAAAAGTCAAGGTTAGGTATTGGCAGTCAGTTTAGATATGGCGAAAGCTTTTGATCTGGTCTGGCATCAGGTCTTCTATCGAAGTTACCATCGTACGGACTGCTCGAGGGTTTTTGCAAAGGGGTTACCTAACCAACCATGGCTTTTATGCATCCAACAGATGCATGACGGTAGTTGCTCCAATGTATGTATATCAACGCCCGCTCCGGTATCCCACAGGGCTCTGTACTGTCGCCGATGCTGTTTCTGTTGCATGTCAATGATATGATAGGTGTCATGAAGGAAATTACCATGGAGACCCGATGATATCATTTTTGCATAGTAATAATAGTCACCGCTACAGGTCGAGATGATGAAGGAGAACACGTAGCTCTAGTTGGCTAATTAAAGAATCAACATCGTGTCGTTTCGACCGAGAATGCGAGCTGCCAGTTTTGACAAAACTGCCTGTGTAACCAAAATAGCGCTAAGGCTGAGCATTGCTAAAAATGATAGAGGTGTACAATTATGACCATTTATTTGTTATCCGAAATAATATTATCTGAAGTTATGGGTTAAAGATGTTATTTTACCTTTGTTTTCAACGCATTTACTTATTATTTTCAACTAATATTTTGTTTTCCCACTCAGGTAGCAAGCGGGCAGTTGCAACACAATGTAAAAATCTTCGCACCTTTTTTGAAGAATCTCATGCCGTGAGGTCTATAAGTAAAACCTGGGCAGGGAGTTAATTCCACAGGGAGTTAGTTCTCGGTAGAAAACTTCTTTCGAACCGCACAGTACGCGATTGCGTTTCTAGTGTGGGAAGATGATTTTGCAGCCGTCGGCGAGCGGTGCGATTGTAAAACGAGGCTGCTGGCATCATATCGAATCGAACAAATCCTTAATTCAATCTTCGTCAGCTCTCATCAATGGAAATTGTTGCAATATTTTAAGTGAAAAACTTTTTCTACTGAACAAAGAAAACAGCGCTGACTACTCGAGGATTATTGTATTTTTATCTAAAAATAAGATTATAATATTGCTATTTTTTTTTATTTTGTGTGAATCCCTCGTAATTTATCAATAGACGAGAGAGTGAATATACTCGTAATTGCACTACGTAACTATAGCCTGAAAATGAGTGAGATTCCTAGACGTATAAATGTCTCTGTAAATTTCATTATGATTACCGTGCCGTAAGTATAAATACAACCATGCTTATTTTTCCTATATTATTTTACATCCTTAATATTAGAGACGAGTTGTTCGTCTTTAGTTTACATGTGAAGACGAAGAGGAAAATTTAAAAGATCGTTATCTAAGCAGTCGTCGGCCGAAAATGTCAGATAATCGAAGTGTAAATATGAGATGCGTTTATAAAAATAATGGTTTTATATCTCCTAAACATTTTGCTGAAATATTTGAAGCAACTACTCAAACAATTAGAAATCATATACATTACATGGATTTGTATTAAAGGTTATTCTTGCGAACACTCAGGAAGAGATAGAACGGTGGAGTGAATATTTTGAGGAAATGTATGAGTATGCCTCGGACACTGACAATGAGAGTGAGTCGGATGCTTACTCCACATTAACGGCGTCCGACGAAGGATGTGATCGAATTGTCGATACAAAGCTTGAAAAATGGAAAATTAGCGGGAATTAATCTGATCACAGCTGAGATGATAAAACTAGATGGCACTTACGTCCGGGACGTCTTCTGGTACTTGAGCAATCTGTGCTGGAGAACTGGAAGGGTCCCAATGGACTGGAGATGCGCAGTCATCGTGCCCATGTATAAAGGCACGCTCGGGGTCACGCATGGACTGCGTCAGCTGTAGGGCTATCAGTTTGATCAGCTTAGCAGCAAAAGTATTCGAAAAGGTGATTGAAAGGAGAATGAGGATGAAATCCGATGAAATGCTGTGGGACGCACAAGGAGGATTCCAAAATGGAAAGGGATGTACGGATCAACATCTTGCCATCTTGTTTTCTCGTTCCGCAATATCGTGGAGAAGCATCTGGCCATAGACCAGAAGGTTTTCTGCGGTTTTGTGAATCTTGAGAAAGCATTTGATAGGGTTGTGCTAAAGGAACTGTGGGACATGTTGCCGAGATATAGGATTGACCGTTCACTGCTACGTGCTGTGCAGTCCACTTACAAGGATTGCTCAGCATGTGTGCGGATAGATGGTGGCATGTCACCCTGGTTTGATGTCAAAATTGGTGTCAAACCGGGTTGCATGCTATCTGCTAGGCTGTTTATCCTGTATCTCGTTAGTTGTCTGCAGATAATAAGGTCAACGAATGTGGGATTGCGCATGGGTGACCTAGTGGTGAACTGTCTGCTGTATGCAGACGATTCCGTGCTATTAGCAGATACACCATCTGATCTGCAAACACTAGTCACAACGATGAAAGACGAATGTATAGAGAAAGGCTTACTACTGAATACTGTATTTGAAAGAAAAGAATCCAGAACTAATGTAAGGATTACGGTTGATGATGAAGTGTTGGAACAAGTGGATGAGATTGTATATCTTGGATGCGCTTTCAGCAGGGATGGAAGGTACACCGCAGATGTGGAAAGACGAGTGAGTGCTGGGAATAGTGTGAACGGGGTGTTGGCCGGGGTGTTGGAAAAACTTGACCCAGACGGCACAACTCGCGATACACAATGCAGTGCTGGTCCGAACGCTAACTTATGGAAGCGAGAGCTGGGTATAGCAGAGAGAGCATGAAAGTAGGATAAACGCGGTCGAAATGCGAACGCTGCGCACAATTTGTGGCGTAAGGCTTGTAGACCGTATTCGTAATGATGATTTTTATTTTATTATTATTTATTTTTATTTATTTATTTATTTGTTTCCACAGTCACACACATACACGTAGGATACAATGAATCATTGGCTAATAAATAGTTACAAAAGTTGTGTATTTGAAACGTTTAGTACAGGTATGTGTGTGCTGCAGCAATACAAAAAGGCCATAGCTCAGTATAAAATTTTTGCAAGATGATTTGCAAAAACATTGATTTTCAGCCATAGCCGAGTGCGGGCGCGAGTGCAGCAGGTAGGTTTGATATGAGATAACGTGTTAGTCTCTAGTGATAAAATCGATTAGCATGAATGTGTATTGTAAATATATGTTTTGTTTTAAGCGTAGAGGTTAAGTGGCAGTAAATTTTTATCGCAAAGCTGATTGGGAATGAATTATAAACAGAATGGAATTGAACAACATTATATCACGAGGGTAAAATAAAATGAATAATAATAAATTAAACGGAATAACATAGAATTAGTGTAAATCGTTTCCGACAGCGGCAGCTACAGGCAACTGTATGAAATGCTTATTTTTTTTTGTTTTTCTAGTAGGAACGCTGATAATTGCTTTTTGAACGAATAGCCAGAGATACAGTTTCTAATAGGAGGTGGTATGTCATTCCAGCATTTAGTTGCCTGATGGCGGAAGCTGCCAGGGAACGCTGCAGTCTTGTGACAATAAACCCTTAGTTGAGACCGAATAGAGCGAGTACCATACTTGTCGCCAAATAATGAAAAATGTAGCTTTAGGTATAGGCAACCGGAATAGGTTGCCTGTGTTTGATAACTCCAAACAAGAGACTCGCGAGATGGAGCTGCCTACGAGCTTCCATATTCAGTAAAGAGGCATTGTTAAGGTACGGAGTGACGTGACTTCTAGGAGGGATATCAAAACAGTAGCTGCTGCAAGCGTTTTGAACACGCTGGATTAGTCGCTGGCTTTTACATAGTAAACGAGGGCCGTAGACTGTGTCGCCATAATTCAGCCTAGACAGTACTAGTGATTCGCACAATCTTACACGCACCTTTTCAGTTATTAAATTACGGATCCTGTATAACACTTTCAGTCGATAAAAACATCTGACCAGATTCAGTATATGTTTCTCATAGGGTAGATGAGGGTCTAGAGTGAGTCCTAAGTTACTGGCTTCTTTCACACTTCCTATATTACAGTTGGTAATTTGCAGTACAGGATTGCATTGTGTGATAGCTGTGACCTGATGCTTCGACCCAAGGATAATGTACTTGGATTTAGTAGGGTTAAGGACCAAGGAGTTAGTAGACGACCATTCTGCTATTCGATTCAGATCTTCGATTCAGATCTTCGTTCATTTTATCCGCGGCTGATAATATTTCTTTTGGAGACGCTGATATATATACTTGCATGTCATCAGCAGAACAATGATACTTACAATGCTGTATCACTTTGGTAAGATCAGCGCTGTGAATAATGAACAAGAGCGGGCCAAGTATTGAACCCTGTGGCACTCCACGATTTACAATTTTGGGGCTTGAGATATCGCTAGTTCCATCGTCCTTTAATAACTTTACACATTGGGATCGTTCACTCAGGTAACTTTTAAACCATTTTACACTATGAGGATTTTCACCATAGTATTTCAAATTGAAATAAATACATAGTAAAAGTGATATATTTAAGCTGTCAAATGCCCGGGAAAAATCCAATAGGGTCAAGATCGTGCCACGTCCCTCATCCTGTGCAACGAGGATATTATCAGTGACATCTAGCAGAGCCGATGTTGTGCCGCGGCTTCTACGAAATCCCGACTGATATGATGGCAAGATGTTGTTTGCCTCGACATATTTTACCAGCTGTGTGTAGATAGCTTTTTCAAGCACTTTTGATAGAAACGGAAGTATGCTTATTGGTCTGAGCTCACCAGGGCTTGTCGGATTGGTTGTTTTAGGTTTCGGAATAACCAGAGTATCCTTCCACTGCAGGGGAACATCGCCTGTTAGAATCGATGTATTTATAATATGTGTTAGCACACAGAGGGTGCGCGGCAGTGTAAATAATATCATATCCCTACTAATGCCATCATTGCCAATGGCATTCGATTTAATGGATAGTATGTAATTGGCTACATTCGTGTCAGAAACCGGCCGCAATTCAAAGGTGGATTCACTATGGCGATGGTGTGCAAAGAATGTATGTACTGATGGAGGGATGGTGCTTGTACCAGGAATGTTCAGAAAGTGGTCGTTGAGGATATTTGGATTATCGAAACATACGGGCAGCGCATCAGTCTTGGTAGGGTCTATCAGTATTTTTTGCTTAAGATTTTTCCAGAAATTAATTTGTGAGTTAATGTGCGAGTTAAAGTAAGCACGTTTCTCGCTTGCAATACTGGACCGAACTAACTTTTTTAGGTCAGTGTAATACTGTTTGTGGACCTCGTCACCAGTTCTTTTGTACTTCTTGAAAGCGTCGTTACGCAAAGTTATCATGTACTTGCACATGTTAGTCATCCATGGCAAGTTTTGGTTATCTTTGATTTTCATGTTTTTTTTTTTTGGAGCATGTTTGTCAAAGAGCGACAGAAAAAGAGAATTAAACTTTGTGATCATAGCGTCCACGGTAGACAGTTCAAACAAATATTCCCGAATCCCGAAAATACCCGAAAATATCGAATTTAGGTCTTTATTGAATACATCAAAGTTGATATTTTTTATGGGTCTAAAACTGATTGTTTTGACAGGTATTTTGATTTTCGGTAAGAAGACGTCGATCAAAGTCTCCGCATTATGTGATAGATGTGTAGGTTCCGTTACCACCTGTCTTAGATTTAGGTACCGCAAGAACTTACGTTAAAGTCTCCCATTAATATGATATAATCATGATTAGAGAGGGGCATAACTGACTCTGTCAAAGCATCCAAGAAGGTTTCAACGTTTAACCATTGCGGCCTATAGGCTGTGCCTATCAATAGATGGGAACCGTTTACATGGGCGGACAACCACATTTGTTCAATGTCGGCAGGCGGGTATTTAACGATGCGTACGCGTGCATTACGCTTCGCATAGAACGCCACACCACCTCGCATATTGTGCGGCCGAGGGCTACTATACAGACGGTAGCCAGACAGCACAGGTGCACATGCTTCTTGACCTGGACGCAGCCACGTCTCATTGATTGCGACAATGTCGACACCAGCACGGCTCATAGCAACTATAAAGTCGTCATGCCTTGTGTTCAATGATCCGGCATTCTATAGCGCTAATTTGAGAAAGTTATTAAATGTCATCTTTTAGGCATAAGGATATCATTTGAAGCTAGTGTTACAATTAAGTTGATATGAATTGTATTATATGATTGATAGTTATGTGTATATCTGTTAGTGTATCTATACAAAGAGTGATGATGAATTTTTACACAGCATGTCGACTCTATTACTCGCACCGCACTGCTGTGTACTACTGCCGCACAACACAACACAATGCAATGTTCACAATATCTATAATTCAATAAGTTAGCTGCATAATGACTGCTGAATGTAATATAGGATAACAATATATTCAGCATTTGATGCACGAGTAACCACATAATAAATTGAAATGCAATAATAATACCAATTAAAACATAATAACTATACCAATAATCTCGGAGATGTGTACAAATTCGTTTAGTATCAGATTAATTTCTGAATGGCAGGAATAGGATGTCACATTTTGCTTATGACATACACATGCCAAAATACAGAGACTTGAAGTTCAATGACTAACAAAATTACAAATACTTCGTCCTTTTTCCATATAATAATTGTATATTGCAATTAAAGCTCTCTTCTCTTTCTCAAGCTCTCGGTTCTTAAGAATTATGAACCGAGAGCTTGAGAAAGAGAAGAGAGAAAGCTTTTAGTGGTGTGAGGATAGTATCAGCTTTCGGAGGAGCTAACAGGCTTCGACCAAAAACACGCACGAGATCCATTTCGGTGCGTATGCGCTGTCGCAGGCAGCCCGGGCCCGTATGCTGGCGCACGTAGATTTTTCCATCCCTCGTCCAGACGAAACGCCATTTGTGTTGATCAGCGAGCTCACGCGCTCGACGAAATAGGTGTCGGTTGGTCCTAGTCAGTCTCTCATTTACAAAGAAGCGCCGTGCAGTACCCGGAAGCCCAGTGCCTTCGGTAGTCGCACCTCGGCGTACACGCGCTGCCCGGAGCAACTGGTCGCGGAGAACACGCCTTGACAGGCGAGCAACTATGGGACGAGGACGCGGTAGCACAGCTGTAGTTCCTTCCACCCGCTCGTGTAATGATCCAACTCGAGAAACGCTTACCAGATCCTCTTCAGCTAGTTTAAGCCCCAACTTATCCGCAAGTGTCATCACAATATGCGATACATTTTCACCCTTCTGCTCAGCCACGCAGGAAATTTCGACGTCGTTCATTAATATATCTTGATCTCGATCATTCAGCTCAGCTTTTAGTTGTTCTATTAGAATAAGTGAACTGTCTGTCTGGACGGTAGCGCTTTGGGCATCAGTCCGACGCTCCAAATCGTCAACGCGTGCGCATAGTTGCACAATTTTGATCTCGCGAACAGCCACCCTCACGACGACGCTCTGCAATGTCACGTAAAGCAGCTTCATTTGCTGTCGCGTAGCAGACATTTCTTCCCTGTGCTGACGGATTTCATAAGCCAGGATTTGTATATCCGATAGCTCTATAGTTTCATTGCATAATGGGGTGTTTGGATTACATGGCGGCAAAACGTTAGAAGAGTAATTGAGCTGTCCGTCAGGGCTAAGTACGCCTGCCCCACGCCAGATTGTAACTCCTGAATCTGAAGCGCGCACAGGGGTATTTGTGTTGTCAGTCTTTGGTTTTTTGCAAAGACACAGACAGCATTTCCATACCGCTTTATGTTCTGAAGTCATTGTATTGTAAAACGCTGCTTCGATACATTGGCGCACAGGAGGTTGTATTTTTTTCTGCAGGTACGACAACAAAGATATCCACCATCTCCTATGGGTTTCAGACATCAAACACATCCATTTATAACGTCGTCGGCAGGCATCATGGAGGAAAGCAGTTGCCCAAACAATAAAAAAAACAGTTCAAAAATAATATGGTACCTAGTGGGAATCGATCGTGGTTCAATATGCTGATAGGTTTATGCAGAGACGCCGCCCCCGTCTCGACAGGTGAGCCAACTGTTCACGTAGCGTACATGTCGAAATATCTTATTATAAGCGGGCGATGTTCGAACAAGGTAAGAGTCGGTTCAATGCTTAGTCACTCAAAGGCAAAGCAACAACAAATCCAACCTACATCTACCGCCCAACTAAATTATCAACGATTAATTAGCACTGTTTATTTACACTTTACACGTATTCCACTCGTCATCAGTGTAAGATTCAGGCACTGTTAGGAAGCTTAGGTCTTATTGTTTTACTAGTACACTGTTTATAGCGAAGTAAACGGCTTTTGTATATTTTTACATTAAAACAACACGTTATCTGCAGTAACACGTCCGATGCGTTCAGAAGCACAACGTCGTCTCCGTGATGTTAGAAACAGAGTGGGTCTGAAAAACAGCGTCGGTGTTAAAATAAGAAGAGGCATGCTCCCTTGGTTCGGACATGTAGAAAGAATGCAGGATGAAAGAATGACGAAGTAGATATACAATGTAAAAGTGGAAGGATGTAGGAGCCGAGGAAGGCCAAGACTTACCTACCATGACCAAATTGGTCGTGTTCTAGAAGGTGATGTCAGTAGCCCTAGAAACCGGCGAGCGTGCACGAGAAGAGCAATGAATGTTAAAAAAGCGAGTGAGATATGTAAGGATCGAGTCACTTGGCGCTCGGTTCTCTCTGCCTACCTCGCGAAGGATTTGGTGTGCAGTTATAAATAGATAGATAGTATTAAAGGTATTATTCAACACAATTTCTGTCACGAGAAAACTTCGACGTTTACATCTTTCTGGGCGATACACACAATACCATATTATACCAAACAGAGAATTAGGTCTAATTACGATAAACATTTATGGCTGGATGACTGCTGATAGTGTTAGTGAGCTGTGCCGTTTCCCATAATGAGCATCGGCATTAAATTCTGTATATACCCAAATTTCCCCTCAAAATTCAATGCTGCAAGCAGTTCTGATCTCTCTCTCTATTCATCCAGAAAATAAAATGCCATAACATCTCTATTTGCAAATTGTTTCTTTGCATACAGCAAGGTAAACGCGTATCTGGTTCGATGCACACCTAGAAATAAGAACCTTGACCTGCAATATCGTCAGATATTAACACAATAGAAAATCTTGGTCTTATGGTTCAAAAATGGTCAAACCACAATGAAAGAACAATGGGAATTTCTGGCACGGCACTGTAGTGAGATATGGGAGAAAACCCGCAGGCCTGATACCTGTTTAATAAGAAATAGTCTGCCAACTGCTATGCATGAGGTTCGCAACAACGATTCTTAGGTTAAGATCTGTAGATTCAATATATACCTAGTCAGGTCATAAGTTCTGTCAAAAACTTTTGATGTAATTAATGATATACTTTTTGATAATTATGTAAAAGTTATATAAGAAATGAAAGGTAATTAAATGTACAATAAAATTTTATTTACATTATTCGAAATGCCCTCCTCCATTTTGAATACATGCCCTTAATCAACGCGGCCAGTCATCGATCGCAGCACGCACCACATTTATATCTGTTTCTGCGGCTGCTTTAACCAGAGATGCTCGGAGAGACTCCAAATTCTGACGTGGTTTAGCGTAGACTTTCTCCTCCAAATGTTGCCATATCTTGTAGTCCAGTGGATTGAAATCTGGACTAGAAGAGGGCTAGTCTTCATGCCCGATAAAGTAAATTCCACGGGCGGTCAACCAGTTTTGAGTGCTTCGTGCCTTCTGAGCTGGTGCAGAGTCCAGTTGGAATATTCAGTGTCTGTTTTTGAACATTGTTTGAGAAAGAGGTTTTACTATGTTTGTTAGGACGGTATTTAGGTAAACCACGACACTGGTTTTCACAACTTTGTCACAGTTAAACACCTCAGTTAAGCTTTAGAACTTTTGACCCGATTAGGTATATATATAATTGAAGAAAGTTATACAATTTCAGTTTATCACCACCGAACCAAATACTTATTACTTTAAACGATCAATTCTTGTACATACATAAATATACTTCACTGCATTATTATTATTAACTATGAATGTGTCAGAAGAAAAAGTACAACTGCACGAAAAATTGTGATTACAACTCTTCCAAAGATTTACGATGATTTAAATTATCTTTCTAATGGTGTATCAGAAGACAAGAGTTATGTATCATATTTATTGATTATTGCAGAGATCTGTCACGTAACTTATGCATATCCCAAAACATACGAAGGTCTGATCAGATTTTAAAAATGAATTAATGACTTACCGACAAATACGAGTAAATAGAAAATTGACAATGCAGTCGTGTACTGAATAGGTACGGTCCGATGTGATCTACAATCAAAATGTGGTCTACCGTCGTACCGTTGCAGTTCTTTTGCATGTCATGTAACAACAAGGTTGATTTTCCATTAAGTTTAAGTTTTAGTAACTTTCAGAATATCATTAATAATATTATTAAAAATAATATTCCTTTTCCCAATTTCATCTATTGTTATTTCTTTCGATTTCCCGCCGTTTACATATTTTTTTCCTGTTTGTTATCAAATTACAATAATGGGGTATTAAAGAAAATAGAATTGCAGTGATTGCCTTGGACAGAGTGAGAGACCGCGTCGTTCGTCGTTAAAACCAGAATTCGCAGAAACCCCATTAGGAAACAAAAAACCTTATCGCGAGAAATGATGATTCCCACTAGGACTCTGTCGCGTATAATAAAACAAGACCAGCGCTTATCGTCGATATACAGAACATGCCCTAAATCAGTTCCTACAGTTGATGAGAGTGGATCGATAAAAACGCCTCCTGTCCAATACGCAAGTGAAAGCCACAGAAATATCCTCTTTACCGATGAAAAAACATTCACGATTGAAGAGCACTACAACAAGCGAAATGACAAAGTGTACGCTTACAGTTCTAAAGAAACCGCGCAAGTGGTCGGAAAGGTACAACGTGGTGATTATCCTGCATATGTAATGGTTTAGTGGGGCGTGTTTTACCAAGGAGTCACAAAGCTTCTTTTGTGAAAAAGGAGAGAAGACTTCAGCCACAGTGTATCAAAGACTATCTTGGATCGTATTGTGAAATCTCTCAGCAATACACTTTTTAAAAATGTACCGTGGACTTTCCAGCAGGACTCTGCACCTGGTCACAAGGCACGAACTACCCAAGCCTAGCTCGAAACCAACATTCCGAACTTTATAAGAACTGAATACTGGTCTTCATTTAGCCCAGATCTGAACCACATCGACCTTTACTCATCCCACTGCAGGGATACGGGACCCCGTTCAAACGAAAGGGTTTAGAGCATACTCCACCACGCTGCTCAAATGTGGATTGGCGGAGGCCAGTGTTTTCAAGCAACAAATTACAGTTTTGGAGGGCATGGCCTGCTCGAAACGACACGGCGATATTGTGTCTCTTAGTAAATCTCTGGCAAGCAATAGTTAAGTTTCCTATGGAAACAGTGCGTAAATCCATACATTCGTGGCCGGACAGATTAAAGGCCTGTATCAAAGCCAAAGGTGGCCTTTTCGAATAGAATCATAAGTTTTCTATTTAAATCGGAACTGTAGCGTATCTTATTGGTTTAGAAACGCACTTTAAACCTACTTCTCTGTGTTGGTAAACCCGTAAGCTAACCGGGATTCTCTAAAAAACAAAAGTGGAAACATTTTTTTGTTCTATCTGCCTTTCATATTTTTTCACTCTCTAGGTTTAATTACGAATTAAACTTAGAGATATACTTACTATATGTTATTTATCAAAGAAAGATCCTTGCCATCCAGTGTAATTTCTAGCTACAAAAATATTTATATTCCTTTCACAAATTAATTAACACAAGTTAGTCGTTTAAACGTAAAGAAGAATGTATAGGCAAAAAAATCTAACATGCAAATTAAGTCTTCAAGCTATGTCCTGGATGCCGATGTTCTACTGATTTATTATATTATATTTTATCATAGTCTATCAGATACGTTATGATTGTTGTAGTTATCTATTTATATAAATTTAATTTCGTGATTAATTTTTACATAATGACAATGAATTGTAAAGATTGACTATTTTATTGACACCAACAATATATTTGTAAATTATCTGTTTACCACCCATTAACAGCGAATATAATTAAATTGATGATGTTAAAAATATTCCCTTATTACAGGAGATTGGACCGTATGTTTCTAAATTGGTATTTATGTCAAGAGACAACAGGTTTGTAGTTTGTACAGAAGCGGCAACGCACGCAAATATCATTAGGAGAAGGTAAGTGCTTGCCATCAAGCAGGCCATACGCATGTGTATCGTTTTAGTCTATCTATCCATAACTTCACGCCAAATCCCTTATGGGGTAGGCAGAGAGAACCGAGCGCCACGCGACTCGATCCTTACATACCTCACTTGCTTCTTTAACATTCATTGCTCTTCTCATGCACGCTCGCCGGTTTCTTGGGCTCCTAATATTACCTTCTTATAGAATACGACCAATTTGATCATGGTAGGTAAGTCTTGGCCTTCCTCGGCTCCTACATCCTTCCACTTTTGCATTGTATATCTGCTTCGTCATTCTTTCATCCTGCATGCTTTCTACATCAACTAGAAATTAATAAACATAAAAATTCTAAAATTACTCTCATGAACAAACAGACTGACGTAAACCATTCCCCACTATTAAATATCTTTTCGCTCACACCATCCACCCCCACCCTCAATTCAATATAAGGGACGGCACTGCGATGGATTTGTCACTTGTAGCATGTTATTCTTACGATTAACGTCTACTACGCCTGATAATGCCTCGTGGAGAGGCGAAACACGTGTCGCAGCGACGACCAGGCCAGTCGTGGCAGCGACGGTGGTGGTGGGCGCATGCGGATTCTGTTCCAGATGGCGGACGACCGCCGAGGCCGAGGCAGAGACTACCGGAGCAGCCATGGCAGCATCGGCATGTAGCACGCACTAACAGTAGTGGGTGGGTGCCGGCCGGCGCTAGGCCGCATGAACTAATTGTTGGCGGAAGCACACAAAGCAGGTTAGATCAAATTGCATGTAAATTTGACTTTCGCAAAATAACGCCTGAATCTATTAACTATTTATACAAGGGTACGATGACTGCGCGTCCCCAGTCCATTGGGATCTTTTCAGTTCTCCAGCATAGGTTGCATAAGTACCAGAAGGCGTCCCGGATGTAAGTGCCACCTAGTTTCATTATCTCAGCTGTGATCATATCAATTCCCGCAGTTCAATCTCATCCATAGCTATACCTTCGTCGGACGCCGTCAACGTGGAGTGACCATCAGACTCACTCTCATTGCCAGCGTCCGAGGATCATACATTTCTTCAAAATATTCTCTCCACCGTTCTAACACTTTCTGAGTGTTTGCAAGAATGATACCAGCTTTAGACTTAATCATGTTCATACTGGATGCCGATGAACTACCCCGAGACTTCTTTACCTCTCTCCCAAAAGAGTTTGGTATTTGCCTCGAAGTTTTTCGTCAGCCTCTCTTCCTCATTCATAATATGTCTTTCACGCTTCTCTTTTACTAAAGCCTTGGTTTTATTCTTGCATAGACGGTACATTTCTTTCTTCTTCTGTCTCATACTTTCATTTAAAAGCAAAGATGATACATAATCCAGTCACGGTTTCCTCTTTCTTGCTACGGAGAATGTTTTATGCCTGTTTGCGCATCCACATGCTTCTTTTGCACTATCCACCATACTTTCTTTCAGAACTTTCCAACAATCATCCACATCTGTGTCGGAAAGACTTGCATTTGCAAGTACATACATTCTCCTTACACTTTCATGTTGCAATTTTTCACTGCTTATCCTTTTATGATCTCCGAAAAATCCCACAAACCGGCTTACAACCAGGTAGTGGTCCGTTTCAAGAGTGGGACCTCTAAAGGCTCTTGTATCCAAAATAGTATTGACGTCTATTAAGTCAATCACACTTTTTTGGTCATTCCGTCTCCACGTATACGTGTAAATATCCTTGTGACGAAATAAAGTATTCGACACGAGGAGGTTTCGTTCCATACATAAATCTAGAATCGACTTACCTACTTCGTTCACTCTCGTATCTCCATAGGGACCAAGAGCAGCTTCGTAGCCGTCTCGTTTGGTCACAAAACCCATCCAATAAAATCTCCACACATAATCACTCTTTCATTCTCTTCAGCTAAATCCAGAACATCCCTCACTTCTCCCAACTTCTCTAGTTCTTGGGCACGCGCTGAGCTTACGGGAGCGTATGCTGCAACCAGAAATACTCGCGTGATGCCCAGTTTTATACGAACCCAGAGAAGTCTAGGCCCTACCAAACAGTAAACTTTCGCACCAGAGGCTAAGCGAGAGGAGAGTATGACACCTACACCAGCACTGGCATGATCGTCCCGGTCTACACCAGACCATAGGGCCATCATCCCACCGAGCAGATCATCGGTGACACACACAAAGCATCTAAGCGTCTCTCGTTCGTTACGTCCATCAGCTCGCTCATCTTATCACTCAATCCACCTCTCATATTCCACGTGCCTGTGCAGCACTCGGCACTCCTCGACCCGCCAGAATCAGCGCTTCGTAGTGGGTGGCAGCTCCCACCGCTGCATGCACCTATTTTCGCACCGACGCAGGGCGGGTCTGTTCAGAACATTATGTGTATGTGCGTATTTTCATACGTACGAGTATGTGTGGTTGCACGCACAGTTCTTAACTGATCTTTATAACTCTCTTTTTTTATCGATCGGAAAACTATCTCAATAGAACACTATAGGTTTTTTAGGATTATTCCTCTCATAGTTTAATCGCTATAAACAATTAACTGAATAAAGTTACTTATATTTAACACACTTTTTAATTAGATCGATCGCTTCTAATAGCTCTATCATAAGGATTTGGAAATGTAGTATAGTTCAGATGACTGCATCATCATCATTTCAGTCGAAAGGCGTCCACTGTTGAACATAGGCCTCTCCTTTAGACTTCCACAGCGATCGCTCTTGTGCTACGATCTTCACAAGATCGTCTGTCCGTCGTGTGATAGGGCGTCCTACGCTGCGTTTTCCTGTTCGTGGTCGCCATTCGAGAACTTTTCTGCCCCAATGGCCATTGATTCTCCGAGCTATGTGGCCTGCCCACTGCCACTTGAGCTTGCTGATCCTTAGAGCCACGTCGGTAACTCCAGTTCTGCTACGGTTGTGCTCATTTCTGAGCCTACCCGGCAGAGAAATTCCGAGCATGGCTCTCTCCATCGCACTATGTGCAATCTTGAGCTTGCGTATGAGATCCCAGGGACCACGCTTCTGTGCCGTTAGTCATTACTGGCAACATACATTGGTCGAAGACTTTCGTTTTGAGACATTGAGGTATTTTGGACGAGAAAATCTTTCGAAATTTCCCAAACGCTGTCCATCCGAGTTGGATTCGATGAGAGACCTCTTTCTCGAAGTTGAATCTACCTAGGTGGACTGGTTGACCTAGGTAGACATACTCCTCAACAATTTCGAGAACCGAGCTCCCAACTGAAACTGGAGTACAACATGTACATTCGACATAATCTTCGTTTTGTCCATGTTCGTTTTAAGACACACTCGTTGGGATGCTCTGTCGAGATCTTCAAGCATTGAGTTCAGATCCTCCAACGATTTCACCATGATTACTATATCATTGGCAAATCGAAGGTGAGTGATATACTCGCCATTGATATTGATGCCGTAACCTTTCCAGACCAGTAGCTTGAAAACTTCCAAGGCAGCAGTGAACAGTTTTGGAGAAACAACGTCTCCCTGTCTCATTGCTCTCTGCATTTGAATAGGTATTGTACTCTGGTCCTATAGTCGGATCGACATGGTCGCGTTTTCATACATACTCCTCAACACTTCGATATACCTATAATCAATGCGGCATCGCTGGAGAGACTGGAATACAGCCCAAGTCTCTATCGAATTAAAGGCCTTCTCATAGTCCACAAACGCTAAGCATAGTGGCTGGTTATGCTCTTCGGTCTTCTGTATAAACTGCCGCAGCGTATGAGCCTGCTTGTTCGGGGAGGCTGGAAGTCATCAAACCTGCGTGCGAGACGATTCGTGTTGATCCTTGAAAATAGCTTATAGATATGGCTCAGGAGAGAGATGGGTCTATAATTCTTCAATGAAGCTTTATAACCCTTCTTGAAAAATCACACCACCACTGATACTAGTAATGGTATCATTGAGCTATTCTGATGATGAAGGCCTAAGATTGTATCTATATAATAGCATCTAAACTAAAGTATCGAGAATCAAATCGTCTTTATTTTTACACGCTTTTATTTAATTTATTTTTTTTGCCCTGTTAGTACGAGTACTGCAAAAGTGGAAGGATGTAGGAGCCGGGGAAGGCCAAGACTTACCTACCATGACCAAATTGGTCATGTTCTATCAGAAGGTGATGTCAGGAGCCCTAGAAACCGGCGAGCGTGCATGAGAAGAGCAATGAATGTTAAAGAAGCGAGTGAGATATGTAAGGATCGAGTCACGTGGCGCTCGGTTCTCTCTGCCTACCCCGCAAGGGATTTGGCGTGAAGTTATAGAGATAGTACGAGTACATGTGAGTCAAATCTTGGACGCTAAGTTAGAACCACTTCCTGATGTTCAATTGGACTCAAATTTGGTATACTTGCGTATCTTCGGAGACAATGCAATAATATTTTGCCATAGAACTGGTCTCATAACAAAGTCGAAAGGTGATAGGGGGCTCCTAAACTAAGCAAGATAAACCCATTGAGTTTGGGCTCATGTGTATTATTTGGCAAACACACATGTGTATTATTTGGCAAACACTCTGGTGTTACATTATATTGAGAGTCTGGAGATGGAGACGCTACGTAGTCATAGGAACTTCTGAACTGAACACGTTAGAGCCGTCGTATTTGTGCTGTGTCGTTTGATTTTTCTGGCAAGCACTCTGGTGCGCCATGATTTCCAATGCCTAAAGGTAAGCATCCCTATTGGTATTGGGGTAATTTTGTTTTGTCTTAGCAGATACTCTGGTCCTGTATGATGTCTAGGTTCTGAAGATGGAAACAGAAGGTAAACTTAGGACCTTCTGAACTAAGGACGCCTTAGAACGTAGGAAATTAACAGGAAATATACCTTGTAATAATGACGCATTACTGAATTGTACAAATTAAGACAAAACCAAAAACTTCAAAATTAAATTATTATCACTAAAAAAAGCTTTTTGGTCAAATCTTGGAAGCTAAATTAGAACCACTTCTGACGATCGATTGGGCTCATTTTTTGTATACGTGGTATCTTCGGTGACAATGCAACAATATGTTACCATGGAGCTGGTCTGATGATGGAGTCAGAAGGTAGCCATACGAATTCCTAAACGAAATAAGATAATCCCATCGCGTTCTCGTGGGTTCACTTGTTCTATTTTTGCATAGGCTTTAGTACTATATGATATCCAGGATCTGCAGGTGGAGACAGTTAAACTGGCGTCCAAGAAACCTAGTTTGCTCAACAGAGCAAAGCAGTACGTCAACGTGCAGCAAAGACAAGACAAGTCACAAGTCAACCGCATACGGAGTACTGTAGTCACCTTTCGGCCGGTGCACCTGGATCCAGCTTGAACTTGTGATTTGATTCAGACACGAGTTGTGAGAATTGTCGGCGATCCTAAGCTTACAGATAGTGTTGAGCCCTATAGTTTAAGGATTTAGTCTCCCTTTGTGTGTTCTATCGATTGTACAACTGGTGTGTTCTGAAGAATCGGGGTAGCGGCCCCGTAAACCTAATGGATTGGGAAATGGTATAACGTATATAGTGGATAGGATTGTAGGAAAACTTCCACCTATAGCAGATACATTTCGTACCCTTCTCCGTCCCCTACACACGTTCTGTTTATCTCAAACGACGTTTACAAAGCAAGTTAAATGAAATAATTGCATTTAGGTACATTTTATTATTAATTTACTTTTTTAACAGTTTGGTTTAGACTATTGTATAGGCTCATAATATCTTCAGTCGGCCACATCGTACTTGACACGTTTACGTTATTTATCTCAGAGTAAGGAGTAAGATCATGTCGCAATGGAGGAATTCACATTCATTATATTTAAAAATAAAATAAAGTATGCGGCAGTTACTACCTAATTTTTGTTGCGTTTTTTAGGTGGCGTATCCAACAGGACCTTACCACAAAGGAGCCGTCTGCTTGCCGTCCGTCTGTCACAGCACGGTATCTTTTGAACGGTAGGTGATAGACACTTGAAATTTTTACAAAATGTGTATTATAACCGCTACAGCATATAATAAAAATAACATAGAGTTAAAAATTAAAGTCTCACCCCTTACGAGAAACGTGTTTTAATCATAGTATATTTTGAAGTGAAAACTTTTTTAGTATCGTTGTGATTTGAAATTCGATGAAACGAAAAAGCGACAGTAAAAAGAGACAATCACATACATCTGTAGCATTTAACGTGCAAGAGAATGAGATAAAAGGCATTATACAGTGTATATTACATGGCCCGAGCATTATACACATATTAGTACGTGTGTGTACGCACCTGCGTATTACGAAGGTTGATATAAAGCGTCATTACAACCATGGTAAACAAAATATTTCAAGTATGCCGAAAACGAATGCAGAATATTAGCGTAATTATCGGAAAAAAGAAAAGAAAATAAGACTAAATAGACCGCAAAAGCACGGAACGTGATCGTGAATTTCGTGAAAATGCATAATAATTTTAATTGGTACTTAGTATCAATATCATCATAAATAACCCCTGCAATTATCCCCAAAGGAAGCTAAGGATTCCCAGATCCTTTAACGCAATTCAGTCAAATGCCTGCTCTATTATTAGCCAAATAATGGCAAACGACTTGCCTATACTACTATATATATATATATATCTAGCTGACCCGGCGAACTTCGTACCGCCGCAGAATCAACAAATGTTGTGTTAACTTATTAGGTGGTGTAAATTCTTTTAATACTTATTATCCGAACGATGAAAATCCAAAAACACAAAAATCATAAAAATAGGTCCGTCCAGCCGTTCTTGAGTTATAAATGCTGTAACTAACACGACTTTGTTTTATATATATAGATATGCTAATTCGTTTTTGAGATATCGTAAAAAAAGATTTTCATATAAAATGTATGAGAAATGGAATTTACTTTATAATTTGTTTTTTTTTTTTGTTATTTTTCTCATGTTTTAATACTTATTATGCTATTCCGGACGAAGACAAATCTAAAAACACAAAAATCATAAAAATCGGTCCAGCCGTTCTTGAGTTATAAATGGTGTAACTAACGACTTTGTTTTATATATATAGATAGATAGATATGCCAATTCGTTCTTGAGATATCGTAAAAAATATTTTCATATAAAATGTATGAGAAATGAAATTTACTTTATAATTTGTTTTTTTGGTATTTTGTTAGTAGTTTTGTTAGTTAGTAATTGTACACCATCGATACTTTTTGGAATGACTGTTATGGTCATCTCTGCGCTTGCCATCTGTAACAGACGATGTGACGTGACAGTCATCACGGCAATGGTAATTTCTGCATGTAGTAATAGAAACCGCATGTGCCTGCCACTGCTGCTACTCCGGCTACTGTAGTCGCATCTGCGCATGTTCATCTTCTGAAACCGAAGGCACATGCAAAGGATGCTATTCTGCTGCTCTAGTCGTCTCTGCTATACGGGTTGCTTTTAATTTTCTGATTTTCATCGAGTTAATTTTTGATTTTCATCGAGTTTTAAGAACAACCTTTTGTTAAGAAACATGCTGTATATGTAGGTGCATTTTATTTTAAGCATCATATAACATATCACACCTTAACATATACATATATAACAGTGAATATCTACAGTGTTATATTTTTGAAAAGTTCCCGTAGTGATTTTCTGGAGCCCCCCTCGTTTGAAGTGTTAACACAGTGTTTAAACACAGTGGAAATGTTCTTTTTATAGAATTTACGATCGCAAGGAATTGAGATAGAAGGTACACCGATGTTGTGGAGAGACGAGTGAGTGCAGGGAATGTTGCGAATGAAATATATTAAAATCTTCAGGAGGTAAAAACTTATGCGAGTAGGCACGTTATACACAACGCAGTGCTGATGTCAACATCAACGTATGGAAGCGAGAGCTGGGTGAAGAGAGACCATGGCAGCAGAATAAACGCGGTCGAGTTGCAACTGTTGCGCAAAATTCTAGGCGTTCACGCCTAGAAACATGCAGGCTGTATTCATCATGAGGATGCTAGAAGGAAAGTTGTCTGTACTAACTGTAGTCAAAGAAAGAAAGCAATAGTTTATTTCCGCTGCAACAAAACATTACATAGTTTTACATGAACGACAACAAATTAGAGAGAAGCTTATAAGATAAATAAAATACAAATTTTATTTTTTTGAAAATTCCTCAAAACAGCGTCAAGGCAGCAGAAAATCGTCTGAGCATAATGCCGTAACTCAGTTGAGCCACGACGCTGTTTTTCAGACGGTAGCGATCGTAGTAGATGCACGTTTAATTAATATGATACATAAATACTTTCTATAAATTTGGTAACACCGACACAATTAATTCAAATATACATATTTAAAAGAAGCAAACTTGGGTACATGTAAGTAATATTAATATAAAAAATAGTATTTTAGAAATATCAGTATGTATTTGATATAATATTTATGTTAGCAATTTTTGGTAATGTTGATGTATGATGTTCCTTAGTTTGTTTTTAAAAGAAAAATTGGATTTTGACTGCCTTATAGGCGGCGAAAGTTTATTCCAGCATTTAGTAGCTAAGTATCTAAAACTACCTCGGAAAGCAGCGGTTTTGTGGCAATGTAAGGAAAGCTACCAGAAAGCTACTAAAGTGTGCCCCTCGTATTCATCGATTTTTAATAAGCCCATATTAGTTTGTAATAGAGATAGAATTTTGGAATTTTAGTGTTTACCACATCAAAAAGTGAGGTTGCAAAGTACAAATCGTACCTAGATTTCATTCATATGCATTATTAAGCACATTAGCAGTGTTTAAATATGGAGTAATAGGTATTATTGGTGCTACTCCGAAAGAGAATCTAGCAGAAGCATTTTGTATGCACTGGAGGACCCGTTTGGACCTTGCCAGGAGACAGGAACCATAGACTGGATCACAATAATATAATTTTGATAGGACCAACGCCTCGCACAGCCTGACTCTTAGTTGCCCATTTATATTCTTACGTATCTTGTAGAGGAGTTTAATTTTAAATAAGCTATGTTTAGCTAATTCGGTTACGTAGGATTCAAATCGTAGACCAGCATCCATTATAATGCCCAGATTGCGTGCCTCATATGCTCATCTAATATGATCATTGCCGATTAAAATATTAATATTATTGCTCTCAACCGCCGAAATGCGATGTTTGGAGCCAATTATATTTTGATTTGTCAGGATTTAAAACCAGTCGATTTATCTCAATCCATACACGTACTCTACTTAGTTCCCGATTCAATTCATCAACAGCGCTGTATTTTCAAGTTTAAAAGAGCACCTGCAGAACGTCAGCGTATGGTACCGGCAAGTTTTTATGCTGTTTCGAATATCACTACTATATAGTATAAGAGCAAGGGCCTCATAATAGATCCCTGGGAAACCCCTCCTATCCACCCTAGACGCATCAGATACCAGAGTCAGCAGTGCTAGAGATGTGCCGAGTACTCAATTATTACTCGGTACTCATCGTACTCGGCACGATTTATAGTACTTGGCCGACTAACTCGTTTTAAATGACTAATACTCGGTTATTGTAAATTATGGTTAAAAATATTTTTTCTTATTAGGGATATAATAAATAAGCTTCTTCAATTTAGGTAATTAACATTTAATTATTTAAATCATACAAAAAATTAAGAATACACTGAAAAATATTGTTACGAGTAATATTGGAAATTTAACAGAAGTAAGTAAATGATACTGATATGAACAATAAGCACTCCTGATCTTACTGGCTTTGGGATGCGATCAGGTGCGAGAGGCGAAGGCGGCGAGGTACCGCTCGCTCTCACTGCACTTTCTAAATTGAACCGAGTAACTCGGCCAAATACTCGGATCGGTAAAAATAAAACCGAGTAATACCCGGTATTAGTTTACTCGGTAAATTGTGTACTCGGCGCATCTCTTGCCACTACATACTAGTACCTACCCAACGTTAACTTCCTTCGTTAAAAGTACCTACTCTATGTTTTTTTATATCACTTAGATAGAGACAAGCATACGGTCTGCCTGATGGTAAGCAGTTACCGTAGTCTACGCACTGTTGCACCAGAGGTGTCACTCACATGTTGCTGACACTGTAAAAACATCATCACATCTTTTTGGAAGAACCTCATGTTATAGTCCCTAAATGTAATGTAAAAAAATTACTTTATAACAGACAAAAAAAAGCAGTGGAAATGACACCTATTCAACTCGCCGTCTTTTAATTGTCTATATAAAACGTGAGTTTGAAGAGCTAAGTGCTCCCCCAACAGTTATCATATGTGTATTAAGAAGTGTCATTCATCTATCGACCGTTGTTTAAACTTAGGTTTAGATTGTTTAGGATGTTTACGTATTCTGCTGCTCAAGGTCTTCTGCACTCTGTCTCTTATGTGACGTAGCACTTGTAGCGCCTAAACATTTTGACGATATTCATATCAAACTCAAGGTTGGCCGGAACCACGCGGCCAGCGGCTGAAGGAAATGACGCGCGGCACTTGCACGCGGCACTGTATGTAGGATTTTTTATAGGTACTACGCCGATGAATAACATACTTACAGTTCACGAGATCATCAAAGACCAACAATCGAGAAAAAAACTTATAAATCACATCGTACACACAAAGACTGAAAGAATGGCGGTTTCCAAAAACGTCCTTTCAGTAACTTTTTAACTAATCATTAGATATTTATTACATTTAAATGGGACCAAATTCGAATCAATCTTAACCGATTCGTTACCATCGTCATTTTTTTTAAATCCTGTATGCAGGCCCGAACAATAATCCGATGCCGCGCCCGGCATGTCATTGGCCTAGCTAACTGGATGACGCTCCAGGTGTGTCATTGGCTCCTGGCAATGTTTTTATGTATTTCTAAGTTATTCGGAACTGTCAAATCAGAACTGTCAAAGAGCTAAATGCTCCCTATTTAGCTCTTCAAAGGCAAAGTTGTTGCGACCAGCAGTGTATTAAGAAGTGTTATTCATCTATCGACCGTTGTTTAAGTTTAGATGATTGTTTAGGGTGTTTACGTATTCTGCTGCTCAAGGTCTTATGCACTCTGTCTCTTATCTGTGACGTAGCACTTGTAGCGCCTAAACATTTTGACGATATTCATATCGAACTCAAGGTTGGCCGGAACCACGCGACCAGCGGCGGCAGGCACTTGCACACCGAACTCAATTTACGCTTTTTTTGTACTACGCCGATGAATACATGCTTACGGCACTTTATGAGAAGCGGTTGCCTGACAGATCAAAGTGCAGATACTAGATACTTTAAATTTGCTAGAAAAGACCTTTTAGATACTGAAGAGGTGAAACAAAGACTTTCGAAAATCAGCATTCATACCACTTCCTGGAAGGTGAAATCGGAGTAGGCGGATAAACACTCCGTGACACGATTTTATCATTATAAATATCAGTGTCGGTAAGGGTTGGTTCCAGAAGCGTGCACCGATCCGCCCTCGTTGGTGTGAAATTAAGTGCATGCGGCGGTGGAGGCCGCCACCCAATACGCAACGGCCAACCCGGCGGGTCGAAGAGAACTGAGTGACATATGACCAGACAAGATGAATGAACGATAGATATAATGAACGAGAGATGCTTAGATGTTTTGTGTGTGTCAGAAACTACGCTGAAGTGAAGCGACAGCGAAGGTCTTCCCGGCAGCATGATTGCCATGTGGTCCAGAGTGACCCAGGACGTATGCGACGGATATGGATAGTGTGAAAGAAGTATGTGGAGGCGCAAAGAGACATTGATCACTGAGAGATAATGCCTGGTGGTTGAGGAGGTTGAATGCTACGTGGCAAAAAAGAGGAAAGCGTGTCTAGATTATGGACCATCTTTACACCAGAGTGATAGTATGAAAGAGAAGAAGAAAGAAATATACCGTCTGTACAAGAATGAAACCAAGGAAGAGAGGCTGACGAAGAACTTCGTGGCAAATATCAACCTCTGGAGAAAGGTAAAGAAGTCTCAGGGTGGTTCGCCGTCCAGAATGAACAAAATAAAGTATAAAGCGGTGGTGGCGGTAGAGTGAATATTGTTGTGAAATGTATGATTTTGTCCAGGACGCAGACACTGAATGAGTCTGTGAATGATGAAGTGATGACTGATTTAACAGTTCCGGCGTACCATAATGACATTACCATAAATGATATTTAATGGTCGATACGAAGTTTGAAAAATGGAAAAATGAAAGGAGAGATTCAAGTGTTTATAAAATGACGGGTATTTTTTTTTATACCACTAAAATTGCAAACAAGCGTACGGCCTGCCTGATGGTAAGCGGTTACCGTAGCCCATGGACATTTGCAACACCAGGGGTGTCACTCTTACGTTACCGACCCTGTAAGAACCTCTTCACTTAATAAATCTTGGTAGAAAACTTCTCAGAAACAGCACATTACGCGACCATTGCGGATCCAGTGTATAAGAATGAACTCCCAGCCGTCGGCGAACTGTGCGATTGTAAAACGAGGCTGTTGGCATCATATCGAACAACTCCTCAGAACACAACCCATTATACAATAAGTAGAACATGCAAACGGAGGCGAAAACTCTTCTTAAACTCAAGGGCTTAATAATAAATAAATAAATATTGTCGGACAAATTTCACAGCGCCATCTAGCCCCAAAGTAAGCGAAGCTTGTGTTATGGGTACTACACAACTGATAAACATACGTAAATACATTTTTTTTTTGTAAAGACATACTTATTATACATAGAAAATACCCAGACCAAGACAAACAGACATGTTCATGCACACAAATGTTTGTACTGTGTGGGAACCGAACCCACGAGCGTAGGTGTCAAAGTAGCGTAACAACGCGTTCCACCACTGCGCCACCGAGCTCGTCTTAATGCCGTGTGTGAGTTTAGGATCATCGACAATTCTCGTCTTTGCACCGAGTCACAAGGTCCTAGCTGGTAACCGGGTGTCCCCGCCCAGAGACAATTACAGTACTCCATATCCGGTCTGACTTGGGACTTATATACTCGTAATATAAGTATTTGCCCCGCACTGAAGTAAAGCTGAAAAAAAGGTCAAGCTGGTGTCAAAGAAACTTGGTGTGCTCAACAGAGCCAAACAGGCTCTATTGAGCCAAACAGGCTCTGTTGAGCACACCAAGTTTCTTTGACACCAGCTTAACCTTTTCTTCCAAGTACTGAACCTCGCTGGAGATTTTGATACCGAGAATCCTAATACTCTTGGCAATAGTTAGTGGCGTGTTCTGGAATTGGGAGACCACAGTAAATGGAGTTTTTAGCAGTGAACGTGCAGACTTGTGTCTTGGTAGGGTTGAATTTAACCAAGTTCAACCGCCCCCAGTCGGATACTTTACTCAAAATACACTCTATTTCAGTCACAAGTCTACGCGGCTTTTCTCCACAAGAGAACGAGGGGGTTAGCACGGCCCGTGTAATAAGTGTATCCAATGCTATCGTCCGCATAACAATGAATTAACTGTTAATTGGCAACATATTGATATGCAGCAGAAACAGCGTTGGGGACAATACAGAGCCCTGTGTGACGCCAACATTGAAATATATGCTATCGGAGCAACTACTGTCAACCACAACTTTGATGCATCTGCTGGATAATTTCTTCACAGGCATAGTTGTTGAGGTTCTTTGAAAATGAAAGTCGCTGAGCCGATAGAGTAGAGGACAAAAGCGCGATATCTTCCATCACTGGACAATGCAGGTTATGCAATTTGCTGGCACGGCGGGCAGAAGGGCCCCCGGTCCCTCCCTGATGCAGCAGCCGGGTCCACTCCGGTCTCCTTCTCCGGCACGATCACTACAACAGGGATTTTTCGCGGGTTGGTGGTTCAGCCTTCCGCCGAGCCAGTCTTCCGCGCCCACGCCGCCAGTAGCGGTTTGATATCCGCCGGTCCTCCCGCTGCCCACACGACTTCTCAACTAACTGAGAAGTCGTTGTTTTAAAAGATATTCAATTTGCGACAAAAACAGTATCGTTAGCGTATTTATGCAATTTAATATTTGATAGAAAGATTATACTTTAATATTCCTAACGAAAATCGTGATATTAAACTATCTATGATTTTATTACAATCGTCAAAATTCTGATTATATTGGAACCGACCATTAACGCTATTCTATGATTTTAAGTAGAGACTGCTTCCTTTTGCGTGTTCTACCGATTATACAATGGGTCGTGTTCCGATGAGTAGTTCGATATGATGCCAACAATTGCTTCTACAACTGCAATTGGCAGAGAATTGTTCCTCACATACTGGAATCATAGTGGTCGCGGACTTTGTGGTTTTGAGAATACTTTAGTTGAGCTTTTACAAATGATATACATAAGGGTTCTCCAAAAAAGCGTGACGAGATTTTCAGGGTTGGCAATGCACGAGTGACGTCTCTGGTGTTACAAGGTGTACAAGGAATCTTAGACAGCAACTGGCTGCAATCAGTGAAGCTATAATGCCTGTGTTGTGCATTACATTACCAACCAATAAAAAAGAACTACTATTAAAAATGTAGCCGTTTATTTCACTTTCCACCCGAAGCGGTTTTCTTTGGGCAAATCTTGTTTTTAGATGGGAACAGCCTTACTTATTTTGTAAGTAATGGCCATAATGCATATAATATTCTGTAAAATTATTAGCAACTTATGCATTCTTCATACACTCGCTGTTTTATAAGGTAATATAACGTGCTGATATTCGTTCATCATCTTCATATCGCGCCATAGTATATAATCTTTTGCCACAATTTCTAGGTTCTAAGTTTAGTTTTATCCTCACGTTTTTTCTACGTGCGAATATATATTCCAAAGCCTCGTGTATATACTCTACTCTCTTATATGCAATAGTTACTTTATAAGACTATCTCCAGGTCTACCTTTATTCATTCCATACCACAGAGCAAATGAGAAAGTAGGAATAGTTCTGTTTCTTTTTTTTTTATACTACGTCGGGAGGTATGCAAACATACGGCCCACCTGATGTAAAGCGGGTACCGTAGCCTAATAACGCTTGCGATATATTAAGTATCACTCGCGCGATGCCTCCTCTGATGCTTACACAGTAACTCCTTGGGAGCTTACTGGTGACCTCACTCACACGCAGGAACACAACAACCCTCTAGGGAGTTGCTATTTGGCTGCGGTTTTCTGTGAGGTGGAGGTACTACCCCAGACGGGCTGCTATGATGCGCCCTACCTCTCTTAAAACATCCAGACCAAGACAAACATGTTTGCCTTGTGTGGGAATCGAACCCATGAGCGTTGATGTCAAAGTCGCGTCATTCACGACTGAGCCACCGAGCTCGTTTCTCTTTTCTCCCTTTCTGCCTAATAAAATTATGACTCCCGAATTCGGCTCGTGGGTACTCTCTTACTGCCACGTCCTTCGTATCCTAGATTCACACCCTCCATCACTCCCGTGTTGAAATTACATGTTAATCCTGTGTTAGTTTTAATTTAACTTCTTCTCTATTTCTTCTGTCCACAATAAATGTGGATTTTTGCAACATCAGGGGACTTCACTCCTACATTAATGCAGTTCACTACCACCTTGAGACCGCTCGGCCGACCCTTCTTTTCCTCACGGAGACACAAAAATCCTCACCGGACGACACATCTCACATTACCCCGGGTACAAACTCGAGCACCTATTTGTACGTCGTGCCGGGGTATGAATGTACGTTCGGGAGGATATTTGTTGTCGCCGTCTTCATAGCCTGGAATACAAGGACCTGTTATTATTATGGGTGCGCGTGGATCATGGCGGCCACACCGGAATCTATGCGTGCCTTTACAGGTCCTATAGCGGTGATACAGACACAGCTAGTTTATTTGAGCACCTGTAAATGGCGACTGGCAAAGTTATCGAGTAGTATCCCCTCCGCGGAGTAAGTGATTTTGGGAGATTTTAATGCCCACCACACCGAAAGATTTGGGTCTCGGTGCACTGATTCCGCGGGGAATCTGCTCATGACTTTGCTTTGGCCTATGGTTTTTCCCAACTGGTACATTCTCCCACGAGAGTACTAGATATAGAGGACCATATAAGCTCCTTAATGGACCTTCTGATGACCACACGTCCGGATGAGTGCAACACCTCAGTGGATGCGCCGCTTGGCTTATCGGACCACTGTCTCATCCGGACCCAAGCGCCTTGTGCCAGGCGTGATCCACCTTGGCTACCGGATAGTGTCGCGTGTGGCACTATAAGTAGACAGACTTGTTTCAAAACCAAATGATGTCGAATCCTGTGCGACTGCGGTAGCTGCGGCTATATTGGATGGCATGGAATGCTACATTCTCAGTCGCTTTGTGGCTGCTGCGGGAGCTTACATTAATAAGTCGAGTGGTCCAGATGTCATTCTAGCAGCGGTGCGAAAGCTGTGTGCTCCTGATTTGTGTTCTGTGTTAACGCGCTTTTTCGTGCTTTCCTACCTCACTGGGCAAGACCCGTCTTCGTGGAAGACCGCCAATGTGCACCCGGTGCCCAAAAAGGACGATAGATCAGATCCATCGAATTACAGGCCTATTGCAATAACCTCCCTTCTCTCCAAACTGATGGAGCGTGTGATAAACACACGACTCCTGACATACCTAGAGGATCACGATTTAATCAGCGACCGTCAATACGGCTTTCGCCACGGTCGTTCGTCACCTGCTGATCTTCTAGTGTATCTTACAGACCGCTGGGCATCGGCGATCGAGAGTCAGGTGAGACATTAGCTGTCAGCCTAGATATGGCAAAGGCGTTCGATCGGGTCAGGCATCGGGGTCTTCTATCGAAGTTACCATCGTACGGGCTGCCCGAGGGCTTGTGCAAATGGCTGGCCAGCTTCTTATCCAGCAGATGCATCAAAGTTGTGGTTGACAGTAGTTGCTCCGATAGCATGTATATCAATGCTGGCGTCCCACAAGGCTCTGTTTTGTCCCCAACGCTGTTTCTGCTGCATATCAATATGTTGCCAATTGACAGTTAATTCATTGTTATGCGGACGATAGCATTGGGGACACTTATTACACAGGCCGTGCTAACCCCCTCGTTCTCTTGTGGAGGAAAGCCGCGTTAGACTTGTGACTGAAATAGAGTGTAGTTTGAGTAAAGCCCGTGTCGGCAGACTGGGACCGATTGCGTGAATTCTACACGTCGTACTAGTGGAGGCAGCTTTGTTTCAAAACAGATGATGTCGAATCCTGTGCGACTGCGGTAGCTGCGGCGATATTGTATGGCATGGAATGCTACATTCCCAATCGCTTTGTGGCTGCTGCGAGAGCTAAAAAGCGACCGTGTTTTAATCGGCCTTGTAAAGAAGCCAAACTTCTCAAACATGCTGTTTTCGAGGCTTGGACCATGGCGCGTGTTAATGGAAATCCAGATCTCTGTATTGAAACGTAAACTGAACGTTGCCTCGAGTTCTAGTAAGAGGGTAATCGCCAAAGTTTGATTTCGTCGGTAGAGTTGGCGAGCGGCTTGCAAGTCTTCTGTTTGGGAGCCGTGCTTTCTGGTCGTTGCCTAAAACTGCCGAGGGAAACTTTTGTCCGTCATGTATGCCACCATCGCAAAAACCGGATGGCAGTCTGGCCTACAGTGTTAAAGAGAAAGCCGATTTACTGGGTAATTTCTGTGCCTCTAATTCGACTTTGAATGACGGGGGAGCTGTGCCACCTACCATCCCGAGGTGCAGTAGCTCAATGCCGGAAATCTCAATTACCCAGCAAGATGTCCGGCGGAAGTTGCTCTCCCTCGATATTCATAGGTCGAGTGGGCCAGATGGCATACCAGCCGTGGTGCTAAAGCAGTGTGCTCCTGAGCTGTGTTCTGTGCTAACGCGCCTTTTCGTGCTTTCCTACTCCACTGGGCAAGTCCCGTCTTCGTGGAAGACCGCCAATGTGCACCCGGTGCCCAAAAAGGACGATAGATCAGATCCATCGAATTACAGGCCTATTGCCATAACCTCCCTCTCTCCAAGGTGATGGAGACGACTGACCTCTCTCCACGACACCTGGCATACCTAGAGGATGATAGATCACGTGGTCGTATACGACCGCGAAATGTATGGGAAAACGTATATAACGGGTTCTGACTGGTTAATCAGCGACCGTCAATACGGTTTTCGCCACGGTCGTTTGACTGCTGATCTTCTAGTGTATCTTACACACCGCTGGGCTTCGGCGATCGAGAGTCAAGGTGAGGCATTGGCTGTCAGCCTAAATACGGCAAACGCGTTCGACCCGATGTCAGGCACCCGGGTCTTCCCCGGGTGCCCCCGGCACTTGGTTACCAGCTAGGACCTTGTGACTCGGTGCAAAGACGAGCTGTGAAAATCGTCGATGATCCTAAACTCACACACGGTATTGAGCCCTTGAGTTTAAAGAGAGCTCCCTGCCGAGGTTTTCCCAAGGGACTACAGTATGGGGTTCTTCAAGAAAGGCGTGAAGAGATTCTTACAGGGTCGGCAACGCAAGAGTGACACCCCTGGTGTTGCAAATGGCTACGGTAACTGCTTACCATCATGCAGGCCGTAAGCTTGTTTGCCACCTTAGTGGTATAGAAAAATCTCCCATTTGAGTTTTGGCGTTAAATTTCCATATTAAATTCTTTCCATAATAGCGGTCTCTCACACACTTCGACTTGTAGAAAGTGCCACGTTTCAAAAGAAACAAAGTATTCAGTGGCACACGTCCTAAGGAATTAAAAACTAATCTGTCATCTATGATGTGTTCTCCGCGTCCCTCTGAACATTATTAATTTAAAATTGTGTTATATTTCGTATACGTATAGTGCCGACATGAAGGTTGCCTATGTCAAAACCACGCTGTGTGCGTAGGGTAGGCGCACATTTAGGGTTAACCGAAATGGCAATACGTCAAGCATCAATCAATCATGACGTCCTGGCTCTCACTTACGCAGGACACGGGCCTTTAAAACGCTCACCGATAGCCCACGTGTTTACTGCACTACTTACGACTCAGGACCTCACATTGTTGGGCGACTTTTTCCACCTCATCAAGGGATATATATCAAAATTCTGCGCTACTCTGCCCCGCTACTTTTGCGCTGTAATTTTGAGCCTTACTCTTAGTAGCTGGCCTCCTGAGTGATATACACTCAAATTGATAGAAAACAATAATAAAGGAAGGCTAAGAAATTTTGAATATAAAGCAGAGTTTGGTACATTGAATTATAAGTGATTAAGATTAACTAGGTAGGTTCGACATAAAAAGAAAATATCAATTTTTAAACAAATCAATATTATTTCAATAAATTTATCAGTACATCCACATTGAATGCAATATTAATTTTACTCCATAAAATACAACATAAAGTCTTCGACAGCTCAGAACTAAACATAAAAACGAGTATAAGATACGATATATTTACAATTTAGGTGGTTTAAACACGAAATAAAACATTGAACGTAACAAAAATCAGTGCAACAATAAAATAATAAATATTTATAGACAGTGGACTTCAACGTGGTAAAGTTATAGTAAATCTAGAGATACATACATAATAAATCGTTAGTTATACAAGTTTGTTACAAAATTATCTATTGGCCTTCACATCACAGAGCAAAGCGACCGAGGGCCGACCGACAACGTAAGGCTTGTGGAAGACCACAACGTGTGAAAGTTGTCGCCACTGGTGAGAAAAGTGGCTAATACGAGTCCGCTGACTGCGAGCTCATTGTCAAACGAATTAAGGCATCAGCAACATAGCATCAAAACAAAACTGAAAGTAAACGAATCCCAGGCAATTTATGAGTGGCACTTAAAATCACGAAACCAAACAGCAAACCTGCATGCACAAAACGACTACTCTAACCTGTGAGTACCGCAACTACAACCCAAAAATACAATTCTATACAATATCAAAAACTACGAAAATAATCA
This sequence comes from Pyralis farinalis, assembly GCA_947507595.1. Classification (NCBI taxonomy): domain Eukaryota; kingdom Metazoa; phylum Arthropoda; class Insecta; order Lepidoptera; family Pyralidae; genus Pyralis; species Pyralis farinalis. The sequence goes on along the minus strand of OX382272.1, from coordinate 10,822,256 downwards.
GAGCTGCTCGTTAAATGCGAACGCGAAATATCGAGGATCGTCTAGGCTGGTTACTGGTAAATATAAGATCTCAAACGTGTAAAGGCGCCGGAGCGCAGAATGCAATGCAACCTAGTCTACGTCGATTTTAAAAGACTAGAAAAATGCAAACGATTCGAAGAACTGCAAGTCCGTCGACGAGTAAATGCCCACATTATAAATCTATACAATTGATATGTGTAGCTCCCAAAAGCGATGCGGTAACAATGCGGCGCCCTGCGGCGGCCCGCGAGCGGCGACAAAACCTCATATAAACAGATGAACACACTATGAAGTATCGTTGCCTAAAATATTCAACAAGGGGGCTGCGCTGGTTCGTTTAGTCTTTTACCGTCGTTCGGCAGAAAATTTCAATAGACTCGTACAACAATAATTTATCATAACTTAGGACAGTCGTTAGGCCTTAATATATAAAATGTACAATTACTTATTATGGCAGATATCAACAATTAATTTGTATCTATCAATATGATACCGACACTTTTTTTACAGAAACAATACTAGGGATATATACATGCGATAACAACGTGCACCGACCCCTCCAGTACTGCATGGCACTTTCGATACAAGCTCGATCGAACTCCCGCCCCGCCGTCCCGCGCTCTCGACTCGCGCCAGCCTCCGGACAGTCGGCCCCGTCCTGCGGTGGACGGCGACAGACGTCTATCATAAACACTATACGTAGGTACTAAATTATTCTAATCCATAAATACACCGCAACCTCCGGCCGATAATTAAATAAGCGCGCATATATTATTCGAATCGATAAGGTACTGGCAGCGGGAGGCTAGTCCGAGTCGGGGCAACAGAGGTGCCAGAGTCATTCGAATTTAGTCGAAATCGTTACAAAAGTTAGAAGCAACAGGGGGAAAAGGATCACATTTTCCTTTATATGAGTTGACAACGTCATCTACTTTCGTACATAAAAGCATTCTAACCCTGAAATGAAACGAGAAGAAAACAAAACAAATTGGTTCGATTAATCATTAACAAGTTTTATGAGGCTCGTGTGGACGTCCACATGAAACTCAAAATGTTGTAAGACGCTACAATCCTTCCAAACATTTTTAAATTTGCTCAAAATTAATTTCGGTGTAACAATGATCAATCTTTCCCCGAGCCCTTCAACTAGGAGTATAGTGAGCAAAGAGTTTGAACTGGTAATGTGTTGGAGTGCCCGAGGCCGCCGCTACTTGTATCCGGGCGGGTCCCAGGTGGCGGTGCATCAGGAGATGTACGGCAGCAGGAGCCAGTAGAGGCAAGCGGCGAACAGCGGCACGGCGAACGCTAGTACACGCGTCACGGTCAGCAGCCGCGGCTTACCCTGCAGCTCGGCTAGCTGCGCCGCAAGCCGCGCGCGCTCTTCTAGCCCCTCGGCCCAGCGCTCCTTGGCCCGGACCAGCTCTTCCTCAAGCGCGTGCAGCGACCCGTTGTGGAGCGTCACCTGCAGCCGCGCCCCGTCGTCCAATCGCACGAACGAGCTGCCGGCGCTCGACGTGTCGTTCTCGGCATGCGCCAGCGTGTCCTCGTCTTTGTTGATCTCGGTGGCTGCTGAGTCCGTCTCCTCGTCGTCGTCGTCGTAATCGAGACGAAACATCTCGTCGATCTCCGCGGACAGTTTTTTGGTGTCCATGTTACTGTCGGCGGGCGAGTCCGTCTGCCGCAGGTCCTCCAACGAGGCCGACGTCTCGACGGCCTTCTCGGCGGTGCTCGTCTCCTTGTGGAGGGCCCCTTGTAGACGCTCGCAGAGTTGTTCCTTGGCGATGATCTCGACTCGTAGGTTCTCGACGAGCGTGGTGAGGTCATTGATGTCGGCGTGCGTCGGCCTGAACGCGAGCTGCGCTTGCATCTCTGCCGCGCTGGACGCCAGCCGCTGGATTTCCGCGAGATTGGCCTCCTCCGCTACCGTCGAACGTGTCAACTGAGCCTAAAACAAATTCAACATGTTTCAATTTATCATGAAAAGATTTCAGGATAAAAATAAAGTAACTCGTCAATAAAAAAAAACGGAAAGCAAGCTTTGTTATTATGTTTTTCATCTTAGCAAAAAGATTGAATCTTCAACGATTCTCAGTTTGTCTTTGAACGGATTTACAAGATTGCAGCCGGTATCCATATGAGCTCCATCTAAATGGAACCACAGTACCTACTTAATGAATGGTTGAATTTAACACTTGAGTAGCATAAGCATTCCTAGATTCGCTATTGGAACATTTATATAAAGAGATGAATGAAAATGTTAAAGCAGTATTAAGTCTGGTCTTTGAACATTACTATGCAAGTTTAAATAAATAAATACGCCGCGACAGTCCTGAGCTGAGCTAATTCAGCAGCTGACGTTTCTTGCAGCTCGCTTCACACTGACCTGCAGGTCCGCGATCTTAGCGCGATAGGCGGCGGCATCCTCGGGCTCTGCTGGTGCGTCCAGCTCGCCGAGCGCGTCGATCGAGTCCGGGTGAGTCGCTATTAGATCGTCCCGCACGGCTCGCAGCTGATCGTTCTCGGCAGTGGCCGCCGCGAGTCTCTCGCGAAGCACCTTGATCTCCTCATTGAGCCCGCCCATCACGCGTAATATGTTCGCGTATTCTACACCTGCTTTGCTCTGTAAAATAAAATTAATTTTCTCATCATCACGTGTTTTATTCTATTACTTTTTCCTCGATTGAAGGGAGGATATGTTTACAACCTACACTCTTACAACATAGTACATTTGATGAGCCTGGTTGCGGAGTGGTTGACCATGCTACCGTAACGGTATACCGTAATCGTACTCACGAAAACTATCTGTTCGAATTTCAATTGTTCGAAAACGGTATGACGAAGTTTTAAATGCCAGATAGCTTCTTTCACATATTTTGTGTTTCTGGAAACTTAATTTACGTACGTTTCTTTTACTAGAAAACCCGTTGTCCGATTATCAAAACATGTAATTTTACTTTAACAGATGTTTTACTAACAATCATTATAATTTCTAGAAGTATTAAATTACTTCTAACTTTTTCCATATTACTTAGTTAGGCTTCCTTGTAAAAATCTATTTAATCTATTATGGATTTTAATTATTTGTTATTTGAAAAGTTGTCTTTTCATAATATGGGAAACATTTTTTTAGAAAATAAAACATCTAGCAATAATATCTGCGGTTAAACGTTGAGTTATAAATCAAAACGTATAACTTATAGCATTCGAAACAAAATAACGAAAATCGGAATTTCAGCAATATGTCAATTGATTTTCGGTCCAATAAAAATATAGAAATAAAAAAAATCTTAAACGTTTTCGGTATATTAAAATTCGTACAAAACCTCTTCGCATTTATGATAGGTACGATAGGTATGATAGGAACCTATCGTAACACAAATGGGCTCTTGAGTTCGATTCCCATACACGCCAAATATTCATTTGATTAATGATTGTCTTGTAATAGGTGTTTTTAAACGAGGCAGTGCGCAACAAAGCAGCCCTCTGGGGAATACATCCACGTACCAGAAAAACGCAGTCAAATAACAAATCCCTGGAGGGTTACAACGTTCCAACGAGTGAGTGAGATTACTAGTAACTAGTAAGCTATTAAGGAGTTGTTGTGTTAGCAGCAGAGGTTGCATCGCGCGAGCAATGTCGAAAAACAGACAATAGGAGGTAATATAGAAAGAAATAATAATCATTTTAAATTGAAAAAGCTAATGAGTACAAAGATAGAGTATACTCAGATAGAGATAGAGTATACTAGGTCACACTGAATTAGAACTGAAATAAAAACGAATAGACGACTAGTTTTACAAATTCGATTTTCTTGTTAATGACCTGACATAAACATATAATACACACTATTGGTAGGTCGCATCAAAACAGCCCGTCTGGGCAAGTACCCCCACCTCACAGAAAACCGCAGCCAAATAACAACTCCCTAGATGGTTGTTGTGTTCCTGCGTGTGAGTGAGGTCACCTCACTTTACATCAGGTGGGCCGTGTACTTGTATGCATCCCGACGTTGTATAAAAAAACATTCACGTTTGAACTGGGAAAGTCAGACTCCTTTACTGACTAGACGTGCATACATATACCACACATTTTCAATTTCCAAGTTTCCTCTCCTTAACTTTCATGAATCCGCAAGGAATACGCATACGCCGATACTCCACGTGGAACACTTTATTTCATCCAAACTATATACAGGAGATCAATGGCGTCGATGTGCGTATCAGTTTAATTTAACACGTAAGTTAAGTAATCAACTATAAGCCTATGAATGGGTTTAGTCATCAAATTTGTCATAACATTACCGTTTAAACGACTATAATGGATTGGACCTGTCGCGAAAATATACATACATATATACGTCTTCCAAAATACGCTGTCAAAAGCTTAGTATTTCTATGTATGTGTCATCGTTTACATGGGGCATAAAAACAAAAAAAGAATATGTTTAATTGAGACCAAATGTGAAATTAAGTCCTACAAGCTGACACTGTACAACTTACCGGCGACTCTTCCCGGATGTCCGGGTCGCTGTAGGTGGAGTTGGCGTTGTTGTCTGGTCGCAACTCGCCATCCAGCGGACTCGGGCACTCGTCATGGCCGGGCTCTGCAAACACCAACCCAATTACAAAACATCACAATTAACTATTTATTATACCGATATAACGCGACTCTATTCTCACGTGCCGCTTTTCGTATCGAAGTTACGACAGATTTTTTTCAAACCAGAGCAAATCTGTCTAGAATATAATGGCTGCCTGATAGTAACCAGGAAAACCGGTGCCC